>OY728135.1:2009102724-2010317039 GCA_963277665.1 Viscum album | reverse complement strand
ATATCAGGGGTCATCCAATCCTCTATTCATCACAGATTAGCATTCATTTCTTTAAATCTTCTGAGAAAACATCCTTTCATGCCATCCATATCATCCTATTTGAAACTAAGTGGAAGATGTTGCCCCGCGGATGTCGCTGGACCGGGCCAACACGTTGCGGTCACGCTGCGGTCACGCCGCGGTTCACGCCGCGGTCACGCCGCGGTCACGCCGCGGTCACGCGCGGTCACTGCCGCGGTCACGCCGCGGTCACGCCGCGGTCACGCCGTGATTTGGCCCTACTCCAGGACGACACCCTGCGGCGGTTACTCCTCCTTAGAGAAACATTGAATGGTTAGCTCTATAATTTTTCGTATTTCCTCATTCCTAAACTATATCTCCTCTCAGCACTGCCTCTCATCCATCTTTCCACAAAACGTGCATAACAGGTGGTACAAAGGCTCAATTCAACTGAAAACATTGGTTTTGAATTGTCTGACATATTTTATTCCTCTAGGTATTCCTACACATGTCCACATCAATCATATCTGGCCTCTAGATACTGTTGGCATGCCCACTGCCCTTACTCCATGCCACTATAACGCCTCCCAGGGACTGCTTCAGGGGGGCTCTCCTTATGCCCAGGCCTAGCCATGCCTCCCTGATCAGCAGTCATCCCCTACTCCTTTTCCCCCTCCCTTTTAGCTCACTGCTTCCATCCTGCTCACTGCTGCCAACCAGATCCACCGCTTCATCCGATCTCACCACCTCAGCATCAGCAGCTTCCGTTCCACAAAAATTCCCAGTCGAAATCATACTCAAACCACCTGCATCCACCACTTCAACCTCTAAATAACTCCCAACCTTCAAGTCTGTTTTTAGCCTCTCAAAAAATGCAGCAACCATTGGCTGAGTGGGCAGTGTCCAGGGGCACTCGCGTGGCCCCCTGCACCTCCACCATTTTCTGGCTGCTCTCATTAGAATTTGCACGATCCAGACTCACGTTACTCCTATCATTGACACCATAACTGAAAGCCTGATCACAGTATTAGGAGGGGTGTCCAGGCAGGGGGGACTGGTAGGGGGCAGGGGGGGGGGGGGTGGCAGGGGGGGGGGGCTGGCAGGGGGACAGGGTGGGGGGTGCTTGGCAGGGGGACAGGGGGGGGGGGGGGGGGGGGCTGGCAGGGGGGGCTAGCAGGGGGCAGGGGGGGGGGGGTGTCCAGGCAGGGGGGACTGGTAGGGGGGCAGGGGGGGGGGGGGGCTGGCGGGGGGACTAGCAGGGGCATGGGGGGGGGGGGCTGGCAGGTGGCAGGGGGGGCTGGCAGGGGGGGGGGGGCTGGCAGGGGGGGGGGGCTGGCAGGGGGGACAGGGTGGGGGGTTGCTGGCAGGGGGACAGGGGGGGGGGGGGCTGGCAGGGGGGGGGGGGGGTGGGCTAGCAGGGGGCAGGGGGGGGGGGGGGTGTCCAGGCAGGGGGGACTGGTAGGGGGCAGGGGGGGGGGGCTGGCGGGGGGGGGGGGGGGGGGGCTGGCGGGGGGCAGGGGGGGGGGGCTGGCGGGGGCAGGGGGGGGGGGGGCTGGCAGGGGGCCAGGGGGGGGGGGGCTGGCAGGGGGCAGGGGGGGGGGGTGTCAGGCAGGGGGGACTGGTAGGGGGCAGGGGGGGGGGGGGGGCTGGCGGGGGGGGGGGGGGGGGGGGCTGGCGGGGGCAGGGGGGGGGGCTGGCGGGGGGCAGGGGGGGGCTGGCGGGGGCAGGGGGGGGGGGGGCTTGGCAGGGGGGGGGGGCTGGCAGGGGGCAGGGGGGGGGGGGGGGGCTAGCAAGGGGCAGGGGGGGGAGGTAGTTGTTCATACTCAATTTTCAAAAACAAGTCATCTCATTTGTGGATAACACACCCGATCAATGAGGGTGGAATTAAGGTCCCACTTCTAGAAGAACTCTAGCAAAATGCACATTATTCTAGCAAAATACCCATAATGTGCCTCCTCAGTTGCTCTATCCATTTTGATGGGAAATGCCAATTGTAGATGTAATGTCAAATAATATCCTGGGGGGGGGGGGCTGGGTGCAAGTGGTACTGGGGGTGCAGGGGGGTGTCAAGGGTGGGGAGTGGGTTTGGGGGGGGGGGTCCTGTCCATGGGGTGTCTAGGGGGTCCAGTGAGGGGGGGTGGGGGGGCGTTTGTCCTGGGTGTCCAGGGTCTGGGGGGGGTCTATCCTGGGGGGTCTGAGTTTGGGGGGGGGGTCTGTCCTGGGGTGTCCACTTTTAGCATGAATTGATACCATTGCTGCATGCAACTTCCAGCTCTAAACCAGATCTGTTTTCAGCTCTAAAATATATGCTTTGTGAGCACACTTACCCCATGGATTGTGTCTCCACTTCTTTAGGTTTGTTCTCTCTTCACAACCCAAAACACAACCTGTTTTTCCTTGGACAGCTTTACCACCAAGGATTTTTCTTTTCACTATAGGTTGATTTTTCTTTCTCCAAATCACCTTGCTGCTTGGACTGTCCCTGCAAGCATTTTCAGTACATACCTTGCCTTGGGGCACCCCTTTCACATGAATCCTTCTAGTTTTAGGATCATGTGAGTTCTTCTCATGTAGTTCAGTCTGTTCCTGTCTTATCTCATGCTGCTAAACATGTCAGAATTGGTGAATTTGGTACCTGTTAAACCCGAATCTGGCAGTGCTGAAGATGTTGTGGTTATCAGATTAGATAAACTTGGTTATCAGATCAGGGGGCAGGGGGACTAGCAGGGGACTGACAGGGGGCCTAGCAGGGGACTGACAGGGGGGCCTAGCAGGGGGCAGGGGGGGGGGGGGGGCTGGCAGGGGGACAAGCAGGGGGGCAGGGGGGGGGGGGGGGGCTGGCAGGGGACAAGCAGGGGCAGGGTGGGGGGGGGGGGGGGGGGGTGCTGGCAGGGGGCAGGGGGGGCTGGGGGGGGGGGACAAGCAGGGGGCAGGGGGGGTGCTGGCAGGGGGCAGGGGGGGCTGGGTGGGGGGACAAGCAGGGGCAGGGGGGGGTGCTGGCAGGGGGCAGGGGGGGGGGGGCTGGGTGGGGGGACAAGCAGGGGGCAGGGGGGGGGGTGCTGGCAGGGGGCAGGGGGGGCTGGGTGGGGGGACAAGCAGGGGGCAGGGGGGGGCTGGGTGGGGGGACAAGCAGGGGGCAGGGGGGGCAGGGTGGGGGGGGGGGGCTGGCAGGGGGCAGGGGGGGGGGGGCTTGGGGGGGGACAAGCAGGGGGCAGGGGGGGGGGGGGTGCTGGCAGGGGGCAGGGGGGGGGGGGGCTGGGTGGGGGGACAAGCAGGGGGCAGGGGGAGGGGGGGGGCTGGCAGGGGGCAGGGGGGGGGGCTGGGGGGGGGGACAAGCAGGGGGCAGGGGGGGGGGGTGCTGGCAGGGGGCAGGGGGGGCTGGGTGGGGGGACAAGCAGGGGGCAGGGGGGGGGGGGTGCTGGCAGGGGGCTGGGGGGGGGGGGGGGGGGCTGGGTGGGGGACAAGCAGGGGGGCAGGGGGGGGGGGCAGGGGGGGGGGACAAGCAGGGGGCAGGGGGGGGGGGTGCTGGCAGGGGCAGGGGGGGGGGGGGGGGGCTGGGTGGGGGGACAAGCAGGGGGCAGGGGGGGGGGGCTGGCAGGGGGCAGGGGGGGGGGGGGGGGCTGGGGGGGGGGGGACAAGCAGGGGGCAGGGGGGGGGGGGGTGCTGGCAGGGGGCAGGGGGGGCTGGGTGGGGGGACAAGCAGGGGGCAGGGGGGGGGGGTGCTGGCAGGGGGCAGGGGGGGGGGCTGGGTGGGGGACAAGCAGGGGGCAGGGGGGGGGGCTGGCAGGGGGCAGGGGGGGGGTGGGGGGGGGGGACAAGCAGGGGGCAGGGGGGGGGGGGTGCTGGCAGGGGGCGGGGGGGGGGGGGGGGGGCTGGGTGGGGGGACAAGCAGGGGGCAGGGGGGGGGGCTGGCAGGGGGGTGGGGCTGGGGGGGGACAAGCAGGGGGCTGGGGGGGGGGGCAAGCAGGGGCAGGGGGGGGGGGGGGCTGGCAGGGGGACAAGCAGGGGGAAGGGGGGGTGGGGCTGGCAGGGGGGCAAGCAGGGGGCAGGGGGGGCTGGCAGGGGCAGGGGGGCGGGGGCTGGCAGGGGGACAAGCAGGGGGGGGCTGGCAGGGGGACAAGCAGGGGGGGCTGGCAGGGGACAAGCAAGGGCAGGGGGGCTGGCAGGGGGACAAGCAGGTGCAGCGGGGGGGGGGGGGGGGGCTGGCAGGGGGACAAGCAGGGGGGGCTGCAGGGGGACAAGCAGGGGGGGGGCTGGCAGGGGGACAAGCAGGGGGGGGGGGCTGGCAGGGGGACAAGCAGGGGGGGCTGGCAGGGGGACAAGCAGTGGGCAGGGGGGTGGGCTGGCAGGGGGGGGGGACTAGCAGGAGGGTGGCAGAGGGGACTGGCAGGAGGTACTGGCAGGGGGGGACTGGCCGGGGGTGGCAGGGGGGGTGTCCAGGGTGTGTCCAGGGGGTTTTTTTTTTATGGATTTGGACACCCTATAGCCACGGTTTTTAAACCGTGGCTATTGATTTATTGCCACGGTTGTAAACCGTGGCTATAGACATAGTGCCACGGTTTTAAACCGTGGCTATAGATTTTGTCCGGCCTTTAGTATAGCCACGGTTGAAACCGTGGCATTAGGTATACAGCCACGGTTTAAACCGTGGCTATAAACCTATAGCCACGGTTTAGACCGTGGCTATAGAGTTAAAGCCGACGGTTCCCAACCGTGGCTCTAGGTCTAGGCCTATAGCCACGCCAAACTTGGCCACGGTTCGCCAAACCGTGGCTATTACCTATAGCCACGGTTTGAGGGCCTATAGCCACGGTTTAGAACCGTGACTATAGCCCGAATTTCCAGTAGTGTCACGATGAGCTGCACACTATTTGATAAGGGATTCACATTGTAGATAGATTACCCACACTACTATGTGTAAGGGGGTTACTCGCTGGTTTCATGAGAACCCACAAACTATTCAATAGGATTTCCACTCAGAAGGTAGAGGAACCTCACCCTGATTCCTCATGGGGTACCACTCAACAAATATAAAGATAGAGGACACACTCCCTAATTCCATTGGTGGTACCACTTTGTTAAGTGGGCAGAAAACCCATGCCTAGCCTAGTAGTAGGTTGTCAGTCTAATAATTTAGGACCCATTACATAATACCACATAAGTGTTCAAATCAAATAATAAATAAAGGACCCATTCCATGTCTAGCATGAGTTTTGCACTCTCATAGTCAAGGTCAATTTTCAATACAACAGTAGGCTGCCACTTAGAGAATAGGTAAGGGACCGATGAACTATAATAGTAGGAGTGTTCCACTCTAAGAATTGACATAGGACCCATAACCTTCCCCATGGGAGGGTTCAACTCTATCGATAGGTAGAGGATGCATTCCCATCCCATGCCAGAGGGTGCGACTCTAAATCCATAGATGATCCTTCCTGATCAGTAATATAATTGCATGTCACCAAATGACCATCCCACTTATAATAACACTCATCATATCATAAAGTAAATTATGGATGCCAAAATTACATTATATGCATAAAAAACATAGTAAAGCTTCCTCACAGGCCAAAATATGAGTAGGAAATGAGATAAAGATCTTAATGTTTTCTTAAAAGGATGTAAAAACCTTGTAGGGGACCCAAATGAAATGTGGTCCCAATATACAGTTTGAACATGTCTTATCTAGAAATTGATTTCAATCCATGTATTAACAAATAGTGTTGTAATTTCATTACATGAAATTTCTTGAAAAATCATGATGAACATACGAGGATCATCATTTCTCCAACAAAAAAATTTTAATTCTAATTATATTTTTATGAAAATGATCCTGAATGGACAAACAGATCATACAGTTGTGACCATGTTGGAAAACACTTGGGATATACCATTTCATTTAACCAATCAGACACTAGGTGAAACAAATTAATTTCTACTGATCACAGTCGAATGACATCCAATGTGCGTATGTTTTGAGTCTGAATTAAATATCTGATATTAGTCTCAAAACACAAGCCTCAATGTCAGGGTATAAATTCCTCATACAATTCGACCATTCTTACATCATATGAAATAGTTACATTATAATACAAGATTACACAACAATTTATACTATTATTTTATTGTAATTATTATTTGGCCCTCCATGTTTCAGAAACATGAGTTCAAAAAAGTTATTCAACACTAGTCTCAAATGTTCCATCCCAGTACCATGATTGTGATGCCAAAGATAGATCACCAATCTGACATCACAGTTAATAGATATAAGAGATATAGGATTTGATAAAAAAATTAATAATAAAATTATGTGATTATTAAAAAATGAATGGGAGATGGGTACACACAAATCCCCTCTCCTTTACTCATGCGACACAATAGATTCTACACTCCCCTTGATATTATTTATTTCTGTCATTTAATATTTAAAAAATATTTACTATTAATAACAATTACAATGGTTTAAAACCTCCATAATTATAGTACCAGAACCATTCCTCCATAATCATTGTCATTATATATGTTCCCCACATCATCCCATTTCACGATTCTATGTTACGTTATATATGTCAATTAATTATTATAATTATTGTTAATATTAGTCACAACTCGTACAATGATAATTAATATATTGAAATATTAATCAAGTCATTCTCACTTGAGGGATATAGGGCCAATATGTCACCCCAAAATGAAACACAATTAATGAAATACACATCACCATATTGTATTCCCATTCCACGAGAACCCAAACATGGACCCCTATTAAATCCACTTTAATCCCAATTAACATTATCACGACATGTCAACCAGGAAAATGAGGATCTCTGATCCAATCCCAACCCACCTCCTTTCACAAAAAACCATGCCTGCAGTATGAATATGATCTATTAAAAATCACCATCCCACTCATTTCAATATACCTCCATAAAAAATTGTTCCACATTTCATTCATTCTATAGATATGATCCCAAGGATTCGATCACACTCAACCTTCCCCCACAATGTCAAATCACAACCCTATTGTCGAATGATGAAGAAAATGATGAATTGTGGGGGTGGGACTAATAACAATGTTGAACCAACAACGGTCAAGTATTATTATCCATATATCATACAAAATAAATAATATAATGTGAAACAAGAGAAGAATTATATCAGATCAATATAATCATTACAAAGATAAGCACATGCATGGAATAATTATCATATATAAAAAGAAGATAAAATCCATGCACAATATTTTAATGCAAAGAGGTGGAAACCAATAATAAGGATTCATAACATGATTAGTGATTTGTAATTGGTGAATAATTTATCTTTTATTTATTATGGTGATCCACTATGTACGGTTCCTTTTGATCTACCTGGATTCAATTACCGGTCATCATATGATTTCAATCCATCAACTAAGATCACCATAACATCTCTCAAAAACCTCCTAGGATTATGTGAGTAACACTAGTGAAATTTGATAATGAAACTATAATATTTTATTTTTAAGTCATTCTCAAAAAAATCAATTTATTAAATATTTCAATTTATTTAATTATTAATCCCATGATGGCACAAAATCCTAACACTTGACGCGGATCAAGGCTATGTCATTTCTAGTATAAACCCCACATTCAAAACTGAATGATGGTCTCATATTTCCCATTAGAGTCACCATTTTTGCGTCATTTGGGTTAGGTATGTTAAATAAATAAATAAAAAAATATTTGTTAAAATAATAAATTTATCCAATGAAACCACCAACGATGGCCACATTCAAACTTCCTGTACTGACCAATATCAGATCACCCCAAGTCTAAACACCATTTTATGGATTCAACTATGGTCTCACATTCCCAATATGAGACTCCATTTAGGATATATTCCACTTTTTTTGGAAATATGTACATGAGTGATATAAAAATATATTTAGTATTTTTAAAAAATTTATTATGGGATCATCGACCTCAAAATCGAACACTGTCTTAGCGCTTAGTTCCAAAACAATTCTTAGGAATATTCAAAAGTATTATATAGAAAATATATAATCTCTAAAACCCATCTATAGTATTTAACATAAAAATCCGTATTCAGTTTATTATGGAACTACCCCTCACCATAAACAATTCCGATGAACCATGAAACAACCATAGTACATAAAGAGTTCACCCTGTATCTCATAGAAGCATCTATTTTTCCATTACTAAACAGTTTAACCCATAGAATTTAAACAGTCCCCATAAAAATATTTTTGAAACAACCATAATCTATTGAGTGATATAACAAGAATGGTATCAATAAAAAATATCCTTAATTAATCATAAATAGTATCATGTGTTTTTTATACTTTTGAGCGTAAACATGATTAAAATACCCATAAAATCATTCATGAGGAAAATTTCCTTTTCAAATTGAAAATAAAATTTTAAAAATTCAAATTCAAAAAAATTACGTGATCATTATTTTCATGAAATATAACATTAGAATCATGTAATGAAGATGGGAAAATCCATTCATGTTGTAAACATTAAAAGCAAAATTATTTTTTAACATTTTGTAAAGATAGTCAAAAGTTAAGCATTTACGAAATGTTAATAAATTTATTCTTCCAACCCATTTAAGGAAATATTAATAATATTTTGAAATATATTTAATAAATTAATTCTATTTGGAAAAGAATATTATTGAATTTTTTGAAAACATTGATATGGAATGGACATATTCTTAGTTGAAATGAAAGTACTATATCACTATCACTGAAAAATGAATACCTTGTTGTTTTATAGATAAATAAGAGTGTAAAAGGAAACAATACTTCTAAACGAAATTCATATAAAGAGGATAATTAAATAGATTAATCTTTAAAAAAATAATAGAATGTTTTTATCCTTAAGGAACCTTGATGAAAAACTATCCCAATAATATAGGAGATGGTAACCTAGAGCATTTTATACTATGGAAATATTTCAATCATAATCCCAAAGATAGAATAAAGTAAATTTATAAATTAAATGTCATCAAAATAATGAGATTAATTATAAAACATTTCAAAGGGATGTATATTCACCTCTTAAAATAATAATGGTTCATAAAAAAAATACATGTCTTGAAGAAAGATAATTGGATATGAATAAACATATCAAAGATCATACCATTGAAATTATAAATAATAAATGGTGTGATTGTATGTAAAAAATTTAAATAAAAAGGTCACTACATAGAAATAATCAATGTATATATTAATTCACACGTTATAGTGGCATAAATATTAAATGGATAAGATTTATATCCTAATGAAAGGAAACTATGTTGAGAAATATTTTACCACATGGTTACTTTAAAGTAAAATCCCCTTAGATGTAGTAATTCAATTTGAATGTTATAATTAAAAAAATTATTAAGGATTAATGATATAAAATTTAAAATTGAATAACATACACCATGTAAAATAGATTATCTGCTTTAAATAAAATATTGGTTCATGAGGAAAAAATAAGATAAAATACATTACATCGATTCTACCTCATCATGTAAATTGTTTATCATCCTAAATAAAAAACCTTGGTTAATTATTTAAAATATTTTTAACCAATTTAAATTTTTATTTTCCTTTTATTTCACTTATACATAAATTTTAATTTTAAACCCAAAAATTCAATATTATTATGAAAATTGAACCGTGTTACAAACATAGAGATGGTAGGCTCTATGCGTGTACAAGTAATGTTTCTATTTTTCAATGATCATTATGGAAATGAGGTAAGTAAAATATTATCATCCAATAATGATAATTATATAATAAATATCCTAATAATTCATTAAATATAGTAATAAATAATATCCATATGTTATGGTGATGAAAAAAATCACTTCGCTTCGTAGAGGTGGTCATCAACATGTATGCATGAACGAAGTTATAATTTTTCAATGAATAGAATGGAAAGAACGTAAATGATATATTATATAATAAAAAAGATAAATATTTAATTAATAATATATATATATAAATTAAATCTATAATTATAACCATCCATTAGATGTGGCGATGGAAAATGAATTTCATCCATCCATGAGGCGATAGTACGCCATACACATTAATGATGGTCTCCTTTCCCATTTTATGGAAGTCATAGATGAATATAGTTTATGAAATTAATATATTAACATCATAGTATATAATAGATACTTATTTTTTTATATATAAGTGGTTAAAGAATATTTTTTATGTAGGTGGAAGATGAAATTGAAATAAAACACTTGGTTAAGTAATATTACTTTTCTTCTCAAAATATCCTTTTCAATACACTGTAAGACATATAATGCATTTTTATGCAAAAAATAGCTAATATAGAACAATGGAAGGGAACTTTTGAAATATGTTTTGTATATATTGGCTATTGAAATGGGTTATGAAGTTTCAATAAATGAGAAAAAGTGGTTCTATTTTATAAGAGTAGGGTCACTCATTGAATTATAAATAATATTGAATTAATATAAATTAACTATGATGTATAAATTTCTCCAAATTGATTATTTAAAATATATAATGATTTTGGTTGAAATAATTTCATAAAAAAACATGTACATTTTGTTTCACCTTTTTACCCAAATCTTTTAGTTTTAACCCCTATTAACCATTTTCATACTAACGACGACAACATGGTTTTTAACTCATTTATGGTAATGAAAGTTACTGTAAATTGATAAACATAACATTACAAGAACATGTTTTATATTTTAAATAATATCATCAACACTGGGAAAAATATAGTATTTTTATGAGTTTTATATCATTTAATAAAATATTATTTTTATATAGTATCAATATTGTCAATTTTTTAACTATTATTTTATTTTACATTTATAACATCATGAAAATAAATTAAATTTTAATAAAATATTTTAATGCATCCAAAAAATATTATTTTTCATATAAAACATTCACATCACATTAATTCTTTAAATTTTTTTTTAATTTTAATATTATTAATATCTTTTTTAATATTTTCATTAACTGAATAATTAATACGTCTGAATTGTGTAGGAATTTATGGTGATAATTAATTATCTATAAATTGAAAATAAATTACAATGATAAATATAAATAATATATATTTAAAATATTCTATTTATAACTGATCATGTCCTCTGGTTATACCAATGATAAAAATATTATAACTATTTAAAACAAGAGTTTGTAATTTTTGACTTTTATTTATATAAAATATTATAAAGGTTATAAAAACCTAGAAATGGAAAAACGTTTATATAACCAAAAAAATGATGAGTTTGGATGAATTGGAATCATTTAATTAAATTATCTAAAGTGTTAGGGTCATTTTATATTAATTATAATATTATTTAAAACCCCCAGTTTCTCAATTTACCCTTACAGGGGCAACACAATTTTTTAATGATACTATTAAATTGGTAAAAAAATGAAATAATATTATTTAAAATTTTTTGACCCAATTATTAAAAATATTAAATCACTTTTTTTAAAAATTTAAAAAAATAGTGGTTTACGAATTTAATTTAAAAATAAATTGTTAAAACTTTTATTCAGAAAAATTTTGTTTTATGTAAAAATGTATTTATACTAAATCTAAGGAAAATATTATTTTAAAACCTCATAATTATATTAATTTAAATTAAATGAAACTAATTATATTTAAAAACAAATCCATAATATTTTTTTAATTTACAAGCACTTTAAAATATTATTTTTTAAAAAAAATTAATATTTTTCACTATTCATTTAAAAATAAATATTTATCAAAAAGTATATAAATTTAAATATTGAATAATTTTATTATAACTGTTTCAAAAATTGCATTAAAAAAAATATAATTTCTAAATGATCATGAAATAGATATATTATTCACTAAAAAAATAAAATAAAACCCATTTTGAAGAAAACATATCTTCGAATAATGAAATCTTTTTACAAAAAATAGATTTCTTATTTCTTAATAATTGATAAATAAATTTTTATTCATTAGAAAATTTATATATTTTTGAAAAATTACTTAATGCTATTCATAACCCCCAATTTTAAATATTGGTTATAATAGATATATAATAAAATTCCACAGTTCATTCAAACGTGGTTTTGTCTTTTGTACATGTAATTGAAAATAATGTCCTTATTTTAAAATATCAAGATGTTAAAATATTTAAAATGGTATGGGTTGTCTCCCAATTAAATAATGTTTATCAATTAATAGTTATATTCAAATTCATGGAATATGGATATCAGTTTTAATTAAATAAAACAATGTATTCCAATCATTAATTATGGTTCATAAAGAGAATGTGAAATATCAATTGTATATTACTCGAGAGTGTTAAAATAAGAGCATTGTTAAGTCTATTTTTCAAGTACCAGGTGATGATCATGTTAATACCCAATCCAAACATTTTTGGGTTATAACCACTTTGTACGTCTGTTACGAGGTGTTAATATACTTTTTTATATCCAGAAAAGTGTGTCTTCTCTAGGAAAACCACACATATTTTCCTTTTATAAAATTTCTAGTTGTTTTATGGTTATAAGAATGTTTGATCATTATAATAGGTTATTAAATTTGTATAATTAGAGGTAATAGTGGTATATAATCAATAATTTACTAATAAAAATATAACAATTAGACATAATAACATTTTCGATTGAAATTAAAGGGAAATTAAAAGGCCTTACAATGGTACTAGGAATGGGGGTTGATGAAATATTTTTCAACAAAATAATAATTTATAAAAGGGATAAAATGAGATTGAATGAAAGCCATAAAATTTTAAAATTTTTAAATAAAATATAATTGAATTGCATAAAAATAATTTAATTTTTTTAAAATTTAATTTAAAAATAAAATATAACAAAATTAGTATAATTGAACAGGAAAGAGAGGGATTAAATACCCTTAATTATCTTTTTCTTCTAATCTTATCCCTGACCCATTGAACAAAAAAAAAATCAAAATAATTAAAGATATATAAATTATAGAGACTCATTGATATAGATTCACATATTTATGTGAGATAATAATTATAGGGGGTAGTTATTCATAGTTGACTAGGGAGGTGTTTGATGGTTAAAATACTAATTATCTGGTAATTAAGTCCAACCACATTTAACTATAATTAATTACAATGAATTAAGTTGAAAATGATGTTCAAAATGGGTTTTAAGGTTTTAAAACACCTAAAAAAGATTTAATGATACAGTTTTATGTAGTCTATGCCTTTTATATTTAATTTTAACTTTTATATAATTTTACCTTTGTCTTAGTAACTCCCATTTTACCCTAAGAACAGAAATTTTCGAATGAAAATAAAACTAAAATAACTAAACTATTAAATTATTATTATAAATAAAAAACCATTTTATTTTATTCATTTTTTAAACTTTAAAAAAATTTAATATTAAAATAAGAAATGTATAATGCATAATGAAAACATTATAAAAATATGTAAGGTAGATTTTAAAATATCCAACAAAGGATTTCAAATTTAACATTACATTTTTAAATAAATTATATAATTCCATATATATTTATATATAATAAAAATTAATAATAAATATTATTTTATGATTATTTAATGATCAGGTATGAAATGTTACAGTTTCTGAAAATAAGTATTTTCATTATTCACCCAAATATGAAATTCTTATGAAAAATTATATAAATTCACTGAATAATAATTTATAAGAATAGGTTCCTAAAAAAATCATATTATGAATAAAAAATTCTCCCCATATTAAATTTATTAAAAAATAGTTGGGAATTTGAAAAATGACCATTCATTATATAAAATTTAATGCAATACTTATAGAAAATAAAATTTCTGTATGATATGGGTGTGAATCCATGTTAAAATTTAATATTTTTTATTAAATATATTACTATGAAATTATTTTATTAAAATTTTGGAATTATTTTTATAAATAAGTGAAATTTTACATATAAATTTATAATAGATGAATAAAAAAGTTTTTTCTCTAAAATAGTTCCTATATCATTATTACTATGTCACATGAAGGACCACTTTAGTTATAAAAAATATCTATTATAAAATAAAAATAATAATTTTTTGGAAACAAAATACTCTAATTTAAATAATAATAATACATATTTCCTAATTTGTTTATTTTTTAAATATTTACTTAATGTATTTAAAGGAAAATTTTTAGTGTAATAGCACATGTATACAATTTTGATAAAACCAATTTTTAAATTTAATCACCCAAAAGAGAATTAACTTTGTTTGATAAGTTATTATTTTGGTTAAAAAATAATATTTAACCATTACATATTATGAAAACAATTATTTAGATAATAAAACTATTTTTAAAAATATTTTTTATTAAATAAAATATATTTGTAAAAGGAGACCAAAGTATAATAATAGAGATATAATCTTATATATTCGAAGTATCAAATATTGAATAGTAAAACACATAGTATAGTGGTATGTGATACACACTAGTGGGCATCCCTTTTTCTTAAACCATTTTATCAAATAACATTCTGTTACACCAAAAAATATGACAAATGCCAACTTATGTGACAAATACTTGTATAAAGTCTTCCTTTATTAAATTTAAATAAAATAATTTGAAATGTATATTAATATTTATATAAGAAAATTTATTAAAACAATCATTATAAATTTGATATGTTATAAAGGTAATATAGATTCTACCCACATACATTGAGTTTAAGGTCAAATAGATTTATCCCATGACTACTATGTTTAATGTCATATTACTATGTCAAACATGGTTACCTTATTTAATCCACAAAAGACATGATAAACTTTATTAGAATGATATTATCTTTGGCATTAGATGATATCTTTATGATAGGTTAACATTTTTTTGTTCATGATGTTTGGACAATGGGAAATTCAAAGGCAGGTTAACCCAAAAAAAGGTGAAAAACCCCAATGTGAATGGAAATCCCAATACTATTATAGAATATATATTATAGTGTACTCTCTTAATTTATGCTCATATTTATTATACTGAAATTATGGGGAAAACAAGACACAAAAACCAACTTGGGGTTCTAGGAATAAGAACAATCTAATGACCTTTTGAAATGTGGATAATAATTATATAAGTAATTGATCAAGGTTCCTATATTAGGATATAAGATATGGGAAATTTACATAACAGATTTACACTAAAAATATTCTATTAATATTTTTTGTTACAGTGGATTCAATGTGTATGAATATTAGATGATATTTTTCTTATAACAAAAGTAGACCTCTAATAGGTAAGTCATATTGGTTAATATATGCATGATCATAATTGGGGGTTTTATGCATAGCCAGGAAGAGTTGTCATTTAGAGATGGATGTGCATGCTATGATAACCATGAATGGATTATGTCAATTAGAGATACCTTATACAAGAAGTGTGATTTTTGTAAAGGCATTTTAAAATAATATAATGGAGAAAATTAATACCTCTTTCAGCCATGGTGAGGATGTTGTGATCCTTTATGAATGTTTAAAAAATAAATAATCTTATAAGTAGATTAAAATCATGCAACAAGGAATTATGTTTCATTTAGTTCATCATGATGTGATGATGACTCAGGTGTCATCTAGTTTAGTGTCACATGACATGAATCAATTGTCTGGTAGTTTTCTTTCATGAGACCATGACATTAATGTTTTATAGTCTAGTTTCATGTAAAAAGGAATTATATTTCATATAGTTTATAATCATGAGATATATATTCATCTGTCATGTAGTTTAGCATCATGAGATACATACACAAGAGACTTTTAGTTTAGATTCTTGTGATAAAAACATGAGTATCTTGTAATTTAGAATCAACTGGGAAGTAATAGAGTGTCAGAAGGTTAAATTTCATGACAAAATAACATAAGTATCATGTAGTTTAACATCATGTTATAAGGAATCACACCACATAATTTATCTTCATGTGGTATGGGAATATTTATAGGACTCATTATACCGATCCTAGTCATGCGTGTGACAAAAAGCCTCATATAAATTTCAAGTTCATAAGGTTATCGAAATGGGATTAAAATTATTTAAAATAGGGGAAAGTTTATCCCTTCACGGGTGTTCCGAAAACAATCATATACTGGAATCCTTATTTTATCCATATTATACAAGAGGAACAAACATTGATGGAATAAAATTTAGGTAATTAAAACCCTAAATAAAGCACTTAAAGGGTTGATATTTCAGAGGAATTCATAACCCGGTCTAAGATTGATAATCAAGACATCAAATCGAAACATATAATATTAGTGATCAATCAATATACATTTTTCAATGATATATTATAAAAATATCAAACCCATGTATAGTGGGTTGGAATTGGGTTTAACCATTACACCAGACCATCAAGAAACAATTATGTGGTAAGAGAAACCAAATCATTTAAAGTAAAAGTAGAATTTTAGGTTAATAGAATTTATGGATAGGCCTAAAATACTATATCATAGGTGTCACAATGTATCCTATAAAATTAGGCACTGATCCATGCATAGTTTTGATAGACAAGTGTCCCATATATATTACTGAAAAACTGGCGGAGATAGTTTTCTTATATTTATAGAGGATGAAATTAAGGAGACGGATATATCGATCCATCTTTGTCCTGAGAGTTTTATCCTAATGTAGGTCACAACACAAATGATCTCTCACATGGTGTTGGATCTTGTGTAGGGAAAAGAGGGTCATTAAAAGACCACCCTAAATAGTTTGAGGGATTATATATATTGGAGCTATGTTAAGTTGTTTAATGTCATGTGATTGGGAAAAATATCTCTATTATTTAACAGACTACATCCAGGTATTTCTAATGAAGATTAGTTTCATTTATTTCTATGTTCACTTAATCCATGAACATTATGAGATGTTGTATGTAATTTATAGATCCTTCAATTCACTTGAGAGTTCATTATAGAGAACATGTTGTGTAATTTTCATATAAATATTAAAAGTAAATTCAACATGGATCTAGATCATATAAGGATATATGTGGTTGAGCATGATCATATTGTGTGTATGTTATTGGAATAGAATATCTAGGAATTAGTACTTCTCATAGAGGAGTCAGAATCTTGTTATTCATTTTTCGTGAGAAACTCCTACATAGATCTTGCTTATATAAAGAGAAGAAAAATGGATATATACTTAGTGAGGTACCATTAGGAAATTGAAATGTTTTTAATGGTTCCCAAAATAGTAATGTGAGGGATTCACATTTGTGTTGGGATTTTTGGTTAGGCCTAGGAAATGTGATCTAATAATCAATATAAATCATATGAAGATATGAATCCATACACATAGATTTCATTATTATGACATTCCCCACATAGATATTCCACATATGTTGTGAAAAGTGGTAATTTCACATTATGGAAACTCATAACCAAATGGATCAATACTATAGGAAGTGGATATGGTATCATATTGGTTTTGATTATTATGATACTTTCGTCATACCCCAGGTAACAAAATCTATGAAATTATTGTGTATATATTTAAGATAGGAATAAAGAATTTTTAGTTACTATAAAATGACCCATATGAAGATAAAACTCCAATATAGGGACATGAGTGTTTTTTATTAAATGATTGGTGAACCATGATGTTTGGGATGGCTAACACTTCCATAACCATCCAATACCCTTGGTAAAAACAACTAACCCCTTTGTATATTAATTACTTACACAAGGGTAATTAATTTCAGTGATTGAAAGATTCTGTGATGAAGGACTATTTATAGATTTAACTCATACAAAAGATTTGAAATCCTTATCTATCCACATATATGTTTTTGTGAGGATTCTTCTGAATATAACACATCCATGCTTAGGGGAAGAACAATCAATCTTTTTCTCAGTATAGTTGCATACACGAAGGTGAGGGAAGGCATTTTCATTGTTTAAAAAAAATGTTGGGCTGAGGATAATAGATCTGGATGTCACTAGGTATCCTTACATAAAAGAAATAAAGAAACACATAGTTCTTATATGATTCTACATATACTTTGATTAGGATCAAATATGGGGGCTATTGATATTTTTATATGATTATTTCTATGAAACTGAGGGTATGTGAAAAAAAAATTATGATATATCATGAAGTTATATAAATAAAGGCATACATAGTTCTTTAGTTTTCCCCTATTCAGATCAATACCAAACATAGGATATATGGTAATAGTTTTAGTGTAGTCTAATGAAAGGAACAAACCATGAAATAATAATTCCGATAAGGATCAGTGTGTAACCTATGTGGAAAAGGAAACAAAATGTGGGACCCTCTGAGAAGTTCAGAGTCATACAATATAGAATTATAGAGTGAGTTAGATTAGGTTCAAAACACAAGTTCTATTGTGTGATATATTTTAAGTTCATATTATGAGGAACGCCACTATGCGGTTTAATGTCATGTGGTGAATATTTTATTCTATGTAATCAATCTTCATTCAATGATGTCCTATGTATCCCGAATTTTATGGAAATGAAACACATCCTATGATTATAAAATTTAATGTTGTGTAGTTATGGAATTATAGATCAATGAAAAGAAATTGAAAATATTTCTTGAGAAAGAATAAATTTTTTGGGGCATTATGTACTCCCCATATACTATATAAAAGAAGTAATTTTTATTAGAATTCATAGTGTGCATAATATAAGTCTAATCACGTTTTGGATCCAGTTTTGGAGTTTTTTGAAGGGAATCATTTTGGTTCTTAGGCCATGAACCAATCCACCTTACACAAACAAACATAGTTGTACATTATTATTAATGGCGTGTCTTATCCAATTATGATGGATTTTGTGGTTATGAAGCATGCATAACTGTTTTCCATTAAGTCATTTAAAATCTACAAGTAACGTAAATAATTTTTCATCTTATGACATCTTCCCACTAACAAGAATATAATGTGAGGGAAGTTGTACATCGATAGTTAGAACCATCTTTATTTTGTAGATAAGAGAATATGAGGTTGCTTGTGTGGTAGTTCAAATTATGGAGTCGTAGGCTGATAAGTTATTAAAAAGATGTTAAAAACATAATTTAATTTCATTTTACACTATATTCTAATATATATTTTACAGAATCTTATTTAATTCCACTATCTATTCATTTTTCTAGTCATGATAGTGGGGTCTGTTTTTTGAATCGATTTTATTACCATTACATACAATTTTCAACTCAAAGGTGCATAAAGTGGTCTCATTATCTGGCCTTAATGTGTTTGGGATTCCAAATCAGATTAATATGTTTGAAATTTTTAATTGGATTTAAATCTTAGTTATCAATTCCTTGATTTGTATACCCCTATCCCAATTGGAGAAGAATTTGGTGGTGGTTAGGATGTACGTGAACTTCATGGTTGTAGCTGGGGGACATGGCCCCAAGAGATCCATTAAAAATGTGTTGAAAACATTGATTACTTGGTATTTTGAAAAAAAAACTAGACCTAAAGGATAATGCTTATATGTGGTTGAAATTATGTCACTTTCTTGTGAATTCCATACAACCATGTTTCATCATTATATAGAAATAGTATAGTCTACTAATTTGATGGGAGAACTTGATTCCTGTTTGAAGAGTTTAATAGGAGAATTTATGAACTACGTGTATGATATCAAGGAATTCTCATCCTTTAATTATTATTATGAGTAATCTATCAAAACCATTTCTATAGATCATCATATATTCATTTGGTCCATCGACGATGATTAATTTTTCTTCCTAATGTAATATTTGGCCTTTTGTAGCTCAGTCCAAATGACGGATCCTCAATTGGATATTATCTATATGTGATCATCCATACTATAACGCTCTCAATTTTTTAGGATATTAACTTAAAATTCTTCAATAAAATGTTGATTTAATTAATATCATCCATGAAAATAATATTCAATGGGGAGACCACTCTGCGATGCACAATGCTGAAAGGTTTCCCATATTAGTAAGGATGAGCCATGGCCAAGGATACATTATCTAGTGTGAATTAATAATATATCTATGATTTAGAGAGACAAGTTTTTATTGTATTGAATGTGAATTCAACCACCATTCCCCATATATAATCATAGATGGTTGAAATATTCCACCTTAGTGGAATTGTCACCATTAATCTTCATAATTGCCAACATTGTGTCACCATTAAAATTCAAATAGGATACCTGGATTTATAGGAATAACTCCATTCCCACAATGAGATCATAACACTCTATCTCATTATTAGCTCAACCAGTGTATATTGGGAATGAATAGGGTAAAACCACCATGGAAAGTGAGACAAAGACAATCCCCTTACTTACTCATTTGGGATTTGGGTCTTCTATTATTTCCCCTATAATACACTGAGATTTTATATCAATGTACATCTACCACATTTATGGAGTGTCATAGACTATGAAAACCTCTTCATCAGTGAGTTTATTATTCTCCAATGTGATTTCCTAGGTAAGGTGTTATATGAGAAATTATCCTAGCTCTTACCCTTAGATTCCATTTGATGATAAAAATTAAATTTTGAACAATTAAAAGACAATGTCACAATAAGAGAGATACTCCATCAACCTCAGACTGTTGATGATTTATTTGAGTGGATCAATGTGGGGTAACAAGAAGGAATTATGGTACTGTAGGTAGTGATTATTCTTTTATAGTATGAAAATATATGTGAGATAGTTCTTCTCGATTTTAAAATACTGAGTCTCGGTGATTAGTATTTTCAAGATGATATTATACATACCAATTAGATTTCGTGAATAATTTTTATATCTGACAATGATAAAAAGTGATCATTATGTTCTTTATACATATAGGACAATTGTTTCTCCTTATATCTATATAATTATGTCAACTTGGGTGAATTATATAAAAATTGAGATATCCATTTGATTCTTGAAAGTCATCATACTGTCCGTAAAAGATTTCATTCTTCATCAAATTCATGATGGGGATGCTATCAAGAGATATTGGTTGTCAAATTACAAATATAGGGAAGGTATCCCTAAATTCCTTTAACCTATGTGATATTTCATTAAGGGGAAAAAAATCAAACAATCACACTAGTCTTCTCAAGGTCAATCTCATTGCCAAAAATTCATAAAATGAAATATAGGAAATTTCATAAATTCACCATTATGAGAACATTATGTGAGTTTAACTTCAAGATTTAATATGATATTTTACTAAACAAAATATATTTAGAATGATGATCACAACGTTACACCAAGAGAGGAGGGCTAGGTTCGGGTCATTATGATTATGGATATTCTATAATAAACTCAGATATATAAGCTTATATGAGTCATACTCAATGTGATAAAGAAGTGATATTTGATAAAACAGATTGCATAAGAGAATTAAATGAGGTGTGATTTATACTTATTCACTAATTATTACTTATGTGAGTGTATCATTCCAGTTTGTGATACCTCGAATGAGGTCCCTCTCTAGTATTACACCTAAGATAAATCACAACCTCATATATTCGTACTTGTTTTTAGGTATGGTGGTGTTGTAGAAGTTGGAGGAGTGTGTAATATTATATAAAATACTAGTGGCTTACTATAAGAGGGATTCCCTTTCTAAGACGACATATCAAATGGGGAAGAAATAAAAAATTGATAATATAATACTATCATTTTCTCATTCATGATCAAATTACCATGCTATTAATGTAATGAATGATTTTATATCCCATAGGTCCCCTATCATTTATGAAGAAAGAATAGGAGAAAACTTTTATCAAGGTAGTACAATATCGATGGGGTGAGCACTAGTTCACATACAAAATCACATCAGTTTGGAGGTTCTGGAGGAGGATTTTGTTAACCCTCTTTGGGGGGTTTGACCATGGTGGGATAATTACCTGATGGTTTTTAAAATTTACCTTCTGTGACAGGGAAATATAGATGGTAAAATGTAGTCTAATTAGAATTAAACCTTTAAAAAAGAATGAGAGTTCGCAGAGTGGGTCTCATGAGGTTGACCTCATGGATTAGTTTCTTAATGGCTAGATCGGCCTCTATAAGGATCTCTTCACTTTTGTGAGGTCATCTTATCCTCTCATAGTAACCTGATGGGGTTCTTCCATGGGATTTTTATTTTTTAGGTGAACTTTATATTCATGGAATCCTTGTTCTCACCTCTAGAGGGTTGGATTTATATGATTTTCCTCCACATGGCCACCCTCTACAAGGCTATCCTATGTAAGGGTGACTTCTAAATTTGTTTTTTTATCTAGTGGTTTTCCATTGGATATCCTTTATATTAGAATGATTAATTTACATATGTGTAAGGAAATTCAAGAGATTTTTTTCTCCCTATTTGATCAATCCATTTGTGTTTATCTATATTTATATTTTTGAAGGATGGGTGGGGATTTTATTAACAGCCCCATGTAACTAACTTCTTGAAATTGGTGGATATGTGGGTGATTCTAGCTAGCCCTAAAGTATTGGTTGGCGACTGTGAATGGAGTATGATGAGATGGAATGAGACACTGAGTACATGGTTGTTTCTAACGATAATTCCAAAACATGTAGAATTATCAAAACAAACCACATATATTCAAGGCTGGACCACACATATCATTATAAAATGAAACCATATTTCAACCTGGCTAGACCACATGATGAATTAACACATGGGTTAAACCACATATCTCATCATAAGATAATCTCAAACATGTAGTATATTATATATCTAGCTTAACCTTGTAGTTATTCATTACAAGGGATCAACCTCATGGTTTTTCATATCACGGTCTCAACACCATGGTTCATCATACCTCTATTTTATTTCAATAAACATATGTCATATTTATTCCTTTCATGATTTTTTCATTTTTTATTGTTTTTATAATTTTCACATTTCAATAATTCCCCCTTGGAATTGGGTCAATTTAAAATGATAAGTAGTTGATTATGAGGTTTTATAAATCCACAATTAGTTTCCATATAGTCTTAAATTATGTGGGGAATTAAAAAAAATTTAAAGTGGAACAAAAAAATTTGTAAATCACTGGAGAACGGTAACAACATGAACACACTTTTGGATTAAAAAAAATAAATATATAAACAAATTTGATATTGGAATAAGCTTTGTTCCAAAAGTTAATATATTTTGGCCACTTTAAATAGATAATATAATGAATGAATTTAAATGTATATTAATATCTGGAAACAAGGGAATGAGTTTTATGTAGTTTAGTATACTAAAATAAATAATCTAGTGTTTATATTTTAAGAATCATTAAATAAGAACTTGAGTTACATATATATTATAATTATGTGATATGTACTTGGGTGACATGCAGTTTAGCATCATATGATAGATACTATGGTGTAGTGAAATTTACCATCATGTGACATGTACTCACCCACGATGTAGTTTAGAATCAAGTGATATGGGAATATGTGTCTTATACATTAGTGACATTATAGAAGGACTCTGTGTTATACAATTTAGTTTCATGAGAAATGGAATTTAGTTCCTTAAATTTTATCCTTTGTGAAAAAGGTCCCAGGTGTCATAAAATTTAATGTTTTTTGAAAAGAAATCAAACCACTTGATTTTACTTCATTTGGAAAGGATGTATGAATATAATACATTATGATGATTTGAATCATACATAAGACAAAACAACCAGATATCACTGTGAGTTTCAGTAGGGATAGGTTTTGGGATAAAAATTCTTGAAAATAAGGGACATTTTATCCGATATATAGTTTTTTATAAAACAATGGTATTCATAAAACAATTGGTTTTGATGACATCTATAATAGGAAACAACATTGATTTAATTCCATGTGGGGATTGAAATCTTGGAAAAAAATACAGACATGGTTTTATATTTATGTGAATTTACTTGGAGGGCCGATGATAAATATGTTATACATCACTAAATATCATATAAGGTAAGGAATAATGCTAAATATTATTCATAAAGGACCATTCCATCATAGATCAAACACATGAACATATAAAGATAATAGGGTTTCACCTTCAAAATAGGCCACTGAGAAATCATTATGTGGATTGGTATCCCAAAAATTAATGTGAATGAGTATTTATTTGAAAATAAACATTACCTTCTTTCTAGGATAGGAAATAGTAGGTGTCACAATGTACGCTAAAAGTGTATTCATCATGTCATGTGTAGTTTTTTCAAAAGAAGGCCCCTGTGAAGATTTTTCTAATATAATGATATATGGAATTTTTATATTTTCTTAGGGGATAAAAATAAGGATAGGGATCCATGGTTCCATCTTGGAGTTAATATTTTTATCTGAATGTAATTCAATTTACCAGAGGACCTCTCCCATAAATATTGATCTCATTATACGGAAAGAGTCTCACCAACTAAAAAACATGAAATGTTTGATGATTATTGTATGATAATCCTTATTTTATATAGTTTTATTCTTATAACAATGTCTAATATCTCAACCATTGGTCATTTTTAATTACATTTACCTGTAGTCAATGAAATATCATGAACCACCTCAGTGATGTTCCACAAACTAATGTGATGGGAGGCATTTTATTTCTTATGTATCCATCTGGGCCAAGGATGTGTGATTTTTAGATCACTATTTATCCTAAAATAACATGAATCTGGCCACTTGTTTATCTATTTTCATACATACATTGGTCATGCTCAAATATAGGGGGAATTATTTATTTGATTAAATCTGTCGATGTAACTAGGAAAAGAGATCCAAGAATCACTTTGAATTATGAATTAACTAGAATCAATATCCATTTACTTCTTAGATGACCCCTTATGAAGATCAAACTCATACATAAGAGGGAAGTTATTTGTTTTCATTTTGGATATTTAATGGAAAATACTGTGAACCATTACACCCTTTAATGATCAATCTCTAATGTAGGGGGAGATAAGGCAACATAAAAGTGAAAATTCTATGAAATTTTGAGAATTATATAATAGAATTATGTGGGGTATTTATTTTAAGGTCATAATGATCTGATAAGTTTGTGTTGGAGTTTAAGGACTTGTAATGAGGGCCTACACCATGTTATATAACATCTTGTATTTGGGATGTTATTACATGTAGTTTAAGGTCATTTTATGAGGACCAATGTCTCATGTATTTTAAGGCCATGTGCCATGGAATAAAACTATATAGTTTTATATCTGTCATTAGGACATTATATACCGATATGAAATCATGAAATTTAATTCTTATGGAATATTTCATCAGTGGGAGTGGGGGGATGATAAATTACCCAACAACTTTAGCAATGGGGTTAGCTCTTCTGGAATAAAAATTCAATATGATGTAAGAACATTCCCATACTTGTTTCTTATTTGGAGGATTATTCCCTAGTATCACTGGGGTTCTCTAGTGAAAAAAAAATATCTTTATATAAATGAAAATTGGTTGAAATTATTGATTAAGGTGTGATTTATTTGATTCTAATGTTTTAAAGTCAATAGAACATGAAGGAAATATTCTCATTAATCCTTTATCACTCCTCATATAGATCTTGAAATCATTCATCCTCTGCTAGCTACCATATATATAAAAATAAGGTGATGGTAACGGTACTTTGACTGGTAGCACCACCCATTTTAATCTACATGAAAATATGGGGTCACTTGATTAGTTATATGAGTTATGGTGTCGTGAACACAAAAGGTATGCATAATATTTTTTAGCTATAATCACTTGTCCTTATCCATATTCTTCTTGTTATTATTTGAAAAAGTATTATTAAAGGATATTTTTTCCCATTTTTTGTTTAGTTATAGAGGATAGAGTGGTTGGAGTCAATGTTAGATTCATAATATAGCTTTTTCTACTAGGAGGATGTAAAATTAGAAATATTGACTACCAGTATTATATGAGGGGCACAAAATATATGGAAAATCATAAACATTATGACGTGGATTTTATTATCCTTCCCAATTTCCATGATGGGATTAGCCAAAATCTATTTAAACAAGGAGTTGGTGATTATAAGGATATAGTTGAATTACCTAGATATAGAAGTGGGAAATATCCTCATAACATCCATTCACTATATAGTTAATTAATTAAGGGTATTTTGAAGTATTCAATAACTACATGCGATGATGGAAAAAGTTTTAATGTTTTTGAAAACCATGGGTCTTTTTATTGATTTTGATGAAACCTTGTGTCGTCATTGGATAAAAATAAAAAATTATCCCAATTTGATGTGAGATATTGGTACCTGATGTATGAGCACCACAAGATCCTACATGAAAATTCTACAATATAGTGAGGGATTATATTCTTTCAGTACATCCATGTAGGACTCTAATAAAACCTCATTCATAGCACCTCTTGTGTTTGATTAAGATGTTATAGAGGACGAAGGCTTCTAACCAGCATCATATTTATTCCTTATTATCTTTGTCTAGAAATATGATTCTACTTTGGGGGTAGTATATCAAGGGGATAATACATTAATAATGTTATCAGTTAGTGTGGATACATTATCTTCATTATTTTATGTAGTGTTGATTTAATTTATCACCTTACCTCTACTAATGGTAATTATGGAGACCACTATATTGTGTGTAATTAAGGAAAACATCCAATAATGGATTTCACATTCCACATACATAGATTTATTTATTATCCTAACAACATGTTCATTCAGTGTGTCAGGGATATGATTTGACATTGTCTCAAAGGATAATTCTTCCATCATTCCTCCTATGTCTCCCAGAGGGCGGCCAAATTCACATTATTAATGGAGAATTTTCCACAAATGATTGTAATTACTATTTCTATGAAAAAGTTAACATTAAAATAGGATTAATTAAGTCATAAGGATTACTCCAATATTATGATGAGTGTTTGGTACTATAAATATCTGTTAGTGTATACATTAGATAATAGGAATGGATAGGAATGAACTGGCTTTGCTAGGTAATTGATGAAACCCCCAAAATGAAATATATTGAGGGTTGGGTTTTAATTATTTTTGGTATTAGACATTTAGAGGTTTTATTAATGTATATATCCACTAAATAGAATGTTTCATAGATAGTTAAAATTAATCCATATAGAATTTTAGTATTAATCAGTGTGATTTCCAATGTATGCTTTGCTGTGGAAAAAATATTTTAACACCTGCCAAATGATTTTATTTAGTGGTAGAAATTGAATGTTTAACTATTGGTGGACAACAATCTATCAAGTTAGATGAGATATTAACAATATATGGTTACTGATGCAATTGATATGATCAATTTGTGGGACTAGTCAAACATCATACTACAATATGATATTCCTATGATCATGTATCATGTGAATTTTTGTAGGAATGTTCTTCTCAGTCATTAAATATAGATTATCAATATGAATAACAATTTACATAAGCTAAGATAATAAATTTTACTTAATCATAATAATTTTCATTATAATAAGATAATGGTGATATACGAATTTAATTTTTATATCAATATATAGGAACATGGTGATAAATGCATAAACGATGAATCACATTTATATGGAAGAATCCCTAGTATGAGAGTGGTTTGGATGAGTTTACACATTTTTTAATTTCGAATCAATTTGTTGATAGGATAATAATACGTTCATGTCCTAAATGTAAATTTATAATATTATTGAAGAGGGTTGAAGTTTTTGACAACCTAATATTAAATTAATCCCTTGATAAATATTTTGATATTATTTGGAACGATGAATCAAACATTATAAAATTTTGGCACTATTGTTAGTTAACATGATGACCAAAAATCTTCCTCACTATTGTAGAATAAAATTAAAAACACTAAAAATAATTATTTTTTCATTAAAGATAAATTCAAATAACATAAAAAATATATAATTAATACCGGTTTATGGAAATATAAACAATAACATAAAAAATGATTTTTTGGGACTTGAAGACATCCAGATCGTGATTGTAACGTAACAGTGGATCTTCTTCCGAATAATAAAATGAATAATTTAACATAGAAATTATTAGAGTAGAAAATTTTGTTTAATTGTTTAGGTTATAATTTAGATCATGTGTTATTTGAATTATGCCTAATGTATTAAAAAATTCTTTTATACTAATGTTTTACAATAACATATTTGAATCTATAATTATTAATATGGAGATATCCATGATATTGGAATTAGTGCATGATTCATTTATTGAAGCTTAGATCCTATAAATTTTTTTAAGAAATATGGAATGAGTTTAACATTCTTAGTATCAATTATATAAATAAAATACTATTCTTCAAATGATTTTATTATTTAACAGAAAGACGATTGAATTAGGAATGTGTTATGAAAATCCCATATTATTGATGGAGGTCAATGGGTAATGATGGAAGTATGAATAAACATACTACTATAAATAATCGGAAAATTAACACACCTATACTGGTTTTACATTACATCCAATAAAAACCATTATTCCAATGATTATTAAGGTAATAATAAAATATATAGTACATGGAGATCATTCTATATATAATAAAAATGATGAGATAACGATAAATAGAAGCGATTAAAAATCATTGAATAGATTATATTAATTACATCCACATTTCTCATTTGATCATAAGAATATACAATTTAGATTGGATGTTGATGGAATCAACCCATTCAGTTCATTGAGTACTAGTTATATCATTTGGCCAGTTGTTTTGATCACATAAAATCTACCTCCATGGATATGTAAATTGTAAACATAATTTAGTGTTTTGATTGTTATTTCTAACACCCCAATATATTTTTATATATTTCTCTTTAAATAAATTTAATTTCTTTGACAGTATGTGATACATGAGACACTGAGTCCTAATGAACCGTGATATAATATACCATTATAACATAAAAATTAAAATTCGTGGTACAAATGATAACAACAACATTTTGATAAAATAAGTATAATGGTTTTATATAATTTAAATTATTTTATTAATGTATAATTTTATTTTGTTTATTAAATAAATTTAATGATCAAAACATAAAATTTCTTCAAAAATGTTTATCATTGATTTTCATGAGAAATTATTAAAATTAATTGTACAATTTTTTGAAATTATATATGATAAAACAGTTATAAATTTTTCAATCTATATAATTAATTTAATGTAATAAGGATGGCTTAATTTTTTGTCAATGTGAATAGTAACGATATTAAATATTTATCACACCATTGAAAAGGTAATATTTGGTTAAACCAAGAGATAAATAAATCAAATGAATCTAATACATTACTTTATATTATTAGATATGTTTTTTTACCAATTACATATATAAGGAGGTAAAGAATGTATTTTATATCATTATTTTGAATTTCGGAACCCACAATTGACTATTTTGAAGAGAAGTGGTTTATTATTCAAATTAGAAAATATTCTTTTTCGTTGAAATCAATTACAGGGTTTGATGATTGAATTCATTTATGGAGTACTATTAAGTACAAAAGACTTAATGTTTCCTTAATGTAATGAAAAAAGATTGTGTAAATATATATATTTCTTTATTTTCTGGTAAAATGATATTTTTTTCATAAATCTAGTATTTTATAAAAACTATTTTTTATGAGTTTTAAAAAATTATATTCAATGTAATTTTATCCAACCATTGAAATTGAATCTTAAAACATGTATCCAATTTTGTTAATATTTTTGTCAGATGGTTTTTAGAATTACACTTTTATTTTTGATGAAATAATTATGTTATCATAGTAAGAGTTAAGCTATCAATTCAAAATGTAAAATGGAATTTAAGTTGTTTTACTAGAAGACATGGATTAAAATGTAACCACCACTTTATAAAATGTGATTTTAAGAGTATAATTTAATATTATCACATAATATATTTGCATGGTGGGTTATGTTATTCCAAATGAAATGAATATTTTGTCTATTTTATTTAGTCTATTATGAAATTTACAGTATGGCGTTTCTCTCCCTTATAAAGGGATACCACATCACCTATATTATTTACACATCATGGTAATTAAATATTGGAAAATACCTACCATAATACCTTATAATATTCCTTTCCCACATCATATTTCATTCAGTCTATCTCAAAGACAATCCTTTCATGGTTTAAGTTATATGTCAAAGCATGTTTCTCAAGGAAGAGGTATTACTCTTAACTGATAACTTTTGATTTTATTTCTTCTTACAGTTCCCTATAAATCTATTATAATGATCATAAAATAATAATAGTATTATTTTAAATATATTATGATGTTATTATTAGTATGGTAAATTTCTTTTACAAAACTTTTACTTCCTATAGATTGAAGAAAAACATTTCTCGTTCATTTGTGTGACATGCCTTATCCACAATGAATTTTAATACAAATTTAATTTCAATTTTACATGGAAATTTTTTAAATGGAAATAATGAATATTTATAATATTTTTATAATTATTAACATTTAAAGATGATATATCCATGATCATGATACATGGTCCAAAATTATGAACCAAAACATACATGAAAGATGAAGTAGTTAACACAAAAAATAATGACAATAATAAAATATTACCAACAAAAGAGTTATAATATGATATATGTGGATCATCAATAATACTATAGATACATATAAGGTTAAATTATGTAGTTATTATAATGTTAAAGCAATATAAAAGGTAAATCAGACATTAGGAAAGGGATTTGGTCTCAATTTCTTCTCAATTGGCCTATATTTTTTTATTAAACACGTATTATCATTTATATAATTATTGTACTACACCATCCACGTGCGTAATGAAAATATATGTTTATTAATGATGAATATGTTTTATATTCATTTTCAATCGTTCAACAGGTTATAATTATAATTTTACCTTAAAGGTAATAATTTATTTTAAAATCTCATTTTTTTTGGAATACTTATATTTTTCATTAAAGAAGTATTATAATCTACCATTGTTAAACACAATAAATTTTCTTATTATAATTAAATTTCAAGAGTTTACATATTTTATTATATGTTTTCCGCTCTTTGTAACTTGAATAGATAAAATCAATGTTTAAAATATAAGACAATCTTATTTCTCTTTTTGATCGAGTATATTTTTCATCTATATATATATATTTCTATTTTTAAGTAGTTATATTTATTTATAGTAATGAATTATTTTGGAATTATTATGTAATATGTGAAATTTAAAGGGGTTTGATATGAATCTTTATAATTTTAGAAAAAAAAGGTTCATTTACTACTTTCTTTTTAAAAATTGAATATCTAGGTTTCTTTTCAATATATTCGTTGTTAATAGATTTTCCCAATGCCACAAATATTTTACACTATTTATATTATTATACATTTATTAAATGATGATATAGATTTTTTAAGGAAATATTATTCTAAAATATCTCTTTATTTTACATTATTTATTTTATGGTGATTATTTTAGTAAAAACTCAAATGTTTCTGTTGAATTGATGTTCATATTTTTTCTCTTATTAATTTTAATGAAATTAAATTTCCCTTGAAGCATTAAATTTATTTTGATTATTTTTCATCAGCGATTATGTTTCTGTTAATTATATATATATATATATTATCATTGTATAATTTTTTCCAAAATCATATATCTTTTCTACATATGGTGTTTTAAAATTAAAGTTATTTAATTGATTGTGGAAATATTGACATTGTGTATTATTTTAACTATCTGAATATTTATTGATAAATAATAATTTTTATTAAATAATTTGATCCTTAAAAATATGAGGACTAAATTTAACATGATGTTTTGGGTGGGTCCTAGTTATTAATATCCCCTTGATTCATCAATAGGCCTCATGAGACAATAAAATTTTCCAAATATATTAAATGTGTTTTTTGTGATATCTATCTAAGAATTAAACATTCTTGGGATAAATAATTAATGATAAGATCTTATGATATATAAAATCACAACGTCTAACCTAATCATAATTTGTATCATTATGATTTTATTTCATTGGTAATTAATTTATTATTATCCATGAGATTATTTCATCAATATTATCCAATGATACATTTCATTATCACGTTATTGATTAAATTACATTTACTTTTAGTTATATACCTTCCCATATTGATTATTCCAAATTCACTCACATAGATTCCATTTTTCATAACCCCTATTGAAAATATGAGAACACCATTTATTTTTTTCTTTTCCCTAGTAAGATAAGAAGGATGTTATAAATAATAGCAAGGATTTAGGAGTTATTCTTATGCTATATTTTTATATTTTAAACGTAATATGGGAATCCTGCACATTTATTGTTTTTCATGACTACTAATGTAATTGAACCAGGGTGATGTGATCCCATATATATTATAGAAATGTAATAAAGTAGATAATTTATTTAGTTTAAAAAAGTGGTTATTTTTTATTTGTTTTATTCAGGAACAATTAGTAGAAATCTGAAAACATGATGTTTGAGGACCATTGCTAACATGATAATTATGATAATACCATATAGTATTTGGGAAATTTTTAGATGTTTTTATATTTTACAGATCAATATCCATGATGATATATAACTCAGTTTGTGAAGATATTTAGTGATTACAGCTACTAGAAGAATGGTAATTAACACCCACAGTCATTATATGGATTTCCCTACCAAGAATTACAAAAAAAGTTCGTGTTGGAATTAAGGAAAATAATTATATTATATGGAATTAACTCACATTTGAATGGAAAACCATTCCCATTTAGATAAATGTACTCTTCCATAGTGTGATTCACCTATATTGGATTACTTAATGTGAAACAATACTCCTTATATTAGGGAATCTACTTATCTATTGGTAGGAAAGAAATATATTAAGTCTCTCAAAAAAGAGAATCTCGACTGTATAAAATAAATAAAGTGAAATAGTTTATTTTGAAATATAAATATTGATCAATGGTGATCATTAATCTGTAACACTAAATAGGTTGATGAAATAAAATGTATAAAATGAGTAACATTTAAAATGAATGTCTTTGAGAAATAATTTCCCTAATAATAGTGTGCTGAAATGGAGATGAGGATTCATGATCTAAATAAGAGTGAATAAGAAGGTTTGAAAGAGTATGAGTCTTAATTTTTATGATTATCCCAACATTATTTAGATTATATATGTAACCCATAATTCATGATTAGCGATTAATTTGACGATGTAAATTTGATCCTATAAAGGATAACTAGTTTCTAAAATGTTTTCATTTTATGGTAATATATTAATGAGAGAAATTGAAAAAGAAAATTAATTTTCTAGATCTTATATCCCCAACGGAAATTAGGATAATAAAATGCCAGTTGAGAACCAAGAAAAAGGGTACACATCAATGAATAAGAATGGAACAAAGATTTTTTTTCATGTAGAAATTACAGAAAAAAACCTAGAAATTTCATAAAGGGAATGGAGGTTTGCTAAAAGTGTAGAGATAAGGGTCATATGGATAATGAATTAAAATTAAATAAATAAACCACTACTGTCCAGTTCATTAAATATAAATAGATTCAATATTATTCAAAGCCTTTCCCCAAGTATCAAGTGAAAATACCATAGAAGAAGCCACAAGGCGAAGTCTTTTTATATGGAATTTCTATAATAGAATTTTATGTTCTTAGTGGTTTAGATAAAGTTACAAATATCATCCAACATAGTAGTTAAATGGGTTTATTTTATTTTTGATATACCAATCCTTTCTTATGTAAATTATTTTCTATGGGTACCACATAACTACCTCATTGATATGTGATTTAGTTGGCATGGAATATCCCAAATGGTATGATGACTTCATATCAAGTCTATAGATCATCCTCAATAGAATATTGTAGGAACAGTACAAAAAAGTTATATTAAACAATGTAAAATTGTAGAAAGATAATATAACTATTGGTAAAAATTATTAAATCTAGTAGATATTAAATTCTTCTGATATTAACTATAGACATAATTTTTTTCCAAATAGATGTATCAATTTTGATTATTAGTTGAATAATATCAAATACATTACTAATATTTAAATATATTTCATCCTCATAAAAATTCTAATAATATATTTACCAATAAATTAATATATTGTTATTTATTATATTTAATGATAAATAATTAACTATTATAAAGATTTATTTCTATAAATTATTCTCTAAAAACAATTTTTCCCCAACAATTTAATATATAAATTTATTTATTTCCAATAAAAAACATGATGCTCAAAAAACAATATCATTAACTAATATATATATAATTTATTAATATTTTTTGAAAATATATATTAATATAGAAAATTATTTCACAACAAATATTTTATATAAATTATATATAAATATATAAATTTTCTCAGTATATAATTTTTTTTTCATAAAATCCCCATATTAAACCCCTCCCCACCTCAAATAAATAAGAGGACATCACATCCCTTTTGAGCCACATTCCCATAACCCCCTCCCCAACCCAACCTCCACATTCCCCCTGTAGTTCCTCAAGGATATCCTCATAGGATGGCACTCAATATTCTCAGACAGGGTTCTTCATTTATATCTTCACAAGAACCCCTCTATGTTTATGGTCAACATAACTAATTGATATCATCGCTCAACCAACACCCTCCCTATTAACTTTTGAATTCTTTGTGTGAAAACCATCATTTTACCTTTCTATTCCAGGTGTTCTAAGTCTTCATATCTACTTTAATTCCATAAACTAAAATGTTTTATACCACAATCCCAGTGTGACCAATGTGTATTTAGTTCTCTATATTGAAACTATATATATCCAATAAGTCCCTTACCATTTCCTATTGTCACCACTTACCTCACACTTCAACACTCACTACTTCCAAAGGTTATATAGTTCTCCACTAATCACTACAATGGATGGTTTCGAGGGAAATAACTCACCCCTAGATTTTATATTATCTGTATAATCCTTGTTACTAAATAGATATCATTTTATTGAGTTTATTCTTGTTTAATATATATATATATATAATATGACAAATTTGTTTCTTTTATTTTTCATCCTTAATAGTTTCTATGTATTATGTTTTGATTTTTAATAGGCTATATGATTGCTGTTTTTTTACAACACCAAGCATTAAAATATTTTCTAAATTTATAGTCATAGAATATTATATTTATCTATTTTTTGGTCAATAATTCTTAGTTTATAATTACCCTATAAATATAATCAAACTGGTTTTTAGAAATTGATTTTTAGATTTTTTATCATTACATATCATTTTTATTTCAATTTCCCTAGTATCAAATTGAAAAATATTTTTATGGAAGTTTGTCCAGGGGATGTGAATAAAATTTACTAAACAAATGTCATTCATTTTTAGGTACACACTCCTCATCCATTTTTAATAAATGTTTTTTTCTTAGTTACTTTCTTTTAAGAAATAATTTTTTACATATTTCACTCTTTTTATAGTTCAACATTAACATTTAGTTTGTGAATGTCTCCCATTATTGAAATTAGAGAAAAAATTTATTCAAAAATGGGTGAATTTATAATATTTCTTTTATCCGCATTTTAGTACCTAAATGTTTTTTATTTTTCCCAATACACATTATAACTATAATTGTATTGGTATTCATATCATCATTAATATTTTGTGTGAACTTTTTTACATTATGTTATAACGTTCATCACAAGGAAACTCTTTCAATTACAAATTAAATTAGCATGAGCCTTAATATTTTGTGTTTAAATATAGGAACATTCTTATGGGAAACATAATTTCAGCATATAATGTGGGAACACATCTACATATGTGAATGTGGATACATATTCCAATAAAAGATGACATATTTCTCGACAAAATAATAAGTTATTTTTTCTTTTAGTTTAATACATCCTCCCTCGTGTATATAAATGATATATTATCGAATTTTTTTTTATAGATTCAGAATAAACTATATATATTTTGTAATGGTTTTCATTAATGGAAGTAATTTTAACACAACTTTTATTACAAATTCATTTAGAGATTTTAATATTTTATTAATCATATAACCACTCATTGATGCTTTAATAAAAAAATTCAATATAAAAAAGGTTCTTCAATTATATTTACTTATGAATTTATATTTATGACATGAAATATTCAATTAAAATACATGTTTTGTATCACAATATCTGAAATTACCATTAAATGGTAAAAAGACAAAGTCATCCAGTAAATTGAATTTTTTCAGACCTTACTTATATAAGGAACCTCACATTTAATATATCAATTTTATGGTAATTAAAATCTATAATTTTTATTTATAATTGATTTATTAGTAAATATTAGGATTATTAAATTCAGGTTACATTCATAGGACCCATAAACTATAGGATTTTATAAGGTATTTAGTAATTTTTTTTTATATTTGTTCAATGATATCAAATACACATTATTTTTGTTTATTATTAATTTTTTACAATTCTATTATAGTTGGTAAACATATATACAAGTATATAAATAGTAATAGATAACCATATATGAAATTTATATTAGTTTATATTGGAAATTGAATTTGTTACAAAATAATATCAATCATTGTTTAATTTTTTAGTCTTTATTTCACATGCCCTATTAATATGATATTTCTTTATCATGTACATGATTTAAAAGTAATGGTTAATATTATATTGGGTTTTTTGTTTCAAGGATTTTGAATTAAGATATTGAGGTTCCTCTTGTTTTCATTTCACATTTTCATTGAGCATATTTCCAAGAGACATAAGATATTTCTATGTTTTCCAAATTATTTTTTATTTTCTTATATTTATCTATAAAATTTATTTTATGAGTTTTAAGAAATTGTTTTTATGTGATGAAGATTTTTTAAAGGAGATATAAAATGGGGTTTTAAGGTTTCATCAAATCATATATTTGGTTTTTTAGGCTCTTTGGATATATACATGTCATATATGTTTACAACAATGACTAATGAGGTACTTGAATATTATGTGGGTATTTTTTTAATTGTTTTAGGAAAAATCAATATTATATATGCATCTTATTGGGACCTTTAGAAAATAGTTTGATGAGATTAAGGATAAATGATTTTTTCTTGAATGAATCATTAAATCCACACATCTACAATGCTATATGAAATAATTATTCAAAAGATCAAAAATATTTTTGGTCTAATACTCATATCACATTATGTATATCTTTTTTATGAGTCCTAGAAAAAATGTTAATTTATGAATATCCATGGGATCAGGGTTTATAACATCCAAATTCTCATGGCATTGGTATTATTAGGTATATTTCATAACCTTATCGATATGTTTCCTTGTTATTGGAAAAACCATATATTCTGTCAAATTGTGCATTATACATATATGAAATTGGGTTTTAGTAAATTGCATATGATCTTTGAGTTATGTTTTCCATCATCTCAGAACAAACCATTTGAGAATCACATAATATAAGGGTCCCATATGGGTGAATCTACTAAAAAATAACTAAACATTAAATAATTCTGCATCAACTCACTTGATGAATTGAGATCCTAAAAGGACCATACCAAAAATCCATAATAAACTAAATACAAACAAGGAACCTAAATAGCTGGATAAAAGAGACTATTCTAAATCAAAAAACTAAAATATGTAAATATTTACCTCATATTCATGTTCAATATAATTCTATTTTGACATCCAGGACATTGAAATAGTTTTTCAAGAATAATGTGGACGAATTTTAAATTTTGTTCTATAAAAATTGGATTTCATCTAGGAAAATACTAATATAACACTGATCAGATCATCACTAGAGACATTCGAATACAATAAAGTAGAATTTGATGGTATACAATGTAAATAAGGTATATTATATTTATTTATATTTAACTAAAATGTTAAAATTGTATTTTTTTATGAAAATAATTTTACTATAAATCAATTCAACAATATTCAAGCCATAACATGTTTTGTTCTATAATAATTAATTAGAATAAAAAATATAATTATTTATAAAAAATAAATATTCTTATATTATTTATTAATAAAAAACAAGTCATCTAAAAAAAATATATTAGTATCAATAATTAATTTAGTAAGAAAATATTAAAGTGGTATTAATAGAATTAAAATTATTATAAGATAAATATTAAACTCAGAAATAAATATTAATATTATTATTATTGATAAATGGTTTAAAAATATTTTGATAAATTTATGTTTTATTTTATGATATTCAAATTTTGGATTTTATTTATTTCCCAGAAAATAAAAATAAGGAGTGAATAAAAATCATGATGAATAATGCCATCAAGCCATCTACCCCTCCCTAATCATTACCTTGTCATTTTACCAGGGTTCAGTTCATGAAAATTGTATTTTAAGGATTTATAATTGATAATTGAATAGATACGACCATAATACTTTGTTAATAGGTTGACCTGATATTGGTTTTTATGGATTTGGACTTTGGGTACTATTTCATGATTTTAATCTAGCATTTGTTGGGGTCTTCTATAGATTCATTCTCCTTCATAATCCAATTATGGTTTCAACAGAATTGATTGGTTCCAAAAACATCTCGATGAGATATATGTGTTATGATAATTTTCATCCCTTTCAAGACATGGTTTATTTGTATAGATGTGGGTAAAGATTAATATATAAGATTTATGGGGATTTGATGAAGGTATTTATTTGGTCTCTTTTTTCCAAAAATGACTTTATATCATCTGTTCTAATGACATGGGGTACATTTGAGGGAATCCCTATCCATATTTTCATTAGGATTTGTGGAAAGTGTTATCTAGTTTCATTGTATGTTAAATTAAACCGCATTATTCTAAATTCAGTATTTTTTATTATATAGTGGCCATTGTTTTCATTTAAATGGATTCTTCTACATAATTTTCCCATATTTTCATTTTCATACATTAGTTGTGAGCATTTACCTTATATAGAAAAAATACTTTTCCATTATTTTTAATATCATGAAGGGTTGAATATTTTAAAAAATAATGGATGATCAATATCTAAATTTACACATTAAATATTATAACCAAATTTCATAACCAAATATTACACTTTTGAGGATTACACAAAATAGAAAAACAAAAAATTATTATAATTATAATTAATCATTATATACATTTTTTTATAGGTTATATTATAGTAGATTTGTTTTTTGGATTTTGAAAGAGTTCAGAAAATGGGGTTGTCTTTTAGGCCAAATCTCTTAAAAACTTCTCATTATCACTCATTTTTTTGGTTATAAACACAAAGAATCATTTATATAATTCTTAATATTATTTAAAACTACAAGATTCTAATATAAAACTATGAATCAATTTTTTTTGACACCAGTACATGAAAAAATTATAATAAAAAATTAATCTTTTAATTTTTATTTCTTGAAAACCTATATGATATGGGTTCATAACTATTATATACTTGGTTTTACTAAAGAGTATAATTGACAATTGTGGATATATTTACCTTTGAATTCCATTTATTTTTTCAGTAGATATTTAAGTTTATATTATATTATTGTGTTATTAATTATAAATAAATCATGGTTTATATGTATTTTATACATGAAAATTTAATTTTATGTTTATCTATTATAACATTTAATTTTTTATTTGTAATGTTTCAGAGTATTAGCTATGAAAATTTTATATTAAGGTCATGCATTTCTGAGATCATATATAATGAACTATTATCAAATTATAATGTTTTTATATTTTATATCACTTTATTTATTTTATTGTTATTGTTATTTTTTGTAATGTTGATGATGATTTGATTTTAGTTCATGATGTGTAATATTCCCAAATACCCCATTCACCATTATTTTTTATATCTTCAATAATCATTTATCATTATCCTATTTAATTTTCCAATCATTTGATATTTATTAAATCATTATAGGTAGAGAAAATTTCTCTTTTTCCTTTATAAATTATATCATCATATAATTTATTTCTAACATAACAACATTTAAATAAAAAATTATAATACTAAATAATTTTTTTCCAATATAATTCACATGTTTAATACTATTTAACTCTACAATGGGTTTAAAATTATCCAATGGCTTAAAAATCATCTTAGTGACTGAATATAATTCATCTAGTATTTTTTATTACGAGTCACACAATGGAATCCACATTATCAAAAAAAATATATGGTTCCTCACACCAATATACGATTAACTATTAACTAAAACTAAATGATCATATAATAACATATAAGCCATCTAGTTGAGTCTTTGAAGAATTCATATTTTTTTCCAAATGTCATACCTATATAATCATACACACTTCATTACTTTTATTTTTTTAATACCAATAGTTACATTATCTTTGTAATTAGAAAACATTTATAAGATACTATCAGAAAAATTATTTTTAAATTCTTACCCATTTTCTATGATTAATTTAAGGGGATACTGAGTTTTACTATTCAAGTCCATGATAAATTAGGCCATTTCTTGATTTGGATAAGTAATAGAAATCATTGAATGTTATTGTTACAAATATGGAATTAGAAGGGAACATATTTCATAGGATATAGATTTTTAGAACATGTTTTTTCATATATTCCGTTAAATTTCTAATATGATTACATTATTAGTATTATCAACACTATTCAATACCTTTCATTTGAATTTTTATTCATATTTATCTTCTGCATTGACTATTAAATAATTAGTATCATTCAATATTTTAGTATTTGAAAATATTCATTGTGTTTGAAATAATCATTTTCAATTTATGTAGTTATTTTTTTACTATTTCCCTCTTCTATAGTTCTAAAGTGAAATATATTTATTCTTTAATGTTTTACAATGAAATTTGATTTTGAAGGCTTAAAATTTGAGTTTCTTTTTTAATTTAATTCTAATTTTCATTGAAGGGGATTTGACACAATATCCCTAATATTTTTCAAATTCATGTACGCACATAGGAAACTCATTGAGATTAATTTGTTGTAAAAATCAACGTTATAATATCATGTACCAAAGTATTATTTTCAAGTGCGTAATCTTAAAATCTTATAGAGATCAGGTTTTAATTAATGGGGGATATTTTTTCTCCCAATATTAACATTAATGTAACATGATCAACAAATCCAAATTATTATAAGGTATTATTATTTTTTAATAATATTTAAAATACATTAGCTGAGATTTCCACCTTAAGGGAAAATCGATCACTTTATTAATAACTATGAATGAAATAAACTCAGTAGGTTTTTTTTATTTTGGAAAAGGCAGTGGTATGGAAAAGGTATCCATATTACCATGATAGGTGACTGGACCTCTATTAAAACCATTAATTAATTTTATTATGATTTGAGGGTTGAACCTCATAAATTGAGATAAAAATTTTCCAAATAAAATAAATAGATTGGTGGATATAAGAGATTTAATTAGAACCCAAATTAATTTTCATGAAATAAAATAATATTGTTCGTGATATCTTGTTGGGATAGAGTAGCGTATTCTAGAATCTGTAATTTTGTTGCGTAGCTTTAATCCCACAATGTGACTAAAATAAATATTCATAGATGATAAACCCTTTTTATAGTAAACAACAAGTGTTCATAGAGAAATATAGATGTATAGGTATCATGTTAACCAATTCATAATTAAGTATAAATTTGATTATTCAATGATTCCATATAATTGATGTGTTAAATTATCTGAAAATGTGTGTTTTCTTGGTTTTTATCTTTAATTTTTATGAGATCCCATTGTTTGGTTTCGTGGTTCATATATATAGATGAATGGGAACAACCTAATCCACTATTTTAGTAGAAATATATAGATTTTCCCTCAATTTATCAAATCCCTGTTATGATTTATCCAAAAATATTTTCTCTCCAATTTTCATAAACATTTAAAAAAAATAAATGGCAGTAATTTATCAATAAATACATCTTAATGTATATATTATATATTTATAGTGAAACCATCAACTAAAAAATATTGAATTAGTAATTTTATTAAATTATTGAATTCTATAATGATGAGCACAATTCATGTATCATATGGGTTTTATTTATGTGTTTAAAATACTTTCATTTATGTTGTATTATACTTTTATCTTCCTCCAACATCTAAGGGTGTAATCCCATTTACATAAATTTTTTCCCCATAGGATTTTATAATATATTGTGTTGAGAATTATAATGATTTCATTCATAACCCTTATTATTAAAAGATTAGGAGTTTCCCATTCATTTGGGACATTACATCAAAAAACTTGGGTTGTCCCACTTATTAAAAAGTATATGGTATCCTATTAATTTTATTAGAAGATGGTTATTACAATAGTTCTAAAGAAATTGGTATTATATGATGGTTTCAAATTAAGGAAAATTCTTATATAATGTAGTATAATTGTAATGGAACTTTAGAGATAGTTTGGTTACTTAAGACCACAAACACAAATTAATAGAGAAAAATAGTTTTAGGTGTTCATAGTGGTAATCATTATTTTCTTGTTACATATTTGCTTCATCAGTATAAGTGTTTTAATTAATATTGGTATCACTAATATTATTTATATTTTTTTCCTCTAAACATATAAAAGAGTGACTATTATTTTGGTTATAATTTGGTTGTTCGATGTCCCATAATGATCTGACTGGTATAATAGATCATGGATTTTATTATCTAGGATGTTTTAAAATTATTAATTATTGTGTTAATGATAATAATTTATCCTTCTTAATAATACATATATCTAATTATGAATGGTTGAAATTATATATTTAAATAATATTTTGTATGGGATCCTCCTGGTAATTTTTGTAAAAACGATGCCTATATTTTAGTCATTTGGTCTAAAAGTTATTGATATTTCAATCGAGATGATGAAAATTGATCATTATATATAGAGAATTTCATATTAGTTAATTTATTAAAATTTTGGTCTCAATTCATATTGATATTTGAAAATGATTTATAGGTATGATCTTTTTATATGAGTAGTGTACATCATGGAGCTGAATGGTGTGGTAATGTAGTGACATTATGATTCTTAATGACAATAGATTTGGATCGATTTTGTCATCTATTTTCCGTCTTATGGGTGATAATAAATCATTTGTATAAAGAAATCATGGGTACATATTATACATATACAATGGAAAACATCCAGGTGTTTGTGGATTATAGTCAATAGAGATATTGGAAGATTCCAATTTACCCACTTTCATAGGTGGTGGGGGTGTGGATGGATCTTGGGGTTTTTATGACCTTTTTCAGTATCAAGAATCTACAACATTTTATTGATTCATTTTATATTAAATTTCATTATTAATATACATAAAACTTTTCTAGGTTTGAACAATTGGGAAATGTATGTTCAGATTAATAATTATAAAAGGATTATTATACATTGGAAATTAATAAATATAATATTTAAAATTAGTTGAAATAAAAATTTATAATTATTACTTAATTTTAATTTATGAATTTATATTTTATATTTGTAATATTATTACCAACATAATGTTTTTCTTATGAATCTATTTCTAACCCCTTAAATCAATGTATATATATTATCTTATGTTATTATTAAAATTATTTAAGAACTATTTTATCTATATTAATACTATATAGTGATGGGGTTTTAAAAAAATTATGATGGAGAAATATTTCTTCGAAAATTATTTTACAAATAAAAAATGAAAATTTTCCAAAAAGATATATCCCCATATGAAAAGTGCAATATTTTTTTGCGGGGTTTGGTCCCTAGAAATAATTTTGTTCTTCCTCTATTTCACTTTAATGTAATTTTGGTCATAGAAAAATTCTCTTAGTATAGAAACCATATCAACTATTGTGGAAAAGAAATTATCTATAGTATTTGGAATCAACCTATAGTAGTTTATCAAGGAAATATCTAACCTAAAATTATAATGGAAATTAATTCAATTATATGATTTATAATACAAATTCATTATTGATTTTTTATTTTATATTACTAGGGAGAAACGTTTTCTTAAATATATCTCTGTTATATGAGTAATTATTAATGTATTTCCAAAATAGTTTCCTAGCCTTCCCCTGAATCATGATGTTAATTTTCTAATTGAAACCAAACAAGAAAATAAACTTATTTAAAATTATACATATAAAATACACCTTATTGTGTTTCATTAATTAATTAAGAAACATTAGATAATATAGGTATGGGAATTATTCAGCCTAGTTTGTCACTGTTGGATGCACCTGATATTTTTTGTTAGGAATAATGATAGGTCAATGGATCTTTGCATTTATAATAAAGAAATTAAAAAAACATTATTAAGAAAAAGTATAATCTACTATATATCAATGATATATTTGGTCAAATAAAAAGAGATCAATATTTTTAAAAGATAGATCTTTGATCTGGATATCATCAGCTAAGGGTAATATATCGGGATATACCGAGGACAACCTTTTGAACAAGGTATGGTGATTATGAATTTATAGTAATTCCATTTTCAATTACTAATTCTCTTATAATATTAATTTATTTAATGAATATAGTCTATATATAAACTATTGATCTATTCTTAATAGTCTTTATAGATTATATTATTATATATTGAAAGAGTAAGGAAGACCATGAAGTTTGACACTAAAATTTGGTCAATGAAATTTCCCTTCATACAATTTGTCATATTTAGTAATATAATATTACATATATAACATTATAAACATTATTAGAAAAGAAAAAATTTATTAGATAAATTTAAAAATTATATTATGGAAATAAAAATTGATATATGAATTGATAATATTATAAAGGAACATAAACGTAAAAATTAGATAACTAAAACATGCAAATTTTGATATGTTTGATCCACCATCACAACTACATTCATGAACAATAGTCTAGAAATGATAAAAATATTTGTAATATAATATTCATCATGAAAATGTATAGTATATATAACTTTATATAGGACAGATGTGAATGGATAATGAATGTAATAGGATGTTTGTATATGATGTAGAGAACATATATAACTGTTATAAATCTGGCAGTTGAAATAGTAATCGGACTGTTGAAATATCCATATGAACATTGAAATAGTAATATGGCAGTTAAGAATAGAAAATTGTCCAATAAAATAGTATCCAGAACTATGGATGTGAAAAAAAATTAGGCACCCTAAAAAAATAAAAAATGATATATTTATTCCATTGTACATGTTAGTAAATGTTTTAGAAATGATAAATTTTGTGTTTTCATTTTATGTAAAACATAAATTCATTAATTTAACTTAAATAATAAATATAATTATTTAAAATAGGGTTTTTTAATAAATTGTATATGTAAATGAAAATTATTTTTTAATATAATTATAAGGTAAATTTATGACTCTAGAAGTAATTTTTCAACGTGTCAGAAAAATAGACACAACAATAAAGTTGTTATTTTTCACATAAATGATGATTTTTTTAAAAACAATTATTCTATTTATAAAATTATTTTCTTAAAATGGATTTCAAATTTTATATAATAACATCATAAATGTTTTTGGTGAATTTATTGTATTTTTCTAAAATATTTTATTTTAAGTGAATAATGAAATATGGTAAAATACACTATTTTACATTAGAAGCTAAGAAGATGAATTTTTCAGCCATAAATGATATAAGAATCAATTATTTAAAATTCACATGCACCATTTACTTTAGTTATTTATATTAATTAATACTATTGATATTCGTAAACCAAAATAATAAACTAGTGAGTAAAATGTTAAAAATACCCCTCTACTCTCCTAAAAAAACTACTCACCACCCATTCTCATTACAACTTATGTTCTCTATATGATTTAAAATTTACACCCAACTATATTTCAAATTATATACCACACATCCAAGAGTTTATTTTTTCCTGAAAATTCCATTCCAAGGTTCATAATATAGAAGACAAAGAGAAGACGTCAAACGATAATGTCATTCCAATAACCGAATCTTCTATTTTTTTCCTCCACTTCATACACTAATAAAATTACATTAAACTTGGAATAATGGATAAAATATCAATTATTTTTTTAATAAAATATGTAACATCTAAAATATTTCATTTTCATTTTTTCGAAAAATGTAATCATTATCTATATTATTCCAGTTCACCGCCACAATGAATAATGAGTTATTTTTAATTACCACCTTATTTCAATGACTAAATTCTTTTATAATTACTTAAAATGTTATAAATAAATATATTACATATTTTTATGTTTTTTAAAAAATATATGTGAATAATATGAAAGAAAATGAAACTAGTTCATGATGGTTGGTAAAATGGATATAGTAAGATAAACATATTACATTAACATGTTTACCAAATGAATCATCTATATATCAGATAGAAATTTACATCTAGTAAAATTTTAGCTTCTATAGGTTAATGAATATCATTTAATTTCTCTTATAGCTCATAGTCTCATTTGATAAGAACATCTGTAATTACCGACATGTGATCCGACCTCTGAATCAAGAAATGAACACCTTCATATTAGAAAAATTAACGATTATATATCATTGAAAATGTTATAAATGATAAATATAAAATTATTGAAAATGAAACATATATGGAAGAGCTTATATATTATATAATAAATGATTCATGATTGATTATATTTTATGTAAATTTCAAGTAAAGATATATTCTGAAACATATTGTAATGAATCTCTTCCAATCACTCGTTTTGTTTGGTTTATGAAATTTATCTAACTCAATTTTTCTTTTTAAAATATTATATAATGATTATAAATTCTTTTCATGTTTCACTTACGTATATTCCTATATTTTTTAGCCCATCCCTTGTGGGTAAATAAATTTATAATGTCTATTTATGAAATTTCTTCATTATGAAATCTTCTTTGATTTTGATATATGGAACGATTAAGTAACAAATTTATTTCAATTGGAAATTCCTATGTATAAGCCTAATGATTGATTTAATTTTTTTGGAACACATAATAATTTACATGTTATTATATTGATTCCTTGATATATCTCTAATTCATTGAGTAGTTTTTTTGTATGACGAGACATAATATATAGAAGTAGGGAGTAAACCTAATCCACTAAGGGAATTTTTCCCCATTTGATGTCGTCTTGGTTGATATCGTTGAATTATGATTATGACATGTTATATGTTTCTGCCACATTCCCATGATTCTATGATCTTACGATTCCATGTACATTATATTAACTATCCATACAATTATCCATGCACCTAGTATTTATGATATTATGTTCTTCCAATTGACTCATATTTTATGATTTCATATCATGCTTATTCCTCTAAGAGGAATTACAGACCACCCCATACTTGTATGTATTCTCCATGTTATACTATGATATTTTAGTATCTCAATGGGGTTTAGGATCTCATTATAGAGAATAAAATAATGATTTGGTCTTCTAGTTTATTTTTAATTTATTATGATCATAGTCTTCCATTTATACTAGTAATCATGATATTTAGGTTGTAATTATTTGATATTAATATAAATAATCATGTATTAATATGTGTAAATGTCATGGGTCTCAATAAATGGTTTCCAATAAATGACTACTTCTTTTTGGGGGTTAATAATAAAATAATTTATTGTGGAACCTATGGAAAAATTATTTTATAGGAAAATACCATGGAATTATGGTGAAGTATCGAGTTGGTAGTTTCTATGAAATTACTACCTATATAGATAATAGAAGTGGATATAGATTTGGAACTATTATACCAAGGGGTAATAACCCCATAAAGGGTACATTGCGTATTATTTCAATTTTTACCGGATTCACGATGAATATGACTTCCTAAACACATGATTTGACACTCTTCGAGGATATGATTTGGAAAATTCACAAACTCATTACAAACCATAATAAATAAATTAAATATAATTAATGGTTAGAAAACCTAATAGGGATGTTACAATGGATAACATAGATTAAAACCAAGAGAATCTTATGTTATTATGTACATTTTAATTATATTTTATTCATTTTATGTTCATAGAACTACTTTTATGTATTTATCTGCCTAAAAATATGCATCCTTATTTTTAGTTCCATTATTTTTGTTTAGTTAGTAGAGATAAATATGGGAAACTGTTCCTACATCCAATGTAATTGTAAATGTGAGAATTTCCCTAATGTTATTTCTATCCTTATCAGGGGGTATCATGGATCATTATGATTGTATTTGATTAGTTGGACCAGACTATGAATAATAACTAGAATCTAAAGGAACACCCACATTCCCCTAAAAATGTGAAAGATGTTCCTGAGTCCCTAATGTGAAAATAAAACCTACCTTTAGTAAATCTTATGATCCCCTCATCATGGAAAAATTGATTAACAACATCAAGAAGATTTTCATTATTATCCAATGTTGTGAAAAAGATAATGTTACGCTCATTGTCCACCATCCTAAATAGGATGTAGATCACATTGCGAAACTAATGTTGAACACAAATTCAAAAGAGTAAATTGATTCAATTAAATTGTAAGGATTCATGAAAATAATTTTCAATAAATATTTTCCCCTAAACCTCCATCAAAAAATGGATAGGGAGGTCCACAAAATGAATAGAAAAGAGGATGATACTATCAGGGGATATGAGGAAAAATACACAGGGATTTTACTATATAACTCTAGCATGAAAAGTAAATGTTAATAATGTGTATATAAAAATATTCAGTTAATCAAGACATTGAAAATTTTGAATAAATTAATAAATTTTACTTAATGTTTTTATAGATATGGGTGAATATCATTATTCATGTTTTTTAAGAGGTAAAAATAAAAAAATATAGATTAATTTTGGAGGATTAATAGATAAAAACCCTAGAAAAAAGAATGAAAATTACCATGTGTCAGAAACATGGGAATTATCATCCCAAAATCTATTTTCAATGATATTGGATATGTTTCAAATGTGGAAATGAGGGTCATCAGTCTCATTAGGGATGAATGGAAATGAAGAATCACAGTAATATAGAAGAACTAATGAAGTTCTAGATCAACACTCTTCCTAGGTTATATTGTTTCAACTACATAGAATTCATTAATTTTAAAATTCATTTCCATAAGGTAAGTGTTGTAAAAGAATTTCATTGTCAACAACCATTATGTATTATAGGTAATGGAAGGGAATATTCTATCATTAACACTAAGGTGGATCATGAAAATGATGTAGTGATAGGAATGTGGATTATTTATTCATGAATATTGAACATACTCTTTGACTATGTTTCTGTGTATTATTTCTCATATTCCATGTTCGATTGACCTATTCAAACACCACATCAAAACATGGGGGTTGATCAATCTATGATGATAATAAATGGAGAAATTATTCCATCCTAAACACATAACTCTTCCCCATTCAATGTATGTGGACTAAAACTACCATTAAAAATTGTATCACCCCCTTTGGTAGAGTTTTATTTTATATTAGTCATGGATTTGATGTCTTTATATAAATCCAACATCAACCATAGGGAGAGGGAGAACAATCATCACACCCTTAGTCACCATATGATATTTAAAAAATCTATGTGTAAAGTTGAATCTTAATTGGAATATTCTAATCAACTGTGAATATATTTTCATTATTAGAATGACTATATAGATAAAATTATTGAGGAAAATGACACAATATTTCTTGAAGCGATGACCCTATAAGGTACTATATTGATATATTCCCTAGAGAGTTTCCTGGTATTCCACCTAGAAAAGGGTGAGTTCTGAATTAATCATATACCTAGAACATTTCCCATATTATAGAATCCATTAATAATTTATAATATTGAGATTTAAGTGATAAATAAGAAGTTATAAGAGTATCTGGAATATGGTTTTATGCACCAAAGGGATTCACATTGGGGTGTAATTACTCGATTCATCAACAAAAAGGATTGTAAAATTCACACATACTATTATTATAAAAAACTCTAAAAAATCATTATAATGAAAAATAATCCCCTTCTGTGGATAGATATTTTGTTCAATCAACTACATGGGTCCCAATTTTTATTTACGGTGGAACTTTGTTCACGATATCACCAATAAAATTTGAAGAAGGAAGATATCCCGATGGGTAATATTCAAACGAGGTATGGAAAATATGAGTTCATAGTGATTCCCTTTAGACTCAATACTACTCCATAAATATTCCTTGAATTAATACAGTCCTTAATTATTACATAAAAAAATGTGTTAATCTTAAAATATGATATTTTTATATAATCTAAAAGAAAGGACCATGAGGAGAATTTGAATATAATAGAAAAGGTCTTATGAAAGGAGAAGGAATATGTATTGTACAGAAGATGTGAGTTCTATATAGAGGTTGTATCTCTCTTGGGGAATTTTATCCCCAGGTAAGGGATATATGCAGACTCTTAGAATTTTAAGTCAATTGGGGAGTGGCCGAAACCATCATCTATAATGGAAATCCATAGTTACCTTTTACTAACTCAGTATTACTAATGATTTTGGATAAAAAACCTGTGATATTCAAAATAAACTAACCATATTGACTCAAAAGGAGGTATTTTTTACAGTGATGAATGTGAAGAAAGCTTTATGGAAATGATCAATCATCTTATCACTGCATCATTGTTCAAGCTAACCTTATGTGGAGAACATTTCATGGTATATAGTGATACCTCAGAAGGGTTTTTCCTATTTAATAATATGCAATGGTTAAGTGACAACTTATTCCTTAGGTTTGTTAAATGTTATTGTGTAGAACAACCCAACACATGAACTGGAGTAGGATGTAATGTTATTTTCCATTAAATTCTTAAGGAATTGCTGTTAGAGGAGATGTTTGAAATAATTATGGATCATTAAGGCCTCAAATATATATTCGTGGAATAGGAGATTAATATGAACTAAAAAAATGGGTTGGGTTGATCAATGATTATGACTTATCAATCCACATTCATCCTAATAATGAAAATAATGCTGAAGATGTTCCATGAAGAAATGATCATGTGACCTTATTAATGATGAGAATTGAGAAGAATCCAATCTTCATCAACCTGAAAAGTATAAAAATTATAATCGTAATGGAAGTATCATCATCAATACTTCTCAAATTATATCTCAAATGTCTCTTATACAGAAGATAATCAATTGTCAAAAAGATGATGTTAAAATTAAAAGGAAGGTGGAAGCTATAATTAAAAGGGAATCCTTAGAAGGAAAATTTTATGAAGATGGAGTTGTAAGATATGGGTCATGACTATGTGTACTGTAAAATCCTACGATAAATATGGAGTTGGGGGATAATTCAAATAGAATGCCATTGTTCATCTAGAAAGTGTAAATGGAGATGTATCAACATATACATGATACCTATTTGTGTGAAAAAAAATAAGGGGATCTAAAAATATACATCAAAATAACTTGTGTATCAGTAGGATTGGGATAAAAGGTAAATTTATCAGGGATGACTTAACCATGGAAAATTCCAATATGGGAAAGGTAAAAATTATCATAGACTTTTTCATTGGTGTTTTTAAGAAATCAAGAGTATTTATTTCAATATGACTTTTTTTATAGTCTTATAGAGTATTTTCAGTTCACTACAATTAGTTTGGACTTCTCACCCTATTAATTTATTAGGATATACATCAGATATGTTATTTGGATATATGGAAAAATTATACCTATTGTATCTATTTGGGACTCAATATTTACTTTTAGGAAATACTAAAGTCAACCACATGATTTAAACATTTAATTGAAAATTAGTATTGGTTGTCAACTCAAAACATCTAGACAATCTACGTGCATTATAGAGACAGTTAGAGAAATGTTAAGAGTATGATCAGTGATATTAAAAGGAGGATGATATATAATTTTTCCTTTAGTGGATTTCTTATACAATAGTTGTTTTTACTCAAGCTTCGAAATGGATATATAGAAATCCATTTTTGGAAATAGATTTACAACAACATTGTGTTTTGAGGATGCTAGAGAACATAGGTTTATCGGTCCTCAAATATTTAAGAAGGTTGTAAAAAAGGTCAAGACTATTCAAAAACACATCGTGGATTACAAAATTGATAGAAGAGATATTATGAAATTAATCAAAGAGACCTGTAGTTTTATTCTATTGATAATGTGTTCCTCTTTATAACCCCATGGAAGAGGGTTATGATATTTAGGATGAATGGATAGTTATGTCTTCAGTATATCGACCCCTTGATATTTTATGTCACATCAAAGGTGTGGATTAGTAATTTGAACTTACAAAACCCCTTTTATAAATTACATGATTTTTTAAACATATACCTATTGAAGACGTACATACAAAATCTTTCAAATGTAAAGAATTCATAGGTGGTATTATTGGAAACTAATATATCATATAAGGATCAACCGGTGATGATATATGGATGTTGAGATATAGTTCTACACAACAAGAAAAATAAATCATTGAATGTACTATAATGTAAATATATATACAAGTAGACGGCAAAAACATAAGAGGAATTAATAATGCATAAGTACGCTGAGCAATTTTTTCCTTAGTATGTAAAATGAAATTTCTAGGGTGAAATTTATTAAGGGGGAAGATTTTAATGAACCAAAATTTAATTAATAGAATTATCCTTCATAAAATATGTCATTTTGATTTATATAATATTAAATAATACACATACAACACATAATGAATACAACTAAGTATTATTACATTTATTTTAATACCCACTTTAGAGAATAATAACATCCCTAAGAATTAAAAATAATATAATGGGGTGAAAAATATATAACTACAATATGAAAATTTGGAATTTCATGATCCACTAGAATAACTGCTCTCATGGGAGACACTGTTGAGTTGTGAATAAAATTACACTAATAAAATATTTATCTTGAAAATAAAAATATATATAACCTTGGGAGAAAAATGGAGCGAATTACAAATTAATGAAATATGGTGAATTTATAGGGTGTATAGAACCCATATTACCACTAAAAATCTAACTACTAAGACAGTAATCTGACCTTCACATTAGTAATTTTACTATTTTAATGGTAATATGATTGTTAGGAATAGTAACATGACTAATATAATAATAACATCACCCACATATATATAAAAAAATATATAGGTATGCTATTAAATGAAAATTGGTTATATTTTTATCAAGTTAAAAGAAAATAAATGATTTAATATTTTCAAATTATATGTTATTATTTTTTATAAGACATAAATGTTTTAATTTAACTTTTATAATAAATATTATGATCTAAAAGGGAGTTTATTTTCATAAAATGGATTTAAAAATTAAAATATTTTTTATATAATAAAAATTTAATTTCATGATACTATAAATATTTTTTCAATGGATTTGAAAATTTATCTAAATACTAAAAATGATGTTTTTGAAATAAATGATGATTTTAAATAAAATTTATTTTTTCACATATTAAAAGTATTATTTTCATATATTTTATTTCATTTTATGAATATAATGATCGAATAATAATTTTGGGTCAATTGTTTTATAATATGTTAAAGGAGTTGAATTTTTATTGAATAGTGATGAAACATCAATATATGGTATATGATGTTAAATGCTAAATAGAAGGATTTTTATTTTATTGATGATGTATGTTTCGGTTTTTTTAAACTAAAATTCACCATTTACTATATATAGTCAGATGAATCACTTATATTTATAGTCCTTAGAAAAAATAAGAGTAAAATTAATATAATATTTAAAAACACCCCTATCCTCCTAATATAAATACCACCCACACCAACAATTCTAATCACAACAACTAAGCCATGGGCCTTTCGAAATCTCTATGAAAAAGCTTCCAAATACCCCCACCATGACCTATTTTTTTCATCCAAAAATACAAATCCAGGTTGCCTTAATATGATGCCCAGGAGGAGACATCCAAAAGAGAAGGTAATAACCTCAACAACATCTTTTAATTTTATCTTCAATTTAATCCTACAAAACATTTTGATTAAACATGGAAAAATATCTCTATTATAATATACGTTCTATAATTTTTTATATTAATGAAATTTCAATAACCCATCATCTTCTATTCTTCTCACTACTTTTTTCAAAAAATTAAATCATCATTTCCATTTTCTAGTTCACCACCTCCTTGGATAATGAGTTCTTGTTTCGCATTACCAGCATCATGGAAGGTATAAATTCTCTTATAATTTTCTAAAATGACATATATATATATATATATGAATTATTATTTCATCATAATATTAAATAAAATTAATGTAGTTTAGGATGGTTTGTAAAACTATTTCAATTTTCGAGTTATTGCCCTGTTTTATATGAAATTCATTAATTACCAAAAAATGGTTTCACTATGGAATCATAAAACAAACACCCTCATAGCAGTGAAATTAAATTTTTTATATCATAGAAATTTTAATTAGGGAACATTATAATATTAGAGTACATTGAATATATATAGAAACTATTGATAATTTAGCTAATAATGAATTTATTTGGTTATCCAAGATGTTAGGTGAATGAAAAGATTGCTTCCGTAACATAAGATATGACATCTCATCGAACCACTGATTTATTCTGGGGTTTGCCCCTTCTATGAAAAAATAAAAATATATATCTCTACAATTTTATTAAATTTCAATAAACTATATATATAAATGGATCTTATATTTATACATATGTAATCATTACATCCTTGATGGGGTAATACATTAATTATGTTCATTTCTCAAATGGCTTCATTATTTAAATTCCATTGATTGTGATATGAGGAAATATTATGCATCCCATTTATTTTTATCGGTAATTATTTTATTTATTCCAAATAATAGATTTTATTTTATAGAAAAAATTAATGTATTGTAATGATTAGATCATCCGGATAGTTCATTAATACACTAGGTAATGTTTTTATCTAACATGAAGTTATGTATGGGACTGAAGAGTAAAACTAATCCATGATGTGACATTGTCAACCATGTGATGTCGTACTTTAATTCGGGCTGGACATATATTTATGTTCTTTAATGTGTTTTTCACATTCCCATGTTTCCATGTTATTATTCTTTCACATTCTTTATGTCATGATTCTGTACAATTATTCAGTATCCTTTTACTTATGATATCATGATCTTCCTTTTGACTCATTGGATATTCTTCATTATCATGTTCATTCCCTTAATAGGATCTGAAGCCCACCCATTTCATTTATATATTCTCTCAGATATCCTATGCAGTTTTAGGATCAATATGGAATTTATGATCTCATTAAGGATAATAAAATAAATATTTTGTGTTTTAGTTTCTTTTTGGTGTATTATAAACCCAATCCTCTAAATACACTAGGCATCAAGATATTTGGAATGTATTAATTGGATATTATTATTAAAAATAATCTATTGATATGTCTAAATGATTTGGATTCTATATGAAGCACATTTGAGGACCATGTTGATGAATCTGAGGAAGCATAATCTATCTAGAAAATTGCCCAATTTTGAATTTCGGTAGTAAAATGACTCATTTTTTCGTTTATATTGTAACATCACACCCATATCACATTTGTATAGGAAGATGACATTTGGGTTACAAGACTTAGGTCACATCCCCATGATACCAAATTATAGAAATAAATACAAATATCTTCATAAACGTTTAAGGGATAATTTTATATTTGAAGATAAAAAATAAAGGATAAAACCAAAAAAACCCGCTATATGATGATTGAGTATGTAAGAAACAACACAAGTTATTCCGAAAACAACAACCATATCATAGTAAAAATCATAATCCAATTATCATAACCAAGGAATCAAAGAATAACAAAACCCAAAGACACCTATGAAATAAAACTAGTAACTCCAAATATTCTCCAGGATCTAGCTTGACAAACCATGAACAATGTATCAAGAATCATCACCAAAAAACTGACATACATTTCTGTAAACTATCTCTTAATACATGACATCTACAAATGCACAATGCTTCCCAAAAAATGGGGTGTGTTTAAATTATGTGGGATTTTGCAATTGAATTCCTAACTTATCAAAATATTTAAAAACTTATTATCACATTTATAGTAAACATTTTAAAATAATTAAAAGTAGTTTATATAAATTTCAAAATAGTCTTCCATTGAGTTAAATTAAAAAATACTTTCAAACCATTCTTCATTCAATTTGTTATACTCATTATATGATTCCCCATATCCACACATTCACACATTAATTACCAGTTTAATATATAATACACATGGGAGGTCTCTTGTCGATCTACCAAGTCTTAAAAATGTATCTAATACTTGGTTTCCCAATGGCACACACCCCTTCCACCAAGTCACAAATAATGAAAAAAACTCACAAAAATAATTGTTGAAAAATGCAATTTGACACCTATCATTCCATTACATTTTAATCACAATTTATTTTGTTGATAAAATTTCTAAAACCATTTTCTATGAGACAAAAAAACGATAATTTTATAATCAACATTTAAATTTATATATCAAAGAGTCTCTTCAAAAAAACCACCGAGTTTCCAGCATCTCACAAAACTTTCACTAATGAGGTTTTTATAAATATTCACGTATAAACTTCACAATATATTTAAAAATCATATATTTAGAACATTTCAATCATTTTTTGATCATGTGGAGTTCAAATAGATTTTACATAGGTCACAAAGGATGGAGAAAAAAATTAAAATAAATAAAAATATATATATCTGATCATGAAACAACTTTTTGTCCCTATATCCAACTATATTTATTAAAAATACCATAATAGAAACAAAGATATATCAATAATAGATTAAGTCAAAGGTTATGATAATTAGAAGGAGAATATATCATTGAAGTGTGGTTTAGGACAAGAAATTTACAATGAATATAGATTTACAATGATTTTGAAATGCATATAGATTGATCCCTAATCAAAGGGAACCACTTATAAATCCTTAATATTAAAATGGATTCATTTTATGGAAGAATTTGTGGATAACTGAGGCTTAATGTATCAATCTTCAAATATATCCACAAATCCTAGAGGGATAATTGTACGCTACATAGTTTGGAAACCCTATGTAAAAAATAGTTTTCTATTTTTTTAATCCAATAGTCCTCGATATTGGATAACATTATTTGAAAACCCATGTTCCAACCATGCATTAGCCACTAACAAAAATGATAATAAGATCATACGGTCTCATTGGGGAACCCACATAGTTTGACTACACCATCTTACAACCATGAACCATTACACTACCCACTATTTTCCATAATATTTTTTCTTGGGCGTGTTACATTATTTCTATTAATCATGTTAAAACTATAAATATCTATAAAATCCCCCCAACATGTTCTTAAACCACTCCAAACCACACAAAATATAAAAAAACTACTATATTGAATTAAAATATATGAATAAAGTCACATTTACATAAAACCATGTGTGATAGATTCTCCCCACATTTTTTATTTTCATCCCAAAAAATGTATAAAATCAGATTGATCCCAGAAGACTTATGACCATTGTTCCCACAATTCCATTTCATTCTCACACATTTCTTTCTAAATTTGATAATGCTCCCATAAAAACTAAAAAAATTGATTCCATTCCCACTATATACATTAACTTTCAGAACTATTATCAATAATGGAAAATAAGACAATGTAGCAACTAGATATAGGTCAATGTGATCCCATTGAATCACTTGGGAAAGTTCAAGTTGATAATTATTTAATTGAGATACTAGAAATACCATTATTAAGTAAACTCAATTTGGAACTAAGCCAAAAAATATTAAACCTCAAAAAAGCATCTAGTTATCTCATAAGGTCCTGTATACCTTGGGTACAACTTGACCTTCTTCCCAAAAATAATAATTTCATATCAGTGGAGGGATTCTCAAGAACACATGATCACTCACCTCAAATAACAATGATCATAGATTATTATCCTCATATGATTTCTAATGACTCCTAGTCAGCTCCATTTTATTTCTGATCTACCAAATATTTTATATTTACTCTTTTAAAGGTCTATATAAATATAGTGAAGTCACACCTATTTCCACCCAAAAAAAGTGAATAATGACAAGGACTACCATATTATTCATTAAAATGACTAATATGAAGTTAGTCCTAATTAATTCTATTGTATGTGAACTGTGTTAAATGTATGTTCTCCTCCTATAAGACACTAAAATACATTACATAATACCTAATAATTTTATCCAACATTTTAATCATCCATTTGGATTTTCCACACATTTGAGGATGATAAACCCTACTCATAGGAAATGGAGTCCCATTGGATTTCTATAAGAAAATCCAAAAATGAGATTAAATCATAGGGTCTGTTTAGATACAATAAAGGTTCAAACACAATGAAAAATTAGAACATATCCAATATAGAATATTGATAAGTACTCAACCATATGAGATTAAAAAATAGGTATAAAATGAGTTGAATGCATGTTCTAATCCACAACTAACCCTAAGGAATCATTTTTCAAAAACATTCTTTGAAAAAATGTCACAAAATACATAGCTATCTCCTCCCACATCCACATAAGAATTCTTAAAAACTACAACATTCCCTCTGGTCATTGGTGTTTATCCTTGACATTCTAATAGGTGAGGCATCTAAAAAAACTCTACAACTTCCCCCTTTATTAAAACCCACCAAGACTAGTCTTTTATCACATTGAGAATTTTTGGAATGACTGGATGAATATCACATTTCAAATGTAGGTAAGAATTCATATGTTTTTCTTGAAATCATATTGGCACCATGATATGATCTCTAAACCTAAAAATGAACTTTTTTCAGCATTAATCCCTAAATGTCCACACCAGAATTGAGTATTTACCTCAGAAAACAATCTATATTATATATATAAGCCTAATTCACATGCTAAACCAAATCAAGAACAATCAAAACATGGACGAAAACTATAAAATCACACTTGTTTGTACAATATAGGTGCATGTATTCTATGAACAAAATCACCTACCACTAATATGAATATTCTTTATCCAAATGATTATAAGACTTTCTTCTTAATGGACATGCCACTTAATTGAATTTTCTTATTGTATAAATAAATTTAATCTAAAAAAGTTGAATATATTGCATCAATCTTAACCAAGATAGAATTAATTCTAGTTTTTGGTAAAATGTGATTGAAGCCATTAGGGTCTGTAAACATCATAAATTTCTAAAAAAAAGAAAATGGAACTAATTTTTCAAAGAATGTTGTACAATAGAGAATTCAAAATCATGTGTTGTGAATTTCTTCTCATGAAACCATAAGAGTTTTGGCCCATAAAAAAGTACATGATCTCCCTGTATGAGAACATAAGAAATCCCATATCTGGATTCATCATTGTAGACTACCTATCCCTATCCCATATCTAAAATCATAAGAATAAGAGATGAAATATGTATAACCTAAAGATTCTCGATGTATTTTTGACATTCCTCATTCCATTAGAATGGAATGCAATTTATTGTCAAAACTATCATTGGAGATTCCAAATAAGAAATATCATGTATAAAATATATGTAGTATCCCGCCAATCTGATGAAATTAAATATATAAACAGAATTATTTGGTGGTTTCGATGTGATGGAAACTTCTGTATGTTCTAGATTTATAGAAATTAATTTCTTTAAAAATTACATTGCCCTGGAAACATACCACTTATAGAAAAATTCACACTTTCATAACTTGGAAAAAATATATTGCTCCCACCAGATACCCAACACTATATCAATATGTTACTCATGATCTCAATTTTTAGTTGAATACACTAGTATTTCATAAAAAAATTATACAACAAGTGAATCCATATGACTATTAAATATCATATTTATTAATTACATAAGGATGGATGGTTGGGGTATGAAATTTGGATAATATGCAACAACTTTTTGGTTACTATGGTCTCAAGAAAATAACTTGCAATGTTGGATCACATGGCATGAAAAACCATACACCAACCACTTTTTGTCTTCTATCCCAAATTACAATAGGCTCATAGGATTTCTCTAGAGCAGTAGCAAGGTTCAGAAAAACTATGAGCCAACCGTACACCTGCACACATCCCATATTTTCCCTAGCATGATTTCTAGGGGTGTTTCGTGGTATCTAAAAAATGTGATAAATCTTTTTAACTCTAGAAATGAATGCATAATCGTTAAAAGATCCTCATAACCTCCCCATATTTGACATAATCATTACATATCCTTACAAAACATGAATACAAGTTTGTGTACTTGAAATTGGAGTTGATACTCATATAATCTCAAGTGAGGATATATTGTTGGACATGTAAAAGAGAAGTTATTGAGAAATTTTATACTCCACACACTATTACCTACCCAAAATGTTAGGAGACAGGCAAAAACCTGATCCTAAAAAACATATTAAACAAAAGTAAAATTGCTTAGGAAAACAGAGTCACGGAACTGATCAAGAAAGACAGGTATAAACCACACCACAAATTTCAGCATGGACAAGATCATTGAAAAAATTAGGTGAGACATAGGACCAATTAGAACAAACCTCTAAAATCGCTCGCTTGGATAAAGCGTCAGAAACCCGATTTTCCTCATGATAAACATGCATTACTTCAAGAGAGAGTACTTCTGTAAGCCGCAGACATTCGATCCAATCAAGAAAGATATTCCATGGTACATTTCAGGACTGAGCTTGATGAATTTTCATAGCAATAGTCGAGTCAGACTCCAACCATAATTGGTTCCAATTAAAGTGAACAACATATTTTATTTCTTTAATTATAGCCCAAAGTTCTTCTTCAATTGAGAGATCGTTGCCAATAAAATGAAAGAAGCATCCTTTCACAAATCCACAGGATGTTCGGAAAACACCACCACATCTAGCAGGACCCGGGGCACCCAAGGAAACTCCATAAACGATGAATTTGATCTAACTTGGGATGGGTGGTATCCACGAGACATACTTCATCATTAATGGTTTCTTGGACCTGCCATGCACACCGAGTGATCTCAAAATCAGAAGATCAACAACATAATTATTCATAGATCCTATTTATATGAGGGGGGACATCCAATTTGAACGATGGATGCACAAAACACCATTATGGAAGGTTGGTTTAATGCTTTTTAAAGCTAAATCATTCCTCGCTTTCCAAATGAAGGAGAAGACACTCACTGTAGCAGCCAACTGGAGGGAATAAATATGCTCACTACAATTTTCCCTGCAAACGGAATGAATAAGATCCTACAAAGATTGAAGATCAAAGAATCATATGAAAATATCCCATAGATAAATATAGAATGTGGTCATGAATTTTCATGAAATAAATAAATTCTAATGCGTTTCAGAAGCATCAAGGCAAAGGCAGCAAGCATGAACCAGTTGCATTCCAGCGCACTGCAGCAAATGTTGGACTGGAAGTTGATTCTTCCAAATTTTCCAGATGAGAAGTGTTGCAGCAGGTGGAATAAAGACTGTTCGAACTCCTTTAATCAAAGAGGGTGGGTTTAGGGGAGGACCACAAGACATCTCATATCACTCCTTAGTGGAGAAAAATCCATTCATATTTGGAATCCAGACAAAAGTGTCAGAATCAACATAGTTGTATCTTGAAATCTATAGACGAAGGTGATCAGGTAATAGATAATTCATATTGATAATATCATGGATGTCAGAAATAGCATAGTCTATCAGGTTTTCAAGAACAGAAATATCATTACAGATGGGTTGAGACAACCAAGGAGTTTTCCAGAGATTTAAAGAGGATTTCTCGCAAACCATCCTTCTTGAATTTTCCATCAGACCACTATAGGCCTACTTAATTGCAGGCAAAATAGAGGAGGTCATGTAATGCCTGTGCCCATGATGTAGCTTTTCAACAAACCTGGAATAGAGAAAATATGCAGAGGGGTTAGATCTAGATAGTAGACTCTATAAAACATTTTAATCAAGGAATCATTAAAGATCTTCAAGTCCTTCAACCCCATTCCCCCCATTTGGATCAGTTTAACACAATTTTTCCCGGTCACTATAATGATCTTTCATTCATTAATTGATCCAGTCCAAATGAAATTTCTAATCTTTCTCATCAAATATTTAGAAAGGTCCCTTAGAAATATATAAAAATAGAGGGATTAGACAAACATTGAGGTGATTACTGAATTAACCAAGCAAATTATTCCAGATTGAGACATATTCTTCCCTTTCCAGCTTAAAAATTGATTAGCAATTTTCACAGCAATGTCCTCAAGATAACACAGCTTCACTCTCCCCCAAAATAGAGGTACACCAAGAAGGTTATTTAGGGCACCTATGATTATGCTACCCAATAGTGTATATGTGTCTAAGATATATAGAGATTCATCAAATAACGAACATGTATACATACTCATGTAGAATGATATGGAGATATCTTATTCCTCTATATAATTGAAAATTCATGATCATAATTTCCCAACACATGATTTAGAGTAGCGGTGGTTATTTTTTCATTGAATATATTGAGGTATTATCTATATGGAGAAATTTTTTTATATATACTGATCATATAATCATGAAGTATATTTTTACATAGAAAGAGTTAAATATTTATAAGTGAAATCAGTTTAAGATGATCTAAGAATATGAATTCACAAAACATTACCACCGAAAGAAGGTGAACATGTTAGTTGATGCTCTAAGTCAAATAATCCATGATACTTTATGTATAGAAAGGATTTAAAGAGATCCAACATTTATGTATTTTTAGATATTAGATCATTAAATGATGATGAAATGGGATATATATTTTCTTTCTTAAATAAATGATAAAAATATATCTATTATAGTGTTATGAATGGATAAATAGGAAGATTAAAAATTTTATAATAAGAAAAGGAATGTTCCTTTATAGAACCGTGATCATTATTGAATTTTGAGGTTTAGAATCCTATAATGTGTTTCTTCAATACTAGACATGAAATAGGAGTTGTTGTATGAATATCATAATTCATCATTCTCTATTCATCATTGATGTATTAATATGTATTGATATATAAATGAGTAGTATTTGTGGGATAACAAAAAAGAATAAATTTTAGAGTATGTATCATGATGATTGGAGTGTCATCAAGTTACATTTGGGTAAACAGATAATAAGGATAAATTACTACCATTACCAATACCAAAATATAAGTGAGAAAGCATTATCATTTATTTCATCATTAAAATAACAAAATCATTTAAAAGGGAATAATTCTATTTGTTTTTTAGTTAATTCAATGATGAAATTAGTGGATTTTTCTCCATTAAAATTTATTTCTCTCATGATCATCATACTTTTTATTCATTAGTGTTATTTTGAGACTACATGGATTATCACTCTCAATCATAAATGATTGGGGTCTATGGCTTACCTCAAATTTATAAATATTATTTCATTACGATCCAAATAAATATTTGAGTTTTGATATTATTTATCATTAATAGATAGATGGTTAAAATGATAGGTACATGGAAACTATATAAGAATAATTGAGTTCATTCTCTATGGATTCCAAAATTTGGTTGGGATTAACCCCTTCCTCTGTTATAAATTTTATACAAAAAAACATTCACTCAATCATCCAGATGGATCGTTATGACTACCTCTATGGCAGGATGAAAAAAGTCCAATGTTTAGTAGTGAAATTAACGAAATAATGTTATTGGGCTTTGATCTTGATATGGAAATTGAAGAGAATGTTATATTCATTAAATAACTATTAAGGGTGTATTAGGTTTAAAAAAATAAAATTATGCTGAAGTCATTAGTGAGATATAGAGTTTAATATTGTTGAAAAAGTATTTCTATGAAAATATCCATATAATAAGATTATGAAATTTGGAAAAAATGAAAATTTTATACCTATATATATCAATCCCTTAAAAATTACGGATCATATTGTGACATTTTATTAGCACTTGGGGATTCCATTAAATATTTCCCAAGATCATGATGTATTCTGAGTATCATTTATGAATAAGTACTTTCTTGATCCTTTGTATGCATTGAAGTAAGAGGTTTTATTACTAAGGAAATATATATATACTATGAGGAAAAATGTATGGAGATCCAAGAACATAGAGAGAAGTTTCTATTAAAACATACCAGAAACACAATTAACATTTTTTTGGATAAATCATAAAATTGAGGAATATATAAGGAAACCTAAGGATGTGAGGAGATAAAAGTATCTTCAGTTTATATCAAAGTAATATAATTCGAGGATGAAATTATTAAAAGGGTATATAATTTATAACACCTAGATTTTATAATATATTTCAATTCAAATAAATTTAATTTCATCAATTACATTCTATATATTTCAATGTGTCTAAATGAATCATATGGTGCCCATATAGATAATCAAGGGACAACGAGGGGGGATGAATCACTATTGGAAACATTTACTAAGTTTTTAATTATTTTTAATTAAACATACATACAGAAATTCACTACCACAATAAAGAGGATTGTATCTGATATGTGCTCTCAAAAATCACATACACATGGGATGTAAATAAAAAAATATAATGTATTTCATTGAGATTTTATAAGGTTCATCCTAAATAATAAATCCTAATCCTTTACATGATCATCCCTTTATTATTTCACGGATTTTATTTTCACTCAATTGTAGTGACTATGAAGTGGTATAAATTTAAAAAATGAGACAGGCATGTATCACCCACATACTTGATATGACATTATTTATACTTGTACAACCATTTCATAAATGGAATCTTTTATAATGGAACAATCTGATCATAAATGGTGTTTTTTTACTGTAACCTCTAGTTAATCATATGGTTCCTTCCCAAAAAATTATAAATAATATAACATAGTCAGTTCAATGATGTCACTACATCGAATTGAATAATATATAATTTCACAACAAATATTTATTCACTAGAAATTAATTTAAGATGTGCGTGTTATTAATAAAATATAATGCATATGTAAATTCCTATTATCATTATATGTTCATTTAAAGTCTATTTTATTAAAACTCTATTGAATTTTTTATTATCAAAGAGGTTTTATTAAAATGAACCATTCATGAGATTTGTAAAATGTTTTTGAATTTATCAACCATGGATGACATTCTCTATATAGATAAATTTTCAACAATGAAACGTATACTAATGAAAACTATAATAGATTTTTTACTAGTCTAAAATGTATTCTAATTCACCTATTGTTCCTTCATTTGTACAAAAAAATGTATTCCCATTAAATTAAGTTTGAATAACATAAAAATCTATGTGGTTCCTCATTAATGTTTGTGTAAGGTATTCACAAGAATTGATAAAGATATATTATATCGTCTCCTTCGATAGAAAGAAGCACCATATTTTTTGACATTTATCTCATATGAATGACTAGGGTAGACTATAGCATCCCGTCTTTTTATAACATAACTTTCATTCCATTACACAGAACTGAGGATCTTTAAGGTTTAGTGTCTTGGAAACAAGGAACATAAAACATGAAACAAAAAAAACATTCTTCTTAAACACTTGAAAGACTTCTCCTCATGTTCACCCTAGGCTCATTACTACATCCCATAACCAGGGGACATACATCAATAGAAAGGGTGAGCAGAAGTCCCAGCAAGGGAAACAAGTGAAAAATTTTACATATGAACTTGAGATACATCAATAAACTCATGAAATGAACTTTAAGGCATGAAAAATAAATCATGAGGCATATCATAATAAAAATAAAACGTTTTCATAACTTGAAGATGTGGCTACAACATTTAATATTGACAATCGTTTCGTTTCACCAAGGTCCATCCCCAAGGTGTCGTTAAAAATTACCAAGGTTATTCACCAAGGCGTCGTTAAAAATTACCAAGGTTATTCACCAAGGCGTCGTTAAAAATCACCAAGGTTATTCACCAAGGTGTCGTTAAAAATGGTTATCTCTAGAGATTAAGTCTTTACCCAATGCATTGGAGCGCTATCATGGTTCACCCATAAAATTTTACTTTATTATCATCTGATCCTCATATATCATCATCAAAAATTTCATAAATAACCCATATAGCATAAAATAAATGGGTTTTATTTCATAATACAACGTTTTAAAAACTGTTTTAAATACATGATCTTTACGTCACTTTAAAACCCACAGAAAAGGAAGGTGGGTCTCATGTATGTAAATCCCATAATTTATAATAGAACATTGTGGTATATATGTGAATACCTGTTTAGAAAAAAGAGCTTTGAGTATTCACTTAATTATATAAAAGAACTTTAGAAAAAGAGAGATACATTTTGAGACGGAAATTCTGCAGCATAACAGCTATGTTACGATGTTTTAGAAGACATTAAAAAGATAGGGAAAATGGGTCAAACATTCATAAATGACCCATAAAACAGTATATGGACAGAATAAGAAGGATACATGATCATGGTAATGAAATTTCAAGGACATACCATTTGAAATGAAAAACATGGAAGGAAGAAAAAAAATTAGATTTCTCTTATGAAAGTTCGGCAGCCTAACGACATTACTTAAACTTCAAACAAAATGATTTGAAAAGATCAAATAGGGTCTCTCATCATGTGAAAATAAGAGTTCAGTATTATTGATAGAGAGATAATGCCCAAACATAATTAAAAAGGAACTTGAAAGACATGACATGAAAGTAGAACTTTGAAAAGAATGAGAAGGGTGAAAGAATCCCCTAAACAATTCGGCAGCCTAACGGCGCCACTTAAAACTTCAAAATACTGAATTGAAGAGATCAAATGGGGTCTCTCATCATATGAACATAAGAGTCCAGTATGATAGATATATAGATCATACGCCAATATAACAAAAAGAAACTTGAAAGAATTGACATGAAAGTAGAACTTCAAAACGAGAAGTGTGAAGAACTACTTAAAAATTCGGCAGCCTAACGACGCCACTTAAAACTTCAAAATACTGAATTGAAGAGATAAAATGGGGTCTCTCATCATATGATCATAAAAGATCAGTATGATAAATTTAGAGATCATAACCAAACATAATAAAAAGGAACTTCAAATACTTTACATGAAAATAGATCTTGAAAAATGAGAAGGGAGAAAGAATCTATTACAAAAATTTCAGCAGCCTAACGACGTCACTTAAAACTTCATAAAACGAAATAATGAGAGTAAGATGGGATCTCTCATTATATGAAAATTAAAAGGGAAGTAAGAGGAGTATAAAATAACATCCTCCATCATAAGAACATGGAGCATAAACGGAATGACATAAAAGAGATTACTTGAAATTAAAGAGAGAGGTCAGATCCCTTACCTTAAAACGTAACTCTTAAAACACAATGGTTTGGGCCTTGAGGGCTTGGGGGCACCTTGGGAGGACTCCTTGGGAGGTAATGAGACCCGAAATTCGTTGCGGGAGAGTGGGGAGTCAAAATGGATGAGAGGATGGCTTGGTATTTATAGGGAAAGTGAGGGGACAAGGCATTAATGGCCAAGGGACACCTCAAAAGTGCTTTTCTCAAAACCATGTGCTCTCCCTTGGCATTTACCATGGAGTTAGGCCACATGAGGCCCCCAAAACAATAATTCATCACCCTTGGACGACCAACCCTTAAAATATCTCAAGACATCATCATGACACAGTTATGATGTCATTAAACATACTGAAACCCTAAAACTGTATTTTTACTATTCACTGAAAATTCAACTTTCTCAGAAAGATCCCAAAATTTCACCTTAATCAAATATCAATGATCTGATTTCAAAAATGAACTCCATTTTATAAAAATAATTTTCTAAATATTTTTAATCTATTTTTTAAATAATTACACTATTCATCGAAAATTCATTTTTTTCAGAAAAAACCCCAAAATTTACCTTAACATAATATCGATGCTCTGAGTTCAAAAATGAAATCCATTTTATAAAAATATTTTTCTAAATATTTTTAATTTAATTTTTAATTAAAAAACACTATTCACCCAAAAAAACTAATACTTGAATAATAATTTATGAAACCGTTATTTACACATTTTATTGAATCTCATTACTTAATCAAGTTGTCTAAATTATATTAAAACTTTCTTTGAGTTAAATTACTAATCAATTTGGTCACATTACTAATCTTAAGCGTAAAATCACTATTCATAATTTACTATTCATCAAAAATCAAGTTGATCTTATTAGACTCTAAATTTCGTACTGAACATAATTGTAGAAGACAATTTTTTGAAAATCAATACACATTTTTAATTATTTAGGGTTTAAATAAACATATTTAAAATATCCTTTTACTAAAATTCATCAAAAATATGCATATTATATTTTTCCGGTCATTTGAAAATTCATAAAAGAAATCAAAATTTTTATTTAAAACAAAGGATTACACAAGACAGTTACAGTCTCCTTACACAGCCCCTTATCACACCAGCATAGGACCTAAGTGTAAGGTGTGCTAAGGTGAGAGAATCCGAGGGAGGCTCAGCCAACATCGCACGAGTAGTAATTTCTATCAGTTTGAACTTCTCGCGAAGGCGATCCCGTTCTATCTTTATACGATGAAGTTCAGCTTGGGTTTGGTCCAGAGCAAAGCCCAGTGGTTCTACCTCATTCCCAAGTTCTGTTAGATGGGCTTCGATCGGTCCAAGACTACTGGGTGAGGCCATCGAATCTTCTTTCTATATTAATTAACCAAGATTTCTTGTATTTAGAGACAATAGTCAAAACGTTTAGTTTCCAGCAGTCATATTCACCAATGGTAAAATAACAGTCAAAACCCAACAGTCTCATTTTAATTATACTCATGTTATCAAATTTAACATTTTTGTTGAGTTTAAAAATAAAATAACACATAAAATTAGGAAACAATATTTATTTAAAATTTCGGGTCGTTACAATCTTCCCCCCTTAAGAAATTGCATCCTCGCAATTTTTAAAATTGGGTTTTGAAATTTCATTAAAAGTCCCACATCGGAAAAGGATTCAGTAAAACTATTAATTTAAAAGAAATAAAGGGAAGTACAAAGGTCACCCGAGTTAACCCACACTAGGATTCCATGTAGGAAAACATGGACATGGAGGAGAAAACAATGGGTCAAGTTCTGAGGGAGAGTGATAGAGAACATGATTAGGAGAAAGTTAACCATAAGTAAATCCCAAACTTATGATGTGTGTAAACGGTCTTTGATTACTTAGTAGGAAACGTAAACCAACAACTTTTTTGTTTTACGTTCCTTTTCATAATTTTGAGGAATTCATTTACTAAATAGAACAAAAACATAAGAAAATATACCTACCTTCATGTAGAGTTTCATCCTTTAATAAGTCCCTACAGACACTAATCATTTCTCCAAATGATGAGAATTCAAAAACACTTGGTCTCATAAAAAGCACAAGAATCATCTTCTAGAGAATCACATAATCCACAAAAGATTAACTATCTATTTCTTCTATCATTAAACATTATCCCAAAATCAGAAAGGTTAAGTTAAAACAACTCTTCAAAAAGAAAGAATCCCATAGAAATGGAAACCACTTTTAAATCTTCAATGTTCCATGGTACTACCCAAAGTTCATCATAGACCATTCCATAAATAAATATCCATAAAATTCCTCAAAATAACCCAAACTAAGATTGAAACCCAAATACAAGAGGTATTTGACAACATAGTCTTCCAAAATAAACTTCATTGTTCATCTCCAAACAACATCAACCACTCCTAACATTTTATAACAAAAGTAGCTAACCTAAACATATTTTACCCAATATAGGTTAATCATTCCCATAAGTAACCTAAATTACTATAAGTCCACCTTAAATTCATCAATTCTTCAAAATATAAGTCAACCTTACTCCTCAATGAAAATACTATAGTAATATATTTACCTTGATCATATAGGGTCCCCAAAATAGTGAACGTCTTCTGTAACACCCCGAGCTTCCACGATACACTTCTCATTCATTAATGCAATAGCTTGCATTGTACGCAACTTCGAGTTCTAAAACACCGCGACTAATCAAAGTAGCCGTTATGAATAGTAATAACCACTTTTTAAAATTATAGAAATTTTATATTTCAAAATGGACTTCATTTTTGGATTCGGAATATCGAAATTAGCCTATGTTGAATTTTTGGTATTTTTCTGAGAACTTCTAATTTTTAATGAATAGTGAAAAATACTTTAAAACAACTTTTTTAATCAAAATAATTTATTATGATAAATTATACTATTTAGTGGTTTTAAGGTATAATTAGAATATATTTTTACCATTTTATCCAATGGTGGTCATTAGAATTAATTTAACATTGAAATTGGACATAAACAATTGCCAATCTTTTGATATAAATTGTTTCTTAAAAACACGCTATTTGTCGTAACAGCGGGAATTAATTATAAAATTAATTAATGCAACTTATATGTTTGGAATTTTGTAAAATAGAGATTATTTTTGAATTCAGAATATCAATTATAGCTTAGGGTGAAATTTTGGCCTTGTTCTGAAAAACTTCAATTTTGATGAATAGTGAAACCACTAAGTGGTAGTTAAATAACTGATTTTTCGTTTAAATGAAATATTACCACTTCTATGATTTGATTTTCAAAAATCCGACATACATGGTTGTCATTAAGAAGTAAAATGTGGTTCAATGAGATTAAAATAATTTTTTGGTGAATAGTAACTTTTAAGTTCTTAATCGCGATTAGAGGTAATTAGTGTAGTTTAAGGTAAAAATAATGTTTTAATAATATGAGATGAGCTTGAAACTTTTCCTACTCCTATTGGATGAGTCATGGCCGACCAAGACAACCCATGGGTCAACTTGGGGACCCCATGGAGCCACTTTAGTTGGAAAATGACATTAATATATATTTATTTAATGTTAAAATTAAATTGACACAAACATGAGTTATTTTACTAAAACAGTTTTTAAGTGGGGTTACACAAGTCCGAATTTTGACTATAAATATTAATTAGAAAGCTAAAAAGATTTCCTACATCATAGTATTTTTTTTATATTTTTTAGACATTAAATAAATTAAATTATTTATGACATCATTATGATGCAGCGATGACCTCATTATTTAAGGATTTAAATAAAATGAGAAGATAATGCAAAATACAAGGCTTACACTTGTCCATAGCCTATTGGATGAGGATATTTAGAAACCTTATCAACTTAGCCTCGAATTATATAAGTGTGGGACCTTTAGAATCCGAAAAGCATTGTGAAATAATGTAACATTTCAATCTTTCCAAAAGTGCCCCTCCTCTCCACTTATAAAAGGCCCCCACCTCTCCCACCTCATTTACACTTTCAAGCCTTTTGGCTCGGCCAACCTCTGCCCAAATACTCTCCCAACTTCCCTCTATTACTCCTAGAAGCCTCACTTTGGGCAGAACTCTTCTCAAGGAAGCCTTTGTCTCAAATAAAAAAGAGTTACCCGATTTTGAGGTAATGTCTTCTCTAATGTTGTTTTGTTTTATTTTTCTTCTCCAACCCCCTAAACTCTTTTTATTCATTTCTTTTGTAACAAAACCAGTATCCTCAATATACTTGGATGTTTTTATAAGAATTATTCGAGCTACACTTACACACACCTACATCTAATGGTTAAATAACATACGGTTTCTGTGGATGGCGAATTTCTGCCTCACAAAACGATGATTGTTCAACACTCATATAACACCTTAAAAGGTGGCCATTAAGATGTCACTATTTTTATATATGATATATAATATGTTTATGTTTTAGTTATGCTTCTGTATTTCTCATTTATGGCATACTTTATGATTTCCATTATGGGTAAAACGCGATAATTTCATTTTAGGAAGTGCGGACTACCGCCCCCTCAAAGTGATTTGAATCGTTAATGCCATATGTGGGATGTATAAAGGATGAAGAAAATGGTATTATACACTATATTATACTGGAATTATATTATACATTTATATAATTATGATTTAGTTCCACTAAATATGAAATTGAAATGAAAGTAGCGTTCATGCGTACGTACGGCTTACCGTCTCCATGAACGGTGCATTTCATTTCTTACCTCTAAATGTTACGTAATATTATAAATGAATGTATATACTGGATATATAAGATATATATGACATCTAAATCATGAATATAATTCTGGATATAATGGATATTCTACCACATGAACAACTTGTAATTATAAGAAGTTTATTGTTGACTCATGTTATCAAAGATCGACAAAACGACCGTTATTAACTTAAATAATTACATAATGTTCATAACATTGTAATAAGTGATTTAAAAAGGATAATGAAATTTAAAATGGTTCTTAATAAGGTATATATTAACTCTAGTTTATTATTCATGAGGTTAATGAACGGTTGAGTCAAGTCGGACACAAAATAGGGAATTTCTTAACCCAACTTCCATTCTTTGGGTTAATCTCCTACTTTCAAATTAAGTCATGATATTATTATGTCCTATTTTGTATTTTTACTTTCTTTATGTGTACCTATAGTGAATACACATAATAGATCTATTTTATTTTAAAAATGATCTTCTAAGGACTTCATCTCAATCCCCTTTCATTGAGGCATATTTGGTTTTATACACAACTTTCTTTTATATGGTGTATAAACCCCTTTGACTTTTACGTTTATTCAAAAGGAATGTTTTTTATACGAAGCGTTTTGCTAAACGACAAAAGGGAATGTTTTTCTTTCCGTACTTATGCGGTGACAATGAATTCTCCGCCGCCGTGACCATTATTTGAGTTTCGGCTTCCTCTACAAGCCATCATTTTTTTAATGAAAAATAAATACAATGTTTTAACTTTCTTTTATTTTGGTATTGAAAATGGTTTTGAAATCATTTTTATTATATCAATGTGTTGTATTGATATCTTGTGATTGGAATGTTGAAATTTTATGTTTCCTTTATGCATGTTTTATGTGATATGATTATGTTATGGTTTATGATATGTTTAAACCTATTCATATGAGGAATGTATTGGACTTAATAAGTGACGGGTGGAGCCCGCTATAGCTCCTCGATGCATCGGTAGGTCTCACGAGACAACTAGACGTGGAATTGGCCGAGACCCATTCCCAATTTGATTTATGGTTTTGGCCGAGGCCTTAATCATTTTAGACGTCTTGGCCGAGGCCTTGACAAAATGTTTCAGAATGTCCGGCATTATACATTCCCTCATTATGAAAGTGGTTATTGATATTGCATGTGATTATTCGACCAGTAGAATATCCATGTGAAGAAGTGAATGGAATTATATCATTTTACTTTTTCCATATTATGTTGATGTTCAAGTTTAAAAGGCTTTTGTTTTAGTTATACATTGCCTTAAATTTTTATGTTTATTTATGAAAGCTTCCGCAATATTGTTATCCTTACTGAGCATCTGAGCTCACCCCTTTCAATGTTTTAATATTTACAGGATGTGAAGAAGTATTTTATGAATGACCTGCATGGATTGTGAGAAGAGGATATGAGTGTGGACTATGGAGACCTTGTAATTGTAGTTTTTCACTTTATGATGTAATGTAACGTTTAAGAATGTATCTAGTGTTTCCAAGGCTACTAAACTAATCGGTCTTTCGAGACTTGATCTTTTGTGATCATGCCAATGTTACGAAGTAATGCACCGACTCTGGGTAGCTGGGGTCGGGGCGTTATAGTTGGTATCAGAGGCAGTTTAGTACTAACCTTGGAAGCTAGATTTAGATAAACTCTGATTAAGAGCACATAGCCCAAAGATAGACTTTGAGGATTAGTATAGAAGAACTTCCTAGAATTTTGGTATTGTAGAGATGTTGTGAGTTTTCCGAGCAATACATCCCTGTCTGGATACGAGCAGGTAGAGGCGGCTCTGGCACAGATGTACCTAGGGGTAAAACCCGAAAACACCGCTTTGAGCTAGACTCGAACGGGAACTGGTGCACGACAACGGGCCTTGCTGCACTCTTGGTTACGACACTCCTGGGGGATATTCTTAGGATAATTCTCATTTTCTTTACAAACCACTATGAACGGTTATGAGTATATACTTCCTCAAAGAAAACCTTTTTATGATTATGGATTATATCCATAAATAGTTCAATTTATGTTAAGTATTTTATAAGTATGGAATTATGTATTTTGATTTATAAACTAATATAGTTTATGCCATTGTATAGAAATGGCGCCCAATAGATGGAATGTAAACTCCAGCAATACGTATGATCCAAAGAGTAAGAAGTATCGTATCTTTCACGGTATTAAGCCAACATTTCGAAGGGAAATATTCTCCCATGTGTTATCAACATATGAAGAAATAGTATCATGTGTTAATAAGATAAGTAAAGAATTTTCTGTGTCCTATGGCTTTGGAGCGAAGCAAGAGACGAAAGGGATGGAAGAGAGAATGATGGATAAAGGGATGAGGGGAATGAAGAGTTTTCCAATATGTGGTAATTGTGGGAAGAAACAACATGGAACTTTCCTAAAGGGAATGGGAGTTTGTTATAAGTGTAGAGAAAAAGGACACAAAGTGCGTGACTGCAAGGGTAAGAAAATGGTTTCAAATGTACAATGCTTCTTCTGCAAGGATTGGGGACACTACGCAAACCAATGTCCAAATCATCAGAGTATGCCCCAAATGATGTTATTGGATAATAATCAAGTTATGATACTACCACAGATGAGGAGTAATGATTAGAGTTCTTATGTTTTTATTAAAGAATTTTGTAATTTGAGTGTTGTATCAATGATGTACTGGTTATAATAATTATGGAGTATATAAGGATTGTACTGCAGTACTATTTCATCAAGGACTTGAGATTGTGTGGAACCAAGAAAAGTGACTCCACAGTAGGTTAAATTTTTGGAAAATATATGGTTGAGAGAAAGATAAACCATAATATTGTTCTGATACTGAGATAGTGATTTTGGAATAAGACGTGATTGATTTGGATAAATTATATTGGATATTCTTAACTTCCTTGAAACTGATTGATGATTTGTATACATTTTTGGATAGAAGGAGTATATCTAGTATTCTATAAGGAATAATGGATCATGGTAATTCAGTATGTTTAAAAAGAATACATGATGAAGGTGTTCACATGTTGTTACATGGAAAAAAGGATCTTCATTATGTTTACCTTCCTTATAAAATTTGGACTGTGAGTTGGACAGAAGTATTTTGGATAACTATAAAGGTTGGATTGGATTAAGTTGATCTTTGGATAGTATTGTTTAAGGTTAAAAAAATTTATGAAGATTATTTTTGGAATAGTATAGTACTATATTTTTAGGAAAAGGACAACCTACAGGGTGGGGAATAACCCGTCGCGTCGGACAAAGCTGCAGGAATAGAACCCACAACCGTAGTGCGACAGGCCGTTATTTCCTACCACTAGCCTACAGGAAGTCCCTGGTTATTACAAAATAGTTTTACTAATCTAAATGGTATGTGTTAACATTTTGAACCTTATACAATTAGGATAAATAGAATATTTTTGAGTTCCGTTACCATTTGGAGTAAAAGTTGGGTTTGTGGTAAAAATTTATTAACGAATGAAAGTATACATAACAAGTATGTATATCCCCTTACGTTCTTAGTAAATCTCCTAAATAAATTCCTCAACATTATAAAAGGTAACTTAAAACAAAAATGTTGTCGGTTAACTTTTCCAACTGGGGATTCAATGACCGTTTAACCAATCACAAGTTTGTGATTTTCTTGTGGTTAAACTTTCTCCTAATCCTGTTTTCTATAACTCTCCATCAGACCTTGATGGTTTGTTTCTCCTCCATATCCATATTTTCATATAATCCTAGAATGGGCTATATCGGGTGACCTTTGTACTTATCCTGCTTTCTTTTAATGTTATATATTTATTAACCTTATTTCCGATGTGGGTTTTCCTCAAAGGTATTGTCTCTTTTCAACCTTTTATTTTCAAAGAAAAATTTCAAATTGCGAGGACGCAATTTATTGAAGGAGGGGAGAATGTAACACCCCGAGCTTCCACGATACACTTCTCATTCAATAATGCAATAGCTTGCATTGTACGCAACTTCGAGTTCTAAAACACCGCGACTAATCAAAGTAGCCGTTATGAATAGTAATAACCACTTTTTAAAATTATAGAAATTTTATATTTCAAAATGGACTTCATTTTTGGATTCGGAATATCGAAATTAGCCTATGTTGAATTTTTGGTATTTTTCTGAGAACTTCTAATTTTTTATGAATAGTGAAAAATACTTTAAAACAACTTTTTTAATCAAAATAATTTATTGTGATAAATTATACTATTTAGTGGTTTTAAGGTATAATTATAATATATTTTTACCATTCTATCCAATGGTGGTCATTAGAATTAATTTAACATTGAAATTGGACATAAACAATTGCCAATCTTTTGATATAAATTGTTTCTTAAAAACATGCTATTTGTCGTAACAACGGGAATTAATTATAAAATTAATTAATGAAACTTATATGTTTGGAATTTTTTAAAATAGACATCATTTTTGAATTCGGAATATCAATTATAGCTTAGGGTGAAATTTTGGCCTTATTCTGAAAAACGTCAATTTTTGATGAATAGTGAAACCACTAAGTGGTAGTTAAATAACTGATTTTTCGTTTAAATGAAATATTACCACTTCTGTGATTTTATTTTCAAAAATCCGACATACATGGTTGTCATTAAGAAGTAAAATGTGGTTCAATGAGATTAAAATCATTTTTTGGTGAATAGTAACTTTTAAGTTCTTAATCGCGATTAGAGGTAATTAGTGTAGTTTAAGGTAAAAATAATGTTTTAATAATATGAGATGAGCTTGACACTTGTCCTACTCCTATTGGATGAGTCATGGCCGACCAAGACAACCCATGGGTCAACTTGGGGACCCCATAGAGCCACTTTAGTTGGAAAATGACATTAATATATATTTATTTAATGTTAAAATTAAATTGACACAAACATGAGTTATTTTACTAAAACAATTTTTAAGTGGGGTTACACAAGTCCCAATTTTGACTATAAATATTCATTAGAAATCTAAAAAGATTTCCTACATCATAGTATTTTTTTTATAATTTTTAGACATTAAATAAATTAAATTATTTATGACATCATTATGATGCAGCAATGACCTCATTATTTAACGATTTAAATAAAATGAGAAGATAATGAAAAATCCAAGGCTTACACTTGTCCAAAGCCTATTGGATGAGGATATTTCGAAACCTTATCACCTTATCCTCGAATTATATATGTGTGGGACCTTTAGAATCTGAAAAGCATTGTGAAATAATGTAACATTTCAATCTTTCCAAAAGTGCCCCTCCTCTCCACTTATAAAAGGCCCCCACCTCTCCCACCTCATTTACACTTTCAAGCCATTTGGCTCGGCCAACCTCTGCCCAAATACTCTCCCAAATTCCCTCTATTACTCCTAGAAGCCTAACGTTGGGCAGAACTCTTCTCAAGGATGCCTTTGTCTCAAATCAAAAAGAGTTACCCGATTTTGAGGTAATGTCTTCTCTAATGTTGTTTTGTTTTATTTTTCTTTTCCAACCCCCTAAACTATTTTTATTCATTTCTTTTGTAACAACACCAGTATCCTCAAAATACTAGGATGTTTTTATAAGAATTATTCGAGCTACACTTACACACACCTACATCTAATGGTTAAAGAACATACGGTTTCTGTGGATGGTGAATTTCTGCCCCACGAAACGATGATTGTTCAACACTCATATAACACCTTCAAAGGTGGCCATTAAGATGTCACTATTTTTATATATGATATATAATATGTTTATGTTTTACTTATGCTTCTGTATTTCTCATTTATGGCATACTTTATGATTTCCATTATGGGTAAAACGCGATAATTTCATTTTAGGAAGTGCGGACTACCGCCCCCTCAAAGTGATTTGAATCGTTAATGCCATATGTGGGATGTATAAAGGATGAAGAAAATGGTATTATACACTATATTATACTGGAATTATATTATAAATTTATATCATTATGATTTAGTTCCACTAAATATGAAATTGAAATGAAAGTAGCGTTCATGCGTACGTACGGCTTACCGTCTCCATGAACGGTGCATTTCATTTCTTACCTCTAAATGTTACGTAATATTATAAATGAATGTATATACTGGATATGTAAGATATATATGACATCTAAATCATGAATATAATTCTGGATATAATGGATATTCTACCACATAAACAACTTGTAATTATAAGAAGTTTATTGTTGACTCAAGTTACCAAAGATCGACAAAACGACCGTTATTAAATTAAATAATTACATATTGTTCATAACATTGTAATAAGTGATATAAAAAGGATAATGAAATTTAAAATGGTTCTTAATAAGGTAGATATTAACTCTAGTTTATTATTCAGGAGGTTAAAGAACGGTTGAGTCAAGTCGGACACAAGGTAAGGGAATTTCTTAACCCAACTTCCATTCTTTGGGTTAATCTCCTACTTTCAAATTAAGTCATGATATTATTTTGTCCAATTTTGTATTTTTACTTTCTTTATGTGTACCTATAGTGAATACACATAATAGATCTATTTTATTTTAAAAATTATCTTCTAAGGACTTCATCTCAATCCCCTTTCATTGAGGCATATTTGGTTTCATACACAACTTTCTTTTATATGGTGTATAAACCCCTTTGACTTTTACGTTTATTCAAAAGGAATCTTTTTTATACGAAGCGTTTTGCTAAACGACAAAAGGGAATGTTTTTCTTTCCGTACTTATGTGGTGACAATGACTTCTCCGCCGCTGTGACCATTATTTGAGTTTCGGCTTCCTCTACAAGCCATCATTTTTTTAATGAAAAATAAATACAATGTTTTAACTTTCTTTTATTTTGGTATTGAAAATGGTTTTGAAAGCATTTTTATTATATCAATGTGTTGTATTGATATCTTGTGATTGGAATGTTGAAATTTTATGTTTCCTTTATGCATTTTTTATGTGATACGATTATGTTATGGTTTATGATATGTTTAAACCTATTCATATGAGGAATGTATTGGACTTAATAAGTGACGGGTGGAGCCCGCTATAGCTCCTTGATGCCTCAGTAGGTCTCATGAGACAACTAGACGTGGAATTGGCCGAGGCCCTTTACCAATTTGATTTATGGTTTTGGCAGAGGCCTTAATCATTTTAGACGTCTTGGCTGAGGCCTTGACAAAATGTTTCAGAATGTCCGGCATTATACATTCCCTCATTATGAAAGTGGTTATTGATATTGCATGTGATTATTCGACCAGTAGAATATCCATGTGAAGAAGTGAATGGAATTTTCTCATTTTACTTTTTCCATATTATGTTGATGTTCAAGTTTAAAAGGCTTTTGTTTTAGTTATATATTGCCTTAAATTTTTATGTTTATTTATGAAAGCTTCCGCAATATTGTTATCCTTACTGAGCATCTGAGCTCACCCCTTTCAATGTTTTAATATTACCAGGATGTGAAGAAGTATTTTATGAATGACCTGCATGGATTGTGAGAAGAGGATATGAGTGTGGACTATGGAGACTTTGTTATTGAAGTTTTTCACTTTTTGATGTAATGTAACATTTAAGAATGTATCTAGTGTTTCCCAGGCTACTAAACTAATCGGTCTTTCGAGACTTGATCTTTTGTGATCATGCCAATGTTACGAAGTAATGCACCGACTCTGGGTAGCTGGGGTCGGGGCGTTACATCTTCCAACCTAATAATCATCTTTTAATCCCCTAATCATCTCTATCATATTAATACGGAAATTGTCACATTTCCTATCACATTGGTTGCTGGGACACGCTATTCCATTTCCCACCATTAACTAAGAAGACAAAGTATAATTAGAGGCTTAAATACTTAACCAATTATCATGAAAAGGAACTTAAAGTATATAAGGATAACTTGTAGAAGAAAAGTATACCCTAACTTGTGATCCCCTAGGTTCCCATCTAGGTTATCCATGATCATATATTCTTATGTGAATATTAATTTTATTTTATCTTTGTTATTTTAACAATGGTTCATACCACGCTTATGAATGTACCAAAGCATATCCCCCGGGAGTGTCATAACCAAAAGTGCAGCAAGGCCCGTTGTCGTGTACCAGTTCCCGTTCGAGTCTAGCTCAAAGCGGTGTTTTTGGGTTTTACCCCTATGTACATCTGTGCCAGAGCCACCTCTACCTACTCGTATCCAGACAGGGATGTATTTGCTTGGCAACCCCTTACTCAATACTCACCAAAATACCAGGATGATTTCCTATATTTAAACTTTTCTATAGGGTTCTTCCTAGAGTTTTCATATCCTAATTTCAAAAAATAACTAAACCATCATTTGATACCAACTATAGCATCTCGTCTTTTTATAACATAACATTCATTACATTACACCGAATTGAGGATCTTTAAGGTTTAATGTCTTGGAAACAAGGAACATAAAACATGAAACAAAAAAAACATTCTTCTTAAACACTTGAAAGACTTCTCCTCATGTTCACCCTAGGCTCATTACTGCATCTCATAACCTGGTGACATACATCAAAAGAAAGGGTGAGCAGAAGGCCCAGCAAGGGAAACAAGTGAAGCATTTTACATATGAACTTGAGATACATCAATAAAGTCCTGAAAATAACTTTAAGGCATGAAAATGAAATCATGAGGCATATCATAATAAAAATAAAACATTTTCATGACTTGAAGATGTGGTTGCAACATTTAATATTGACAATCATTTCGTTTCACCGAGGTCCATCCCCAAGGTGTCGTAAAAAATTACCAAGGTTATTCACTAAGGCGTCATTAAAAATTACCAAGGTTATTCACCAAGGCGTCGTTAAAAATTACCAAGGTTATTCACCAAGGCGTCGTTAAAAATGGTCATCTCTAGAGATTAAGTCTTTACCCAATGCATTGGAGCACTATCAGGGTGCACCCTTAAATTTGCCTTTATTATCATGTGAGCCACATATATCATCATCAAAATTTTCATAAATAACCCATATAGCATAAAATAAATGGGTTTCGTTTCATAATCACAATGTTTTAAAAATTGCTTTAAAGACATGATCTTTACGTCACTTTAAAACCCACAGAAAAGGAAGGTGGGCCTCATGTATGTAAATCCCAGAATTTAAAATAGAAAATTTTGGTATATATGTGAATACCCCTTTAGAAAAAAGAGCTTTGAGTATTCACTTAATAATATAAAATAACTTTAGAAAAAGAGAGAGACATTTTGAGACGGAAATTCTACAGCATAACAGCAATGTTACGAGGTTTTAGAAGACATTAAAAAGAGAGGGAAAATGGGTCAAACATTCATAAATGACCCATAAAACTGTAGATGGACAGAATAAGAAGGATTAATGATCATGGTAATGAAACTTCAAGGACATAACATGTGAAATGAAAAACATGGAAGGAAGACAAAAATTAGATTTCTCTTATGAAAGTTCGGCAGCCTAACGACATTACTTAAACTTCAAACAAAATGATTTGAAAAGATCAAATAGGGTCTATCATCATGTGAACATAAGAGTTAAGTATGATATATATAGAGATAATTCCCCAACATAATTAAAAAGGAACTTGAAATACTTTACATGAAAGTAGAACTTTGAAAAGAATGAGAAGGGTGAAAGAATCCCCTAAAAAATTCGGCAGCCTAACGACGCCACAAAAAACTTCAAAATACAGAATTGAAGAGATCAAATTGGGTCTCTCATCATATGAACATACGAGTCCAGTATGATAGATATAGAGATCATACTCCAACATAACAAAAATGAAATTGAAAGAATTTACATGAAAGTAGAACTTCAAAACGAGAAGGGTGAAGAACCACTTAAAAATTCAGCAGCCTAACGCCGCCACTTAAAACTTCAAAATACTGAATTGATGAGATAAAATGGGGTCTCTCATCATATGATCATAAAATATAAGTATGATAAATTTAGAGATCATTCCCCAACATAATAAAAAGGAACTTGAAATACTTTACATGAAAATAGATCTTGAAAAATGAGAAGGGAGAAAGAATCCGTTAAAAAAAATTTCGATAGCCTAACGGCGCCACTTAAAACTTCATAAACGAAATAATGAGACTAAGAGGGGATCTTTCATTATATTAACATGAAAAGGGATGTAAGAGGAGTATAAAAGAACATCATCCAACATAAGAACATGGAGCAAAAATGGAATGACATAAACGAGATTACTTGAAATTAAAGAGAGAGGTCAGATCCCTTACCTTAAAACGTAACTCTTAAAACTCAAAGGTTTGGGCCTTGAGGGCTTGGGGGAAACTTGGGAGGAATACTTGGGAGGTAATTATACCAGAAATATGTTGGGGGAGAGTGGGGAGTCCAAATGGATGAGAGGATGGCTTGGTATTTATAGGGAAAGTGAGGGGACAAGGCATTAATGGCCAAGGGACACCTCAAAAGTGCTTTTCTCAAAACCATGTGCTCTCCTTTGGGATTTACCATGGAGTTAGCCCACATGGGTCCCCCAAAACAATAATTCATCACCCTTGGCTGGAAAACCCTTAAAATATCTCATGACATCATCATGACACAGTTATGATGTCATTAAACATACCGAAACCCTAAAACTGTATTTTTACTATTTATTGAAAATTCAACTTTCTCAGAAAGATCCCAAAATTTCACCTTAATCAAATATCAATGCTATGATTTCAAAAATGAACTCCATTTTATAAAAATAATTTTCTAAATATTTTTAATCTATTTTTTAAATAATTACACTATTCACCGAAAATTCATTTTTTTCAGAAAAAACCCCAAAATTTACCTTAACATAATATCGATGCTCTGAGTTCAAAAAAGAAATACATTTTATAAAAATAATTTTCTAAATATTTTTAATTTAATTTTTAATTAAAAAACACTATTCACCCAAAAAAACTAATACTTGAATAATAATTTATGAAACTGTTATTTACCCATTTTATTGAATCTCATTACTTAATCAAGGTGTCTAAATTATATTAAAACTTTCTTTGAGTTAAATTACTAATCAATTTGGTCACATTACTAATCATAAGCATAAAATCACTATTCATAATTTACTATTCGTCAAAAATCAAGTTGATCTTATTAGACTCTAAATTTAGTACTGAACATAATTTTAGAAGACCATTTTTTGAAAATCATTACACATTTTTAATTATTTAGGGTTTACATAAACATATTTAAAATATCCTTTTTCTAAAATTCATCAAAAATATGCATACTATATTTATCCGGACATTTGAAAATTCATAAAAGAAATCGAAATTTTTATTTAAAACAAAGGATTACACAAGACAGTTATGGTCTCCTTACATAGCCCCGTATCACACCAGCATAGGACCTAAGTGTAAGGTGTGCTAAGGTGAGAGAATCCGAGGGAGGCTCGGCCAACATCGCACGAGTAGTAATTTCTATCAGTTTGAACTTCTCGCGAAGGTGATCCCATTATAGCTTTATACGATGAAGTTCAGCTTGGGTTTGGTCCAGAGCAAAGACCAGTGGTGCTACCTCCTTCCCAAGTTCCATTAGATGGGCTTCGATCAGTCCAAGACTACTGGGTGAGGCCATCGAATCTTCTTTCTATATTAATTAACCAAGATTGCTTGTATTTAGAGACAATAGTCAAAACGTTTAGTTTCCAGCAGTCATATTGACCAATGGTCAAATAATAGTCAAAAACCAACAGTCCCATTTTAATTATACTCATGTTATCAAATGAAACATTTTTGTTGAGTATAAAAATAAAATAACACATAAAATTCGGAAACAATATTTATTTAAAATTTCGGGTCGTTACATAGACCATGGTAACTCTTTTCTCATTTTCATAACTAAGGTAGTTCATCAAGTATTTATCATCTTCATGTAACCAAGGTGGTTCATGAGTTTCTTCTCCTCCATTGTTTTATCAAGGCACACTAGAGGCATTCAACCATTGAGAAATATAAAAATGGTAGTGTATTATTATTCATGAAAGTAGAGAGATTAATATAATATCAAAATATTTGACACATAATAGAGTATGTCTATAGAAACCAATATATCTTGTTCTTCATGACCATACAATATCGTAGGATCTTCCACACATTGTGAAAATATAGATTTTGTGGTCCTTAGTATTTATAGAAAGCAAGACCTATTAAACCCCAAATGAAAACATGATAATGTAATTAAAATTTTACATGTGATTAGTGATATTAATCTCACTAAAATTCATTTTAAATACCTTGACAATATTTATTTAAATCCTTTAATGACCCATGGTTAAATACTACATCAAATAAAAAAACAATGAACATCCTAAAATCATGCTTCATTAATAAAATACATGATTTAAACATGTAAATTAAATTCTCTACATAACTACAATAGCTATGTTCCAATAACCTATGTGGTTCTAAATAAAATACATCTCTGAAATAACATCAGGATTTTACTGTATCACAAAATTGGATACATGAAATGGTTATGTGGCTACATAATATAAGTGATTAAAATATATCAGTGAATCAGTTACAAGAATCATTTACATCACAAAATCAGATATATGAATATATTAAGTGGATGACTTAGCTAAATGAATCACCTATGTTAAGGAATAACCTATGTGTACTAGTTGAGTCATGGAATTGAATACGTGAGAATGATACATGGATGAATTATCTATGTGACACTATTATCTATGTGATTTTCCTACGTAGATATTTTCCTAAACAATTTGACAGAGATGATATGGAAAATTCATGAGATCACTCAAATAAATATCAAAAATTATCCTCCAATTTCCATCCCTTATCAGTCACTTCAACAGTTGTCAATGATTTTGTAGATAGAGTTAATTCATCCTCCAATATTTTTATTTTATTTTTTTAATAATATATCCTCATTATTTACACATAACATGGACAATTTTCTAATTGAATGATATCCAAAGAATCTATAAAAACACTCCAAGAATCATCCTCAGCCTTTTTTTGTTAGGTATCAAATTAATTCAATCTCTCTCTCTCCATGATTAATTACTAGTCACAGAGTACTTAATCATCCATTGAATTTGAATGAATATTATTTACTGACCACAAATACAAAAAATACTCTCATGGGATCTTCAATTTTCCCATTTCCAATTTCTTCAACACTATGTCATAAAAAATGCCAATATATATTCTCTCCCTTTTTGATAAAAAATACAAAGGATTCATTTTTTTAACTTTTAACGAGGTGGATGATACAACATGTTTGGATAACAATAATCTTTTACCAAGTCAAAATTAATTATAAATGGGATAAAATGATGTAGAAAAGTATATTTATTTGATGAATTCATCAATTTTTTCAATTAAATGGTTTAACATGTGATATTATTCATATATTTTTCCTCCATTGAAAGTACAAAAAAATATTTCTTCAAGAAATATATACACTCTAAATTATTTCAAAACTTAAAAAAAAATTCACTTGAAAATTTTATTTACTCCCAAATTATATGAAATTAATAATCAACCAATAATCAACCTCAATATACATTTTTGATCTAATTAATGCAAGGGAAATAAGGGAAAAAATTTTAAATTAATTTTAAACTTATGTAAAGCAGAAATTAATATCTAGATATTCATGGAACAAATATTTATAGTATATCCTTTATATTTAATGCTAATAAATGGGTACAAACACATTATCTTACCCAATGGTCTATTTCATTAGATAGTCTTCATGATGTTCATATTGATGATACAACATTGTGTAGAAATTCATGTTTTTATCAGATCTTGAATAACCAATTCAACTTGTTTTCTTCAACTTTTTTCATTCATTTATTCTCTTGAGAATTAAACCCCAATTAAATTACCTATAATGTATCCTCAAAAATTGTTCATAATAAATAAGGTGTTAAGGTGGAACACTTTTGAATTTGTTAATATGTATAATAAGGATGATTATTTACGATTAACCTATAGACTATTTTATATATAGAACTAATGTGTCTGATACATTTTTTTTCTTGTTTCCTCATTATAAGTCAAAATTATGATGTTTCCTTGGAATCATGAACAATTTACTTTCATTCAATTTCATATATTGTAGATTATCTCCCTACACATATTTCCTACATCAGTAAATTCACATGGTGATTCTTTTTATTTTTTTTATCCCTTATTTATTCAATTAAGTGTCATACAATTTGATTAATTATATCCAGTATTCTATAAACTATTTCACCATATGTTTTAAAAACATGAGTTTTCATTTTATGATTACATATCAGGAAAATCAATATCCTAATCATTTGGAACATCGTATTTTGTTCTTTACATTTTCTCTAGATAGTGATTCATATTCCACTTTTTTCATTTACTTATAATTTTTCACCTACTAGGGAAAAATAATTAGAATAATTTTTTTAACATATTCTATTATGGGGTCGAAACATGGATTCTTCAATGTTTTGAATTCAATATCCTGGGTAACATACGAAATTATTCATATGGGATGTCTTCAATCAATCACATCATTGTGTTTCACCCATGGATTGGTTTTCTTATTGATTTTATCTTTCTTCAATTAATTTTAATTTCAATGTAATTTTTTCTGTGGACAATAATGTACCATCCTAAGAAATTTTAATAGCAATTTATTAATTATGTATTTATTTAACATTTTTTTTATATTTTTAAACAAATTATGATAAATTTTAATAAAAAAACTTATAAAAACTAACATATTTTTTATAATCAAAATTAATATTTAAATAAAATTTAAAAAATTAATTTTTCCAAGAAATAGTATTTTCATTAAATAATTTTATTTTACTAATAATATGTTAATTTATATTCCATATTTACGTTTTTATTAAATATTTTGAATACATTATTATTTCTCAAGAAAACTATTTTTATTTAAAATTATAAATAAAGACTATTTTTTATTTATATAATTCTTTAAAATATATTTTAATATAACTATAATTAATTGACTATTTTGTCAATGTTAAGGATTTTAATTTAAGATAATTTTAATGGTAAAATAATTATGAAATTATTATAAGTTGTAAAACCCCCGGTTTTAAGAATGTAACCTATTATTTATGGTATTTATGTGTTTAATGATTATGGGTGATGTTTGGGAGATTTTAGAGAACATTTTTAAATTTTTTTGGGAATTCATATAGGTTCATGGTTAGGGCACAGTTTGGTAAAACCAAGAAACACCTAAATAAAACCATACATAATGAATTATGGGCCAAAGTGAAGGCATACAAGGGGCACATAGTTTTTCCAAATCGTGTGAAAGCCTATGAGAAATATTGCTCTGTTGGATAGTGGGATTTGGAATAGACGAAACACTATTTGCAAAACCTGGGGGTGGGGGAATCTTATAAGATTCATCCTTGAGGTAGTGGTTTGTTCATGGTTTGAACATGATCTTCCAAACCATGTTACTATACCCTGGGTGGATAAAAACTATATCCTAAAAAATGTATCTAAGTCAAAATTTATTTTAATGCCAATTTTTTCCACCAAATAGACCTAGCGCAATATTTCCCCCTATTAATTTTTCGATAACCCTCCCCCCATTGATTTTGAAGCAATCTAGAGGCCTATCTTGGTGATTTTGATGTAGGTTTCTCATGGTAAGTGTTATTTTTTGGTTGTTTTTTGTGTTTATATGAGATATTCTTCCATATCTCTCACAGTTTCACAGATCTACATCTTCTGTGGATATATTTATAATTGGGATTCAAAATATGATTACATTTTTCATTTCTGATGATAGATGAAAAAATCTAATATGGGTTATAAGATAATAATTTTTTTTCCGAGGCGTGTTCATTCCATTATTAGTTTTTATAATAGAAATAAACGTAGTTGGATTCAATCTCAACTTCTCTATTTATTAATGGAATGATTTTTTTTCAAATTAATTAAATAGATTGAAATTAATTCTGCTATTTGTCTGAGAAGAATGGTATAAACCTTCTATAGTGATGGTTTTTGAATTTTTGAGGAATTGTGAATTATATTATAGGATTCTCTATCAAATGGTTTTATAATATTGATTTTAAAAATGTTTTTTTTAGTTTTGATTTCTTCAAACAAAAAATATCAATAAAAGGTCGATTTTATTGAAATGGATTTTTGTGATGGTTTTAAATAATTTTTTATTGAAACGTTTTTTTCATTTATGTGGTTTTGGCATTGAAATGGTTTTTGGTTAGATGATGGTGTGGGTTCATATTTCATTAAGATAAATGGTTTAAATATGACCCTTTTCTCCATGTTAAAGGTGTAACGGCACATGGGATTTTATTGCCTTATGATGACAAGGTAGATTGATGTGAAACGGTTCAAAAATATAGAACTTTCATAACAAAGCATGCATGCGTAGATGTGTGGATATGTTGATATATTTTTTGTAATGGGGTATTCCAATACTAGAATGAAGGAATTGTTTTATAAATCTCTACATTTCATCATGTAAAATGGTTTTTGTTTGGAAAACTATTTTTATAGAAGTAGTTTTTGTTGTGTGATAAATCGTTTCAACTTTTTTTTATATAAATCATTTTATAAAATGTGCTAACTATTTTTTTCCTTGTGGATTGAGTAGGTGTGTCATCAGGGATACTCCACTAAGATTCATTGCTCACCCCTTCTTTGAGATGTTTGTGTTTTTTCATATGTTGTGTATAGGGAAACATGTAAAGATAAAAAATTTCAATTATTTAGTGGTAATTCATGATTATGGAGAATGGAGTTAGAGTATGGAAATATGTCATAGGTTTTGTTAGTTTTATATTTTTCTATGTACTTTAATATAATTTATTCCATTGTTGTACTTGGTTTTAGTTTGATTTTTATATCAATGGTTTTATATTAGTTGTCATTCATTATATCATATATCATGTTGTGGGTTATTTTGTTATGTCTTATCTAGTTGGTCATTTTATTTTTTATGGAAAATTGTCCCTCATGTCCATTGAAACCCTTTAGAATTTATTGAATTCCTTTGGCATCATATGGGTTACTCTTATTTTCATGTAACGTTCTACCACATTCTCAAGAAAACATGGATGGGTTGGTGTCACATGTGGTATCAATTTTTTTAGTCAAAAACAATGCTTGAAACATGTGGTTTTAGCTTGGTCCTTCCTTTGTGGAATAAGTGGTCTATGTCATGGTTGGCCTTTAGCTTAATTTTTTTTTGATTTCTTGGAGTTTAATTCATTATGGTATATTTTCTAAGTTGAGGTCATATAAAGTCTTATAATTTTAAGATCATGAGATGTAGTTCCTAATGTGACATAGATAACACTTTTATGACGAACTTCATGTTACTAGGGGTATTGATACATAACTATTTTATAGAAACTTATTCAATTTGATATCTCATTTTCATGGGTTTATAAAATGAGATATGCATGAAATTGATTTGAGGAATGTATTCCCACTAGGAGTGCATATTTCAATTGAAATATTGACTTTTTCAATGAGTTGATTTTTGAAAAATGATTATTTTCTTTCAGATATGAAAATTTTAAAAGAGCATGATTGTGGTATTTTGAAAATTGTTTTGTTTATAAAATAAAGTAGATACTTTTTTATAAAAGATGTTAACTTTTGGAAATCACTCTCATTATAGTATGATGTGGTATAATTTGAAATGGTAAGCCTTTAGTTAAAATATAGTGAATCTTCTTGTGTTTCTTATATGAATAGAAAATGGAAACTGGTAGGCATTGTAGGGACCAACCAGAGGAATTTTTCGAAATTTGGTTTCCCCTCAGCCATATCTGAACCAAAAATTGGTTTAGATTATTGTCTATTCTTTTTATTCTTTGGATATAGGGAACTCGAGGAACGACCCAAGTCAAGTGGATCACTTTCCAGTTCAGGATGAATAATCCATCAATTTCTCAATGTGATTGGGAACTAGAGATGATGAATGCGTGGTTGAATAGGATTAATAAAAGCATAAACTTCATCGAAATACCATCAAAGCTAAGTTTCATGATAGATATGTAGATGTTTTATGATCCTTCATACCCATAGTGGGATTTATATATTCTAGGTAAATAAGTCCAAGCCATCAGATGAGAGTATTAAATATATGTTTTCAAGAAAATATTCTATCCTCATACATTCAGAATTCATATAATGACATATACCTTTATCGTCAACTCATAAAATCTTTCTATCATGGAGTATGCGGCTAAATTCATTAATTCCATGCACTTTTCACCCAAGGTTGCTTCTAGTGCATCCTTAAAGGAATGCATATTTTAATTATTGATGAGATAAGATATTCTGTAAAATATTTCTTTTCTCTACATTATGGATCATAATGATATATTCAATAGAGATACTGTGGATGAAAGGGACATCTCATTATCTATGAGAGGAGGTAGTGTGTTGATGCCTATGGGAAACAATAGGAGCTCTTATGCAGGGAGTAGGAGGAAGAGGGGCACCTATTAACGATGGAAGCATGAATTAGAATCCAATGGATGAAATAGTAAGTCTTCTTTCATCACCAAACATCTAGAATAGATGTTTCAATGTGGTTTATTCAACCTCATGGAGAGAGAGTGTACAACACCAATGAGTGCATTCCACAATTTAAAAATTCATGGGGCATCTTCAGCACTTTTGTCGTAGTGCTCTAAGGTCGGGTGTTGGGGAATCTTATCAAGTGTCACATACATAGTATGCTTCGATAGAACGATGGATGTAGTATCACTAAAATGGGAAGAATAGACAACCCATGATGATTCTAGGAATACCATGAATTCTCTGAAAGGGTGATCTCAATAAAGCAACAAGGAAAAAACTTTAGCAATGATACAATTATATGGAGATGAACATGTTATTGTGGATGATCATTCTGGACCAATGACCATGGGAGTTATAATAATTTTTTATTCTAGCTTTATACAAGTATTTTTTGATACAGGTGCATCCCATTCCATTATTTCTTCTTGTTTTGTTGATTTTATCAGTTAAAATGTTGATATGATTCATTCTATATTAAAACATCAAACACCTCTTGGTAAAAGAAAATGTTGATTCTTTATGTGTAGAACATGTTCTGTATCCATTGATGGAGATAGGAAAACATGGTATTTATCTATTCTTGATAAGGATGAATTTTAAATAATGATGGGTATGTATTGGTTAACAATGTTCAAGGCTCACCTCGACATATGTACCAGAAAAGTTTGTTTTACAACTGAAGATGGCATCGATCAAGTCTTTCTAGGGGATAAGAATGTAATGGTGGGTGAAATAGGCATGATAGAACCAGTAGTTAGAGAAAACTATACTATTTGGTAGTGTTGTATTTGGAATCAATATAATAGATCAAGATTCATATTTTTCTAATTGTGGTGGATTAGTTTCTATATGTGTTTCCCAATAATTTCTCAGGGTTTCCACCTATGGGGGAAGTGGAGTTCATGATTAATCTTCTCCCAAAGACCAGTCACTTATCACTTATATATTATTGGATGACTCAAATAGAACTGAGGGATCTCAATGTGTATATTTATGATCTTTAAGGAAAAGTGTTCATTCGGCCTAACACATCCATGTAGGAATCACTAATCTAGTTTGTTAAAAGGAGGATGAAACTCTTCACCTATGTGTAGATTATCACAAGCCAAACAATGTTATGATAATGAAAAATTATCTACAATCACACATTAATGATATGTTAGATAAATTTATAGGAGCTCATTGGTTCCCTAAGATTAAATTTCAATCAAGATATCATCAATTGAAATTTTTGATGGAATATATTCTGAATACAAATTTCAAAAGAATATATGGCCATTATGAGTATATTTTTATTCCTTTTGGTCTTATAAATGAATAAGTAGTCTTTATGGAACTGATATATTAGATATTTTAGATATATCTAGATTCCTTAATGGTGGTGTTTGTTTATGACAAAGTGTTTTTTTAAGGACAAGGGATGAGCATGATGAACACTTAGAAATATTGTTGGGAATCTTTAAGGATCATTGTCTGTATGACAAATTAGGAAACTGCAATTTTTGTACACAAGATTTATGTTTTTTTGGATATGGGATTTTGGAAAAATGTGAATCTATAGATCCAAAAAATATTTAGGTTTTAATATCTTGAAAACCACTGATGAATATTTTCTAGATACACAACCTCCACGGTCAATATAGTTATTACCGACAATTTGTTAGTTATATTCATGACTATCCTTTCGTATGGTAGATTTGAAAAAGGGTATTGTTCCATTTAAATGGGACATGGAATGAACGATTTGTTTTCCAGAGTGAAAATATTGATATACATTAGCACCAATTATGAAATTCCTAGAATCAAGATAAGGGTACGTGGTGTATTGTGATACTTCAGGATCTGGGTATAGTGTGTTCTCATCCTGGGAGATCATGTTGCTTCATTGTGATCACAGTAGTTATGAGTGCATAAGAAGAACTATCCAACAAATAATTTGGATATAGCTTCTATAATAAACTCTTTGAATACATGTCATCCTTATCTTTTTGGAGATAAAATCATAGTGTTTATAGATCATAATCTCTTGAAACATATTTTCTACCAAATGGATTGGAATTTGAGACAAAGTTGATAGACTGAGTATCTCTAGATATTGGAATTTGACTTGATGTATACACAAAAAAAGGGATTTTTAGGTATTATTCATTACAATGAAATTCATATGCTCCCGTGACAAAAGAATCTTGAGATGAGTTACATTTGAAGTTGGTTCTAGTAGACATGCACAAAAAATGTGAAGACTGAGGTGAAGTTGCGACCATATTTAATGTTTATTTAATTCTTATTTTAGCCTAGACTAATAACTTTGAAAATAAATATGATGTAGAATTCATGGATATGTGTTCAAAACTATATTTTTGGGAGACCATTGAGGGTTTTAAGAGGGATGAAAATTTAATTTTGTGGTTTAGAAATTATATGGGAATACCAATGGCTTTTCGGTATCAACTCCTTCATAATTACCTCTATTTAAAATGGTATGTTAATCATGGCATATAAAAAATGTATAAGGTATTGAAAGCATAGTTCATGTGGAATAGAATGAAATGGATGTTGTCTAAGTTTATTTCAAAATTATTAACTTTTTGGGCGTTTAAGGCATAACATCAGTGACCAGTTGTCATGTAGCTGTATTTACCTATTCCTATTTGAATTTGGGATCTTATAGCCATGGATTTTGAAACAGTAATTACAAGAATTTTTTAGAAACACAATTTCAAATGGGAGATTGTGTATAGTCTCATAATGTCATATCATTTCATTCATATTTATTATACTCATATAGTGGAGGTATTTTAAAAAATAAATATCAAAGATGTGGTAATGGGGAATGGAATACCAGTTTGGATCATGTCATATAGAGATATTAGGTTTGTATATTGTTTCTATAAATTCTTATAGATATCCCTTGGGACCGAGTTGAAAATGAGTATGAAATATCATCCTAAAATGAAGGGACAATCAAAATGGATGATACGAATGTAGGAATACATGTTATGGGATTCTTTATTGGATTTTGGTGGATTATGGGAAGAGCACCTACCGTTAGTGTAGTTTTATTATAATAACATTTATTAGGCCTCGATACAAATAGCATGGTTTGAGGAATTTTTTTGGCATCCTTATTGTTCTCTACTTTATTGGGATAAGTCTTGTCCATGAAACAATAGAGAATATTAAGTTGACCTATAAATGTGTATAGATGACATAGAGTCATTAGAAATCATACATAGTTCATCATTGATAAGTGTTTTTGTTCACGGTGAGTGATCACATGTTCTTGAGGATATCTCCAAGGATTTGAAATCATTGTTTTCAGAATTAGGGAAATTTATCTCCTTAATACATATTCTATTTTGAGATACTTGGATAGTTTGTTGAGTTGGTATATAGGTTGTCATTACCACCATTGATCAGTGCGGTGTATAATGTGTTCCATGTATCTTAGTTGAGAAAGAATCATCAGGATCCTCACCATGTGATTTGATGGGATCATGTTGAACTAGAGATAAATTATTTATTGTTACATAACCTGGTGCATGTTGTGGATAAGGAATAGAAAGTCTTATGAGGAAAAAGAATGAGTCTAGTATAGGTTTTTTGGAAATATGTTCTCATTCAGGAAGTGTCTTGGAGAAGGGGGAAGGAAATTAATGTGTAGTTTCCAAAAATATTTCTGCAATATGATGGGTTTCTAAATTTTTGGGATGGAATGGCCAATGGTGGGTAGAATGTTACACACTCCCTTCAAGTATGTAAATTTTTGTTTGTGATTTTTGTTTATTTAAAGAAAATCGGTGATTTTTGGGAGTGATTGGAGAACTTTTGGAGGGTTTGGAAGAATTTTTATAGGTTCATGGATGCATAGAAATTTTGAAAAACCATTAAAAACCAACAGGATACCATGGGCAATGAATCAAGGGATAAAGGAATGGTTCATTGGTAGGACACCGTTTTCCCAAACCATCCGGAAACCTTTGAGATACCATGATACATTCGATAGTTGGATTAAGAATGATTGGTGCATGGTTTGAAAACATTGTGAGACAAAAATATGAGGTTGATCATTAATGTTGTTTCTTATGCATAGTTTTCACATTGTAATCCAAACGGTGGGTCTAAACCATGAGCGGTTGAAAAAATAGATCCTAAAAAAAGTGAATCAATGTTGTCTTTGTGTTTTAATTCATTTTCCCCCAAAATATACCAAACTACGGATGCTTCCCTCTCAAATGTTGGAGAAACATTCCTCATCTATTTTGAAGAAATCCATATTGTTCTCATGTATATTGGAAGCTAGATTCCTATGGTATGTGTTCATTCTTGGTTATTCTTGGTGGTTTTCCTTATATATTCTTTTCTATCTCACACGGTTTCTTATATTTATTTTTGATGTGGATATATATGAAATAGTGGATTCCAAATATGATTATATATGAATTTTTTGATAATAGGTGAAGATATTTGAGATGGTCATTTTGATATTAGACCTAGCTTAATGGTAATTTTCAAACCGTTTTTTGTTTTCATCATAAAACTCAAGCTTGGTTTCATCACTATCAACTCCACTATTTAGAACATGAAATCTGAGTTTAAATTTGATTAAATTTATTGAAAATTGATTATTGAATTTGTGTGTAAATCAAGTTAGAAACCTTTATTAGTTATGGTTTGTGGATTTTGAGGAATTGTGAATTGTTATGCAAGATGATTTTTTAACTGGTTTTAAAATAATTAATTTAAAAATGGTTGTTTGGTTTTGATTAACTAATAAAAGGTTTTTAATAAAATTTTGGCTTTATTGAAATGGTTTTTAGGAATAGTTTTAAATAAAATATTTATTTAATTTAATTTTTTTCCATTGATGTTGTTTTTGAATTGAATTTTTTTCGGGCATACATGATGGTGTGTGTTCATATTATAGTATGAGGCTGGGATGAAATATGACCCTTTGATCAGTTTTGAAGGTGTACTGCGACATGGGATTTAATTGCATTGTAATGAATTAGTAGATCGGCATGAAACGATTCATGATTATGGAACTATCATAACAAATCATGATAGTGTAGTTGTGTGGATATGTGGTTTGGAATTGGGTATTCCAAAAATGGAATGATGGAATACTTTTGATAGATTTATTGGTTGCATTATGGAAAATGGTTTTAGTTTAGAGAATTAATTTGTTATATGTTGTAATGGTTTTGTGATAAATTGTTTCATGTTGTTTTGTATAAATCAATTTATATAAAATATTTTATAAAATTTGATAACCAGTTCTATCCTAGTGGTTTGATTAGGGAATTCATTGGGGAAAATATAATAAATTTCATTTATCACCCCTTCTTTGGAACATTGGTTATTTTTTAAGATATTATTTACTAGGAAGTAAGTAATTCTAAATAGTTGGACTTCTTTACTGGTAATTAGTGATTATGGAGAATGTATTGGAAGTTTGGAGCTATGTCTTTAGATTCTATGAATTTTGTTAGTGTTATCATCCACGATGTACTTTGATATTTTTGTATTCCACTATATTACATGGTTTTAGTTTTATTTTAATATCAATAGTTTTATTTGAGTTGCATTTCATTGATATCATGCATTATATAGTGGGTTATTTGTTTATAATTTGTCTGGTCGGTTGTTTTATTTTCAATTGGAAATCGTCCCCCATATTTTTGAATCACTTCTGTATTTATTGCCATCCTTGGGAATCTTGGGGATGTTTCTTAATGCCATGTAATGTCCAACCACCTTCTCAAACCAATGAGGAGGTGTGGGATTCTATATAATTAATCACGTTGAATTACATGATAAATTAATAACTAACCTATGTTTAAATAAATAAAATAAAAAAAAGATAAATTTTTTTCTGTTAATCAATGCTGGTTAACCTATAATTTTATAAAAGTAATGTTTTTGTTAATGTTTTTAATGATGAAATAATATGTTTTTTTTCGATAAATTATAAGAATTGTAATTTAACACAAGAAAATTACATTACATAAATTCTATAATAAATTTACTATATATATTAAATTAATATATATTTAAATTAATTAATATCTATATGTTATTTTATGAATTATTAGTATTTTAATTATTTAAAATATGGATTTTGAATTTATAATTATTATATATGTATTATAAAATTTATATAATATTTACATGTTTTATATTATATAAATAATAAATAATAAATAATTTCAAAAAATAAAGTAAAATATGAAAAGGAAAAAACATTCGACGTTTTGATTTTATAAAAATGATTAAACATTATAAAAAAGATATAAGTTTTCTAAAAAACGCAAAACCAAATTTACATAAAATCAAGAAGAGTGAGACACAAAAAAGAGAAGTGAGATATATGAAAAAAGAGATAAACATATTAATATAAAATATAATTAGATAATATGAAAATATAGTATGAATGTATAATATTAAATAATGAAATATAATAACAAATTCTCTAACAGGAAACTAAAAGTGATAACCTCTTGTTTTTAATTCCTCACATGCCAAGATGTAGGAATAATATTATAAATATATAATATAAAAAAGGAGAAGTTAATAAATTATATAATATTATTTGGATGAATCAAACAACATATTAATATTTGAAATCCCACTAAAAGCTTCCAAAATAATATATATGTATATGATAACTCCCATTTTGGATATAGAGAAGACCCAAACAAATACTCCAAATTCATTCAATTTCATTGGTTTGGTTTTCAAAAAGAAATATGCTTTCATTTCACCCTCAATCAGGGGAGGTTTTGATTTAATATTTTTATCAATGTTATATATATATATTTATATTCATCTATATTTTTTTTCAAGAAAATATATTAGAAGTATGGTTATTTTTTTATCAAGGTTATTTTTTAGAGAACATTATTTTTATTTTTTATGAAACTATAATTTCAATTACAACTCTTCTAGAAAAATCCAATCATCTATATATTTTTAAATAACTCAATATATATATATTTATGTATATATAATATTGAGATGTATTTCAAAATCCTTGAAATATAATTGGTCTTGTAAAACCAATTTATGGTCATATACTTGTAATTATATAGCTCTATTTTGTAACTTCTTTATTTACAATGTAAATGGTGTATTTTTTTAATTCAAATTTACTATAATTATTTTCTGTTAATATATGTTATAATTTTATGAGAAATTTCTATTTAAAATAATTTTAAATTAAATTTATCATTTCATGTGACAAATTTCCTTAGACATCATTAAATTGCATGCATAATTACACATGGACATCATCTAAATAAATCATTTAAATTTCATTCATTTGGATTATGTAATTATTTTATCATTCCATAAAATTGTGTTTATTCCTTTTTAAAATTAGATAAATCCTATGAATGTATATATTTCACCATAATGATTTATAAAATAATTAATGCAATGGTATGAATATTTTATTCAATGAAAATAGCTATATATGATCTATAAAAGGTTTTTGTGTTATGAGTGATAAAGGAATGACAATTGATCATTTTTCTAAAATTATGGTACTTGAGTATCAGAATATTTAACATAGCACGGGGAGTGAACTCATTACCTCTAAGGGATGCTATCCCACATGTGATACGGCTAAGTTTCCCTATAGTTTTTCATTATGGCCTTATAATTATCATAATTAATCCATAAAAATTATTATTTTTAAAATGGATAAATTCGACGTTATATTTTAAAATAATTATTGATTACAAAAATATATGATTATCAATGTCTTATTCAATACTAAGGAAATTTAGATTTTTTAAACCATTTCTTGGAATTGATTAATGCAATGTTTTATTTGATACCTATTTCCAAAATATATTTATTTTTTTGAAGTAATGTATTTCAAAAATATTTTTAAAAACCCCTTACTAAGAAAAATAAAATACATACTATATGTTTTAAATATATTTTTCGAAGGTTTAGAAGAATTTTCTGAAGGTGTTATCTTTGATTACGAGGTTAACACAATCAAATCATTTCATATGTTTAAATTTATTTTTTACTACTCTAATAAATTGTATTGAATAATATCTAATTCTCCAAATCCTAAACTAGAAAAGGTACTAGATGTAAAATTATATATCTATTTTTCATCTGCCTTTATTTTAAAAAATGTATCATTTTCATCTAATGAACCTAGAAGCATTGGTTTAGGGCTTCACAATTGGTATCATTGGAATTATCTACACAACATCGGAGATTAGATGTTAATCGGTAGAGTATAGAAGTTAAAATTTATTGTTTTATGATGTTTTAATATATAAAATCAAATTATTTTAGTTTTATGAACAAATTGTGAGGGCCCAATTATTTTAAGGGGGAAGAATGTAACATGCCATGAAATTTCAATTGCAATTTTATTTTCATTATTAATTTATATAATCATTTTTGAAACAAGAAAACCATTTAAGAAACATTTTAATTAAAACTCTTATAAAAAATAATATATTTTCTATAAGAAAAAATAATATTTTATTCAAACTATAAAATGTCACTTTTTCCATGAAATTTTAATTTCATTAAATAAATGTATTTTGCTTCAACTGAGTTAAAATATATTCATTATTCAATATAATTTTTAATGTTTTCAATATGATATTAATTCTCAAGAAAAATATTTTGATTTATAATTATAAACAAATACTATTTATAAAATTTTTGTTTTAAAAGAATTTTTTGTTATTAATATATTTACTTGATTATTTTTGTTTAAAATTAATAATTTTTATTTAATCTAATATGAAATATAAAATAATTATAAAATTATTTTAAATAATATTGTGGAATTACATGTTAAATGGAGAGTTGAAATATTTTTTAATAAATAATTTTTTACGAAAAATAATTTTTTTTCATTAATCAATGTATGTTAACAAATTATTTAAAAACAATATTTTTATTAATTTATAAATCATTAAATAATATGTGATTTTAATTACTAAATTATTAGATTTACAATTTAACACATAAATAAAATGCCACATAAATTTAATAATTTAATTACTATATAAATTTAGGCTTTATATTTCTAACTATTAAAATTTTATAACTTTTTTTATGAATTATGATTTTTATAATTATTTAAAATATGTATTTTTAATTTTTAGTTTTATAATATATATATATTGAAATTTTTATAATTTTTATATTTTTTATTTTATATAAATATGAGTGATAAATAATTTTAAAAAATATGGAAAATATAAGATAAGAACTGAAAAGAACAACATATTTGTTGATTTCTAAAAAATGAAAAGACGATAAAAAATGATACATGTTTGGTATTTAAAAAAACTTTTAAACCATTTTAAAATGGAAATAAATGAATTACCCGAAAAAGATATATGAGATATATGAAAAATAGAGATAAAGTTATTAATATATAATATAACCGGATAAGATGACAAAAGAGAAGAGAAATGAAAATATTTAATAATAATTTATAAATTTTTTTTGTTAATGTTAAATCAAAAGTGAGAACCTCACTTTCTGAATTCTTCACACACCTAGATATAGGAATTATAATTTAAATATTAAATATAAAAATCAAAAAGTAAATAAATTATATAAAATTATATGGATGAATCAAACCACTTATTAATCTTTAAAATTCCACCACAAGCTTCAAATATAATTTATCTGTATATGTGTACACTCATTATACACACCCACAAGACCCAGAAACATCCTCCTAATTCATTCCATTTCATTGGATTGGTGTCCAGAACCCAATAGGCTTCATTTCATCCCCAGTAAATGTAAGGGTTTTCTATTTTTATAATGATATATATATACACACAAATTTCTTTTTTTAGAAATAACAATGGAAGTATGCTAAATTTTTTGTCAAGGTTTTTTTATAAAGAAATATATTTTTATCAAACATAAATTTTAATTATAACTCTCTTTTGAAAATCTAATAATCTATATAATTTCTAAGAAGTCAATATATATATATATAATAATAATTTTTATTTTTTAAAATCAATGAATGAGAATTGGTACAATAAAACCAATCTATTGTTATATATTAGTAATTTTATAACCCTGTTATTCTGTATCTTTCTTTAAAACATAAATGAGGTATTTTATTTTAATTCAATTTTCTAGGTATTATTTTATTTGAATAGAAGTTATCTTTTTATGTGTTATTTCTATTTGCAGTATTTAAAAATAAAATTTATCATTCCATGTGAAAATTTCCTCGAAAATCAATTAATGTCGTGGATAATTATATATGGACATAATCCAAATATATTATTGACATTTCATGCATTTCGTATAAGTAATTATTTAATGTTTCCATGAAATTATGTTTAATCCATTCTAAATTTAGAGTAGTCCTATAAAGGTATAGATTTCTCCAAAATGTATTCTAAAATCATTTATGATGAGGTATGCATATTTTATTCAATGAAAATAATTATGTATGATATTTGAAAGGTATTTGGCATATGAGTGACAAAGGTAGGACCATTAAAATCTTTTCTTAAATTATAGAACTAGAGTATCGAATGATTTAATATTGTTTGGGAAGTCAACCCATGACCCTTATGAGATGATGTCCCATTTTTTATATGGATAATTGGCCTTATGGGTCTTCTAATTTCCAATTAAGTATAATAATTAATTAATGAAAATATTATTTTAAAAATTGAGAAATCCAAAGCATTATTTACAACGAATTTTAATTACTGAAATAACATTATTTTCATACTATTATACACTAGTAAAGATATTTAGCAATTGTTTTGGAACATTTTTTAATGAATTGATATTATTAAATGTTTTTATTGATAAATGTTTCCAAAAATATATTCATTGTTTACAAGGAAAGTATTTGTAAATGATTTTTTATAACCGCTTATTTGAGTAATTAAAAGATCACAGACTCTTTTCAATTTATTTATCATAGGTTTAGTATGTTTTTTTGAAGGAATTGTATTCCCTTTATTGTAGGATCGAAATAATTATGTAGATGATCAATATACAAGATGGGGGTGAATTGTATACTTTAAAAATTCCTTTAGAACCTTAAAGTTAGTTACTATTAACTATGTTTCCCATAAGCAAAGGAAAGGGCTAAGTTTAACAAAGTTAAACTTAAGTAAATTCACAACACCTATAATACCAAATAAAAACATGGAAAGAGATTCCAAAAGTAGGTTCTGAAAATATGGTTCCGGAAATTGAAACTTAACAAAAGATTAAAATATGAGATTCTACCTTAAAGCGTATAGAATCTAAATGGAACATATTACAAGTAAGGAAGTATAAGAAAGTTATACTTTCCTTATAATACAAAATGCAGCGGAAATGAACAAGTAGAAAAACAACAAGTAACAAGATATAAATCTTTTAACCCCAAGAGAAGTGTATCCAATAACCTTGGATAAACGTCCCTTGATTTATACTTTCAAACAAGTCTGTCTTACCCACACCAGGGTAAGCCTTTGATACTAAGATCGGAGTCTCTGTCTTGCTATCCCTGCAAGCCCTCAACTTCAAGGTAGTTGGCAACCTATGTCTTCCTCAGCAAGGAAGCCCTCAACTTCAAGGTGTTGGAAACCTCTGTCTTCCTATCCCCGGATGTCCTCGAATGTAATCATCGACATTCGGAGTCGCACAATGCTTTGAGATTTAATAAGAGCCTCTCTCTCTAGAAATCACTTCAACAGCATGTATGCACAATGTTGAAGAAGTTATTCATCAGTTGTGAGCTCTTTCAAATGAGCTCCTATTTATATGCAAGGTCGGCCTCCTTCCCAACGATCATATTTTCCTTAAAAATTTGAGGGACTTGTACACGTGTCACTTAGACAACAGTTAGTTTATAAAAAAATAGTCGACATCGTTTTACAATAAAACAAGTGTATCAAAAATTACGACACCGTTTAAAATCTAACTCAAATGTTTGGAATGAATGTTCGGAGTGTAAACAAAAATAATTTTTTGGAGTCTAAACAAATACGGAGTGTATAATACAAAGATGATCAGATTCTGTTTAATAGGTGAATTTGGAATGAGAATTCGGAATGAGAATTCATCATCAGAATTCGTAATGAGAATTCATCATTAGGATTCGTAATGAGAATTACTCATCAGAATTCGTAATGAAAATCCCTCATCAGAATTCGTAATGAGAATTAGTTGTCGAACTTCATAAGGATTCGTATCCTGAATCTGGAGTAAAACTTAATCAGAGTTCGTATCTAGAGTTCGGAATGAAACATTATCACAGTTCTCATATGGATTTCAGGTTGAAACTTTATTACAGTTCTTATCCAGAATTCGGATCCTAAAACAGAATACATTATATCAATGTTTCAAACAAATCTGAGAAAACATAAATGATTCCGAATTTTATACTTAAGAAAAATATGGATGAAAATATGATAAGGATAAATTTTCTTACAAAAGCGATTTTCCTTATAAAAGCAATTTTTCTTATAAAAGCGATTTTCTTAAAGATAAGGTGTTTGTGATTTTCAAAACAAGAAGGAATGGAAAAGTGATAAGGAAAACCTTATTGACTCAACAATCTCCCCCTTTTTGGAAAGCACAAACATCCTTGAAAAATATATTCTATGAAGAAAGAAAAACATTAAGGCTTATCTCCCTTTTCTTTAAGGATATTGATGAATACGACTAACTCCCCCTTAGGCTTTGGGACTCTAAGGATCGTATTCGAGATTTCCGGAGTGACATTTCATTACGAATAAGAATGTATTCTGTAATGAAAAACTCCCCCTTAGAGAAGCTCTTATTAGAGTTATTTTTTTAAGGGTCTTTTCTTTCTCCCCCTTTATGATTTTCAAAAATAATTTGAGGGAATGGGAAATATAACAAAGTACATGAAAAATTAGTAGTAACAAAAAAATGGACAAGCACAATTTCTATTAAGTTGGAAAATATCAACAACAAAAGAGTTAAGGTACAACAAAAGATCGGATCTGCCTATTTGGGATCTGTCTCCTTCGCCATGAGACCTTTCAGAATAGTCTTTATCTTCTTTAAGTCTTTATGATCTTCTTCAGCTTTCTTCTCTAAGACCACTATTATTGCAGATTGAGCTTCAATATTTTCTTCCTGAGCTTTAAGATTTTCTTCCTTGGCTTTAAGCTTTTCTTCCTAAGCCTTCATCTTTTCTTCAAACTCAATCCAATGATCCCTTTCAAACATCCAGTTTTGAGAAACAGAATTCAGCTTCCCATTCAGATCTCTGACTTCTTGAATCTGGAAGTTCTTTTCATCTATCAGCTTCTCTTCAAATAAAGAAGTCAGCTCATTTATCTTCCTGTCCTCAGTCTCAAAAGCATCTTTAACATTATCTTGAAATTCATCAAAGAGTCTCATCTCTTCTACAGTTTTCCTCGACCAATTTGTCATCCTCTTGCAAGATATTCTATTGGCTTCATAGCCGACAAAGAAAGTATTGAATTGAGCTTCTATCTCAACACACTTATCCATAACCGTAGATATGGAGTCTGTTTTCTGATTCAAAGCATGTTGGAGCATCTGACATCTTGAATCAATACATGAGAAAGTTGCAATAATACCCACCAACTTCTTAGAGACTGAACAACAAAGTCATGCCCCAACGAATATGACTCTGAATATGAAACTTTTCTTGGACTATTTTCTTCTTCAACAAGGTCAAGCTTTCTCTTTGAAGAACTACCAACTTCCTTTCTCTTCACCACTACTGAGCTCGGAGTATTAGTAAGAATTTTCTTTCCCTTGTCTCTTTTCAGAATAGAATCCTGTTCCGGAGTTTTCTTTTCACTATCATAAACTTGACCAATATGGTCTTCCTCATCAGGAACTTTCTGAGCACTAACCTCTACATTCTCCATTTTAGCAACATCATGTAGAAGTTTTTCTTCTTCTGCATGATAAGCTACTTCTTCTTCTCCTTGATACTCATCGTTTCCAGGAGTGACTAGCTTAGAAGACTCAGCTTCTGAGGTTTGGAGTGACAAATGTTTGGAAGGAGTCCCCTTATAATCAACTACTTGTTTCAACACATCTCTGGTTTCACCACTTCCTTCAGCAACAACTTATTCTTCTTCTACTTTCTCAACTTGCTCTACTTCCTCAGCAGTCTTAGCAACAACTTCTTCTTCTTCCAGATACAATTAGCTACTTCACAAGAAGAAATTTGGCTATATATATTTCTGGTCATTGAACAAAGTAGAGTATTGTGTACCTTATAATTGTGTTGATACTCTTGCTTTTCCTAGTTAGTAAAAGTTCTAACTTCCTTGTCAGGAATTTTATAATCTCCAGTAAGAATAACAAAATTTTCTACTCCAGTATTGAAAACAAAAGTCTTCATTCTATCTCTCCAGTACTCATAGTCATTTCCATCAAAGATTGGTGGTCTTGTAGGATTTAGATTATCAATAGCACCAACATTAATTCCTTCCATACTTATAATAACCTTTGGCACACAAACTTGTTAGTAGAAAAAGTTCGTAATAACAAAGTTCGGAATGGGAAAGTTCGTAATGAGAAAGTATGGAATTGGAACGTACGAAATGAGAGAGTTTGGAATTATAAATTGAGCAAGAAAAAATTATATGTGAGTACAAGTATTTCAGAGACCTCCTCTGATACCAATTGTCGGATCGAAATAATGATGTAGAAGCTCAATATAGAAGAGGGGGGTGAATTGTATACTTTAAAAATTCCTTTGGAACCTTAAAGTTAGTTAATATTAACTATGATTTCCTTAAGCAAAGGAAAGGGCTAAGTTTAACAAAGATAAACTTAAGCAAATTCACAACACCTATAATACCAAATGAAAACTGGGAAAGAGATTCTGAAAGTAGGTTCCGAAAATATGGTTCCGGAAATTGAAACATAACAAAATATTACAATATGAGATTCTACCTTAAAGCGTATAGAATCTAAATGAAACAGAGTACAAGTAAGGAAGTATAAGAAAGTTATAATTTCCTTATAATACAAAAATCAACGGAAATGAACAAGTAGTAAAACTACAAGTAACAAGATTTAAATCATGTAAACCCAAGAGAAGGGTATCCAAAATCCATGGATAAAGGTCCCTTGATTTATACTTTCAAGAAAGTCTGTCTTACCCACACTAGGGTAATCCCTTGATACAAATATCGGAGTCTCTGTCTTGCTATCCCCGCAAGCCCTCAACTTCATGGTAGTTGGAAACCTCTGTCTTCCTCAGCAAGGAATCCCTCAACTTCAAAGTGTTGGAAACCTCTGTCTTCCTATCCCCGGAAGTCCTCGAATATAATCACCAATATTCGGAGTCGCACAATGCTTTGAGATTTAATATGATCCTCTCTCTCTAGAAATCACTTCAACAGCATGTATGCACAATGTTGAAGAAGTTATTCATCAGTTGTGAGCTCTTTCAAATGAGATCCTATTTATAGGCAAGGTCGGCCTCCTTCCCAATGGTCATATTTTCCTTAAAAATCGGAGGGACTTGAACACGTGTCACTTAGACAACGGTTAGTTTATAACAGAATAGACGACAATGTTTTATAATAAAAAAAGTGTAACAAAAAGTACAACACCGTTTAAAATCTAACTCAAAAGTTCGGAATGAATGTTCAGAGTGTAAAAAATAATAATTTTTCGGAGTCTAAACAAATACGGAGTGTATAAAACAAAGATGATCAGATTCTGTTTAATAGGGGAATTCGGAATGAGAATTCGGAATGAGAATTCATCATCAGAATTCGTAATGAGAATTCATCATCAGGATTCATAATGAGAATTACTCATCAGAATTCATAATGAAAATTCTTCATCAGAATTCGTAATGAGAATTCGTTGTTGAACTTCATAAGGATTTGTATCCTGAATCTGGAGTAGAACTTAATCAGAGTTCATATCCAGAGTTTGGAATGAAACTTTATCACAGTTCTCATCTGGATTTCGGAGTGAAACTTTATTACAGTTCTTATCCAGAATTCGGATCCTAAAACAGAATACTTTATATCAATGTTTCAAATAAATCCGAGAAAACAGAAATGAATCCGAATTTTATACTTAAGAAAAATATTGATGAAAATATGATAGGGATATTTTTTTTACAAAAGAGATTTTCCTTATAAAAGCAATTTTTCTTATAAAATTTATTTTCTTAAAGATAAGGTGTTTGTGATTTTGAAAACAAGAAGGAATGGAAAATTCATAAGGAAAACCTTATTGACTCAAAATTTATAATTTTGCACACTTAATTAATTTTAGTTGTTTTTTAAAACTATGAAAAATTTTAATTTATAATGTCTAATATTATAAAACCTAGACTGGAAAATGTACTGGTATATAAAATGATATTTGCCTTTTTTCATCTATCGTTTTTTAGAAAAATACATATCATTTTTTTCTTCCAAACCCGATGTCATGGGTTTGGGTCTTCACAAATGGTATAACCTCACTTTCCATAGTAGAATAATAATATCACGGTGGACATGAAATTCATTCCACCTATCTCATAAATCATCTTAGAAGTGATTTTTTAGATATTTTTATCTGATGAATTTCTCCCTTTATGTGTTTACCTACCATGGTAGCTTGTTCCCATTTCTTTCTGTCTTGTTTTTGTTTAGGTTTTATACCTCTATTATTATTAGTATTTTATTTTTACATGGATGATCTATACAAACACCCTTTCTCTATGTGACTGTATATGTTTTTGTAATCCTGGAAATCTTTAAGGCATTGGGATTTGTTTTAAGAGAATATATTAATTTTCGTATATGGAATATGGTTATATTTTAAAGGTTTTTTGATTTATCAACATATAATCACTACAATATAGGCCTTTTTAATATTCATATATTTTTATACTATTCTAACATAAATCGAACTAATGTAAAAACTAGTATTAGTACTAGCAGTAACCTACAAATCACATTATGTTGATGTTTGTACCACTCAGACTAGATTTATTAACTTATTTCTATATTTTACATTCCATCTTTAAGGAATTATTATGGGGGATATTTTTCTTGATATTATTATTTCTACACTCTGTTTTTTATTTATATACATCATATTCTATCCATATCTTCCAAGATTTCTACATGGAAATTGAACTACAAGATGAGACTGCTTTTGTATAAACAAAATTAACCAGGTAATGGTTTACCTTCATCTAAGAACTTTTAGAAGGTTCATCACGAGTTTGTTTTGATCTATTATTTCCCCCAATATGTGTCTATTTTTATACATGAATCTGATCAACAATTTCTAGCACACCATACATTATTGAGGCTTGAATATCTTCATATGTTTTGATCACATGATTCTTCTCATCAGCTTGGGATGTTCTGATATCCTTCTCCTGAAAATTCATCAATTTATCCTCTAATTCAATACAGTTAAATCAGAAATAAAACATCTAATTTTTAACTAATGTCTTCCTTTATTCCAATTAAATATTTATTTTATTAATATGATCATCATGATATCATCTTTATTCATTCAATGAGTTATCAGGGTATTTTTTTTATTATATATATAAATTCAAATTTGTCTTCCATGAAACATGAAGTTGAGTCATATTGTACTTATAATGAATGGTTCTTCAGAATAAAATATTAATGAATATTATTATATTCATTATCCAAAATTATATATTTTTTGACCATTAACATTCTACCTTCAATGTAATCATCCCAAACCACATTGGAGACATTTAAAAAAAATTCAAGTTCATGGATTAATTCACCTAAAAAATTTTCACCCATGATTCTCCCATTAACATTAATTTTAAATTCTTATTATATTGATGAAATATTTTCATTTTAATGAGTTAATAATTTTTCATTTAAATCAATTAATGTAGTGGTATAATTGAACATTTTGAATTCCTCACATAGTTTATCCTCAAATTTATTAATTTCCTTTAAATTATTATTTTTTCATCAAGAATATCCATAAAAAATAATTTATATATGAAACTAAATCATTAAGAAATTTAAGAATATATATTTAAAAATTATAGTAGAAGAAATCAAAAAATTGGAAATAATAATCTTCCTCATACTCTCCCCATGCTGAGATAGTATATTCAAAATAAGTAGTGTTAACATATTTTTTATAATATAACTAATACTTTTCTCTTATATTGTTTTTCAATGTTTTGGTAGTGACGTTTATGTAATCTAAAATAGGAGTGGTGATTATTTTTTCCACCCAAGGTACATCAGAATACACATTAAATATATACTTCATATAAACTTTGTAAAAAATGAGGGATAAAAATATTTGATCCAATCATTAGTGTACCCAATATCTGATAACAATTTTAGATCGATGAAAAATCTTACAGTGACACTAGGGAGGGGGAGGGGGTGAATTTGTGTACCAAAATTTTATTTATTTTTACTTTATTTTCAATTATACCCTCATAATATTAAACCACACCCCCTGTTAAGAGGAATGGATCCAATATTCTCTCTCAGTATCACATACACATTTAATGAATAACATTTAATAAACAACATAAAAAATTATTTTTTAAAGTTCGACATTAATCATATTGAACTTCATTTTCCAGGACATACTTATTGTTTTTTCATGTATTTTATTATCACTAAAATTGTAGTGATTACTTGCGCAATATTAATTTTCTCATAAGTGTTTGGAAGGTATCACCAAATTCCTAGTTACGATGTTGTTTATATGGTTACAAAAAGTTCATTATTTTTAGTATTAATATCCATACAAATAATTCATCATCAGTGTTTTCTATACTAGTATGACCTATTCATCAACGATTCCAACCAATAACATCCCAAATATGAAAACACATTCTGATCAAGGTTTTCATAACATTAAATTAAATGAGATCATATTCCTCAATAAATAGAACATTGATTACCATTGTAATTTAAAAGATATTTCATGCTTTCTGGTCCATCTATATCAACTCATTATTAGAATAATTAGTGAATGTTGAATTGAGACAAATACACACTACCTTCTTCCTCAAATATCAAATTCTCAGGATATAATTTTCTCTATTTGATGATGATGTTCCCAAACTCAATCAAATGTGTCCATGTGATGGACATAATTTCCTCTTGAACTCTCAAATTTTCTTAATCAATATCATAAATCATCATTCATGTGTTATGAAAAAAAATCATATATGTAAATTATTATTATTATTATTACATGTGTTTACTAAGACTTTTTATTCATGATTTCAAAAATCAACTATGATATGTGTTGTTATTTGAAGATGGTACATGCATGTGATACAACCTATTATAGTTAATTTCATCACCCATGCATGTTATTAACCATTTATATAAATATTCAACTATGAAACTCCTCTTCATGAAAACTCCAATAGATTCTTAATATCACTCAAATTTAATCTACTTCACATCCTGGTTCTTATTCATTACTAAACTATATGGATTATCTTGACTATAGATGTGCATCACATAAAACGAATATGGTGAATCATTCATGAATGAGTAAGGTATTCACATGAATGGATAGTACGAAACCTCACTATATCCATCATAAGTATAATGAACTATCTTATCTGACTTTTGTTTCCTAATCATGACTAGGATATCCAACAAGAAAACATTTAACTTTTACAAAAACAATGTATTTTTTAATATCTCTTTATTTTTCCTTTAACAAAGGTGGTTCCTGAGTTTCTTTTATTCCTTCATGTGATATAATAATACTTGAGGACTTATAACTTCAATTATGTCAAACAAAACATTTGGTTTATCCTTCTATACATAAGTAGAGAGCTTTATAAAATATCTTAATATTATTCAAATAACATAGTTCATACATATTAACTAAAATATCACCTTCTTCACAAAAAATACAGCCCCATGGAATCTTTTATCCATAGTGAAACATTAATATTCACCATACTCAATTTTCATAAACAATCAGTGCTTGTAAAACTGGATTGAAAAAAGTATAATCAAATTCCAATGAACATATTAATTACTTATTTATCAATAAAAAAACCATTTTATATCCTATAATATATTTATCAAAACCCCTTAGGGTTTAGGACATAATATTCCATATAATATCTAGACATATGTGTCCTTTAATCATACAACATGGATGGAATCTATGATTTCAACATCATTATGAAATCAGATATTTTATATAATTTAGCTATGTAATAATCTTATATTTGGTTATCAATCAACCATGTCACTAAAATTTATATGCAATTTTTCAACATTACAGAATCATATATGTGAATTGGCTGTGTGGTTGAATTAGTTATGTGAATTTAAATAATTTCTGTATTGATTATGAGAATTTTCTAAGATGTGAATTTTGAATCATGAATCCATTATGGATATAAATCAGCTACATAAATTACCAATCTCATAAAATTAGCTATGTCACATAATCCGATAAAGGAAAATGGTATATGGATAAATTTACTACATGAATAAATTTACTTGGTGATTTTACTGTATAAAGATTCACCTACTTGAATCTACTACGTAGATCCAAAAAAATCTATACTTCACTCAAATAGATTCCAAACATCCTTTTCTAACATCATACACTTCTCAATTAGATAATAAATTTTCAAATATGTTGCAGTCAACAATACTTCAATCACAAACACCTGTCTATTATTCCTTCCATGATCACCACATTAATCCTTAAACATAACAAGTAAAATTGTCCTACCAAGTCAAAACCAAATAATCTATAAAAATCATCTGTGAATCATCATCATCTTTCTTTAATAGGTTTCAAGTACATTCCATCTTTTTTATTCCATGATTTATCACTAATGACAAATTACTTCATCATACATTGAATTTTATTCTATATTATATATAGATAATAAATAGAAATATACTAACATGAGATCTTAAAAAAAATAATTCAATATTTTGTTATAACCAAGACATTAAAACTAGTCATATGAATGGGAATAACTAAATTATGAAAAAAAAGATAATGGTTTTATATAAGGAAACCTATTTTTTTATTTTTAAAAAAATATATTCATAGTTTTACAAAAAGTAATCTTATTCTTCCCAAAAAAATTATCATGAAAATTTGTTTTATTATGTTATAAATATTGTATAATTATTTTATCCTAGAGTTTTAAATTTTATGCAATAAAATCATATCATTTTTGGAAATAACATGATTAATATAATGTAATAAGTTCAACATATTTTTTGATCATTATAAATTGTAACCTTATCAAATATATATAACCTCGGTAAAAGAAATAAAATTATGTTAAAAAACTTTTCATTTATACAATTTTATGTGTGGTGTATGACCAAATATTTGTCTAAGGAGTTAGATAATGAGTTTTAAAAAATTATTTTGATTTTCATAACACAATCACTACTTTTTAAATGATAAATTATATTTTATCCAAATTAATGGTTAATTTTTTGGCTACCAATTTAATGGATTAGGAAGAACCTTAAATTTTATTTAGAACATATAACCTAAAATTTTAATTATTTAACCATAAAAACATGTGAACTAACATGCAACTATTTTTCATTGGTAATAAATTTTACACAAAATGAGGTATTTCGTAAAACAAATTATTCAATTTTTTTATTATATTAAAATTAATTTCTTCCACCCATAGAAAATGAATCTGATTAAATTTATTTTAGTTATGGAATCACAATTTATAAATATTTTTAGAATTATACTTTTTTTGAAATATAATTTTTTTAATGTGATAAAATTTTTGTTCTCCCGATTAAAGTTAAAATGGGTTTAAAGTAGTTAAAAAATTAGATAAGGATTGAAATGTTTCTAAAACCTTCTCAAATAATATTGGATGAGTTTATTTCACCTAAATAAAATATTATAAGATACTTTTGAGTGATTTTTTGTCACATGACATGATTATGAAAACTATATTATTTAATATTTTATGAAATTCTAGGTAAGTATTTTTCATCCATTAAAAGGATACCACATATCCTATCTTCTCCACACATAATGATACTTTTATTATTATAAATTACTACAATAATACCTTCCTAAATTCCTTACCTACATTATATATCTTCTGTTACATTGAAATTACTATACTTTCATGTTTTATGGTATAATCCAAAGGATGTTTCACAACGAAGAGGAATAAATCTTTACCCCGTACATTTGATTTTATTTATTCTTCTCTTTAAACTAAATTTGGTATAACCATAAATAAATAATGAATCCAATATATTAAATATATGAATATGTTGTTGTTATTATTATGGTACAACAATTTTCTTCATTTTTTCCATCACATGGAATGAGAAAACATCACTCGTACGTATTTATGGCTTACCATAACCGATGTAAATAATTTTTGACCACCATTTTACATTGATTGTTATAAATGTAAAAAATAGGAATATATAATATAATTATATCTTTATTTACATTGTTGAGATGATATAACAATGATCATGATACTTGTACCATAACTGTTGAATCAAAACATACATAAAAAATGAAGCAGTTAACACCCTAAATAATGATAATTATAAAATATTATTAACATTAAGGTGATATGGTGTTACAAGTAGATCGTTTTAATTTTTTTTGATATGTAAATTATTATATAATTTAAATATAATCAACATAAAATTATTATATATGAGTTTAAAATTACTTATCAAACATGTCGGCCTTGATCTAAGAGTTTTCTTCTCAATTTCCACTCCATAGATACATATTTTATATTAAAAAATTATTTTATTTTATGTTGTAGATATAATAACCCTTTGATGTACATAACCTAAATATATATTTATTATAGTCGATTAAAATTTTAATTCATGTTTTATATTTCAATGGGTTACATTTACATGTTACCAATAAGGTAAGAATTCATATTAAAATTTATATCATTTTGGGATTGCTTATTTTTTTGATGTAATATAAAAATCCATCCTTTATAAACTCCATCTATTTTCTTAGAATTTGGATAATTAAGGTGTTTTATTATTTTATTCCAACTAACCCCATATTGGAAACATTAATATAGTAAATTCTCATCAATAATATGATCTTATTTATCTTTTTTATTGAGTATAATTTTCATCCATAACCATATTTTTCCAAACTGATTTACTAATATCCATATTATTTACTCAAATTATTTATTAAGGAAATTTTATGTTATCCTTTAATTTTTATAATGTTTTAATGGGATGTCTATAACATTCACAAAAAGTCTTATTTCCAAATTTCTTTTCAAAAATTCAAATCAAATCTATATTTTTAATGCATGTGGCTTTAACTTTTTTCCCACTTCCCTATCAATATTAAACATTTTAGCCACTTCTATATGTTTTCAAATATTTAACAAAGAATCGTATTTAATGAAGTCATATTTTAATGTTTAACTTCAAATTTATTTATTTATAGATAATATGCGATTTTAGTAGACAATCTATATTTGTAATGAATTTATTGTTATCAATTACCAATTATAAATATTACGATCATTAAATATCACTTAAAAAATTCAATATCATATTAATATTTTTTATTATACATTAAATTTCTCTTAGATATGAATATTCATTTCATCATTGGTATGGTTTCTTCAAATAGTATTCCATTTAAAAATGGGTTGATTTAGTATGAAATTTATTTGGTTGACTAGGGAAATATTAATATCCCATAATCATTAATATATCCATATATTTTTTTGATAATACATAATTTTAATGAATTAAATTTATCATTAAATATATGAGCAATATTTTTTTCATGAGGCGGATGGTGAGGGTCCATAATAGATAGCCCCTAGATGCATCAACAGGTCTCATGAGGAAAATCAATTGGCCAATCTTATGAATATATTTTTTTAGTGAAGACATAACCATTGATTAAACTATATTAGAATAAGGCCTTGACGATAAGATACCAGGATGATTGAAATCATAAAATATGATATTAAACATATAATGCATTGGGAAATAAATTATTATTATATTGGATATTTCTATATTGATTTCTTCCAAGGATTCATTTCAGGACGAAACTATAGATTATACCACATATTCTTAGAGTTATTTATCTCGTCATATTGTTTATACCATATTTTTGTATGATAGATTTTACTTATGTCACCCTCACGGAGTATATGAGTTCATTCATTATTTTGTTCCATTTTTATTTGATATTGTTGATCCCAAGGATTGCATTTGTGAATGCATTTTTTGTCAACTACATGTCAATATGTGCCTTGTGAGTAGATAGTTGGAGTAATGTGATTTAAGTGTCCATAATTAAATATAACTATTGCTGATCTTGTCGTATGTTACAATGACATGTGAAAATGTCCATGCAGATTGATTAGTACATTTTTTGACGTTCACGTAAGATCCATGAAAAATGTTTTCATGAGTATTTAATGATTTGAGGAAGAATAGATGAGTATGTTGGTTTTTTAAATTATTTGAAGAGGGGACAATATAAGAATTTTACTACATTTTTTTAATGAAACATTATAAAAATATAATTCCACAACCAACTAACTAGCCTTCCAGGTGGTAAGAACTCTCCTGAGAGTGTGTGGATAAGCTGAAACACAACCGTTCAACACAAGGATGAGATAGTGCACATAAGCATGGATGTACCTATATGAGGGAGGATTGAAATCCCACAGGGGGTGAAAATGAAAGCCATCATAGTACCACCGTGCGGGGAGGAATGGAGGCATAGATTGGGGTCATAGTACTCTTGTAAGAGAACAGAGATACAATGTGGTACTGAGGAGGGAGTAAGATACTTCTGTGTTTTTTTTCACATCTTCTAATAGAAAGGAGCGGTAATAAGTTGAATGTTTTGATGTGGGATGGCCTCAATGTGGGTACTATAACTGTAAAAAAATATCCACCATCCGATCTTATTGCATTCCATTGGAACAATTGAACCATTTTAAAAACTTAGACATATCATGTCCATCTGATCTGTGTCGATCAATTGATCATAGATTGTCCACATTATTATCTTCATCCTACGAACATCCAAACATCTAAGAGCATATCAGTTTGTCGGAGCACAACCACACCTTAGTGATCTCATTTCTAGTCATTGTTGATGATTGAACCCATTTAATGAGGGTCATTTAGACGTTAAGATACCATTCATGCAATTACATTTTCATGAATGAAAATAAAAAAAGAATATCACATTTAGAAAATGAAAATGGAGTTGCAGAGGATTATATATGTGCGACTTTGTTTTTATCATTCTCTATTATCATGAGATGCATTCAAAACGTCATACAGATGAGGATACCATCAAAAAATAGATTATTGAGCTAAAAGATGTAAAAATCTATGAAATGATGTATTTGTTTGAAAAATATTCCAAACCACTTGGGAAATTGTATATATTACATAGAACTACATAAAGCATAGAGTTTTGAATGAGTCTCTCACTCGAAAAAATTTGAGGATAGTGAGTAACTGAGGATTTCCATGTCACTTATAAAAGGAGGAGTCCCTTGACCTATCGGGGTTGTTGAGATTGAGAGAACTCTTTCTCATGAAGAAACATAGAATTCAACAACCCACTATTTGCGAAAGAGAGAAGTTTCACACATCTTTTTCTTGTGTGAGGAAATCTGACCTCCTTGTGATAATACAACATGAATGAGATGTCACCCATGATCACTCAATAGTTTCTTGTCAATCTTGAGTTTGTTCATAAAGATCTTGTTTATGAAGCCATATAGGGATAGTGAATTATACCTCCATCATTTTTACAACACACCTAAACACGAAGGAGATAAGTGTACCAATAAACTGTACCTTGAGAAGAAGAAAACCATGGATGGATTCTACCCATTATGTTGTGAGCATAAGAGGAAGTAGAGAACCACCTATGTGATCATCTCCTCTCCATATTTATTATTACGAAATATTTTTAAATAGTGAGTATATAAGGAATAAGGGAAGTGAAATATATGTTTTCAAGTTACATAACAAAAAGAAAAACATACATGAATTGTTTTAGGCCGATGTACACATGAAGAAAGTATTTTCTGTGTTCAAATTGAGTTTTTCACAAAGAAATAAGGTGGAAAGAGGGAGAAAAATCATTCTTACATATTCATTATCTTGAAGATATTGTGTGCACCACTTGCACATGTAATAGTGATGCAAGACCTCAGTGAGAAGGAAGAATTATTAGTCTTTAATTTTTTGAATTGTGGAAAATGATCATTACTGGTGATAAAAATCATTGTGAAATGCCGACAGATTCGATCAGATTTTGTTGAAGCTACATGAATAGGAAAATGATAAAGTCAGATCATAAAAGATTGTGGAGGAAGATTATCAGATTATCCTAAAGTGGATCAAGACATCTAAAGAATGAGGTTAATGTTGGGGGTATATCTAGTTTCTAGAATATTAATGTGTTTTTGTGGTCATACCTGATTGGAAAAGATAAATTGAAGGTAGGGGATTTAATAAGTTTGTAATTATGGAGTTTATCCAATTATTATTTGTAATCATCTTCTAAAAAAGTAAACAATTCATGTTAGAATAACCAACACATCGAGGACTAGGTAATTGTAATGAACCTTGTAAATCCTTTTCTATTGTGCCATTGTTTTATATAAAAATATTTAGAGTAGATTGAGGCCTTATCCAGCCACATAGGTTGAATTTAAAACAAAAAAGAGAAGTTCTACAAAGTAGAATTTTCAAGAGGGGATATTTGATTCACCCCTCCCCTCTCATTGATCTTGAACTATTCTAGTTTTTTCAATAGGTGAAAAATCTAGGCACCCTCTGTAAAGATATACTACCATTTAATGATGAATAATCTAAATTCTATTAATATTATGGGGGTTTCTACTTTTGATGGAATGAATTATCATAGCTGGAAGAATAGGATGTTTCCCTCTCTTGTATCTCTTGAGCATGAAGCGAGAGATGCATCTACTATTATGTTTCCACAAATCGTTGATGAAGATGTTATTAAATTTACATAGAAATTAAATATGGAAGTTGATGGAAAATATCAAAATTCCATTTGGATGTTTGATTCAAAAAATGTTTACAAAAAGTTTATGAGACTAAAAAATTCCAAAGAAATTTGGGACAAATTGGAAAGCATCTATGAAGGACACATGAATGTCAAGGAATCAAAAATTCAGATTTAGAGGAGTAAATTGTAAGATATCAGGATGGGTTAAGAAGAAAACATTGTTGATTATTTCACAAGAGTCAATGAAATTGTTATTCATATTCATTGCTTTGGAGAAAAGTGGGATGATTTAACTATTGTCATAAAACTGAAGAAAAATTTTCCTAATAGGATTGATCATAATGTATCTTATTGGGATGATAAAGATGATATTTCAATTGATGAATTACATAACATTCAAATTATATATGAATGGAGAAAGATCACAGTTTTCAAGAAAAAGATAAAAATGAGAAGTCTTTTGAGACCATGAGAAAACACCAATTTATAGATTGGTAACATTCAGAATCATGTGAATATAATGATTAAGATAAAGATGAATAATATATTAGAATAAATGATCTTATATCAATGGGATTCTGGAATGTAATGATTAAGGGTTAAGAAAAACTACCACCAAGATGTTGGATCTCTAATGAAAATGGTCAATTTACTATAAATTTTCCTAAGAAAAATTTTGTTTCACCCAATACCGATGAATAAAAACCACATAAGAAGAAATGGGGTGTACGATCAAAATATTCAATAAAATATGGTAGAATAAAGAAAAGGTTATTTCAAGGTGAAGGTATAAGATAAGCAAGCAAAACATATGATTTAGAATCTACATCTGAAATCAAAAGAGAAGTTGAAACTAATTTTATGGATCATGTGGAAAAAATTATTTGATACTTACAGTACTGAAGATGATTAATATTAATAGACATATCATGGACACTTTTTGAATAATGAATAAAAATATTATAATGAGAATAAATGAAATATTACGAAAGATATGATATTATTTATGAAATAAACTGAAAATATAACTGTTGAAAATCAAGGCTGTAAAATTAAATAATCCGATTATATTGATGACATAAAAAGCCACAAACTGAAGGTAGTTTAAATAGAAAATATGGTAAAATACCATGAGGAAAATATTTAAGTTAATGAATAATAACAATCAATGGCTCTGTCTAAATTCTTGGAATCACATAATATCTTGAAGTAGATCAGGGAATATTTCAACAAGGTTGTTAAGGTCAACATAGAATCATCCCACATTGGTAAAATGATGGGATCAAAGAAGAAGGTCAATTCAATAGTCATAAAATATCAAAATAAATATGTTATATCTAATAATTTAGGTCCAAAAGAAAATTGAGACAATTATGGAGAACAACGGATAATGAGAAATAATCTTTAAATCTAAAGGGAGAAATATATTATCCATGAAATTTAAATCCCCTAGAACAATTAAAACATGGAATCTGGATGCAAGAAAACAAAAAAACATCAAGACATAGATTTTACCACTAGGGAAGGTCATTGTTTAAATGATATTACTAGTTATGTGGATTTTTTGGGAACAAATCATATTTTTGTTGGTATAACATGTCCTTATCAGAAATTAGGTATGAACCAATGGGGAGAAATTCTAAAAATAGAGGAGAAACAAAAAATAAGAAAGAAATATTTGAAAATTTATTTTGATATGTCAACTCGGAAAAAATTTAACTACATAAAGGAAGTATATTGAATGTGTGATCAACAAGGTAATAGTCCTGAAAATTTCATGAGTATTATTCCTAAACAAACCCCCAAATCATGAATATAATGGGAATTAAGAAAATAAATGAATAAAATACTTATTTTTTTAAAGATTCATTAAAATATAGTAGTTTAAGAATGTCACAGATTCTCTATAGTGGATTTTCAACACACATGAATGGTGATAAAAAAATATTTATGCAACATGGGATATCATGAAGGAGGATCTGTGATCCTTTGAAATGATCGTTCGTTGAAAATCAAGGGTGTTTGAACAATCAATGATTGATGCAAAAAATATGAAGTCTAGTGATGTTTTATTTGTTGAATGGTTGATGCACACTTTTCATAGTGTGAGACAACTGTGTGATGATGTACATGACATGTTATACAAAAATTATTCATCTGTCATTAAAGAATCATAACTCAAGGAAAAAGGACCATTGGATATCTATTTCAAATTAGTGATTCTATTAATTCATGTTATTTGAGTTCCAAGGATGAAAACATCCTCTAGAACAAAATACTTAGTCATCTTGGTCCAAGGAGTATTTGAAAAATCCTGATGTATGACATTATGATATATCATCCCAAATTGAATAGATAAATGGTTGAAATATGTGAAACATGTTAGAAAGGAAAATTGAGCCAAAGATCACACAAATGATTAGATATTTTATCTACTAGGCCCCTTGAACATATTTATATAGATATGTGGTATAATGTGACAAAATTATACAAGAGGTGATCTGTATCAAATAATATTTATTGATGATTTTACTAGAATGACTACTATCATTTTTATCATACACATGTTAGAGGAGACCACAATGTTTAAAAAATTTAAAAGCCATGCCGAGAAAGAGATGGGTCTCTTTATCAAAAAATTTATATCAGAGGATGGTATAGAGTATACTTGTTATTCAATATAAATCTATGTTTTCAAGCATGGAATAAATAATTATTACATCATAAATACACTTTACAAAAAAATGGGGTAGCTGAAAGAAAGAGAAAAAGAATATTTGAAATATACATAACTATGTTGGGTGCACACAAAATCTTGAAGTTTTTTTATAGAGAAGTTTTACATACAACCATACATATATATAAAAGTTGTCTTCTCAGACCATAAACACATATGATAGCTTATGTAATGTAGTAAACAAAAAACCAACTTATTAATACTTTAGAGTTTTGTAACATCACCACAACATAACGATTAAGAACATTAATCTGGGAAAATTTGAAGAAAATGAAGAGGAAGTAATTTGCATGGGATACCTATATGATGGAATAGGCTATAAATGTTGGATCAAAATAATGAACAAGTTGAATTATTGAATTGATGTTAGAATTATTTAAAATAATATCAAATCAAAATATTGCTGATAATGCCAATTAAGAAAATTTGGTAGAAAATGGAATTATTATGGAATAAAAGAATGATAAAGCTACAGAGATAGAACCAAAAAGCGTTGATATAAATTTTGAACACACTAGTGATAAATAATAAACTAATGAAAACAAAAATAAAATGATACAAAATATTATAGTAACATGTTGAGATAGAAAATATCATTGGTAATCAATAGTATCTTGTGAAAAAAGAAGAAAATTGAAAATTGAAGATCAAAATGAACTTATTTATTTTGTTGAACCTCATACATTGGATGAAGTAGTTGTGAATTAGGAATGGATAACAGCTATACCTAAGGATATTGATCAAATTGAAAATAATTTCACTTGGTATCTTTTATCAAGACCCAATAATAAAAAATTTATTGGGACAATGTGGGTTTTTAAAGGTAGGATAAATGAGAAAGGGGAAGTTTCAAGAAACAAGTCTAGCCTAGTATTCAATGTATGTTCACGAAATTTATGGAATTGATTTTGAATAAAATTTTCACTAGTAGAAGGACTAGAAATTATTAGAATAATCACCTTAGTTTCAGGAGACATGCATTTTATGGTTTATCCAATAGATGTGAAATATTCATTTATAAATGCAGATATTGATGAAGTGGTATATGTCAAACAACTAGATGGTTTTTTTGGACAAAGATTATAGTATTTTATACAGGTTTATAAAATCTTTGAACTATTTAAAACTGGCCTCTAGAGCCTAGTGCTCCAAATTAGATTTCCGTCTTTGGGATATTAAGTTTCTCAAGGGTATAGTTGATAGTAATATTTATGTCGTATAAATTTCTACTAGTACTCACATAGTCATTACATATGTATTTTACAATATCTTTTCTAGTGACAAGTACGGTCTATGTGAATAATTTTCTATGAAAATGAATCAAAACATTGTGATGTCCATTCATGGTTAGATAACATATTTTTTGGGATGTCATGTTGATCAAAAATAAAAATACATATTTCTATCGTAGGATAATTATGTGATTGATTTGGGTTAATGTTCGGAATGGAAAATGAAAAAGGGGTTTGACCACCCATTTCAATTGGAACAGAATTATTCAAGGTTTAAAATTCAAATAGTGTTGATTAGAAAGAATTTAAAAGAATCATTAGAATCCAACATTATCTCATATCATGAAGGATATATATAACATATGCAGTGACTCTATGTGCCCAATTTCTAAATTTTTTTTTGGTTGGGGCTGAAGCCTCAATTTATTATTTAAAGAAAAGACCTCTTTAGACTGGGTTGAGGGTGACCCATTACATAACTCAAAGGTCCAAGCCCAAGTGTCCTGAATACAAGGCTTGAAAGACCATTTTTTGGCCCAAATGACCCCTCGGTGAACAGTACTGCTACAGTGCCCGCGCTGCTACAGTACCGCCGCCGCTACAGTACCTACTACAGTCACTCCGCCGCTACAGTGTCGCCACTGCTACAGTCCCACGACTACTACAGTATGCTACAGTGCCTTGCTACATTGCCCTACTACAGTACCCCTGAAATTCACCCCTGCCTGGATTTGATCCTGGGTCTTTTGGATGCTAAGAAGGAGCTTGTACCACTAGGGTACAAGCTCGTTGGCATGTGCCCAATTTCTGAATTATCCAAAGGAGAATCACTTATTAGAAACTAAATTAATTTTGAGATATGTGAAAGAATCTATGAATTATGGGATTTTATACAAACACAATTCATACATGTTATTTTTGGGGTTTACAGAAGCTTATTGGGCTGGTGATTTTACTAACAGGAGATCTATTTATGGTGGAACCCTATATTTTGGAGAAGGATGATTTAGTTGATATAGAAAGAAGAATAATTCAGTAACATTGAGAATAGTTAATGTAGAGTATGTGGAAGCTACATATGCATTTACACAAACTATTTGGATTCATGTGAAGCTAAATGATTTGATAATTCATGCAAAGAAACCAATAACGATTTTATGTGATAATACAAGTTCCATTAGATTATCTAAGAATACTAAACAACATTCAAGATCAAATCATATTGATATGAGATATCATTTTTCCAAAGAAAATGTTTCTGATGGAGATATTGAGCTAGAATAAATTTCTACTAATGATTAGGTTGAGATATTTTCACCAAAGTAATACTAGTAGATAGGTTTTATGAGATAAGGACAAAACTTCTTGTCTATCCTTATCCTCTCAATTGAATAATTAGAAAAGGTATCTCCTTAATCCCAAAATATATAAAAATGATTTTTACTAATTTTAAGGGAATTAAAGGAGATAAATGCATCCATTGAGGGGGATCACTGTTTATTGATGTTTGTGTAGTTTTTTTTCTTTTTAGAGATGAATATGTATATTTAAATCCCCATTGATAATAATTGATACATTCTAAGAAACATTTGACATGGACATTTGTTTATAGATGGTATTGAAAACCTTCGGCAAATCTCTCTTGTTTTCTACATCGAGTTTTACTACATTGACCTAGAGGTGATTAACTAAAGGCTATTTGCTCAGTGAACAAAGTGATATCACCCATTTTTCTTCATTATTCACGAATATGTTGATTAAGGGAAGGAGAAATTTTTTTGACATGACTCGACATACCATTTTCATTTTATTTTCAATAAGGGGGAGAAAAAATCATGATGCACTTATTTACTCATACAGATTTTTTTAGGAGATGTTGACAAAAAAAATACAATGGGGGATATTGTTGAGCCTAGTGATTTCATTTGTGATTGAATTTGTTGTTAATGAAATTTCGATATGTAATTTGTGATTGGATGGTTGATGTAATTATGATTGGAGTGTTCGTAATTAAATATGATGAATGAAGATCTATTCGTATATTCCAATGACATGTGCAATTGTCAATGAACATTGTTTACAACATTTCTTGAGGTTCATGTAAGATCCCTGAAAAATGTTTGCATGAGCATATAGAGAGATGAGGATGAATAATTGAGTATGTTCATTTTTGAAATTTTATTTGAAGAGAGGACAATATTGGAATTTTTCTATGTATTTTTAAATGATCCTTTATTAAAAAATAATACCATAACCTACTATCCAACCATCCAGTTGAGCAGTACTCACCAAGGAGCGTGAGACTGATCTCCAAACTACCCGGCCAACATGAGGCTGAGACAGTTCAAAAGAGGATGGTCGTACCTACGTGAGGCAGGCAGGCATGCCCATAGTGGGTGCACATGGGAACTAACATAGCACCACTGTGTGGGGGGCATGAAGGCATATAATGGGTGTATAGCGTGACTATAGGAGAACACCAGTATAGTTAGTTTCTGGAAGGGAGGAGGATAATTCTAAACCATGTTTTCCATAGCTTGTAATAAAAAGTATCCACAAGAAGTGGAATGTTTATAGGTGAGATGGCCTCAATGAAGGTATTGTAGCAATGAACAAATATCCTAAAATATTTCTGGTCACATTCCATTAGAACCATTGATATTTTTTAAAAACACAGACATATTGTTTTTGTCCGATCAATACTGATTCGGTGATCATCGATCATCTGCACTACTATCTTCATCTTCCGAACATCCGAACCTCCCGACACATATCAGTTAATCATAGAAAATCCGAACCTCCATGATCACTTTTGTAGACACCATTGATGATAGAACACATTATATGACAGTTGGCCATACAATACTGGACCATGAATGAAATTACATTTTCATGCATGAAAAAAAATAATGGATATTAGATTTGGCCAAAGATAATGGAGTTGTAGAGGCTTCTCCTTGTTCAACATTGTTTTTCCGGAGCTTTATCAGAATGAGATGCATGAGTAATGTCATACAAATTTGGATGACACCACATAAGAGAGTCCCAGGAATGAGGATGTAAAACTCCATGTAATGTGGTGGTTTTCTTGAAAAATATCCCAAACAACTAGGTCATTTTTGGATCTTCCATGGCATTGATTATAACTCAAGGATGTCATTGAGTCTCATACATGACATAATTTCATGATAGTTAGTAACTGATGAGGTCCTCATAACCTATAAAAAGAAGAGTCCCTTAACCGATTGGGGTTGATGAGATTGAGAGAACTCTCTCTCATAATGAAATAGAGCATCCCCCTATCCACTATTCATGAAAGGGAGACGTTCTGTGCATATCGTTCTTGTTTGAGGATTATAGAGATCCTTGTGATAATACTACAAAGAAGATAATTCTCCCACGAGCACTGAATAAGTTCTTTTTACTCTTTAGTTTCTTCATAAAGATCTAGTTTCTAAAGCCATATGGGGAAAGTGCATTTCACCTTCATGGTTTTCACTACACACCTGAACACAAAGGAGATAAGTGTCAATATACAATATCCCTTGAGATGAAGAAAACCATATGTAGCTTCTACCCATTAGAGTGTGCACATAAGAGGTTGTAGAGAACCGCCTATGTTATCATCTCTTGTCTTGATTTATTCTGGAGAAGTATTTTTAAATAGTGAGTACATAAGGAAGAAAGAAAGCGAAATATATGTGTTCTTGTTGCATAAAAAATTACCAAAACATACATGAATTTAGGAAAACTAATTCATGTGTATAGAAATAATTGTGTGTGTGGAAATTGATTTGATCGGGAAGAAACAAGGAGGATAGTTTCAGAAAAATCATTGTTGTATAGTCATTATCTTGATGAAGTTGCGAGAACCACTTTCACATGTAAAATAAATGCTGTGACTTTATTCCGAAGGAATAATTCCTAGCGTGATCATTTGTATCACTGAGGAAAATAATCAATACTGGTTATTAGAATCATTAAGAAAAAATAAAATTTCAACCGGATTTTTTTGAAGTTAATTGAATAGGTACATGAGAAAGTTATATTCTAAAAGAATATAGAGGAACATTATGAGATCATTTTAAAGTATATCAAGCCATATAATGAAATTATATGATGATGGGGGGGGGGGGGTATAACCATTTTTTAGAAGAATAAGGCGTCGTTGAGGTCATACCTAACTACAAAAGATGAATAGAAGTTGCAGGTTTAAATAAGATTTTAATTAGGGAGTTTAACAAATTATGATTTTTAATCATCTTCCGAAAAAGAAAATAATCTGTGTTGGGGAGAATAATAAACACATAATGGCATAGGTCTTTGTACCGAACCTTGTGAATCCCTATATTCTATTTCCTTGATTTATAATATCATTTTATGAGTGTATTAAGGCATTAACCAGTCATATAGGTTGATTTGAAAGAAAAAGTTATAAATTCACAAAATGGAAAAATCACATTAGGGGATCAATGATTCACACCTCATCTTTCAGTGAGCTTTCACTATTTTGGTTATTTTGGATAGGAATAATGATATAATGATAATTATCAATCAAAAATTAAAAATTTATATGATATGATTTTATATTTCTAATTCAATATGGGCATCATTTATTTTTCGAGTTATTCAAGACTACTAAATTGATCAACACTTGGTGTTGTGGCCCATTGTATCTTATGCCAATGTAAAAAATGTAAACATTGGATATGGGTTATTGGATTTGGGTTTCATATATTTTATTTGGAAAAAAATACTTTGAAATGATATTGATTTCTGCATGCATCCTTTAATTTACGAATTGTCAGTTTTATAGAGATTTTTTTTGAGATATATGATAATTCTTATATAAAAATATTAAAAATTAAAAATTCTCTAATGTGGACCATTAAAGACATATATGGAAATGGTCACCTATATTATTTGGATCCTTACATGATTTTGAATTTTACTGTTTAAAAATTTTATATTAAGAATTATTGACTACATTTTAGAATTAAATGGTGCTTCTTTTTTCATCAAATATTTCTTGACACATCTCATAGATTTCATTTGAATAAGAAAAAAAATCAATGGATCAATCGATGATAGACTACCTCTGATGTTTGTGATAGGTTATTAAATATTGGATAACTAGTAAATGTTAAAGGATAGTTTGGGAAGTTTCATTATTTGAATGATAGTGGGAATGGATTTTGAAGTACATCATCAATTAGAATCATAAAAAAATAGTAGAAGAAAAAAGTATATTATAATATTATCTCTATCGGGAGATTATGTTTTTAGTAAGAAATATTATGTTTTTCATATTGAGAATATTTTTTCTTTGGGAATTTGATCTTCCCATTTCATAATGAGAATTTAAAATCAAAGGACCATATCAACATTTAAAAGGAATTACAATAAATGAATATAAAGTGTGCTATATGGATAGATGAGAATGGATAGTATGAACCATTAGTTTTCTCAATGAATATTAGAGAGAAATTTATATTTATTGTCATTTTAAGAAATCTGAATATATCAACTATTTATTCAAGTAGCATCTCAAGGTGTGTGAACTTAAATCAACAATGGTAGTGTGGACTGAAAATTCATGATTCACATATTGTAACAAAACTATTACTTCTATTAGTATTACTTTAATTGATAATTGAAAAGGTAAATTTTTTGTACTCTAGTTCAAAAAATTCTTAAAACGACTATGTGAGAAAAAAATACAACTAGATGATCTTTGCATACTTCATGAATGATTTTTTTGACACTTTTCGAAATGTAGATGATCATTCCAACAATATTTCTTACTATCATAATGCATTTTACTATAAATATTGTGGATGAAAATAAATTTCACTATCTTGTAAATTATTGGGAGATGTATCCAATTGATAGGCAATTTATATATTTTTTTTTCTGGTTATGTAAAATATTCTTCACACTTCAATAAGTAAATAATTATGTTCCATTCACAAAATTTTATTAAAAGCTTCTTTATTTGAAAATATATATTGAAAATAAAGATTAATATAATGAATCTATATTAGATGGCTAACTATTAGTGAAGTGACTTAAAATTTGTTTTAGAAACTTGGATGATATTGAAACAATACTTAATAAAGTTATATGTGTTAAAGACAGATCGACCCAATCTCAACTATCGGGGAAATCAAGAATATTTCATACTAGTCTTCAAAAAGTTGGGAGGATCTGAAATATTACATTAATGTTAATGGAAATATTACAATTACATAGATTTGTATTCTTAAATAGTGGAAGTTTAGATCCATCTATTAATAAGATCTAGATACATATCAAAAGATACATAAGAATTCAAACATGAAATATATTGATATAACCAAATATATTAATAACAAATTATAGAATGGTATGCATGTCATGTATGTTTATTAATACTTCAATCGATACGGAATTAGGGTGACATATATCTTTTAAATAAATTTATGATCATTAATTTTGTAAAAAAATAAATACTGATTATCGTGTTATTTGTTCAGATTATTTTTTGTTTATGGCTTTGGTTCCTCTAAAGTAGGAAAAAAAATAAAATAATTATAGTTTTAATAGAATCATATTTTGTAAATTTTAATGGGAATATGGGTTTAATAGACATAATTTTGATATATTTTGTAGCATATTCACATGGATGTCCCATAATAATGACTTGATCCAGTTTATTAGTTATCATCAAGAGAGTCTCCCCAAATGTCATATGCTACCGACTAGCCGTTAGGATTTAATATGTCACACGGGTAGACTTTACCCTATTTTTCAAATAAATACAATTTTTGAAATCACTATAAAAAATAACAAAGATAATACAGTAATCAAAATGAAACGATAACCAAACATCACATAAAGAATATCAAATAGGGTAAATGGACATTTTTTGTAAATATGTATTTCCCACATCTGTTATTCATCCCAATTCGTAATAATCCTATATAACATAGTGATCTTTCCGTTATTGAGATATGCAAATAGGAAGTATTTTCGGGTATCAAATGATGTTCTTGGTAGGGTGTGAGTAAAAATCAACAAGACACCACTAATGGTGTCTATATAAATTACAAGTCTATCATGATACATGAAATTGAATAAATAATAAAATGAAAATGATGAAAGTAAATAGTTTTCACAGTTATTAATATTTATCTTACCACATTGGTCCTCAGGTAATGGTGAAATCCAATCCAATATCATCTTAATTTTACCATTATAGACTCCAAATAAAACACAAAGGTGTATTATAATTCATTATTTCAAGGGATTTCATTACTCATATAAATTAAATTTTTATTTTGGTACCACTAATTGTCCATCTAGATACCGTTAACATGGATACCTAGAGCATTAGTAGAACATCATTATCTTAGGTACATTGAGTGTTAGTCATGAACAAATATAATAGCTACATGGTTAATAAGTCTAGAACCAAAATATATGGTACTTGGATCATAATTCGAACACCAATTCACATGTATGTATTGCGGGCCTAAAGCATCAGTCTAAAAATCCACAGATAAGGATAATTACTTCAAAACCCTCCATATAGTGATCATAGTTATATATATATATGTATATATGTTATTATACTATATTAATAACACATTTATCAATGATTATCTACATGGTGTACCATATTATTTATCAAACACAACCATGGTTATTTATATTCAACACATGATAAAATGGGTAGTCCCCCATTAATACATTTTTCATTGATTATTACACAACTCATTAACCATTCAATGTTATGCCAGACAACCATTTAAATCACACTAAAAAACCATGCATCAATGATTTAATTCAATTTGAAAAATCACTATATATATTTTTTACATTTAATAATTATCATTTCAAGGATAATTTGAACACCACATTAGTTTACATCAACCCTTGTCTCATCGACTATAATGCACCAATGGGATACATGTAGTGTATCAGAGTTTGGATCTGGTTCAATTCACTTTTCATAATCAAACCACAATTCCATAGTTGGGAAACTCAAAAGAATAATTACATCCATGATTAATGAATCAATGTAATGTGAAATAACATGTATACCACCTACCTTCATATCGTTGATGAACTCTCTCCCAACCATATCACTTAATTATATATAGAACTAATGTTGTCAAAATGGTGACGAATATCATGGATCAAAACGATGGATCATGATAAAATGGATATGGATCCATTAACACATGGATCAAAACCATAAAAAATTTCAGAATTCATACCACTCCAATTGGAGAGGAGGACGGGATAGAGAGAAACCTAAACAAGGAAGATATCACAAACTAGAGAGGAGTCGATCATCTTCCATCATGTCTTAAATTAATAGAGATAGGGTTATAGAGTCTAAGGAATTTTTTAGAGATCCGCCAATACACATGGAAAACATATTTTTACTAACGGTAGTGAATAAGGATATAATATAGGGTGTTGGTAAATTTTAATTATAATTTCCTAGGGTAAAATGTACGTATGCATGGATTTTTTGTAGAGAAAAATGGTTAGATATAAAAATGTTCTATAATTGTGCACCCTATATAGAGAATATGTTTAAGATGAATGGTTTGGATGCACAGTTACATTATCCTTGCACCAACTATGTATGACCCTTCTATCCAAGGGTGATGGGGCACACTCTTTTAACCAAGTAGCAACATGGTTTGACAAACTGTTCATAGAACATGAGAACTCCGTCTATAAAAGGGTGATGGGAAAAAATGTTTGTTTGAAAAAACCTCATGGTCTTCCTTAATCATTTGTCATCCATGCACATCCCAGGGGATTCTGAAATTATCAAAATTTATCCAAATAGACCCCAAATTAGATACTAACCAAGGTATGATAAATGAAAGGGTAAAAGAATACATGAAAATGAGTATGAGACGTATCATGAAGGGTTGAGATATTACAATATATTCAACTTATAAAAAACCATCATTGGGATATGGTCTTAATCATCTACAAGACACCAAGTTAAAGAGGATATGAAATGAGGTCTATATATATGCTTCCAATTTTAAATGATTCCCCCTAAACATGGCCATGATTAAACAACACTCAGACTATATATATGGTCATTCCTAATAAAAAATTATCACTATGATCCTAAACTAAATTTTGATGCTCCTAAAATAATTCACCAGCCTTAAAGATAAGATCATGAACATCAATGACATGATATGGGTTAGGGTGATATTTGAAAAGATCAGACACATGAAATACATCCTGCATATCATTATACCTTATCAGAAGAGACAATAACTGTTTCACCAGAATGATCCTCTCCAAAATCTCAAACATTCCATAAAAATGGCCATTAACATTCCTTACATAGGAATTTTATTGTGACATTATATTGGGGACACCTGAAGGAATACATGATCAACCATTGTAAATTAATGAGTTCAACGATGATGATCACCATAGGACTTCTATGTACTATATTCTATAACCATTTGTTTCTGAATCAACATAGACTATTCTGATGTTTCTTCATGAGACTCAGTCCCACCAACTCATACACACAACCTCTATCCAACAAAAAGGTGATATGAATGGCCTACCATAGAGTGCCTCATATTATTCTATCTGAATAATCATATAATAACTATTTTTATAGGGGAACCCAAATAGCACTATGTGATTCTACAAAGATCAAGCAAAACCATAGATTCGTTCCCTCAACATTTCATCTATAATATCAATTGTACACTTTGAATTACCGTCTTTCTATTGGTGAAATTGTATAAATAGAAACACTTGAGTACCACTGTCCTTATACAATCCTTTAAAGAATCACGGTGTAAAATATAGATCATGATATCAAACTATATGTTGTGCTACTCCATGAAAGGTCAATATCTCCCAAATATACATATTGGACAACTGATCATACATGATTTTTTCATGAGCTTGCCAGAAATGGGATTCATTCATCAAACTATCCAATATAACAAATATCACGTCATAATTATTAGGAATCCTCAATATACCTACAAACAAATCCATGGTAATGTCATTCGACTTTCATTTTGGAATACAATGCTTTTGTAGTAGAACAAATGGCTATTGATGTTCAGAATTAATTGGATACTTGGTGCACCATCTTTTAAAAAATATGTGTTCTCATTATTCATTCCCAGACACCAATATTATAAATTATTGTCAAAATATATTCATGCCAAACCAGGGGGGATAAAAAACACTTTGATGCATGGAATTCACACATAAATTCATCTGATATACATGTAAAAAAAATGTTCACTATGAATGTAGATGATATCATCGTCATTGATAACCTAATTAGATGGTGATTCCCCACATTCAAGTATTTACCCAATGGATAAAACACCTGATCCGCATTCTACCTCTCCTTAATCCAACATAGATGTGTGGACTCCATCGATAAGAAGATGAGGTTTATCTTCTCCTCGCCCTTCTGAGCCTCTATATGCATCTCAGTAAATTAGGTCATTATTTTCCACTTTGAACTATACGATTTTACTACATGATAAGGCTTCTTCTAGCTCAAATCATCAACAACATTGTTTTTATTATAGGAAATATTGGCTAGATCATTGTCAAATGAACTCATATACTCAACCCATCTGCACTGCTAGAGATTTAAATATCATTGGGAAAATATATAAATTAAACTTTTGTTGATGATATAAATACTAAACCATTCACTCAACATGTAATTCCACCAAAAACATTAAGGAAAAAACATTGTATCATTATCAAGATCATTCTTATTATAATTCCATTCATGCATCCTCATAAATCAGGATATATTTTCAATGAATTGATCACTCAACATCAACACTCCTTTAATTTCAATATCATATGTATAATAGAATAAGCTAGAATAATCACCCATATCATTTAGTATCAAAATCATTGTAGTGTAAAAATACTTCTTTATGTCATGGAAGAAATTACCACATACTTCAGACCATTCAAAATAGAAACAATTCACGGTAAATCCTAAAAGTGAAATTGTATAGTGGATAAATTCTTGGATGAATCTCTAATAGTATCCCCCTAAACCCAAAATAATGTTTACAGAAAAAACATTACAGGGATGATCCCAAGATAAAACTACCTAAACATTCTATACCTCTACTTACACTCCTTCCTAAAAGATGACATTTACCATGAAATGTACCTTTTGGATCCAAAATTGAATCATAAATATCATAGAACATATTCTATGCTCTCTTACTGTACTCAAAATGATTTTAAGATTTTTGGAATTATATTCATGATTAAAAAACTGAAACATGAATTTTTAAATTTAAAAAACCACAAACCAATCCATGTATGGGTGGAATATTTTGTTCATTAAGGCCATAAAATAGAATTAGAGTATATCAATCCTAACAGGATTTTAACAAACTCATACAGGACATACCTACTATAGAATGTAGTGGGTGGTAAATTAGAAGGTTTCACTCTCATCTAACGATACCATAAACTCAAATAAATATAATATAATACACAATACCCCTTTTATATTTAAAATGATCATTGATAACTGGAAGAGGAAAACTATTCGTATCTGTTGTATAGTTAAACCTTTGGTAATAAATACATAAACATAACATCCCATCATCATTATTATAAAAGAAACCAATTAACCCCATGGTGAAATTATCTTATGGATACATCCTTTAATATCTAACTCATCCAACTATGACTTGGATTCTATAAGCACTGATGGTTCCATTATATAAGGTGGAATGAAAATTGGTTAGGCTCTAGGAAGTAGAGCAATTTTAACCTCCACACCTCACCTAGGTGGTATCCCAGAGAAGTCATTAAAAAACATCCTAAAACAATAATATTATAGTTGGAAATACCCTATGAATAAATCCCTCATCATCTAATAAAATACTCATAGACAAGGCATTGAGATCACCTAATTAGAGATAAACTAGAACATCACAACCAAACCGAACATCCCACTTTCCACGATGTACATATCAATCACCCTTAGAAGATGTGAAAGTTACTCTCTAATGTAAACAATAGATGTGGAATTTTTATGATACCAACCAATCCATATCTAACATTATGTAAAAAAACATAAATCTAATGTTTTTACAGATCCCAATGGAAATGATAATTAACAGCCTAAAGGGAACAAACTTTTTCTAAAAAACATTCCTATGAATGTACACCCAATGGTGCGTCGATCGTCATAACACCATTAAAAAACTCTAAAATTAGAGTCAATCGATTTATAAATTGAGAATATATAGATGAATTTCAAGCACATGTATCAAATAATTTTATGTATGTCATATAAGATACATTAATTGTACACATGAATATAGATGGTTCAATATCATTATGAACAAGTGTGGGAATAACATCATGAAAGAAACTTATCCATCTACCATGTGCTCTTATCTGAGTCCCATGTGATACACTATATGTATGATACTATAAATCTTTCATGGAATTACCATGTCACCCACCCTAACCGATATCTCCTACTAGCCATCATGTATTGGGTAGAAGACCCCCTTATGGTACTCTAGTCTAGCCTACCTCCATCATCACTACCCATTGGATGTGGGTTCCTATAGTACTTATATAGGTGTCCCATCCTACTGAGATATTGGAACTGTACCAGTGGTTGGGGAATTGACTACGAATGTGAGGTGACATAAAACACTGTTGGAGGAACACTTGATTACTTCCCTAGGTCAACCACACAAACTCATCCACTATATACTTCCATAGTGTATCTTGGTAAAAGTTTTTTAGGAACATATTTTTGAAATATAACATACTATACCATACAAAAAACCTCTTCTGATCTTGTAAATCCCACCAACACATCACTTTTCCTCATACCATATAGGTTGGTATCTTGTATATTTTCTCTAGAGGAGTTGTTAAATGATCCAGGATTTTCTAGATAAAATAAATCCAGAATATATCCATCTCAGGTCCACTAACATTGGTGAGTGTCAGAGGTTTATGAAACTATAATTCTTGGGTCAGTTCAATCATATTCATCACATCATACCCTGGTTATCTCTCCATAAACTATATTAGGTGACAAATGTTCTAAAAAAATACTCTTTCTCCCCTTTACCCAAAACTATCACAGTCTCTTGTCCCACTACTGAGGAAAAATTATTCACAATGTCCACCATTCATAAATTCAATATGTTTCTCCATGTATTATTTTCTCTAAAATACCTATAATTAATCTTAGGACACATATCACAAGTTACATTCACATAAATCCATAATAAAGTATCAAGAACACACTACATTGTGTTCAAAACCAGAACACTTGCAATACCCAAATTCCCCTAACCTCATCCATAGAAAACACATGGTAATTAAATTTTGTATTTATAATTTTTCCATTGGAAAGACCATTTTCACAATTTATAATTACCATATGTAACATTTTTAACCATTAAAATTTCAATATTAGGAATAATTTCAATTAAATTACTCAAATAAAGAAAATAATTTTAATTCCCCATAACCCACTTATAAATTGATTTTTCATGCATGACTAACATGATAAATGTCCCATAAATTCATGAGTTCTTATAATGATTCATGATACTAAACTCTAGTTCCATATTGGTCCATAAGTAATATATAAAAAAAACAATGTCACTAAACCCAACATTATACAAGGTGAAACAACATTCAACTATAACAACAAACATCAAGAACAAAAATCCCATCATCGAAACATTGGTTTTCCTCAACACATGGGTGAGCTACCCCCATGCATGATCTGATGAATACTGTACAACTCATCCTACTCTATTATCTTCCATTCCAAAACTATGATACAACTAAAAGGAATGGTAATAATCATTTTTATACCATATTGTAGCATCCCCATCAGGATTCCACAAACTAGTTACCTGAACTAGTTTTTTATATGACCTCAATCACACCTCTCAATACAAAAGAGGCTAAAGACTAAAGAGGAGGGTCTAATATGTCACGTGTTCAGAATCTATCCTCTTTATCAAAGATATAAAATATAATAAATCAATATAAAAAAACAAATATCATTTAATAATTAATAACCAATGATAACCAAACATCGCATGACGAATTACAAAGAGGGGAAATGGCCATAAAGAAAATTAGTTAATATGTCAATACACACAAGTGTTCAATATTAAATGAAAACCCAAAAAAAAACACATTTCAATCTCCCTAGTGGGTCTTGAAATCATATCTAGTTCCCATATTCATTCTCTATTGGAATTTTGTAATAAACTATCTATCAATGCGTTATTTCCCTAATCCCGTTCAGTATGACACCACCAATAGTGTCTAAATTAATATCTAGTATATCCCAATTTATGAAGATTACTGAAGAATTAAATATAAATGATAAAAGTAAATAGTTTTCCTATTTTTAAACCATTATCTAAAATCATTGTCCCTTCGGTTCATGGTGACACCCAAACCAATATTGCTTTCTTTGTTTTATGCTAGAGTGGAAACCGTACACATATGTCTATTAATACTTATTCCTTCAAGGGATTTCATTATTAATATTAATTATAATTTCATTTTGGTAACCTAGGGAATCAGTATGGGTACCAATAACTTGGATACAAAGAACATCAATCTAGAATCATTAATTAGGATACATAATGTATTAGTCCAACACCAATATCAAGAGAACCTATAATATAATTATAGAACAAAAATAATATGTACATAAATATTATATTAGACACCAATTAACAAGATGTATTATGGTCCTTGAGCCTCACTCTTTAATCCCACAGATGAGAGGAATCTGTCCATCACCCTCTCCATATTGCCCACAACTATATATCATGGTTTCATATTAATTTTAACATCATGTTACATTTTCAGGTACTTTTGATGTTTCTATGTACCTCTATTTTGGAGTAGTGACTTGGTGTTCATTTGGGTGAATTTATAAGGAAAACTAAAGGATAGTGAGTTGTGCATGGTTTGTGCACGGTTCGACAAACCATGCGAAAAAACCATGTCAACCATGTAGAACTGGACAGAGAGGTCATCATGGTTTGCACATGGTTTGACAGACCATGCGACCAAACCATTCCAACCTTGCAAACCTGGATATTGGGTTCCGCATGGTTGGCGCACTGTTTTCCGGACCGTGTGCCTCTGTCCAGGTAACGGTGCACGTAGTTTTTTTAATTCCAAAAATCATTCTTAAAACCACTTGAACCCCTAGGACTTCCAAATTTCTGACCTTGGCTTGGGATTTAAACATTATATGTGTTTGAAAAGCCTCCCAGATATATTCCACAGTGATCTGAACTTCTTACTTCAAGATTGAAGTCTCAAAATAAGGATCTCATCTCCCCCTCGTAAGTGGATTTCAACCTGTTACATATCTCATTCCTTCCACTATCTTTCCATTATCTTTTCATGATATATTTCCACCCTTTTCCGTGGATTTAAACCTATGATTAGATAACTAGATCTACAATTGTGAATCTAGATCTAGTTTTACAAGATCTATATTCCACTGATCTTATTTTTTTGGTTTTAAGGATTTAGATATAGAACTTGATCAACGAAGTTTTGCTGCTCGATTTTTGGGGTTTCCCATTGGGCTAACTCTCGTCAGTAAATTGAGGTAGGTGGTTCTGCCCCAACTTTCCAAATTTATCATCCTTGTATTTCTTAATTTATTTTAATTTTTGATTTAAATTATATTTCCCAAATATTCTTTCAATTAAATTGATAAAAAGTCGATTCCAGTGAATCAAGGTATTTAAAATAGTTTTGGCCTGAAATTTTGGAGAACACCCAATTCCATTGGATTGGGTGTGTTTATATAAATTATAAGATTTAAATTGTTTAATTTAAATTGTGGATTTGAAGGAAATAATTTCAAGTAAATTGTTGAATTTAATTGTGGAAATAAATTGTGTGATGATGGAATTAGTTTTGATTGGATTTCAAACTGGTAAAAATGGAATAAAATGATTTGATACATAACCACGGGCTTTATCTTTTGAAAAAGGCGAGTTTTTGAATAAAACCTATTTTGGTTATAAATGGGAAGAAATTGTAACATTTCAAATGGAAGAATGGGATTGATCATATTTTAAGGAATTATTAAAATAGTTTTCCCATCATGTAAGAGAACATGCAAGAAATAGGTAGTTGCTGTGTTATTTGGATACACTCTACGTTATAACAATGTTCTAAAACATTCATACAGCAGGAAACAACCCTGAAGGGTTGGTGATGAGTCTCCTTTGGCCAGTGTCAGAAGGACTTCTGTATACACATTTTACATAGTTCACATAGAGATTGTGGAATCCTATAACTAGTTAATAATATTGTTCCATTTTGGAAGATGACCATGTTGCTCTCTTATATATTTATATTTGAGATATAAATGTATGTAAATGTTTTTGAACTACATTTCATGCCCACTAAATTTTTATAATCTATTTTATATAAATGTTTTATTTAAGACATTGTTTTAGAAATATTCTATCATCTCTAAAATCATTAACTAAAATATTTATTTCCATCATTTGAAAATGTACAACATGTTTTGTTAAAATATGATTTTGAATTGCCAAACCTATTTATTTGAAAATTGTATACTTTTCATTGGATAATCTATGTTTTGAATCTGTTATGGAATCTTTGGTGGTATCATATTGGGCTTAGCCTTACACCCTAGTTTTTCCTTCAGGTGTTTCTAGGCTTTCTTCTTCTAGGTTCGAGCAAAGGGAAGGGATCTCTTTGAGGTGGATCTAGCTATTGAGTTTTGTTCTTAGTGAGTTGTGTCGTTAGGGACCTTGGGGTTGTTTTACAATTTTTAGTACTTGGGTTGTAGTACTTTGGGATTTTTAGGCCTATTTGGTTTCTGGTACATTACTCATAGTGGAGTTTCTTTTTTTATTCATACTGTATGGTTTCTTTTATTCCAGAGTGTTGGTGGAAAAATCCTTCCAACATGCATGTGGTGTGATGCTAGGTGCTAGTCGCCGACACGTGGGGGTCAGGAACACCCTTGGGGCTATGTGAGGGATGGCTCAGTTATCGGGTTACCAGGGTACCCACCCTGGTTCGTGATAAAATGGTATCAGAGAAGGTTATGCATCTTGCCTTGATGACAGTATCCATTTGAGTATTCTTCTCGGGAGATAAGAGGTAGTTGTGATTGAGTGCCTAGCCAGATCTCACCATAATGAACATTATGTCACCAGGGTTGGTTTGGGAAAAAAGACTAGTGGATTAGTTCTAATATTTTCCCTTTTTTGATTTGGTTAGAGTGGAATCCAAATCTTGTTTATCCCTTCTATTAAGAATTTTTTTCCTTGTTACCCAATTTGAGTGTTAATCTAAAGTATTTTTATGTTGTGTAGCATCATGAATCTGAGAAGATGTGGGAATCAGATCCAAAAAGAGGGTGCTACTGAATCTCAAAAAGAGAGTCCTATTGTGAATCTGAGTCTAGATGAGGTGATTTTTCACACTATCCAAGCACTGGGACATGCACCACCTCTAGTTCATGTTCAGTCTCCAGATATAGATCCTCATAGTGGTATTCTCCGAAATCATTCTCAATAGTTCCTATGCCAGAAGCCAGCAGTTTTCAAAGGCTTAACTGACCCTCAACATGCTGAGGAATGGTTGACTAATATTGAATGTCTATTTGGGTTCTGTAGACACATAATGTGATCAAGGTGAAGTATTCCACCTTCATGATGGAGGGTCCATGTAGGATATGGTGGGACAAGATGGTGACAGATGGGAAACATGAGGTTTTGGAGTGGAAAAACATTAGGGTTCTTTTCACTAACCTGTTCTTTCCAGAATCATTGGTGTTGGCCAAGGATGTGGAGTTTTTCACGATTTAGTAGGCCATCAATAGCATGACTGAGTACACAAATCTCCTTTCTGAGTTAGTAAAGTTTGATCGTGAGATTATATCTAATGAGACGATTATGGCTCGAAGACTTGAGTTGGGACGTCAATCAGATATTCGTTCTCTAGTTTTCTTACTGATGCTACCCACTTATGTTGATGTGCTAGATAGGGAGATGATGGTTGAGATGGACCTAGCAGGAATGTCTGGGTTGAAGGAAGTTTCTTTCCCTCCTAGTGGCTGTGTTGTTTCCTTTAAAGGAAAATAGAAGCATGACGTCTCTCATGGTAGTTCTTGACAATAGAGTCATTATAGACCTCTGGTAGCACCAAGAGGGGCTTCATTGACTTGATATCATTGTGGAAAGTGGGGAAATTCTAAGAGGGTTTGCACTGAGGAACCCAAGAACTGTAGCTCATGCAGAAATTTAGGGAACTTACAGATATTCTACCATTACTTCTGTACTCCACATAGTGGAAAAGGATCATCATCACCTCTAAAACCTACAGGGCACTCAAATGCTTTATATACAAAAGGGTCCCACCCACAAGCGTCCGGAACGAAGCTTCATCACGCAGTGGAAGAGTTTCCAGAGGAAGCTGATATAGGTCCTACAACTATGAGAGGTACCATTATTATAGCTTCATATTTAGTGACTTCCCTTTATAGTACTGGTTCATCTCACTCATTAATTTCAACCCATATTTTTAATCTTCTTAATCTACCTATGGTACTTTTGTCTTGTTCAATGCATATTACTACACCCCTTTGTAAAATGAGAGAGAAGGGTCTATGTAGTCCTGCTTTTGACTTCTCCCTATCAAATGTTGATCATGCATAGAGCTTTTTGGTTCTCGACCTGAAATCATTTGACATCATATTCGGGATTGATCGTCTCATTGCCAGTAATGCCGGGATCGATTGATATATTTGACTGGTCTAACTTACTACACCCAGTGGTGTGCCTCTTGTTTTTTAGGAAGAATGGGAACCAAGGTAAAGCAGAGCTGGATCCTCTAATCCAGAGTTGGGGAATGTTATATCAGTGTTTGATTTTGATCTATAGAGAGATTCAATGTATTGTGATCTTCCCCCAATCTTCACTGAGTTTCCCAACATGTTTATTTATGAATTCTCTGGTTTGCCACCAGTAAAAAAGGATGATTTTTCTATTGAATTAATGCCTTGTAATCAACCAGTTTCAATTCCCTCTTACCAAATGGCTCCAGCAGAACTAAAAGAACTGAAGTCTCAGTTAGTCACTCTTCTTGAGAATGGTTTTATACACCTGAGTGTGTAACCGTGGGCAACACCAGTTCTCTTATCCATAAAGGATGATGGTTCTCTTCACTTATGTGTTGATTATCAAAATCTCAATCGAGTTATGATGAAGAAAAAATATCTGTTACAACGAATTGATGATTTATTTGGTCAATTGAAAGGGGCAATGTGGTTTTCAAAAATTGATCTTTGATCTGGTTACAATCAGTTCAGGATAAAAGAATCTGACATTGGTAAGACCAATTTTAATAGTACGTATGGCCATTATGTGTACCTTGTTATGCCCTTCGGTCTGACAAATGATCATGCAGTTTTCATGGATTTGATTAACAAGGTTTTCCATAAGTATCTAGATACTTTTATTGTAGTCTTTGTGGATGAAATTCTTTTATACTTCATGTCTGAGGAGGATCATGTGCATCATTAGAGAACAGTTCTGAGTCATGTATGGAATCAATGACCTTATGACAAGCTTTCAAAGTGAGATTTCTGAATTCAAGAAGTATATTTCTTGGGACATGTAGTGTCAGAACAGTGAATATCAGTTGATCCTAAGAAGGCGAAAGTTGTTATGACTTGGGAACAACCACAGAATATTTTCGAGGATTGGAGCTTCTTGAGATTATCAGGATATTATTTAAAATTTTTTAAAGACTCCCCAAAGTTAGCTTCTCCGATGAGTGCTCCGACTCGAAAGGGAGTGATTTTTTCCGAGAATGATAAATTTTAGAGTTATTTTTTTGAACTAAATTGTCTTTTGACTACTGCATCGGTGTTAACTCTTCTTGAGGCTGGGATAGGTTACGTGGTCTACTGTGATGCATCAGGTTCGGGTTTGGGATGTGTTCTTATGCAAGGTAATCATGCTGTTGCCTATGGATCTTGTCAGCTTAAGCCTCATGAGAAGAACTATCCTACCCATTAACTTGAACTTGCATATGTAATGGACACACATAAGTGTTATAGACCTTGCATTTATAGAGAAGGGTTTAGTGTGTATTCAGACCACAAGAGCATGAGTTACTTCTTCTCTCAAAAATATTTGATTCTTTACCAAATGAGTTGTGTGGAGTACCTATAATATTTTGACTTTGAAATTTCCTATACCCTGGGGAAAGGTAATGTAGTTACAAATGCGTTAAGTAAGAAACTTCTACCACAGGATGTGAAAGAATCTTTATAATGGTGGAGTTTGATGGAAATTTTTGATCAGTTGCATATTGGAGTTCAGTGGGAGGGGAATAAAGTTTCTTTAGCCAATATCCAGTTGAAATATACTCTACTTGAGTTAATTCTTTAGGAACAACAACTGGATGATGAATTCCATAGCAGTAGGGACTCCCTTTATGGTGGGGAGACTGAAACCTAGTGGTCGTTCTCCAAAGAGGATGTTCTGTGTTATCAAAATCATTACATCGTTTTCTTATCACCAATAAAGGATGTGACGGGGGATTGCCATAACTCTCAATGGGTTGTACACCCAGGAACCACAAAGTTGTTCTATGACATGCGGTGACAGTTCTTGTGGCTGGGTATGAGACGAGACATTTCTGAGTTTGTATCTCGTTGCTATACATGCCAGCATGTGAAATCGGAGCACCAGAAACCATCAGGTTTGCTTCAACCCATTTCAGTCCCTACATAGAAGTGGGATGAAATCTCTATGGACTTTGTGGATGGGTTAACTAAAACCCAGAGGAAGAAGAATGTGATATGGGTTGTGATTGGTAGGGTGACCAAGTCGGATCACTTTACACCTATTCAAGATACAACCAATGTTGAGGAGTTGGGAAATATCTATGTGAAAGAAATCGTTTGTTTGCATGGAGTTCTGTCTGCTATAGTATCAAATAGGGATCCCCAGTTTACTTATCGCTTTTGGAGAGGCCTTCAAGAGGCACTGGGATCTGAAGTCCATTTGAGCACGCCCTACCATCCACAGTTTGATGGCCAGATAGATAGATCTATTAAGATCATTGAAGATATGCTCCATGCACGTGTTCTCGACTTTGGTGGGTTTTGGGATGATCATCTAGGGCTAGTTGAGTTTTTTTATAATAACAGTTATCAGTCTACGATCAAAATGGCTCCTTTTGATGAATTGTATGGCTGTCCTTGTAAATCTCCATTATGTTGGTCAGAGATTGGTGAACGTTCATTGGTAGGACCGAGTTTGGTCCAAGAGATGAAATCTATTATCTAGTCAATTTTTCAGATAATGTTGACATCAAAGAGTCGGTACAAGTCTTATGCTACTCGTCACCATAGATATTTAGAGTTATTAGTTGGTGACCATGTGTTCTTGAATGTTTCACCCCGATTAGGTAATCGATGGCGTGGGAGGAAAGGGAAGCTTTCTCCTCATTATGTGGGAACTTTCAAGGTTGTTGGTCATGTTGGTAAAGTTTCTTACCGTCTAGCTCTACCACCATAGCAGACGTCGATGCATAACGTGCTCCATGAATCGCAGCTGCGAAAGTATCTCTCTGATCCATCTCATGTTTTTATTTGGAGTGATCTTGATATTGAACCAAATTTATCTGTGACTGAACGACCACTCAGGGTTGTTGATTCTGAGACCAAGGTACTTTGTGGGAGAATGATACCTCTGGTCTGGGTACTATGGAAACATGGTTCTGATTCTCATGAGATGAGGGAAATGGAGGCACTAATGAGAGATAAGTGGCCTCATCTTTTTGACGTGGATGTTTATTCATAGGCTTTCTGGGGACAGAATGATCTTATGGTGGGAAGTTTATAACATCAAATTACATTTTCAGGTAATTTTGATGTTTCTAAGTACCTCTATTTTAGAGTAGTGACTTGGGGTGCGTTCGACTGAAATTTTAAGGAAAACGAAAGGATGGTGAGTTGTGCACGGTTTGCACACGGTTTGACAAATCGTGCAACCAAACCATGTCAACCATGAAGAACTGGACAGAGATGTCCACACGGTTTGCACACGGTTTGGCAGACTGTGCGACCAAACCGTGCCAACTTAGAAAACATGGAAAGTGGGTTCTACATGGTTGGTGCATGGTTTTCCTAATCGAGTGCCTTTGTCCAGGTAACCGTGTGTGTGGTTTTTTAAATTATAAAAATCCTTCTTAAAACCACCTGAACCCTCAGGACTTCCATATTTCTGACATTTTCTTGGGCTTGAAACATTATAAGTGTTTCCAAAGCCTCCTGGAAAAATTTCAGGCAATCTGAACTCTTCCTATGTTATTGAAGGCTCAGATTGAGGATCTTCTCTCCTCCTGGTAAGTGGATTTCAACCTGTTACTTCTCATGTTATTTCCTATATATTTCCTTGATCTTTTCATGGGATATTTCCACCGGTTTTGTGGATTTAAAACTATGAGTTGAGATCTAGATCTTGGATTATGGATCTAGATCTAGTTTTACATGATATTGATGCCATTGATCTTTTTTTTTTTGGTTTTAAGGATTTAGATCCAAAACATGATCGATGAAATTGTGCTGCTCAGTTTTTGGGGTTTCGCGTTGGGCTAACACCTGTCAAAAAATCTAGGTAGGTGGTTCCGTACCTACTTTCCAAATTGACCATCCTTGTATTTCTTACTTTATTTAAATTGTTTATTTCAAATCAATTTCCCAAATTTACATTCAATTTAATTGATAAAAAGTCGATTCCAGTGAATTGTGGTATTTTAAATGGTATTGGCAAGAAAATTTGGAAAATCACTAATTCAATTGAATTGGGTGTGTTTATGGAAATTTGCTGATTAAAATTGTTTAATTTAAAATTTCGATTTTATGGAAGTGATTTTAGTTAAATTGTTTAATTTTATTGTGTAAATAATTTTTTTGATGATGGAAATAAATTTGATTGGATTTCAAACTGGTGAAATATGATTAAATGATTTGATAGAAACCCATTGATTTTATCTTGTGAAAAGGCATGTTTTTTAATAAAACCATTTTTGGATTTAAATGGTTAGAAATTGGAACATTCGAAATGGAAGATTGAGATTGAACGTATTTTTAAGAGTTCATAAAATATTTCGCCCATCATGTAAGAGCGCATTCAAGGCTTATGAAGTTAGTGAGTTATTTGGATACACTATACCCTACGACTACATTCTAAAACATACTTGTGGTGGGTCACATCCCCAACGGGTTGGCAATGAGTCTCCTTTGGCAAGTGATATAGGGATGTGTGTATACACATTTTTATGAGTTAACATAGAGAGTGTGGAATCCTATAACTGGTTAATACTATCGTACCTTTTGGCATATGACCATGTTGCTCAGTTGTATATTTATATTTGATATATAAATGTTTGACAATGATTTTGAACTGATTTACATGCTTGCTAAATTTATATAATAAATTTTATATTAATGTTTTATTTAATCCATTGTTTTAGAAATATTCCATCATTTCTAAAATAATTTCTTAAAATATTTATTTCCATCAGTAGAAAATGTATAGCATTTTTTTGTTAAAATATGCTTTTGAATTGACAAACCTATTTATATGAAAATTGAAATATTTTCTTTGGATATTCTATATTTGGAATCTGTTATGGAATCTTGGGTGGTATCCTAATGGGCTTAAGCTCACACCTTACTTTTTCATTGAGGTGTTTGTAGACCTTTTCTTCCAGGTTCGAGCAAAGGGAAGAGAACTCTTGGAGGTGGATCCATCTATTGAGTTTTGGTCTTGGTGAGTTGTGTCTTTATGGACCTTGAGAATATTTTCCCATTTTTAGTACTTGGGTTGTTGTACATTGGGATTTCTATGTCTCTTTTTTTTCTAGTACATTATTCCCAGTGGAGTTCCTTTTTGTAATGCATATTTTCTTGTTTCTTTTCTTCCACATTGTTGGTGGAAATATCGTTCCCAATTGCATGTTGTGTGATGCCAGGTACTAGTCACTGACCTGTGGGGATCGGGAATGCCCTTCAGGATCTGTCAGGGATGGCTCGGTTATCAGGTTACCAGGGTACCCGATCTGGTTCGTAACATTAATAACCCTTTTATAACCCATTATCAACATGATGTTCTATTTCATTAATCAAACTCAATTATGGTTCAATAATTTTAGCACAAGAAATAACATGGGAAATACCCTATTAATCAAGTTATCATATATATTTTTACATAATTAATTTAATATTCAATGTTAATAGAAACAACCCTTTAAATACCATTATCAAACCCTCCATCAAGGTGTAAATTCAATTCAAAAAATGCACTATTTCCCTTTTTTACAGTGAATAATTATAATTTCATGAATAAATGACACACCACATGGGTTTCCATTGAGCTCAATATCATCATCTTCAATGGTCCACTATGATCCTTGAATGGTCTCAAAATTTAGACAAGGTTAATTTCAATTTTATTCACCAAACGAAATTTCAATGCATGGAATCATAATTTCCCAATTAAAAACAAGATTATTCCATAAATTCTATGGGAAATAACATGTAGACCACCTTCCTTGAGATGATTGATGAATTATATCCCAACCTTATCCCTTAACACAATATAGAATGGCTGAAATCTGTATCCTAAAGAAGATATAAAATTAAAACCCAAGTCCAATACCCATCAAAACAATATCCCTTAAAGCATAGATGTAAACCATCAAATATGGAATAATTCATCGATCTCAAAGGTGAGTGGATTAATGGAGAGATCGAAACCTAAACATAGAAGAGATCACACACTAGATAAGATATGACCTTATTCTATATTATCATCAATTTATAATAGAAATGGTTTTAAAGGCCAAATATTCAATTAGAGAGCCTCTATGAAAATGGGGAGCATATTACGCTAAATGGGGGTTATTAGAGATATAATACCTAGTTTATAAAAAAGGGTTCTTACACAACCAAAATTATTAGATGTAACCATGCTCCATTACCATAAAATCAAGAAAAAATTATATTTGGGATGCATGATTTGGCCACACATTTACATTAACCATAAACCCACTATGAATCAAACCTTTGTCCCATAGTGATGGGTAACAAGGTAATCACTGGGTGACCACATGGTTTGAAAAACCATGTCCCAACATTGAAAACCCACTATGTTTAATGTTGATGAGTTCCATATATTTTGGGGAAAACCTAACAATTTTCTCTAACTCTATGCCAACCATGAAAATCCCAATTTGATTCCAAAATTCACCCAATTCACTCAAAAAGAAACAAAATAAAGACCCTTCCAAGGTATAATCAAAACATGGGAAAAAAATTCCAAAAACTGAGAATGAGATTTATTAATATTTTTTTTATTACATATTTATAGTTTTAAAATTCTGATATTATAGTATGTTTATTGATATTATTTAATTAAACTATCATGTATATTTTTTAGTTTGTTATAAAAATGAATTTTTGTTCATTTTACTAGTGATATTTAGAGTGATTCCATTAAAATTATGTCTATGACCTTCTCAAACAGCATTAATACCATTGACCATGATGAACATGATATATATATATATATATCTTCAAATCACAATAAAAATGGTATATTATGGGGAATATTCCTTGTATTATTGGTGGAGTGGAGTTATTCACATAAAATAATGAGACATGTCTGATAAGGATGATGAAGTGGATGATTTGACCTATAACATTAAATCATATCAACAATAATAAATTTATTTATTTATCCATTATGAAATTGAGATAATAGTCCTTGAATATGTATTTGAAGCAGATGGAGTAATGATAAGGAAGGATAATGGCATGATTGAATGAAAAAATTGATCATATGTCAATCATCCTTTAAATTGTCAATTACCTAGGTTATATGTTAATCATTTTTTTGAACTATGGATCTTTTATTATACATAAATTCATTTCTAATCATGTTTTGTTTAATTTTTAATAGCAAATTTTATATTTTAACATATGTGTAGTCATCTACTAACATATCTATGGATTATTTTTCAGTAATATGTAGATGTTTTTATTTACAAATTCCATTTTCTACAAGAATAATTCATAATATATATATATTTTCATAACTCATTTAAATGATAAGAATTCCAAATATGAGATGATTTATTGATAGTAGTAGAATATCAATTGATATTACCCTAACCATAAATATATAATCTCTATTTCCATTTGATCCTTCAAGCACCCAAACTATAGTATCTAAGGTTTCCTTCATCTTTCTTTCATTAACATGTATTAATCCACACCCTGATTCACCATTTCTAGAACGTGATATCTCTTTAGAGAGGTAACTAGCGGTCACCCCTATTTCCTCATGAAAATTATATAGGGTTAATGTTATAACGACATAATTTAATTAGAATAAGGTGGTTCCACCCTTTTATACCAACAACTACTTATTTTATATTAAATAGAAGCAATGTTACTATAGAGATCAACATTGATAGTGTATATTTGTTGAATCGACATGGATTGAAGGTAGCTGATACATATGATTGCTTTGGGGTCCCCATATATGATCTTTTATAATTATTTTACTATATTAGTGTCAATTTGGAGGCTGATCTAGTGAAAATTATGATTAGAGACATATGAATTTATATTTGATGAATTAGATATTTGATTTTCAAATAAAAATAATTTTAATACATTATATCAAAATTTAATGTTATTATTTAAAGAAATATTATATTTTTAAAAAATAATTTTTTTATAGATGTTCATCATGTTAACTGTTGGTAATTCTGTAGCATGAAAGTGCAAGTTCAGAAATATGTGTATGATATAGAAAAAGTTTAAAAAGATAATATGGAATTATTTCAATGATAAATCATTCACCACTCATAATATATATGATAATATACCCAAAAGGGGTACCGTGAGATTTGTGGAATGTTTTTTTCAGTCATCACAACAAGAATCACATGTTATTGAAGAAAATAATATTCTATAAAAATAAAATACTATATTTATTCATGGATTGTAATGAGATGTGTAATTTAAAACATTAAAATTAAATTTTCGTTTATATATTTTGAGATGTTTCATGAAAAAATTTATCAATCTGGCTGAATCAAATCATCCCCCCACACATGATGTTTGAATAGTTTTTCATAGAACATATCCACTATAGTGATATTTTCATTAGTTGAAATATTATAAGGTTAATATTATATGTATTATATGATAAGTGTGTTAACCATCTATAATAATATATGATTAAAATTAAATATGTAAATTTTTTTGATATACTTAACTATATGCAACATCGATCATTAGAGAAATCCATGATATATTTAGAAAAAACAAAAATGGTCAAATATGAATATTTATACCTAGGTGATTAATTTTTCAGAATGATTTGGAGTAGTTGTTTTATGATATATATATATAATTAAAATAATTACTATAATTAAAAATAGGGAAATTTAATTGGTTGACCTAAAATGACTAATAAAATGAGTTATAATTTAGAAATGAATTTTTCAAGAATGAATTTCCTTTTACAAGAGAGACATTTATATTTACAGAAAAATATGATTAATAATAAATTGTGTTTTATATTATTTATTGGTTAATAAAACTACAGTATGAAATTGATATGAAATAATAATAATATAACTTAATATTTTCAATGGTAATTTCCTCACAAAAATGGTGATTGATTATAATTTGTGATTTCATTAAAAATTTGAATTTATAATTTTTTGAATTTTTTATTAATAAAAATATATTAATTATTTAATTAATTATATCTAAATTAATATAATATAAAAATTTCAATAGTTTTTAAAAATGTTGACTTCATGTAAAAAAATGTGGGATTTTGGAAATTATAATTTTTATTATTTTTTCAATTTGTTGGGATAATCAATAAGTTTTAGAAAACATTTATGTAAAAAATATGAATTCATGGCATATAATATTTCTTTTATAAAAAATATTTTATCTTATAAAACATATTTTATATATTATTATAACTAATTTAAATGTTACTTTAATATAAAAATTATTTTCTCTTTTTAATTAAAATATATTTTTTCAATATGAGGTCTAGTTTTAGTATTAATATTATGCCTCATATAATTTATTAAATTCATTACAAAACAATTTATATAAATAAAATTAGTAACCATGATAATATTTTCTTATATATAAATTTAAATTAAAATTGTTTTTTTCTTAATTTTTTATATGATTAATAGTGTGTTTTTTAAAGAGAACACTTTAAAATGGTAATATATCCACAACATCAAGAAACATCTTAAAATTGAATTAATTCATAATGAATTCCATTTTAATCTCCCTAAGACCCTATCCCGTGAAAATAATCCCATGTATAACCATAGTTATCATAATCCCTTCAATTTTAAGGTAACTATCTAGGAAAATCCCCATCCCCGACGAGAGTATTGTCACATATTTTGTTTTCTAATTATTTTTCTGTTTAAAATTTATTATAAAAACAATAATATAATCATATTAATATCCTTTATATCCTTTATTTTTATTATATTATGGTGATTTTAATTTTTTTAATTATAAACCCAATATATTTAGAAAAACAAAACCACATTCATGCGTTGTACTGACTACCACCTCTACCACATTACATGTTTTGTTTTTCCCTTTACCTTCTCGAAATGTTGGATATGATGATGGTATATAAAGATATATATGGTGTTTATAAGAAAATTATATTTATTCAATGATAAATTATATATCCTATTAATTATTTGATCAACAAACAATCATCATTAATATAATCTGTTACAATAATCATTTTAAGAGGACAATTATTTTTCAAAATATGTAAATTTTTCATATCAACTAATTATTCTAATTATTGATTATAATTATGATATATAACTCTAATAATCAGAAAATATGATCATTATGTTTCTTTTATAATGATATTACAACTAAATGACCTCATCATCATTTATTAAATTAGAGAATGTTCATGTTTGGTTTAGTTTAACCACATAATTGAAAGATAGAATGAATTTAAAAAATTAAATACTATGAGAACTTATTTAATGGTATTATATTATACAAGTGATTATATATTTATTTTTTCATTTGTGGTCAGGATAAATAAATATTTGACACATTAATTTAGAATGCACTATTATACCATTAATAATCATCAAAACAAGATCATCTTCAATTTCATCATTTTGGTTCGTAAATAAAATTACATGAAATAAAATAATAAAATTATACATTATCTTTGATCACATAATATTGTGTTATGTATGATATACAAATCATTAAATTTTAATTAATAATAAGTACGAAGATTTTTATTATGAAACTAGTACAATGTAACAATACTATTAACACCTGATGTGGAAAATGGAATAATTTATATATAAAATAAGTATCTATAAAATGAATGAATTAAAGTGGACGTGAATAAGGATTAAGTTAATTTATTATAATATATATTTTTCATACATGTTTTCATGTATATAAATGGATGTTAGGAAAAGAGGTTTTGGTTTTCATGTCAATTCCACCTTAGGAAAACTAGTATTTTATTTAAGAACCCAATTTCATTTATATGGTCATATAATACTGATTTTAAATATCAAGTCATTAATTATATATTAATCATGTTATTTGAAATATGTTTTAAATCCTTCTATTTCAAGAAGCTTTATTCAAAATATTATAATCTGAAAGGCATTTATTTCTCATAATTATGACTATTCGATACATAATAAATTTTATACACCATGTTCCATTAGTATAGTGTTATATTTATTTACTACTCCCTGAATATTTTATTCCTTTCATTTAATGGAATTCACAATCCAAATCCTTTTTCTTATTCATGTGGCTAGTTTTTATTTTTTACCCAGTAGTATGGATTTTTGGTTACTCAATTTTCATTAAATATACTATCATTATTCATTGAACTTATTCAATATAAGTGGCATAAATTCTACCATTTGATTTAATTATTTAGTGTTATATCATAGTTTTGTAGGGATACAAATTTATAATACATAAATCCTTTTTCAAATATTTTTTACTTATTATGATATATTATATTGAAACTGTCCACATTATTTCTCTAGATGAACTATGATCATGTTGTAATAGTATTTTTTGTGTAGGAGAATTCTTAATCTATACAGTGTGAACAAAAAATTTTACAAAAATTATATTGTACTATGTTGAAGTATAATATGTGATATTCTATTGACAAGAGGTAATGTATTGATGTCATAATATTTATTATTATTGGAATTTTGACCATGTATTGTTTATCTGTACACCTTCTTCCTTTAGATGGGTAAATATCAGGTTATTCGTTTTATCGATATGGGGAAATGTATTTTCATTCCATATAGTGTAATTTTAATATGGATGATTATTTTAAAGATTTATAATGTATTTTGTATTCATTTTCTCTCATAGTGAATGATTTAGACAAAAACAAGTGACATATCGTGCCCACCATTTTATTTCCCCTTGATGCATCGATAGGGATCCTTATACCAAATTGGTTGGTTTTTATGTCTAAGTATCTTATAAAAAATTTATATTATCAAGAGGTAATTCTTTGATAGTATAATTTATAGACAATAAAATCCATGAAAATTAATTTTTCTTGTCATAAGGCATCAATATCAGGTATTTGATGTTGGATATTATGCATTCCACCAATATGTGATTATTATCATTGATATCAATTGTTTTATTTTTTATCATTGACATAGAATTATCCCATTATTGATTTTATTATTTATTATTTTTTTACATATTCATTCTAAAATATTTATTTCATGCTTATGTTAATATTGTTGCAGTTATATGTTTTCCATACTGATTATTTGATCTCCTGACTTCTTATATTTTTTATTTTCCATGGTTATTGATAAATTTTGTGTAGTTGAAATGTTTTAAATGATATGAAATTTAAAATAATTTGTGGGAAATGTTGAAGAATATTCATGTATTAAGTAGTTTCACATATAATTGAATAATATTCCAATTTGATACAAAGAATATAGGATTTATTTGTTTTTATTTTGTTATCATTTTATGAATCTCTAAACTAGAAAAGATCTTTCAGATGCAGGAGTTTCAAAAATAATTTTTATTTTGTAATTATAGTTGGTTACATTTATACTTTTATAGATAGTATCAAGAATGTAATGTAATGTATGTGTTTTGAGCAAAAAATGTAGGAGTTTTAACCAGGTAATGTCATTGAAAAATTGATTTATCACCTTTTTATTATTGATAAATATTATAGGGATACAATTCTTCTAGATAGAACATTGATAGGATGTTAATACAAACTATGATTGGAATTTTGTGACCTATCCTAATAAATATTCTGTGGCATGGATAAATTTTCATTTTTTTGGTTAAAAAAACATTTATTACTATAATAACTTATGAATCCGAGGATAACAATTTAAAATAAAAATTATTATCATCGAACTATATGTAATAAAAAATTTGATTCATATTTACTAAATAACATTAGTTTTTAAAATTTTAGATATCAATTCCAAATGTAAAATTATTTTGATAACAAGTGTTTTCTAAAATACATTCCCTTCCGACTAGGATAACACTGCCACATTCTTAATCTATATTACATAAAATTTCAGGAATATTTATTTGAATGTATGAAATTATATAAGTATAGGATTTCAATCCCACATAGTCCTTCTCATTATATTAGGATGTTCTAGTTGTTTAGGTCATTGGGAAAGAGAATCCTTGTCATGTACACAGGATGGGTTCTAGACCAATATTGTCTAAGTTATTTAAAGGGTCACTAGGGAAGGAAAAAATATAATATAGGTTGTAGATATCCCTAATATATATATTCTTATAGGTTGTTTCATGAAATTAAAAGCAAAATTCAGCCATAGCTTAATGAAATAAAACAATTATGTACACATATAAGGCTGCAGGATATGCTGATCATTGATTTGTTGAAATATTTGTTTCAATTATATCAGAATACAAGTGGATTTCTCTCTGGTGATATTTCATCGATTTATTGTTAGAGCCATTAGGTAAATGATATTATTTCATTTTCATTTACTAAAAAAATTATATTTGTTTCATATAGGAAAATAAATATACCCCTTATTTAATTTTAATGAAAATTTTCATATTGGTTTCAGGAAATGGGAGTGAATATTGATATAGAGTTAGGGATGGTGATTACGTTGATCTATGTTCTTTAGGTAATGATGAGGATAAATTTTTAATTTATTGGTGAAATATTAAAGCTAAACTCATTATTTAAAAATTACTAGGCTTAATTAGATATACATGAGTTTACTTATAATGTATGTTCTTACAATATGAATGTATTCATTGTTATCTATATCTTTTTATGTTTCTACTAATTTATTTATTCCTTTGGGATAATGTCTAATGCTCGTTTTTATTATTTTTAACATCAGAATATATCCTCATTATAAAATTATGATAAATATTATGAATATTATAAATAATTCAATCTAAAGCTATATATCTAAAATACATTCATTCATAAAACAATTTCTAAAAAATATGATAATTACTGCTAAAAATTGTTTCATATTAGTTGACTAAAAACCAATATAAAGTAAAATAATTGGGATGTAAATTAACTCCCATTCATAATTCAGCTTAGGTTTATTATAATCATCACATAATGATTTATTTGTGTTTTAAACCAGAACAAAATATCTAAAAAAAGCAACCCTAGTCACTATTCAAGGAATAGCAGGAGAACAAATTACATATATTTTTCAAAAAAAAATAGACATAGAATTTGTTCTATTTCGGAGGCACGGATGTAAAACCCCAATTTATAATGACCTTTTTTTTTCAAAAACATTAATTTTATTTTAGTTCTTCAATTTCATGCTATGCACTTTTTATCTTTCATTATAAAAAACACCAAGATAATCTTTCACTAAATGATTCAACATCATAGCTAGGGCTAAATGAAACACTAAGTTTCTATGAAACAACATTTTATTATTGTAATTATTTAAACAAGATAATTATTACATATCCATTAGACATAGTAATATGAATAATGATAAGTATTTTTTCCAAATTATATATAATAGTGTTATATAAATAAAACATATTGATAATAAGACATTGAATTTTATTAAACTATTGACACATTTGAATATACTATTTTCTTAAATGAAATTTTTTTATGTCCTTAAGTAAAAAATGTAAAAGAAAATTAGAAACATTTATAATTTAAATTTTATAAAGTGAAATTAATGGTTTAATTAAATTTTTTATAATTATCTTATTGTATGTTTTTAATATTTTTCTGAAATACTTCATTTTTTTGGAAAAATAGTGAAAAATACTATAATTTAATGCAAAATGGTTATAAAACTAATTTATTTTAAATGTTAAATTATATTTTAATTCAGTTTTAAAGTATAATTATATTATTAATACATTAATTAAACCAATTTAGTCCATTTTAAACAATTTCATAATGAAATTGTATATGAAAAAATTTCAATATTTTGGACCTTTTCTCTTTAAAAACTTGTCATCTCATCCCATCTATGAGAAAAATTACAATTTAATTTTCACCACTTATGTGTTTTTAATTTGGTAGAATTGATTCCATATTTGTAATCATAATTTCATATAATTTATAAGAAGGTAAATAAATTTTTGACCCGAAATATTAGTGAATGTAATTAAAATTAATTATAATAATAAATGTAAAAAGAGATTAATTGATGACTAAATATAGAATATAAGGTGTAAAATCTACCATTCGCTTTTTTAAAAGTTTTTTTATACCAATTTTACAACTTTAACACTTGTAAGGATCTATAATGATTGATAATTAACTCTTGGTGGATGAGTAAAACATGGGGAGCACTCAAATCTTTATAAGAATACCCAATATTTCCACTTCCCAACTTATAAATGGTTTCATTTCCTCCCCCTCTCTTCACACCACTCAAGCCCATTGTATCACCCAAAAACAATACAAATATTTTAAATAAATTAAACCCTTCATTACTGAATCCTCACTTGTTCAATAATTCCAATCATGGAATCTATTTAGTGAAAACCAAAATGAGTTATCCAAAAAAGATATAAGATCCTTCAACATGTTCTTTGTTTTATTTCTTTTTCAACCCCATAATTTATCATTATTCCATTAATACATAATAAACTTATTATAGTAAAAATTATAATACATCTTCACATTTACAGTTCTACCTAAACACACATACTTCCCTAAACTGGGATACACAATCATCTTTCTTGTGTACAACAGACTACCACCTCGCAAACCGATGTCATTCGTTGTTACATTAACATCATTAAATATTATTAATAATTATGTAATTTATATTATTATATGATATATACGACGTATATAATATTATTTAGTTACTATATAACACAAAAATTCACGATTTCAAATTTTTAAAACATGATAACTTCATTTTTTGACATGTGGAATACCGCCTCATCAAAGAGATGTGATTCATTATCACTTTACATAGAATGTATCAAGGACTTGTTTAGTTTAAATATATTATATATATTAAATAATAATTATAAATTAATAATATTATATATATAAAAATTATATAATTTTCTTTCTTTCTTTCAACCTGATAAGAAAATGAAGACAATGTTCATTCACATGTATGCCCACCTTCTCCATTTATGATGTATTTCTTATTCTATTTATATCATTTATAGATTATTATAAATACATATATAATAATATATATGAAATTTATATTATTAGTATCCATTTTTATGATTAAATAATGGCATAAATAGGATGACTAAAATTTAACAAATCAAAACACATGCGAAAGACAAAGTAAGTATTACATGAAACATAACATTAACATGAAAATTTTAATTAGAGGTTAATAGAAGGTTATAAGTAATTAATATAATTAAATTTTAAATTTAATATTTCTCATTAAAATATTTATAATAAAATTATATTAATTATATTGTATTTTTTAATGATTTCAAAGAGAGTAAAGACATATTGTAAGGATATTTCTAGTCTCACATTTATTTATGTTAGGGTTATTCCATATAAAACACTAATTACTTTTTTATGGTGTATATACTTCCAATGACTGTATTATTTCCTTTTCATAGTTATATTTATCGGTATTTACATAGAAATTTTATGTTCACTCTTTCAGAAGGGGTTTTTTCAAAATTTATCATGTCGGTAAGGTATTTTTGTTTCAATTTTCCCTATTTTAGACACATGTTTTGTTAAGAACCTATATTATTTAAAGAGGTGTACAAAATTTTCATTTGACAAGTTATATTATGAATATTATACATTTAAAGATTTTATAAGAATCATGGAATTTTATTCTCTCATGGGTATTATGATTTAATGTTAACAAAATGGTAAGAGTCTATTGATTCAATCTCATTTTTTATCGAGCGTTTTTATGATTATGATTTCATGGATGAAATGTTATCATGAGTATTTTCTCCTATGGTTATTAATTATATCCACATTTAATGGTACCATTATTCCACTCTTTAGTATTAAATATATGTTAAGAAATGTTTTCAGATAAATCTAAAATTATTTCTCCAATGGGTTGACAATTTTTTTTTATTTGAAAATAGTGTTATAAAATATGTTAAAAAATAGAATTTTTATAGTGATATTTATCTAAAAGGATATTAAAATTGTTTTATGGGTTTCAAAGCTATTTTCAATTAAAAAAGTTTCAAAAAGTGTTTTATTTTTGAAAAATACTTCTTCAAACCAGAAAGGATAGTTAAATTAATAAATTTATTCAAATTATATTCTCCTTCTAAGATCATATCATTTTAAATAGTTTGTGCCTTAATATGGATATGATATGTGGAAATAAATCTTTTTTATCATAGTGGTTAATTTTTAAGATGAAAAGTTAGTTATTACCCCAATTATTCTTCCAAGGGTTATATTATTTTAAAAACATATTCTTATCATGGGTCATTCTTTGATGAAATGACTGTGAGGAATTTATCTTTTCCATTGGTTATGAAATGATAACAGGTTTATGATACCCATTTTAGTTAATTTGTTGTGATATGAAGTTTCTGAAAACCCAAATCTTTTTAAGGATGTGATATGAATAATATATTATTATCTGACAGAACATGCATGTGTGATATTATTATGTGATGGTTGGTACCTATATCTCACTCCAATGGATTGGTTAATGATTTATATATCATGACATAATGATGTGAGTCAAGTTTATGGTATTGATCTACTATAGATTATGGGGACACCCGATCCAATAAGGGAAGATGTGGAAACCTGATCCACTTTGGGTAGAATGGGAAACCTGATCACATAAAAATAAAGGTCATTGACTGAGGATTTTCAAGTGTCCCACCAAGCTTTTGTATTCTCCACGATGATACCAAATTTGTTTTGGAAAGTTTCCATAAATTATAGGGAATTATATTACATGATTATGTGTCTAAAACAATTCTATTTCTTATTAATATGTTATTCATTCAATGACTATTATCTTGATTCCATTATGATTCACTTCTTATGAACAAAAAATCCTAATAAAATGATTCATGTTTATGATCATTGATATGAAGGGTATGATATGATAATGTTATGTTCAAATTTTCATACCCTTATGCTCATGGTTATGCGTACATATCTCCCTGGATTACCAATACTGGTCATCTGAGCTCACCCCGTTTATGTTCCCATTTTACAGGCTAAAAAGATATGTATTATTTATGAGTTTTTAAATAATGTTGTTAGTCATAAAAAACCTAATGGGAGATATTTTAGCTTATTTTTTTACTAGTGTTTTCTTTTTCTATGATTTCAAAGAATCTGTACTAATATAGTCTTCAGGGATCTGTTTCAAAAATATATTATGTATTCTGAAAAAACGAGGTAATTTTCAACTATGTTAAGTGAGGGTCTCTATAGTGGGTATCAAATAAAATTTTTAGTTTATCTTTTAAATCACAAATTAGAAAACCTTAGTGAGTTCCCAAAATACATGTATAATTATAATTATAAGTATAAGGAAAAAAATAGGATAATTTTCAGAGATTTTGGTAAGGATAGAGTGAGTTGTTTCTTATCAATACATCCCTATCTTTATACTACAAGTGGATGTGGCTCCAGAATAAATGTAAATAATAGTAATAACCCTAAAAAAATTATATTGATCTAGACTCTATCTGTAACTGGTGCACAATAACATACCATACTAATACCCTAGTTTGAAACTCTAGGGGGACATGATTTATTTAATTTATAAACATTTCTTAAATAGTAATGAAAGATATATATATATATATATATATTGGCTATGAGTAACCTATGATAATCCTTAGGTGTCATATATTAAAAAGGTATCATAATTATTTTCATCATATGAGTATTTTTCAAGATTTAGTGGTTCCAAACTAGGATTATAATTTTTTTGCTTTGATGTTTGGTTTTAGTCAATGGATGGAAGTTGAAGAAACCCCATTAATGGTTATTGGGATGGAAAATTAAACTATTATTAATATGAGAAACCATATTATATTGGATATGGAATTCCAAATATTGTTTCTATGATCAACCAAATCTCTCATGCTGTGAATCATGATATAAATACAAATGTGAAAAAGAGGGAATAACATTATGTTGAATCCTTACTATGGAAACATACACCATATATCAAGGTATCATCTAATACACTTTTGGCTGAACAATGGATTAGTAACATTGAAAATATATTTCCCATCCTCAAGTGTAAAAAACTTGATAAATCCATATTGGTTGTTTATCATTTACAAGGTGAATCATGCCAGTGGTGTACACTAATCAATAATACTAAGAGGAAATATGATATTTAATCAATGAATTTGGTAGAGTTTAGGAAATTATTTTCCAGTAATTACTTTCCTCATTATCTTCATAAAAATAAGGTGAAAGAGTTACATGAGTTAGTTCAATGTAATTATGAATCAATTCATACATGTGAGGCTAATTTAACATTACTTTTGGGGTAGGATTATCGTATTAACATCCAACCATAATTTAATGATGATAGTTTCTTCAATGTATTAAATCAAATCCCCAAATGGAGTTGTCCATAAGAGAATTTAGTACCTATAAAGAGATTGAGTGTTTTGAAATAACGAATACAATGGAGGATGTAGCTATATATCATATCATGGTTTTAAAAAGATAAATAAGATAGGGTTCAAATGAAAATTTAAAAACCACATAGATAAAAATATGAACCGTTATTTATGCTCAATGTGTTGAAATATGCATGAAATTAATTGTCTTATAGGTATGATAAATGTTTTAATTGAGGAAGTGTAAGACATGAGGTAAATTATTTCCAAATTAATGAGAATAAGTTCGATAATGTTGCGAAAATAGGTAATGTTGAATAGAATGAACCTACCACAATTTAGTGATTCATGTTTGAAGAGAATGGCAATTATGCTTAGTAGTTCCCAAACCTGAGGGTAAATGATAATAATCAGCGTCAAAATCCTCTTAATCCAATAAATAAGGAGAAATATCATGTGTATCCCTATCTCTGATTTGGGGTGTGATGATGAGATGGTGGAAGGTACAATTACCATTAATTATATAATTGATAATATTTTATTTGATTCTTGGTCTACCCTCTCTTTCTTATCTAATGGATTTATGAAGGGTATATACATTCCATTTAAACTATTAGATATGTGATTAGTATAGAAAACACATAATGGTATTGATAGTTTTATCTCAATTCTATGAATCCTCTCTAGTTGAAATATTTATTAATGTGGTTCCAACAACTCTTATCAATCATTATTTTCCTGAATTTAATGGGATTTTATGCATGGATTTTCTTTCTATGAAAAAATACCTCATCAATTGTCAAGGATGGAAAGTTATGATTGATATTCCCAACAAGCCTATTATTATATATAAATTTTAAAGTCTATATGAACTCACTGTGGAGATTACTTCCTATTTATGGGTCTAAATTATCAATCATAAGGTTTCTTTGTATCACATTCTTGGGGAAGAACTCAATATCAATAGTCTTCCAATTGTTTGGGATTTTTTTTATTTCATTTACATAAGAGTATACTAGCCTATCAACAATATGTGATGTTTATTTCTAAATATAACTCATACTTGGTTCCCCAAAAATTTCAAATACTCACTATAGAAGACCCTAATTTAGTTGAAGGAATTGAAGAAGAAACTTAGAGGCACCTTTTATAAGGGATTAATTCGGCTAAGTGTGTCACATTGGGGTGCACTATTTCTTTTTGAGAAAAAGAATGAAGGATCAATGTGAATCGGTAATAATTATCTATGGTTAAAAAAGTTCACTATTAAGAACAAGTTTTCACATACTCCAATTGACATCTTGTTTGATCAATTGTGCATATCTCAATAATTTCCCATGGCTGAACATAGTTCTTGATACCATTAATTGTGTGTCAAGATAAAGGGTATATTAAAAATGATATTCTATAAAAGGTATGAAGACTATGAATATATATTGATTTATGTTGTTTTCACTAATTCTCCTACTATTTCATGGATTATATGAATATAGTCACTAGATACTGCATTAATAATACTTTTGAAGTCTTTATAGATGATATTCTCATGAATTCAAAGAGAAAGGAAGATAATGAAGTCCACATGAGAATTGTACTAAAGTCACTAAGGAATGAGAAACAATATGAAAATTTTATAAAAGTGTAAATTTTATCTACAGAATTTTTCATTTTTGGGACATATAATCCATGTGAGTGTCTAATAGTTGATCTATCAATGATTGAGGCTATTGAATGTTAGAGAAGAACAAACAAACTGATTATGATCCATATATTTCTTGCATTAGCGGGATATTATTGGTGACTTTTGGATAATTTCTAAAGACTATTTAATTCTCTATCCAAGTTAACTCATAAGGGTTCTAAGTTACTATGGATAGATGGATGTGAAAAAAGTTAAAGGAACTAAAGAAAAGTCCATTCAGGGCACCTATAGAAAACATTACCATATAGTACAACATGTTTGGTAATATATATTAATGTATCTAAGATGATTTCAAATGTGTTATTATTCACAATAACATGGCTATCACTTATTCGACATTATAGTTGGAGATCCACTCCAAAAATTATCCAACTCATGATTTGGAGATAGGAGTTTTAATTTTTTCAAGAAATATATGGAGGCATTATCATTATTGAGAAATGTGTGATATATATACCAATTATAAAATTATGAAATATATATTCACATATTAGGAGTTTATCATATATCGTAGAAGATGGATAGAGATAATATAGGATTGTGACTTCTCAATACATTACCACCCTAGGATTATGAACATGTTGGCCGATTCTTTTAGTTCGAAAGATAATGGTAGCTTATCCATGATGTGTATTGAAAAGTATCCAATATTTACTAAATTTTACATGGCAGATTAAGAAATATTGACAGAAGGGGAAAATATTATCTTTCTAATTTGAATTTTCAATCCCTTAACCATGTAAAGATTACATAGGCACCGATTGAAGATGTATAGTTGAATAAAAAGTTAAAAAATGTTCTAGATTTTAAACATGATTATAATTAAATGATAATGTTCAAGAATCGTGAATGTGTTCCATCCATACCAGGTTTGAAGATGGACCTGTTATAGGAAGTTCATAGCTCCTAATTCACAATTCATCATAGAATTGTGATGTTTTATAGAGACATGAATGAATACTGATGTTGGAATTTCATGAAGAGGGAGATCAAAAAGATTGTATCTTAGTGTATGGTATGATTGAAATTTATGGATAAATGGCAAAAGTCTATGGATATGTTGCATCCATTACCCAAAACATATTGTAAATGGGAGAACATCACTATGTAATTTGATATTAGACACCCCAAAATCTCTAAAGGGATTATTTCAATATGGAAGCTATTTGATCTCCTTAAAAACTGAAAACAATTCATCACTACCAAAGAAGAGTTATTTATGGATTAGATTAACTAGATATACATTAAGTAAGTGGTAAGGAATGATGGAGTAACACATTACATTATATCTGATCAAGATTAATTGTTAAAATCAATGTTTTTGGAAATTTTTTAGTAGAATACATGATACAAAACTAAGATTTATAACTTCTTATCATCCACACATGGATGATAAGTCTAATAGAACAATTCAAACCATTAAGGATATGTTGAGAGCTTGTTCTATGGATTACAAAGTTATTTGGGATCAATAAATTTCTCCAGTTGAGTTTTCATATATAAATATATTTCATTATATAATAAATATGGAAGCTTATCAACGTACTGTATGAGAGGAAATGTAGATCTCTGACATGATGGGTTGAATTTGGAGAAAAAAATCTATTAGGACACATGATATCCAAATAAATATTCGATAAGGATAGGACCATTCTATAGAATATCAAGGAAATTCAGTATTGGTAAAAAGGTCATGCATATTACTATCTATGTGATCTAGAATTTGATGTTAGTGAGAGTGTGTTTCTAAGAATATCTCTCAGTGTGAAGGTAGTGATATTTAGGAAGAAATGGAAACTAAACCATAGGTATATATGTCCCTTTGAAATTATTGATCGTGTCTCGATGTTATCATTTCTATTGGAACTTGTTCCACATATTTGTCAAGTACATGATTTATTCCATGTATCTCCCTTTATGCAGTACATATCTGACCCTTAATAGGAACTAAATTCATATTTCTCAACTCTAGAGAAAGATCATTCTTATAAAGAACAACCAATTAAAATTTTCTGTCTTACAGATATAGTTATACGACACAAGACCAATCACACGATCAATCTTTTGTAGAGAAACCACCAGTTAGAGGAAGCTAAATGGGAATGTTAGGATATGGAATTCCAAAATCATCCCCATTTTCTTGTATTTGAATGATGAATTTAAAGAGAGAAATTATGTTTAAGGTTGGTAGAATTTGACACGATGAGTTTTTATGTTTTTTTTGAAATAATTTATGGTCTTTGATGTCTTTAATTTCACAGTAAAACAATGTAAGAATTCGTTATATCCTACACCACTTTATGATTTCACTATATGAAACATCAATATATCCAAAACAATACACAACACAGAGTTTATATAAAACAATATTTTATTGTTATAATTCTTTAAACAAACATTGTTACAAAATATCCATTTAACATAGTAATATAAATAGTAATAACTAATTTTTAAATTTTATTTATAATATATTTATATAAATAATTCTTATTGATACAATGAAATATAATTCTTATTGAATTCATTATATGTTTGAAAAAAATATTTTCTTAAAACAATATATTTTTATGTCTTTATATCAACAATAATAAAATTAATTTTACACACATTTTGAAATTGAATTTTATAAAATGAGAACCATTTTTGAATTAATAATGCCTAAAGTATCATATAAAATATAAAATTAATTACACACTGGGAATTAGAATATTTTAGGATTTATAATAATGTTAAATTATTTTATCACCAAAAATATTAGTGGAAGTAATTAAAATTAAGTAAAGCGAGTTTGGTAAGAACGAGCTTAATTAATGAATAAAATTAGAATATAATGTTTAAAAATGGCCTTAAACAAGTATAATTGTTTTTTGATAGGCAAATTTCTACCATTAAATCTGTAAATATCTATAATGAGTGATTTTTAAGCCTTTTGGATGTGTAAAATGAGGGTATAATTCAAATCACTTCAAGAATACCAAATGTTTCCATTTCCCAACATATAAAATGCCTCATATCCTCACTCTCTCTTCAAACCTATCAAACACATTAGTTAATGGAAAAAATATTCAAATATCCTCCTGACTACCCTAAATTTATTATATAATCCACTCTTTTGAAAAAAACCCATCCATGGAATCCCCTTGGTGCAAACTAAAATGAGTTACCCAAATAAGAGGTCACATCCTTCAACAACCACATTGTTGTTTTTTCTCTAACACATAAAATATAGTTATTAAAAGCTTAAATAATAAACTAAATATCTTAAATATAATTATATTTTTTTATATTATTTTTTCAAACTACACTCATGGACACTTCGATCAAATTAGACAGACAATCATTGTTCATGTGTACGATAAAGTACCTCCCCGCGAATCGATTTGTTCATTTTACAATGTATACCATTAATGGTCAGGAATAATGATATAATTTAATTTTTTAAATGATATATATGATATTTACGACATATTTATATTTATTTAATTATTATATTACACATATCCTGATAATTTTCATTTTTTGTATATACAATAACATCATTTGTGGACGCGTGTACTACCACCTCTTCAAAGCGATATGGTTCGTTCACACATTACATAGAAGGTATTAAGGATTTGTTTAGTGAAATTCATTAATATAAATGAAATTATAAAAATTATAAAATTATATAAATATATTTACATATTTTTTTATTTACTTTCATCAATTCTATAGGATAAGAAAACAAAAACATTGATCATCCATACATATGACCGACCATCTCCATAAATGTTGATTATATTTTTTTATTTCTATATGTAATAGATTATTATAAATAAATATTTAATTAATATATATATTATTTATATCATTATTATAATTCTTGATATTATGAAATAATTATATAAATAAGAAGAGAAAAAATGCAACAAGTAAAAACACATGTGAAATAAAAAACAGTTATTAATGAAAATGTAACTTTATAATTGAATTGTTAATAAGCACATAATAGAAGGTCATAATTAAATCATATATGTTATGATAAAATTTAATGGGTATATTTAAAAAATTTATAATAAAATTATATTTTTCATTCTTGTGGTTTGAAAGATTATGAAGAGATTCAAGACATAAAGTAAGGGGATTTTGAGTTTCGCTTTTATTTATATTAGACCTATGACATGTTCACCATTAATTTATTATGTGAGGTATATATACATCCAATGAATGTATTATATTATTATTATCAGTAAATTTATGGGTATGCAACTACCCATTTTATGATATCCCTTTCGTTGTGTTTACATTTCAAAACTTATATAATCAGTAAGCTAATTTTGTCTCAATTTTCCATCTTTGAGACATATGTTTTATTATAAACCTATACTCTTATTTTAGGTGTATATATTTTACATTTGATGTTTAATATCATTATTTTTTTCCATGATATTATTGGGTTCATTTATTTTAATTATCTCATGGATATTAAGATTTAATGTTACCAAATATATAGGATTTTATTGTTACAATCTAATCGTTTATCAAGATTGTTTATAATTATGCATAAATTGAAAAAATATTGTCAAAAAGTTTATTATACTTTGGTTATTAAAGATATATTCATTTATTGGTACCATTCTTCGACTATTTAGTAATTATTATATTTTAGGAAATATTTCAATGAAAATTTGACCTTATTTCTCTCCTGCATAAAAAAAACGTTTTACTTGAAAACAATGTTTTCAAATATGCTTTAAAAAATATTTAAAAAATTTATTTCTTAAATGATATTATTGTAAAATTTAATTAAATATTATTTATGGTTTTAAAATATATTTTCAATGAAAAGGATACCAATAATGTTTTATTTTTTAAAAATCAATTTTCAATGAATAAATGATATTTTCTTCAAGAAATGTTTTCAATAGATATTTTCCATTTATGATGAAATACACTGAAACAGTTTATTCCTCAATATAGTTTTAATACAATTACATAATTTGGATTCATTTATTTTAATGGTTTAGGTTTAGGAGGAATGTTTTTTTATGAAACATATTCCTCCTCCAAATGTTATATTATTTTTAAACCAAAAGTTTTTCGTGGGTTATGCTTTGATGAAATGATCATGTGACCTATCTACTACATATGTTATGATATGATGACATTATTATGATTCATGTTTCATATTAGGGTTTATGATGTCATTTTTAGGAAACCCATCACTTTTTATTTTTATTCATAAGATGAAATTTATATTATCTTATGGAACATTTATGGATTATTTTATTATGTCATAGGGGGAGCTATATATCTCTCTAATACATTGGATAACCATATATATCTCACTATATAATTATTGGAATTAAGTCAACTGACTTTATCCATTATGTAATTTGGGGGAATAAAATCTACTATGGGTATATGGGGAAACCAGATCTACTATGGGAATATAGGGTAACACAATACATAATGGGAAGATGGGGAAACCTGTTCCATTATATGGAAAATACTTTAACAAGGGATGGTGTTGTGTCATTCCCAGTAGGTGTAGTCCCCATTATGTGCCCTAATATGTTTTGTAAATGTTACTTGACATATAGTGAATAATACTACATGCTTATGTGTCTTCAATAATTCTATTTCTTATTCTTATATTATGCTTTCATGTATTATTATCTTGATTCTGTTATGATTCATTTTTTATGAACTACCAATATTTATTCCATGATTCATTTTTATGATATTTGATATACAGGGTATGATCATCTAATGTCATGATCACATTCTCATACCCTTATGATAATAATTTTTCTTATAGATATCCCATGTTCACCCTTATTGGGAATCTAAGCTCACCACTTTCTGTGTTTCCAATCCCTATTTTATAATTATATGTATTATGTATTATGTGTCTAATAAGGGTTATAGCCATGATGAACTTATTAAGAGATAATTTATTTCAAATATGTACCATTGTTCACATTTTCCAATTTCCAAATGGAACTAAACTAATATGGTCTTTTCGAGTTTTTTGTGTAATGTATTATGTAATATAAATTTGATTTAATGTTAAGGTATATCAAGTGGGGGTCTCTATAATTGAGGCACTAGTAAATGGGCGATGTTGGTCCCCTTCAATACCCATATTTTTTTTATTTCATTAATTATGGTAGAGAAACCTTAGATAAATAGTTTAGAGGAATCCTTATGATCATCCTCAAATTATTCCTCCATAACACTATCATCAATTCCAGAGGATGAAGGGGTAATATGGTATCTATAAGCTGGTATTTTGTTATTTCAACGTTTATTCAAAGAAAAGGAGACACCCCTTGGTTCTGAGGATGTGGGTGAAACTGTGTCACTGAAGGATTGAAAGTTGACAACATCCTCTGGTCTAGTAAATGACATAGAGGAATTATAATCCAATTCTAGTTGTGGGAACGTTTCTTCTAATCATCTTGATGATGTGTAGATATCCTTGGGTTTCAAAGACAATGAAGGATAAATTGTTACATGGGAACTATCATATATGAATGAATTATTCCTATGTATGAATTGATTACTTTACAATGGGATTGTCTTAGCTAACAATTGAGTTACAATGTAAAAAGGGGCCAGAGATTCCATTACAATATAGATTCATTGCATGGTTGAGTTAATTTAATCAACAAAATTTATCGGATATACATAATCATCACCACCTATGTTCTAAGGCTATATTTGGGCATCTCCCAAATAATTTAAGATTTTATAAATAGAGAAAAAATAATGAATATTGAGTAAAGAGATAGCACCCTGCTGGGGAAGATACATACATGGAGTTAAATGAAATTAAATAAAACATAAATGAATCTACGTAATCCAGTTATAAAATCTAATATTTATTGGATTTTATATTGTAATGCACAGCCATATTATATCTGAATATTTTTTTGAATCCAAATGGAGACATCGATTTTGGGATTTTATTTTTCATTGAAATTTTGAATTTAAACATTGTTTAAATTTCTTATTTCTATATAACCTATGTTAGTAATAATAATATTAAATTATAATATACAAAAATTACAAAAAATATTATAATAACAATTGATTTGAAATGAATATTTTATTGTAATGGATTTCGGTAAATCATAAATTCAAAATGATTGGGTCAATTATGATATTTATGAGGGGATCCATTACCTTTTATAGATTTTCCATTATATGTGTATTGGAGAGCTATAATTGTATTAAACATAAAAAATTATTTTCCAAGAAAAGTTTGTGAGAAAAAAACCATAAAATTAACTCTTATTCTAAACTTGTACTCATATATGGATGTAGGTGAGATAGATATGTGGAAAATTGACCATTATCATATCCTTTGATATGTATATTTATAAATAAAATTGTATTCTAAGAGACAATATTCTTCTAGATTGATATTATCATATCAAATATGCAACAAATTTACCATCACCATATAGAACTGTTAGTTTTTTTTTAATTTGAGATAGTGAATGACTCATCATAATGAAAATCAAAAAGGTATTTTTAATGAGAGTATAAATTATCAAAAGACATATTATGGCCTAAAAGTATATCTTCATTATTTATAAATAAATGAACTGAACAAATATATGTGAGGAATATGAAGGATGATATAACTTTCTCAAATATTGATGGACTTAGGGAGAACAATGTTAAATTCATAACGGTCGAATGGATTTCCTTGTAGGCTTTATTTATTTTCATTTTGGACTAAATATTACTCAATATATGGGTGGTTGTAAGATTTTATATAAAGATCATGGATTTTGTATAGGATGAACTATTTATGGTTTCAACTTAACAGGTCTTATACCATTTCCATTTTAATCCAGTTAAAACATTCCTAGGCTATGAAATGTGTATGGATAGTTATTAAAGGCTTTTATTTTCCCTATGATACCTTTTGTGGGTTTTCAACCTGGTGAATTCCATATATCCTTCCTTTTACTATTCATCAGATTAAGAGTATGACCAATGAAACTGACAATTAGTTATTAAAGTATTTTTCAAATGACTTCTAAATGTTATTATTGTAAAAATTTGACCAACTTTTGAGAAATATAAAATGGAAATTGGGGTAGGATAAACTGAACTTGAATTATGATTTATATGGTAATATGCATGAAATAGAAGATGAAAAAAATATCGATGTTTTGATGCTTGCATCAGATGATAAGAGAGTATATAAAACTAAATGAGGCTCAAGTGATCGAAGTTCATTGAAACCATTGAAATCGAGATGAAAATAATGTAAATCACATCTTTAGTAATTAGAATATGAAATTATTAAGATGAAATGATAATGTCAGAGCTAAAGACAATCCAAATTCATGTTATGGGTTCCACTACTGTACTATGAAGGGACTATGTGGTCAGAGGATATTTTCATGAAGATGAAAATATGCCTCTTGTTGGTAGGATGGATATGCAGTATAAATATCATTTCCAAATAGTGGTGTGTATTTTTAAATATAATAAATTAATTATCAAAATACATGAAAGTTTTGTAATGGTTCAAAAATATAAGAAACATTGTTTAGAATATGGAAAGGGGATGTTAATCAGGTAATTGGAACAATCTAGTCCAATACTAAGAAATTTATATTTCTAATAAAATATTAACGAATGAGTTAAAGTGGGTAATTACATGTCTCTTAAAAAGTGAGATATATTTTATTTAATGGTATATATCTTATTATAATTTATATCATGATAAAATAGTTTTTAGAAGAAAATATATTATTCTATTTCAGTAACAAATGTAGGAATCCATATTTTGAATGAGGTGACCTTACATTGGGAGAGTTTTTTATCATTGACTTTATAGTTGATCCCAATGTTGCTGACCAATGTGTAAATTATTATTATAAAATAATGGGAATCAAGAAAAACATAGTCACAATATGGTAGATTTTATGTTGACATGGGGACAATAAATTTAAACTCATTATTGATGAACCCAAAATAATAGATTAAGGTTTAAGTTTTTATTTTCTTGGTATACTATTATTTTCTAAAGCCCAACATTAATAAAAAACCCCCATAGAGTATATACTCTTACGTAATTATATATCACAGGTGATGTAATTAAGTCATGTAAAATGTAAAACATAATATAGATTACGTTCTTTTATGATGTACTAATGTATCATATAGTTTTGGTCCATGATATAATCATTGTATTATTTATAGTTTCAATGACATGTTATAATGACTATCATGTTTTTTGGATTAAGTTTATCTAAAAATAGCTATCCTTACATTGTTTAAATTCACATGAAATGGAATTTGGTGCCGTTATATTTATGTTCAGATAATGCGGATCATATTCCATTTATAATGAACAAGGAGGTTAAATCTATGTTCAGGAACCCGTGCATCCCGATGGAGTATCTCAACTCAAGAAAGTTCATTTTTTATAGAAAATGCATACTAGGATATGATGTGGGATATGAATAGGATTTTATACTCCTACTTTTATAATGGTTAAAATACATTAATGTGTAACATATATTGTATCTTAATCCATGTGAATTGTTGTATTCTAGAATTTTTAAATCAAAAAATAATAATGTATAATTCAATGTAAAATGAGGATACCTAAAAGTAAGTAGAAAATGATAATAAAGAGACTTCTATTACAAATTAATGATACAATTATTTTATTTAGATGTTATTCTCCTTTGGGAGAAAAAAAATCTTATTGTTAGTAACGTAGATGCGTGGAAAAAATTTACTTACCAAGAAGATGGTCCCTTATTGTAATCAGATACCCCCATTACATTATTTTATGATAGGAAAGGGGTACTAAAATTATACTAGAAGTATTTTTTAATGTACATAGGGGAATATCAAATAAAACCATGATTTTTTGATGATTTAACCCCCAAATGGAAGAATTAGTTTCATGAAGGAATGAGTATTCAATAATGGTTCGAGCATCCTAAATGTAACAACACAATATATTGAACACAATTATGCGAAGAAGAAATAAAAAATGAAATTATATGAATACATGATCATCTAAATGTGATTAGTTTTATATAATAGTCGATGGTTAATTGTGGATAGCCTAAATTTGGGAATTAAAATATCAAACACTGGGGTGAGGTGTGAATTCATGGATTCATTTGAGACATCTATCATGTAAGTCACTACATATCTTTAGATATAAGGAATTAGTTCCTAACTACATCCAATGAAGGGTATTCCCTATTAGAATGTATTATTATGTAGAGATTCATAAATTGAATGAGGATATCATATGATGGGATAAATTTTGGGGTTGACGTTATTTATTGTTGGACATAGAATGGGACAACGATGCATCATTCATTAATATAGAATGTTTCAATCCATGTTTAGGGTATATTAATGGAAAAATGAAGTGAGTTTTTAGGAAAAAAATGTATTATTACTAAATTAATCCATGATAAGTGATCAAGTTGTCACTACATATCTAGGGGTCCTAGGAATATATCTACACATAGTACTAAATAGGTATATCTATAAAATATAGCTCATATGAAGGAGATTAGTGAATACAAATATATTATACCTAGGTGAGGGAAAATAGAATGAAACCAAATATGAATTTGTAATTATCTGATAACTAATCTGAAATTAGTTATAGAAATAGAATATGTGGATGAACCAATGATGAAACATACTAGAGACTCATTTTATCTTTTGGTAGTGATAATCATCATTTGATTATCATGACCATTACACAGATCTAGAAAATGTGTAGGGGAAATATAAAATGGTTCTATCCAAATACAACATTTTTAGCGAATGGTCGATGTGAATGGAGAATCCCAAAACCTAGAATAGGGAATTGAATTATAGTTAGGGGAAATTTTGGTGGGACCCATGTAGAGATATATAGGAATAAATATCTATATTGGGGTACCAAGAAACAATGATAAATCATTCCTTGGTTAGAATATGGTGTCCCAGTATAAATTAGAATCTATGAAGATGCACTATAAATCATGGAAATATATTATTGGAGGGGTTTTAATTTTATGGAATCTATGTATGGACTGAGGTAGAGACCTTTAGGGTCACTATATATCCTGGGCCTCTTGGAATTTATCCAAAAATAGTTATCATAACATTTTATTTAATATATGTGGATCTTATGTTAGGGATATATGTCGTGAAATTATCTCTGAACCTTAAAAAATAATACAACCGACCTAAATTGATAATATCCAAAGAAATGGGATTAAAGCAAATAAAATTAACATTTTGATCTGAGTCTATTCATCTCAGTTTCTACATGTTTCATATGATAAAAAAAATCAAGACACACATTGTTCTTATCAATATTTTCATAGAGTTAGATTGCATGTATAAAAAATGTATATTTATCTATCTCTATTATTAATCCATGGGAATAAAACATGGTGTAAATTGAGAAGACTAAAAAACATGGATAAAGTTCTTCAAAATGATTGGCATTTCATCATAAAGTAGGCTTATAGATGAGAACTATATAATCAAGTATATTAAAAATATATAGATATCATGTAAGCAGAATAGGTTGTATAAAACCAATAACACTAATAAATGTTGATGTCATGCATGGTGGACCACATATCATATAGTTTATCATCATCTGAAAATGACTCATGGTACATGAAGTTTGTAGTCATATGGGGAATAAATTAAAAGAAGTATTTTTATAAATCTAAATAATGACGAAAATATAAAATTTGAATCATCTATTAGTCATGTAAAGAGAAAAAAACCATTGTGAATTATTTTAATCTATATCATGATGATAAATCATAAAATTTATGGGGATAGAATTTGAGGACTATTCTGAGTTAATAAATTTTTTAAAAAATATGTATCAAATTATTATAAGAAACAATCCATACATAGTTCATAATACACTATAGATTTATCATTCTTTAGGGAAATTCGAGGAAATATTATATGAATGTGATAGTCTAAAAACTAATAAATTGTTAAATATTATCTGAAAGAGAATTTATGTCTAGGATAAGAGATATGAGAATCGCAACATATCTTGTGAGAATATGAATAAATACATATATTGTTTATAAGTGGGAATATATATGTAGTTCATTCTCATGGACATATGATAACAAAATGATCATGTCCTTCGAGAAAGATGGAGTGGAAGACAAGATGTGAATTAGTAAACTCATACACTATGAGGTTCATACAGAGATTTGTATCATTCATAAGGGTATTGAGTCATATAAAATTGTCCTCTTTGATTTGTTTATGGTCTTTTATAATGGACTATACAATATTATGTTTAACAAAATTTTGAAGGGGAACAACATCTTGTAGTTTAGTTTTATAAAATAAAGGCCATATATATGTAGTTTAATGTCTTGTTGATTATAATTTATCAGATCCTTCATAGAGACACACAAATAATTTCTTATGAAACCTTCCATTTCTAGTATGGAGGATACAATTCCCATATATCATAATCATGGGATAAGGTCTATTAGCATAGAAAATATTTGTGACATAAGTTCCATCCCATATTAGAACATTTTTAGAGGCTTATTCCTAGGTATCATGAGATTCATCAAATCTAATACAAGTTCTCCATGAAATAATATGTTGAGGTATACTTTTCTATGGAACATTTTTGGGAAATGATTTTGATGAATTCTGAGGTTGTCTAATCTATGTAACCTCTTAACATTTATCCTTTATAATTCATCAATATATATATGAGACTAGTAATATTTGGAAAATATATTATATCATGAAATATGAAGCATAGTAAGTTATAATTCATTATATAAGATAGCATTTATCCCATACATAAGAGAATACGAGGCTTCTCATAATGAGGTAAGGGTATTGATACAATAATACCACAAACTAAATAAGATATTATTGGTGAAGGACTCTTGTCATTATATAAAAATTAAAATGGAAATTTAATAATCAGTTGTTGAAGGCCTATATCTACTTTTTTCCTATGGGATGATATTATGTTGGGTGGTTGGACATAATATTGTGCTCGTGATACAACCTATTAAATTGAAAATAATAGAAATCAAAATCATTTTTTTCAATATTTCATGATTAAAATTGAATTCGATCATGAAATTAAACTTCTTGATATTCATGTAAACTTAAACTATGACTTCATTTAATATTATTTATTTAAACAATTTTAAGTTGAAATACAGGCTTATATGAATAAAATATAATTTCATAGATGTAAAAACCCATGAAATCTATCCCACATATAGAAAATTGAAATGAAAATTGGTATGATTGTAATGATACATGAAATTTTTGGATGAAAATTTAATGTATCTGACAACAATAGTATTTCTTCAAATTCTCCATCTAGTATATAATCATTGTAAGCCAGATGAATCCCATTATATAGATTTAAAAGAATGTATTGGCTTCTAGCTGGTGGAATAAACATTCATCAACATGGGCTCGATGTATAACGATGATCATCTTCCCCTGAAATGTACATGTGGAGGAATCCATCAAATCATTTCTTATATATGAATTCATGGGGATTTGATCCATCAACAATTTTAAAATTTTATGTATTCTAGTTTATTTTCTTCCTTTTTGACTGGATCCAATGGAAGAATTTTGTTATTGAGGTAGTCTACTATATAATATATCCTTCTAAGTATTTTTCTAATTAGATAAGACAATGGTTTTATATGGTCATTGTTGTAAATTTTTTCTTCATCCCAATTATTTTATTAGTGATAAATCGAAATACCACCTCTGATGTGACATAAAAATAGTAATATCATCCTATGATGGATTTTCTAGTGAAATAGCTGTATTGGAAATTGAATCTATTTTGGAATTCTACGAATTCAGTATGTGACAAAATGTTAGCTCTGAATGGAATTAAGTCATCTAACCACATATATAATCATGAAATAGAACCAATTATTCCTTATCTACAACATTTTCAGTGATGATTTTCATTATTTTTAAACACTAAAAAATTCTTTTTATTTAATTGTGTGACTAGTATTTAAAAGAATTGTTATAATATTTCAACTAGGGATTAGTATATTACCATTTAAATGGTTCATCCATATTTTAGTTTGAATAATTACGGTTCAATTTATTTTACTGAAAACTTAAACATGATCCCCAAAACGAACATGTTGATCTTCATATTTTCCATCATTCTACCGACTATGCTCCTTGAGGGGCCACCAATGTATATATCCCATGATTGGGAGGTTTTATAGATAGAAAAAACCTATTTTTAGGGATTTTTTTGAACAATATAAAATTCTCAATGAAGAAATGTTCTACGATAAATACTACAATTAATTATCCTTTGATCATATTATGAGAGATGAAATTGATAACAAACTACTTTATAATCTTTACCCACCATGTTCGATTCCCAGTTAACATTACAAGAATAAGGATATATTTTTGTGTGATAATATCTATTATAAGAATTAAACATTATCCTACTAACTTAATGAATACTCTTCTCTATGCCCAAATCATTATTTTTAGAAATAAGGTGAAAATTGATCATTCAAGAGTTTCCATATACATGAAGAGTGGTTCAAATTTTAAAAGTGTTTACAAGATTGGTGGGTGTGTGAGATACAACATGATATCATCAACATATCACTAAAAATATTAAACATATTGAAATGCGACATTTTTCTTCATTTAAATTGTGATAGTAGAACCCATAATATAATGTTTATCTATTAAATTGTTGATACTGGGGAGCCATCCATAGACCACTATTAATTCATTATATATTTTGGGAAGATGAATATCAATTATATCATTGTAATGTATAGGGATAAATTTTATTCTGTGATGTTGTACCACAAACTTGAAGAATTTCCTTATTGTTACCCTAAATGTACATTTTAGGGGTTTTACTTTAAGTTGTTTCAAATTAATGTTTTCAAAAAAAAGCGCATGATTGGATATATGATCATAGATTTAATAGTGTTTATCAACTATATAATATATTAAACAGTCCAAAGTGTTCCGTAGAATGAAATTTAAAATATGTTATATGGGATGATAGTATGTAGAACCAACATTCATTAAGAGAAAGGGTGTCACATGCTCACATTATAACCCTTGGGGCTCCTTAATATTAGTGGATTCATAATCATTAGTGGAAATTTTAATATTTTATGTAATAACATTATCAATACATTGAGGGAATGGATTGGAATCTAATTATTTTATTGATTTGTAGGTCCATGATTGAGATGTGTAAATCATCCAATATAAGGTGTTAGTTGAGATCACTGATGTTAAATAAAAATATATTTTTTCCATTCATTTTCATTAGAGGGGTGATGTTATAATAGATCATTAAGTAAAGAAATACTTATATGATTTTGGATTTGATCAACTTATACTATTTTTATTCTACCACGGTAGGATGGAATAGATGCATTCTCCTAGAAACATAACTTGTCATATTGTGGTTATATGACATTCCCAAATGATTGGTTTCCATCTTGGTGTCCCACAAAAGTAAATCTATTTAATTTAATAAAAATATATATGAATTAATGATATTAATGTTTTTCTCTTATATATTATCAGCCATGGAGTCACTAATCAACATAATCCATCGATAATGTATTTTACATAGATTCACCTATCATAGTTCATCAGTGGTAATGAAGATTCCTTCCTCAAATACTAATAAAGAGTACAACATACCTTTATCTTCATATTCAATAAAATCAAGATGAGAAAATGGATTTTCACTATGGGATCTAATAGGGTATATGATCATATTATTAATTAAATTAATATCACATATGTATTTAAAATTATTTGTATTGTATTCCATAAAAAACATCATATGACTGAGGAGAAACATGCCCAAATCAGATTCAAATCTTCTTGGAGTCATGTGAAGATAATTAATGATAATTATATGTGTTTTATAAATACCATTAAATCTGGTATTTGAGTAAAGATACTCTAGGATGATATTGATCCACATGGGCCATATGGAGGTCACATATTATATTGGTGGTGGGTGCCCAATGGGAAATTTTCATGACAAGTATATGTCATTAAAGTGATTTTAGAATACATTTTATTTTCCAAAATGACCCCATGGGTTAAAAAAATTATATTTTCCAAATTAATTCATTAGAATAGAAAATTTTATTTACCAACATCCCTCCATTGACTAATAGCGGTGATTTATAGTCCAAATGGGGTGGTAATCTATATAGAATTAATTTCCAATGTCTGATTCCAATTCTTTTTTTATATGTCTTGTTTGTGTTTTCATGTTCAAAAGTCTCAAAGTGTAATTTATCACTACAAAATAAAATAACAATAAAATTATTAAATTATTTCATGCATTCATGATATAATGGGGGTACTAAAACCTTGTTATAGTGAATCAATATTCCCCAAATACATTGAAAGCCATGTCCTTGCGAAAATCCCTGATTTCAGAGCAAAAAATGATTTCCAAAACATAGATATAATCTTGATCCAAAGAAGTGGCACTTATTCACTCTTATTATATCCCAAAATAATTAAATTGGAGAGATAAAAATTATCTTCCGTAAAACCTAAGTGTTGAAGGGTTCATATTAGGATATGGTTGATCCAAGAACCATTATCAACTATGATCTAAAGATATAAATATCAATATGAAATATATATATATATATATATATAAACACAAGGGAGTACTATATCCCAATATGGAAGTTTACTTATCATTTTGTGTTATAGAAATTACAATACGAAATTCTATAGAGCCAGTCTCTGCACGATATTTAAAAACTGTAGTAGTTTCAGTATTGAACTATAGTGGAATTGAATGACCATAAATAATGGATTCAATTAGTTATATTCAACAATTATTTAATTTAATGATAGGGATATGATCCAGGATAACTATGATATTATTTGAAATTTTATATTTCTAGACTAGGGGACAATGTCTACTTATATAGGGTTACATTAAAACATGATACATGAGCGAAGAAGGTGATTATGCTAGGGACTCTTTTACAAAGCTACAATAAGATATCATTATTTCTATATATGTTGTAGGTTAAACCAAAGTTCTTGTGTTTTGACAATGACTGATAAATTTATTTTCGTCTTTTTAGGTACCAAATATATATGTTTTTGTACAATCCCTATAGGGATCAATATTAGACTAATGTTCCTATTGTGATCATTGAAGAACCCATCTATGAGTTTTGACTATATATATATATAGCTTCAACAGTAATGATCCATGACTGTGAGGTTCTTCTATATATGTTCATCATTGATATCTATAGAATACCTCAATTAGTAAAGGGTAATTCATGTTCATATGAGTTGTAATCATCATTAATTTTTCCATTCAAGTGAATGATATGGGACATGTCATATTGAGACAACTCATATAATAATTTTTTCATCTTCTATGGTGGTTACCATCACCCCAATGATCAGGTTGAAAAATAAAATAGAGTTTTTAGCAACTTGAGCACAAGAAAGTTGTGCTTTTTATGCATCTAACTTTTATAATGAAAAATTAATTGACTCTTAGAAGAGTGATATGATTAAGAAGACAAATCATACACCCCAATGTGAATTATGGTCATTAAAATTTGATTTAGTTTTCCAATGATTATTTCATTTTCCTACTAGAAAAATTTCTTGATGATCATATTTTTATATATTAAAAAATGTCATTAAATGTTTTATTGACACTATACTTCTTCCTCCAATGGAATTTGGGATACATAGGTCACTAAGAAAGCTTTTTTCTCATATTTACATCCTTGAAGATAATAATCATCAATTGTATGTGCATGAATAACAAAAAATCATGGATGCTATGAAAAATAATCCAGAGAAAGACGCAAAATTTAGGGGATTAATTCATATCGACATCATTGGGTCTCTTGAACACTGGAAACATGAACACTTTATTCTATATATCTACAAGGAAAAATCATGTAACATTTTATTTTATAATGGAAAAAACATTGCTTTTTATCATTCAAATTTATGTGATTTTTATTTATCGTTCCCACATGACAAGGGGTGTTTTATTTCCATTATATTTTTAGGATGGGTTACTGTGTGATATTTATTGTGTTTGGGGTTTGAGGATGCCCTTGATTCTAATTTGATAATAATGTTCATCATCTCATGTTACTAATTTTTTCTCCCTCTGTTGATGATGTTGTATGAGATTTGGAATTTCAATGATAAATAACATTCTGAAAATATTGATTGAAAGTTGAAAAAATATTGAGTACACCAGGGAACATCAAGGGAATAATTCCTATTTTTAACACAACTCATTGATTTTATATGAATATTTCTAATATCTAATGTTTTGGTAGTTTAATGTTTAATGAGTAGGTAAATAATTTCCTCTAGGTAATGATGTCTAAGACTCATTCATTTTCATGATACATTGTATTATATTGGTAAAGAATTGTTTTCATACTTAACATGGATATATGTTGATAACGGATCTATTTTCAGAAGTCTCCCTAACTGGTGACAAACCCAATTTGTAGGTTATTGTACTAGGAGAATGATTGTACCTCTTGATTTTTTAAAAGGAACTTGAGCTTCTATGTCTCCCTCTACTCTAAACTAATTTTGATGGGTCTTAATTTGAATGAGATGTGCATGAAATGAATTTATGGGTATCATGTTCCATTAAATATATACAATATTGGATTCTGAATTTTGGATAGAGGATGATTAAAATACAACATTTCTATATATGGTTTCCAATCAGGCTGTACTAGTGCCACTCTACGACCTCTAATTTGATAAAAAGGGACCCAATAAATTCCAAGAGATCTTGTGGTTGAATAATATTGTAAGATTCCGAACTGAAAATAGTATAAAGAGCCAAATATATTCAAATAACATATTCCTAATTTTGATATCCTGATCAATTCAACATGGGAAAACTATCTTGTATTTGTTTCCTAAGGGGAAGAAAATTTTAATAAATTATGGTGACATGGGTTAGCTAAATTAGGGTTATTGGTGCAATTTTGTTTAGGCGACTATGGTGTGTAATTATTGATGAATGTATCCATATTTTTGGATGGATAATTAGGATGGGGAATATTTTCCTCAGTCTAGGAATTATACTCATCAAGTAAACTACACCTCATCAATTATATTAGGAGATACATATTTTTCACTAGTTTACCTCAAAATAAGAAATTTTAATCTTATAAAAAATATTATCTACTTAATTAGGTGACAAGTGGGATGTAGATGTACCCACTACAATCGGTGTTTTTATTAGAAAAATCATACCATCACTACTGGAAAAGAAGGTTATACCAACGGTTAAAAACCATTGGTATAGGCTGGAAAACCATTGGTATACCCTATACCAAAAGTTTTCCAAACCGTTGGCTAGTAAGCCGTGAGGAAAGGCTTATACCAACGGTTTGATCCAAACTATTGGTATATGGGTTATATAAATTTAACCCAATGTATACCAATGATTTATAACTGTTGGTAATTAATTTGAGGAAGACTTATACCAACGGTTTTAAACCATTGGTAATGTGATTTTCAGGAAAACCTATACCAACGGTTTAGAACCGTTGGTATTGGTTTTCCAGCAACAGCTATACCAATGGTTATAAACCGTTGGTATTGGATTTCCAAAAATCCAGACACCTATACGAACGGTTTAAAACCGTTGGTATAAGATATTCCAGAAATACAGAACTCCTATAGAAATGGTTTTAAACCGTTGGTATAGTGTTTTTCCAAAATCCCAGCACCCTTATACCAACGGGTTATAACCGTTGGTAAAGAGTTTTTCTAGAACTCCACACAGAAGCCCCCTCCCTCCTGTAGCCCCTCCACTGTACACCTGCATACGGACTTGAAACAGACTTGAAAATGGATTTTTCAGCTCATGTAAATTAAAAATCAATTTTCATGAAAACCCATTACAAAACCATCTCATGTTATGAAATTACATTAAAATGAATTTTTCAGCTCTCCCATGCTCTAACATTTTCAAAACCAAAATGAACATGTTGTATTATCAATGCAAAACTAACTTTAAAACCCAACTCCCTAAACTAATTGACAATCTAGAAACACACAACATCCAATATCTTATCACCTCAATAATACTCCTTAGCATGAAATATTGTATAAAATAATTTTAATGTAATATTAAAAAGTAATGATATATTGAATGTGAACAACTAATTGATACAAGAAATAAAAGTTGGAACAAATAATTTACACATTATTAAAGATATTAACCTTTAGTTGAGGTCATTAGTATTGAGAAAATCTATAATCAAATGCATTATGAAGATGAATAAAACTTGAATGTGCGAATATTATAATGTGAGACTGAATAAAACATGATAAAAATCATCAGTTAGAGATTCCAAGCCAAATAATGACCAAAAATAGAGAAATAAACAAATTTGGCTTGCTTCAGATCTATCATTGATCTGTAACATGGGGCCGATGAAACATAAGGCTTTATTAAGATCATAATGTGATATTTGACCACTAGATTGGAGAAACCAATGTTTTTGGTGCTTGGTTGAGATAGAAACAAGATCTATGGTGTGGTAATCAAACTGTAAGAACCCAATTCCCCATTTCCATGTATGGATTTTGTATTCGGGTTGCTTTAAGGAAAATGTAAAATTGGGGAATTTTGATGTACAAGCCATGTACTTCAGTGTACACACCATGAACATTGATGTCCTTTCCATTCCACGTACAGGTCGTGTCTCAGCCATGTACCAAGTCATGTTGTGTCATGGTCATGCCTTTTAAGGTGAGGCCCAGTAAAAGCTTATATATAGTGTGTATTGATAAAGGAAATGTCGTGTATTTTATTTTTTATTTAATATAAGGGAGAGGGGTCATGTCTCATTTACAGAATTAACTTCTTTTAACCTTGGTTCATCCATGTTCAGCCAGGATCGAAAATTATTCTCTGATCCACTAATTCTCGTATCAATGTCCAATCAGAACTCTGGAAGGTGCATTGGGATCCCACCAATGAGTTCTGCCTTCACCTTAATCCTATCCTGTTGATTCCTCTCCTCATTTTATAGATATATATTTGATAATTTATGAATTTTGTGTGGATTTTCAATGATCTAGGAGGAATCAATATCCGATATTCAACAATATTGTTCTCACGACTACGAGGTAGGTGGGTTGTGCTTATATGTTTTTTTGTCGAGAATTATATGTGCCTAAAACTCATATACCCATGTTTTTGGTATAGATGTCTTGGAATTACACCGTGATTATCATATGATATTGGTTGATTAGGTTATTAAGGTTATTTCTTTTAGATAGGGAACCACATGGTTGTGTTTCCCTTTATTAATTTGTTAGAGCTATTGGCCCATGATGCCTTAGATGCATACTTCTTTCCATGACTTTTTTTGTTTAGGATGGATTATTGATTATTAAAAAGCGATGTGATAGTAAGATTACATGAGGTGATTTGATTATTATTATGCCATGTAATAATTAGATTAGATGAGGTGTGTTGATAATAGTCTGCGATGTAATAATTTAAATTAAATGAGGTACTTATTTTTACCTGTTAATAGATTAATTACATATGATACATGTGGGTGAGATTGTGATATGTCTGAGGGAGAGACTGTGATTCCTGAGGAAGAGGATGTGTTTTTTTCCTGAGGTCAAGACAGTGACATGCATTTAGGCAAGATATTGATGTCTCCAAGGAAAGTTTTAGGTATTCTTTACTTCAATATTAAATGATTGTTGATTTCTTCATAATATGTTTACTTTTGTACCTTGTTTTTATACATGTATATTCACTAAAATTTGGGAACAAATCTTGTGGTGGATGCCTACTGGTATTATGTCTCACAACCTGTTTGGTTCAAGCTTTGGGACCAAGCAGATTACACTGAAAAATCCATTTTCATTTTCATGTAAATGAAAAATCGATTTTGATTTGTGACTCGTGCACGTCACAAATGATCCATGGATCGTTTTCCTAATGTTTCAACAGAATCCGAATGCGTTTGGTTGGTTTTCTATATTCCGGTAGTTGTTTTCACTTAAAATCATGTCCATTTAAAATAAAAGTGAGATTGGTTGATTTGTACCGGCCACACTATGCCTCAGATTGAGGCGGGGTTGACTCATACACGACACAAATGACCCATGGATACTTGTCCTAAAGTATCAACAGAATCCGAATGCATTTGGTCCATTTACCGTATGTCAGTTATTGTTTTTACTTGAACTATGGTCCATTTCAAAGAATAGTGAGACACTTTGAGTGGTGTCGACCACACCGCACCTCGGATTGAGGTGGGGTTGACTCGTACATGTCACAAATGACCCATGGATCGTTTTCATAAAGTATCAACACAATCCAAAAGCGTTTGGTCGGTTTTCTGTATATCATTTATTTTAATTAAAAGCGCATTCATTGTAAACAAAAGAAAGACACTTTTAGTGGTACTGGCCACACCGGCCCTCGGATTGAGGCGATTTTGACTTTTACATGTCACAAATGACCCATGGATCGTTTTCCTAAAGTTTCAAAAGAATCCGAATGTGTTTGGTCGGTTTTCCGTATGCCGGTAGTTGTTTTCACTTAAAATCCTGTCCATTTCAAATAAAAGTGAGACAATTTGAGTGGTACCGGCCACACCATGCCTCATATTGAGGCGGGGTTGACTCATACACGACAAAAATGACCCATGGATTCTTTTCCTAAAGTATCAATAGAATTTGAATGTGTTTGGTCTGTTTCCCATATGTCATTTGTTGTTTTTACTTAAACTGTTTTCCATTTCAAAGAAAAGTGAGACACTTTGAGTGGTTCCGGCCATACCGGACCTTGGATTAAGGCAGGGTTGACTCGTACACGTCACAAATGACCCATGGATCGTTTTCCTAAATTTTCAACAGAATCCGAATGCATTTTGTCGGTTTTCTGTATGTTGTTAATTTTAATTAAAAGCGCATCCAATTTAAACAAAAGAAAGACATTTTTAGTGTTACCGGTCACAACAGTCCTTAGATTGAGGCGAGGATGACTCATAAACGTCGAAAATGACCCATGGATTGTTTTCCTAATGTTTCAACAGAATCCGAATGCGTTTGGTCAGTTTTCCGTGTGCCGGTAGTTTTTTTCACTTAAATTCCTATCCATTTCAAATAAAAGTGAGACAGTTTGAGTGGTACCGGCCACATGTGCTTCAGATTGAGGCGGGGTTGACTCCTACACGACACAAATGACCCATGGATACTTTTTAGAATGTATCAACATAATCTGAATGTGTTTGGTCCATTTTTTGTATGTTAGTTGTTGTTTTTACTTAAACTGTTGTCCATTTCAAAGAAAAGTGAGACACTTTGAGTGGTTCCGACCAAACCGCGCCTCAAATTGAGGCAGGGTTGACTCGTAAACGTCAAAAATGACCAATGTATCGTTTTCCTAAAGTTTCAACAGAATCAGAATGCGTTTGGTAGGTTTTCCGTAATGACGGTAGTTGTTTTCACTTAAAATCCTGTCCATTTCAAATAAAAGTGAGAAAGTTTGAGTGGTACCGGCCACACCATGCCTCAGATTGAGGCGGGGTTGAATCGTACACAACAAAAATGACCCATGGATACTTTTCCTAAAGTATCAATAGAATCAAAATGTGTTTGGTCTATTTCCCGTATGTTAGTTATTGTTTTTACTTAAACTGTTGTCTATTTCAAAGAAAAGTGAGACACTTTGAGTGGTGCCGGCCACAGCGGCCCTCGGATTGAGGCGAGGTTGACTTGTACACATCACAAATGACACATGGATCGTTTTCCTAAATTTCAACATAATCCGAATGTGTTTGGTCGTTTTTCCGTATGTCATTTATTTTAATTAACAGCGCATCCATTTTAAACAAAAGAAAGACACTTTTAGTGGTACCGACCACACCGGCCCTCAGATTGTGGCGGGGTTGACTCGTACACGTCAAAATTGACAATATAAAAATTTCTCAAAATTAATCAATTTAATATATATAAATATTATAAGTAATTGGATATTTTTTGTTTGTAAATTGTATTCCTAATCAATGAAAATATATAAAATAGAGAATAAAAATGTTAAAAATAAAATTTTTAACCAAAAAAATTAACCAATATTTCATTATCATTAAAATACATTTACCAAAATAAAAAATACACACACTTATTTATATTTTTTAACCAAGGGAATTCATCACCTAATAAATCATTTTCCACCTCAAAAACCAACCTTTTATTATTTTTAAAATGAACCCCCAATATTACCCATGGATCTAAAACACAAAATTTTTCATGTCATGTCCTTAGGCCCTAAATCTTACTTATGGATGACCATATATCCTTAGGCCGTAGAACACCCATGACCCGACCCGACCTGACCCGACCCATGGACACCCCTAATTTCGAGTGATTGTTTTTGAATAATAAGATGTCCATATTAACTTATCAAACCAGATATCATATAGGGAATCACAGTAACAAGGAATACTAAAGGTCTATGTAGTAGACTAATCATACAATAAGAATTAAGTACAAAAAAGAGATCTGATAACAACATCCCTATGAAGGAGAGGAAAACCCCGAAGTGGAAAACCAAGTTCAAAAATAAAGAGTTATACAGAATTCAAAAATGAAATGGATCAATCTGCCCCTGATCACCATCATCATCACCACTATCATCATCGGCCTAATCCTCACCACCATCTCTGTCCTCGTCATCGTCCCCATCCTCATAGTCGGCCTCATCCTCGTCCTCAGCCCCATCCTCACCCTCGGCTCCATCCTCGCCCTCAGCCCCATCCTCACCCCCGTCCCCATCCTTATCCTCACCCTCATCCTCTTCAGCATCCTCATCATCACCAGGAATATCATGATCTCGATCGCCACCAGATCTGTCGCCTGGTGCATTGGATAATGCACCCATTGATGACATAAATGTCTGACAATCCGCGCTAGCCTCTGGTGGAAGTGATGGAGATAAATCATTCATCAGTTTCATAAATTCTTTGTCCCTCATTTGAACTTTACTTCCAACTCTGTGACCCTTTTATCAGATTGTCTTGCTTTCTCTTTGACCTGTTCCAACTCAATCGTACTAGCATGGATACCTAGAGAGGACCAATACCTCGTCAGGACTATATTCTTACCAGGTCGGCAGTGTACTCGACCAGAGTGCTCCTCTCCCAAAACCTGATATAAATGATCGTGTGGCCCAACATTGTTAGGATCCTAGGCATCAAGATCCTCTAAAGTAGCCTGTTAAAAATATTAATAGATTAATAAATTTCAAAATAGATATTAAACTTTGAAATAAACAAATTAAAACACACAATCTTTTCTTGGGTTGATTCATTTACCGCAGTTCCATCTTTTTTTCTTCTACTTGAGAAAAACAATTTTGCTCGAGGGATACATCCTTCAATATTCAATTTGTGCTTCTGTAATGACATTGAAACTATATAAAGTGCATGTATAATCATATATTCAATATTCAATAAATCACATAATTTAAGTAGGAAATAATAAAATGGGAAAGTCCTAAAGAAAAATTGTAAACAACTATATCGTACCAGCTGCCTCTCATGATCTGACATAGTTGTGCACCCCAATGTGTGGAGGTATTGCTTTGAATCAAGGTTTTTTTTTCTCAGAAGATTCCTAAATAATGTTTAATAATAAATAATATTATATTAATGAAAAATATGAAAACTCTGATTTAAATACGTCCAATGCGATTAATACCTTAAATTTGGCAGTCGCCCAATGGGTAATCATTTGGCGATATTTCTCTATCGGGCAGTCATCCACGATAGGTAATGTATCTAAATCCGTGCCCACGCTATCACACCAGCCAACATATAGGTCATGCTTATAAGATCTCCAAAGCTCTCCCAACTCTTTTAAACTCGCCGGTCGTGCACCTTTGCCATCAGGGAAGTTAAACCGAAGCTGAAACCCAAGAGATTAGTTCATATAAATACAAAAAAATACTACATTAAATCCAATAGATTTTTTACCCATATTTGTGTCCATGCGTTATCTATGACTTCGTGTGGCAGTTGTCTTCCAGAGAGAGGGCTGACCGGAATGATATCGGAGTTTTTGGCTAGCGTCGCCAAAAAACCCCAACCTTCCTGCCCAGATTTCTCAATCATTTGTCCATCAGCATTATATTCAACCATCAACTGTGTCTGGCAGTTCTATACCACACGCAAGCGAGTATTCCCCCTCCCCCGCATCCTATCTTTAGATGAATCTGTTATTAAAGAAAAATAATATCAGTTCAAGTTATAATAAAATAAATTTTGGTATAAAAATTTGATAGAGTTAGATAAATATATCTGTGGTAGTCGGATCAATGTGCATCACTAGATGTGCAGAAGGTGAAGGAATATCTTGTACAGGTAGAGTGTCCCTCAGTGTAAACTCCTCAACCGCATACTATGTCGCATCAGGAGTCGAAGAAGGTGGAATATAATAGCTCGGGGATAATGAACCAGAAGCCAAAGATGATGGCATAGACGTCTGGCCAACTGCTAGTGTAAACATTAGAGGTCTAAATATCCCATGTGTCCATGGAGACACACCAGGATCAAAATGGGGTGAAGAAGATACATTTGTGGCGGTGGATTGTCTAACTCTCGCCCCATGTGCTCTCGTACCACCGACCTCAGTACCGGTCCCACTAGATGATCGTCCATTTCTGACACCACCCCCCATCCTACACCAACCACTATACTGGGAGCAATATTAGGCTCGTCGTCAGATATCTCTCGTCTAGGGGGTCGACCCTAAAAAAAATTAACAGATAAGTAAACACATGATATTATAAGTTATTGAAATATTTATATTTTAAATAAAATACTCACAACAGTGATGAGTGGAGGAACACCCATCTGTATCATGCGACGATTATTATCTTTCATCTTTTTCCATCGCCTCTCTTCAATGGGTCTCATTTCCTGCAATGAAAACAAATATGGAAGTAATTAAAAATAGATAACTAATGTGTAACCCAACAAAAATATATTGAAAAACCATTCTGATAAAAAACATAAAGTAAAAGAAGATTTATGGTGGTTTGAAGGTAAGTACAAGGATACAAACTCTAAATGATGTAGGTGAAACATGTAGGTGAGAACATGACTGTATGATTCTATATATTTCCCACCACAACTTCAGGTTCACAATCGACTCTGACAATTGAGTTATTGGCGTCATCATAAGTAATAAACGGATTGCTTCCAATTGTAGTAGGGACAGTGTCAACTTCATTATCACCATCATGAAAAACATGTCTGGGATTTACTTCAATAATTACACCGATTTTAGGATGATGATGATCTTTGACATAAAAAACTTGTTTCACCATTGATTCCAATACATATGGTTCATCGGTGGCAAGAGTGCGAGTCATGTCAATAACTCAAAATCCACAATCATCAATAAAGGTGCCTTTCCTCGTCATTAAATCAATCCATTTACATTTCATCATCGTGACTCGACCATGTGAGTAATAATCCAAAATTATTATTTTCTCCATGACTCCATAATAAGCAACATTTTCAGAATGAGGTCTAGTATCCGATGAACTGGCATAACGGTCTGTTGTGGCAGTTAGAATAACACCATTATGCTGTGTTCTCATGTTTCTTGCTCTTTCAGTGATAATAAATTTGTATTAATTGATCCCAAGTGATTTACAAGCACGAACCATGGTATTAGGACCAAAATCCAAAGCTCTTGTTTCCTCAGAAACAGAGTTAGCAGGCAAACTTGATACCTGAAATATAAACAAATAGTAAACATAATTAAATATTATTTTTATTTTGTTATTACAGAAATATTTTTACCTTCAATTCCAATCAAACAGAAAACCCATTCTATGCAAAGTCTCTTTCTTTCTCAATGATAAAGAACGATTATTTCTCTATATCAATTATTTATGTTATCTATAGATAAAATTAATAATAGTTTAACAAATATTTAAAATTACAAGAGATAAGATAAGAGATAAATGTACAATTTACTTTCTTGATATACTCATCGAACAAATCACAATTGAACAACATTGTGCGATGTACCATCTCTCGCCCTTCAAGGATTAATGTCGTCGATGTATATGATCCCGAAATTCCTCCTGTCTGAGGAAGTGATGGAAAACTGTGTTCAATTTTGCCATACTGTTCTTCTTCATTTCTCATTGGTCTGTTTACTCTCATAGTAAGATTAGAAAAATAAATTGCACAGAAATCCATACATTCATGATCCAAGTAACCATTCACAATAGAACCTTCGGGATAATTCTTGTTCCGAACATATGATTTCAATGTGCACATGTTTCTTTCAGTTGGATACATCCAACAGAAAGCAACAGGTCCTCCAAGAAGTATTTCTGTCGGAAGATGGATAGTCAGATGCAACATGTATGTAAAAAATAATAGAGGGAATATTTTCTCTAACTCGCACAAAATTAATGGTGTATCTGCCAACATTTTTTGCAAGAAGGATTTGGATAGCCTCTTAGCACAAAGATCTCTAAAAAAATAGCACAACCGAATAACTAAGACTCTAACATTATTAGACAAGAGATGATGGATTTCTATTGGAATCAACTCATGCAAAAGGATGTGATATTCATGAGCCTTCAAAGATTTCAGCTTCAACCCTTTTCTGTTGACCCGTTTTAATATATTGCTTGAATATCCATCAGGAACTTTAATAGTTTATAGCTCTTCCATAAATTGATTTTTTTCAGCAGGTGTCATCACATAAGAAGCACATGGAACTTGCCATTTATTTTCACTGATACAGACAGGATGCAATTCTGGTCTGATCCCCCAATCTACCAGTCACGCTAAGATTGTAAATCATCTTTTGTCTTCCCCTTGACATTTAGAAGAATCGAAAGAAACATTTCACATATATTTTTTTCAATGTGCATTACGTCTAAGAAATGACGTAACATGTTGGTTGACCAATACAGCAACTCAAAGAATATACTTTTCTTCTTCCAATTGTAACAAGTATCATTGGAAACATTTTTCCTCTTTCTAGATTTCATTACACCCTTCCCAAATGAATAACTGAAATCTTTCAATTCATTAAGCACATCAATTCTAGACATACACTGAGGTGGAGCGTCATTCTCTATAGTATTGTCAAATCTTTGACGATTTTTTCTATATGGATGGTTAATTGGCAAGAATCGTTGATGTCCCATAAAACTAAAAATATGATGATATTTTAGTCATCTCGATCGAGTATTCTTCATACAAAATGGACATGAAAATATTACTTTAGTGCTCCATCCAGACATCATTGCATTAGCAGGAAAATCATTGATCGTCCACATAAGCGCAACACGCATCTGAAATATGTCTTTCGAACATGCTTTGTATGTGGGCACACCCACATCCCAACGAAGTTTCAACTCTTTTATTAAAGGTTGCATGTATAAATCTATATCATTGTCGGGATCAGAAGGTCCAGATATCAGTATACTCAAGAAAGTGTAAGGCTTTTTCATAGACGACCAAGGTGGAAGGTTATAAATGTGTATGAAAACCAACCATGTGTTGTGCGAAGTAAGAATCTACCCAAATGGATTAATAACGTCACATGAAAGACCTAGTCTCACATTACGCACGTTGGCTGCAAATTCAGGATATCGAGCATCAAATCTCTGCCATGCAAATCCATCTGTAGGGTGAACCAACTCTTCATTATTCTTTTTTCTCTCGGTGTCATGCCATTGCATATTTTCGGATATTTTATCAGACATGAAAAGGTTCTGTAATATGGGAATCAATGGAAAGTGCCAAATTACTTTTTGTGGCACACGAGATGGTGATCCATCATCTTTTGGCTTCCATCGAGAGGTTCCACATTTGATACAATCATTTGATTCAGAAGTTTCCTCCCAAAATAAGCTGTAATCATTCGAGCAAGCATGGATTTGTTTTGAGAATCCAAGTTCATCAACTATCTTCCATGCCATATAGTGGTTTGAGGGAATATCTACATCATCTGGAAGTAGGTCCTTCAAGAAGGTAAGAATGTAATCAATTGCAGTATTTGAACTCTCATTCATAGTTTTCCCATGAAACAATCGGATTAAAAATTCCAACTTTTTCATTTTACCACATTGCTGATATACTGGAGTTGTCACATCATCATTCAATTTTTTTACCCTATCAACATCATCATTTTCATTGGATGCATCATGTGTGCTTGTATCGAAATCTTGTTGGCTGGACATCCTTTCCATCTCATGATGCCAAATAAATGGAAACCAATCATATATCAAAATCTCCAATTCAGTATTATCATTTGGATCATCAACATTTTGAGATTCCATTTTCTCTCCATTGTGATACCACACACAATAGTTTGTTTGGAAACCATATTCGGTTATATGATAGATAACTGCGTCACGACTCATCCAAGGTCTTCCAACACAATTAAAACATGGGCAGTGTATGCGACCACTATCTGAAGCCTTGTCAAATGAAAAATCTAGAAAGATGTTCAAATTATTCTGAAAATCGGTTGAAATCCGATCAGTTTCGTACATCCAACTTCTGTCCATTTTGTAAAAACACTGCAATAATTCATTTCAAAGCAATTCAATAATATTGAATTATAATCAAAAAAATATTTAGGTAAATGACAATTGTTTACTTTATATAAAAGCATAACTGACACATTAATCTATATGAGAATCATATTAAGAAATACAAAAAAATACACTGTATATAAGAAAATAAGATACATAATTTCTAATGACTATATTCAAGGATTTCCCAGTAAGGGGTGCGGGGTGTCTAGGGGGGTGGGGCTGTCCGGGGGGTCGGAGGTGTCCAGGGGGTCGGGGGTGTCTAGGGGGGTCGGGGTGTCCATGTGGGAGGGCTGTCCGCAGGGGTGGTCAGGCTGTCCAATGGGGTAGGGGGAGTCCAGGGGGTGGGAGGGTTGTCCAAGGAGGTGAGAGGGGTGTCCAGGAGTTGGGTGGGGCTGTCCAGGTAGGGTACAGGGTGTCTAGGGGGTGGGATGTCCAAGGTGGTGAGTGGGATGTCCGTGGGGGGGGGGTGTCCAAGGAGGTGAGTGGGATGTTCAGGGGTGGGGTACAGGGTGTCAAAGGGGGGTGCAGGGTGTCCATGGGATGGGCGGGCTGTCCAAGGAGGTGAGCGGGGTGTCCGGGGGGTGGGTGGGGCTGTCCAAGGAGGTGAGCGAGGTGTCCAGGGGGTGGGCTGTCCAAGGAGGTGAGCGGGCTGTCCGGGGGGGGGGGGGGGGTAAAGGGTGTTCATGGTGGGTGCGGGGTGTCTAGGGGGATGAGCGGGCTGTCCAAGGAGGGTGCGGGGTGTCCAGGGGGTGGTCGGGCTGTCCAAGGAGGTGAGCGGGGTGTCCATGGGGTGGGTGGGGATGTCTGGGGGGTACAGGGTGTCCAGGGGGTGGGCTGTCCAAGGAAGTGAGCGGGCTGTTCGGGGGTGAGGGGGCTGTCCAAAGAGGTGAGCGGGCTGTCAGGGGGCAGTACAGGGTGTCCAAGGGGGGTGCGAGGTGTCTAGGGGTGGTGCGGTGTGTCTAGGGGGTGGTGGGGCCGTCTGGGGGGTTGTAGGTGTCCAGGGGGTCGGGGGGTGTCTAGTGGGGTCGGGGTGTCCAGGTGGGCGGGCTATCCGTGGGGGTGGTCAGGATGTCCAATGGGGTAGGGGCAGTCCAGGGGGTGGGCGGGCTGTCTAAGGAGGTGAGCGGTGTGTCCAGGGGGTGGGGTCCCATTTAAATATAAATTTAGTGAAATATTAGTAGAAACATTTAAAATTAATTCTGAAATATGATTTAAAGTGTATAAGTTAAAATGAAATATCAAATAAAAACAAATTGAATTTGAATATTGAATGTTTAAATTAAGTCTCAACCCAGATTAATAGTTTTAGTGGGAAAAAAGAAGTGTCACTAGTTGTTTTTATGATTATATCCCATTACATATTTAGTTTTAGGAGAATTTTGTGTTTAATGACCTAGTTTAAAGTGTGAATGAAATGTCCTTTAATTTTGAGATACAAACTATGATATTTTTCATTTATGATGTGAGATTTTGGAATTTTAAATACATGCAACTATGAGGACTTCCAGTTATAAAACATGAGGGAGTAAATGAAGATGATCTAGAGGTAGAGTTCCATGGGATACATGTGGATCATACATTTTTTCTATATGTGGAACCACATGTTGATTTGGAGATGGGTTCTGAATAAATGTTCTTTGAGGGGTTTTATCACTTCATGAAGACTTTTTGAGGAACTCTGATGCATACCTTGATTACGGTTGAGATGACATGTGTATTCTAGTAGATTTTTTGTCCAATAATTTTGGTTGATGGTCTCCCATGATAAATTGATATTTGGATTGAGACTATGATATTCACCTTAAATAATCCGTATAGGCCTCATCATTAGAGAGATAAAATCATGAGATATATGCTATGCGAGGAGGAAAAGTGTGGGTGTGATGTACCAAAAAAGACTAGGTATCTATGAGGCATGGTATGGGATGATTTATAGACTAGGATATATAAGTAATTTTACCTCAAGAATCTATCGACATATAGGGATAATGAATTCATGCATTAGAAGTAGGGCACCATGAATATTATTGAGTAATAAAAATGTTTTATAGAGTTTCATCATTTTTCACCAATGTACATTTTTGATGAGATATTGTGAGAGAGACACTTTAAGGGAAGTCATTGAAATGTTGAATGATCCATGGATGATGTGTTAATATTGACCTATAATACTGAAATTATGAAGTAGACACTATTTATATATTATAATCTGAGGGAGGTCATGTGCGAATAGGATAGAATTATAAACTATTGAACTAGTATACCGACATCATGTGGTAGGATTTTCATGGGGATTCTTATGAGATGAGTAACGGTCATGATTGAATTACTGGTTTCTCAGTTTTCCTACAACAGTGTGGAAGTGGGGGAATTAAGAACATTTAATGTGATCATGACCCAATAGAGTCTCAATAATGTGGAAGGGTATTCAACATGAAGTGTTTCTACTGGACCATCCCTCTATCAGTGACTTATGATAGGCATATTCAAAATCAATTTTTGGAATTGTTTTAATAGCTCAATATCATAAATGAAGTTATATAAGTGATGTTTGATCATGTTGTGGATGTGGTGGTTGTGGATGTGTCATCCATGACATAATTACACTGAGAAATCAGTGTGTTCCTATTCCAAACAATGATGTTTTATTACATGTCTGTGGTTCATGAAATATCTATTAAGTAAAACCTACCCACGTGGAGAAGGGTGGCATACGATCTATGGTGAGAGGTAAGATCAAAGTAGCCTCTACTAGTAAATCCTCTCATTTTGATACTGATGCATCACATGGATTCATATCCTCACATGTGGTGAAAATCCTATGTCTCATTATACTGTCTTCAATGAGTGTAATGATTCTAGAAATCTAAAAACTAAAATATTAGATAAAGAAGAAGAGGAACCTGAAGGAGGTCGAAGATCCAAACTGGTCTAACAGAAGGAGCTCCAAAATCACCTAAATCGGCTGTTGCTGCTCCCATTTAGGGTTCTGTATCCGAATGGGGGAGAGGATGGGCGGTTGGCAATTTGGGGGAAACTTGTGCCAACAGTTTTTAAAAACCGTTGGTATATACTTTCAGGGAAAACCTATACCAACGGTTCTAAAGAACCGTTGGGAAAAGTTCCCCAACCCCACCTATACCAACTGTTTAATAAACCGTTGGTAAAAACCATTCCCAGCAACATTTTCCCCAACGGTTCTCATTGAATCGTAGGTAAAAATCCCCTTAAACACATCATTACCAATGGTTTACTATAACCGTCGGTAAAACCTTCTCTAAACCATCCATTACCAACGGTTCTATGAAACCGTTGGTATGTAAGTGTGGGGAAAAACCCACATTCTAGTAGTGCATGTAGGCCATAAATTATTGTATAAGGAATCTCCTAGATCACGAGTTTTCCAATATTGTTTGGAACACATTTGTTATTTGTGAATTTTATTGCTGCCCATATTTTAAATGGATTCCTTCTCATCACATTATTCAATGTGAATATCATGATTTCTATTATTGGTAGGCTCTAATTAAACAACATACACTTTGTTGAATATTTTAGTGGGAATCAATAACTAATATTCATCAGAGTAGTTTGTAGATTCATTATCCATTGAATATCCATTGATGGATATACCGTAATCTTTTTTGATATCATTTATCTTAGACAACAAATTTAACTAGTATACCTTGTGAGATTGAATTCTATATTTTTCAGGAATCAATAATATATTTCCCCGAATGCATTATTGTTGAACGAAATGAACCCTGAAGATGATTTAATACATGTATGTTCCTCCATTAAAGATTCTATCAATGTATAATGGTCAAATTGCATCGATGAGGGGGATATAATAATTCATCTAGCCCATAGGATATGTTTAGTATTGTTTTTTAATTTAATGGTCTTGATCTATTATGTGTATGATGATCTTAGGGATAGTGGTGGTTGAAAAATTGAACATAGATCTCTAGGATGGGGATAGTTTTTATTACCATAAAAATTATATCATGACCATCTTATCCTTTCGGTCTATAACCAATTATGATATCTATAAATCATTTCTTCTCATTGATTAGTGATCACATTTACAATTTTCTCACTAATTCATATATTTTTTGTTCTCATGTAGTATTCATATTAAAAAATCTTAGTATCATAATTCAATAGACTGTCATAGAATCAATCCCATCAAGTAAACTACTTAAGTGATTTCAGAACCATATGACAGAATTATACATACTATCTATAAAATAAGGACCCAGGGCATGCAGATTGGCTAATAGTGATGAAATTTCAAGAATATTTCCTAAATGAACCTTTTTGGCTAGTGAATTGTGTAAAATATAGAGCTCTATATTTGACCAAACATTTCAATTTAACATTGGGATGGTTTTCAGTAACTATTTGAAGAGAGCCTTTATGCTATTGTGGTAGGAATATTGGATACCCTCAAATTATTTCCTAGAATTAGGTTTCTTCGTCCCTATGAAGGGGTCATCGTCAACAATCCATAAATGCATATAGAGTATTTTTTATGAAGGAATAGTCTATGTATTTTAGTTATTTTAACATAATATAATATAGTTTCAACAATAAGTTATGTTGCGGTTGAGGTATGAATTTAAATTTTAATGTATTGGGAATTTCATAATAAGTTGTTAACATAGGCCAATACAGAACTCATATTCAATCTTCAACAAATTTTTTCCAGATGTACATGGAATTACCTTCTACTTCAAAGAGAGGTGTTTCAAAAAAATCCACCAAAAAGGGAAGTTTCATCCATTCCTTGTTAAGTGGTGTAAGACGAATCAGAACACCATAATTCTCCTCTTAGGGTGGACTATCTAAGGAAGGAAAAATGATTATCATTTTCTCGAGTTTACATTATCCTAGATTAGAAATGACTATTTAAAGATAAGGTTTCATGTGTATGTAGAATTAGTTTTCCTAGTTCCTCTCAATATTATTAAAAAATAAGTGTATAATTAATTGGTATTATAAAACATCATATCATTCAAAAAAATATATATGTAATTAATCTAATTGATTTTTCAAAATACGATTTTTTTTAATTATAAATTTTTTACTTATGATTTTACTCCTATTATAATATTAATATTTTTTTTCATATTGAAATATGATAATTTCTTAATGATTATCTTGGATAAAAATATTTGAGCACTATATTCTATTTCATAGTTCATTATGAAAGTTATCGAGCATGCCATTAAAAAGAAAGAGATTCTAAAATCAAAATATTTACATTCAAACAACCATAAAATTATTTCACCATTGAAATTTTATTAATACTATGAAATAAAAATAGGATACTTTTACATCAAATAATATTTGGGTTCCCATATTTCATCCTCAAACTGGTGATTCCCACACTAAAATATAAATAGGTGAGTATTCATGTTTTGAATAAATTTATCTCGATGATTCATTATTTCTACCAAATAATCCTAATAATATAGGTCAGGTTAAATTGTTTCTACCTATGAACAAATTACACAAGAAGGGTAAGGTGTGTACTTCCTCTTAGGTTACATTAGAAACACATCACACAATTGGGATATGTTTGATGGAAGTGACAAATGATAATCTACACTCCCAAAAAGATCCAGGATTTCAAAAATGATAATTTATGGAGTGATCAAAATACCTTTTATTCTAAATATCATAACCCCCTTCCATGGTGATATATGGAGAAATAAAAAATTTCAACATGAAAATATAGATATCGTAGATGATTATCAGAACATCATATCTTTTATCTTTGCACTAATTTGCAGTCACGTCAATATTAATGCACCAGATAATTTCAGTGATTTTATTTGCAATAAAAAGGATTGAACCTTTTTATCATTTCTTGAATGAGACCAGGTCCTAAAAAATTAAACTCTGCCACATTATCTCTTCATTTTTTAGTTTTGAATTAATTCCCTTGTATAGATTCATATGTTTTTATTTTGTTGCTAAGATTGAAACTTTTAATATATAAGAATCCAACCAATGGAATATGATGATCCCAATTCACATAAAATTTTATTTATAATTATGTAAACATATATTCTTATGTTTAAATTAACAATCAGTTTGAGGAAAATATGTCATGAAAATTCTCACAATTGTGTCTAATAATTTTTTAAAGAATTATCCAGAACATTGAATTAATCCTAACATCTTGATCATATATAATTGATAGTTTTACTCCATGAATCCTTTAATATTTTTATTTTTATAACATAAAAAATTGATCAAATTAATAAGTCTTATAAAATAACAAATAAATGTTGTAAATTTCCATGTCAATAAATAAAATTTATTTGAATTATAGACATTAGTGGTATTAATAAGACCATAATGAAATCCTTTATGATTTTATAAAATATCAATATTGGTATATGTTATGGTTTTATAAAACTCTTAAATTTATAATTTAAATTCTTTAATTGTTGGTGTACCAATCATATGAATTTGTACCATATAATAACCCTATACATGTTGTCCCACTGAAATTTATTCATGAAATTATTATATATCAATGTGTTTAAAAAATGCGAAAATAATTTCAATCTATCTACATCAAAAAATATCTCATTCTTCCATTATTTTATTTATAGTATAATTTTTTATTTTAAAATCTTATAAGTCCTTTATTTCATTAGTTGAACTATGGAATATTTTTTCATTCATATATAGCTTCATATAGACCATCCACACCTCCTTTATCATTACATAAATGGATCATGGAGAAATCACCTAGGTAAGATATGATTTCTCATATTTAATTATGACATAAACTTTTATCCTATAAAAATACATGAGTACTGGATTTATTTCAAATACATATAATTGAACAGTTTGTTTGATCCTTCCCACATAGAGCATCATCAACCATGTTTTTCTTTCCAATGAGAAAATTTATATTGTAATTATAGTTTTTAATTAACTATAAATAACTTATTTGTTCAATATTAAAATAATTATATTTGAATATATATGTATATATCATGTGGTCCATGTATATATCACACATTTCACAATATAGATAATACCTTTATATTTTTAAATAAATAATTACTACATCTAGCTATAGATAATGGGTCAATTATTATTTATCATGGATGTTTAATTAACAGGATACATAAGCTATAACTTATTTATTTATCCAAACTAAAAATCATATTCCGTTGTTTGAATCATCGCCATACATCATAAACCCTTATCTATTGGAGGGTAGTATATGTACACACATAGTAAAAAACTCTTCTATATATCTATAAATCTATCTTCACACCATTCAAACATGGTAAATATAAACCCATTCCACATTTACATGGTTGTTGGTTTTTATAATTATGATACATTTCACCCAAAATAAAAATTTTATCTAGCTAAATAAATAAATCTATATGTCTTTACTTTATATAATAAAATATTCCATCTTCATTCTCTTTTTCATTAAAGGATCGAAAAAATATCCCCCACACATGTGACAACATGACCCTTTAAGGATATTTTTCATGGATAAAATTTACACTTATTCAACATGGAATACATATTATACTATCATTCAGTGTTTATAATAGTCCTTAAATTATGTTTATTCACATTTTCCCTTTGAAATGATAATAATATCATCAATAAGGACTACCAAAAATATTTCATGGTAATATATAATATATCTGTTGATAACATCCATGTATATTTTTGTATAATTTGTAATTCCAAATGAAATAACTATGAATTCATTGTGTTTATATCATGTATGAAAGGATGGCTTGGAACAAACATTAATCTTTAACCTTAATTAATGATATCAAGATCAAATATCATACACGTCCATTATTTTTCACATATATATTGAAAAAAATACACAACATTGGGTAGATGATACATGTTGTTTATCATCATCTTATTATGTTCTTAATAATAAATAAAAAGACACATTGAAAAATCATTGTTATTGAAAAATATAACTGGTGCACCCCATGGGGAAAAAATTTTACATATAAAAGAATTTTTATTAGTATCTTAAAACACCTCCATTAGTTATTTAAATTTAGTGGGGTACATTATTTATGGACTCTTTAATATACACATATGGCCCATATGAGTTAAATTAAAATATAAACCTAACATTATTGAATAAAACATGATAGTTATTCCGAAAATGATTAAATATATTCTGTTAAAAATAGTAGTTATTCAATAAACAATTTATTTTTAATCAGTTTATAATTGCATAACTCGTTATTATGGATCATGAACCATATAATGGAATTCATTTTTAATTGGATTTAATCATTATAATTTCATCAATATTTGTCATATGGGTGATTTCGGATATGAAATTATATTTTCCTATCCTTTAAATTGATATTATCTCTTCGTAGAGAGAACCATTACATGCCCAATATAAAATTTAATTCGACCCTGGGGATATGAACTATATTTTAATAATTCTATTTCCAAAAAAACTTGATCAATGAAGGTTAATATACATTTCAATTTTTCATCACACAATTATATGTCTTTTCTATAATTTAATATCAAATAATTGAGGTAGTAAATCAAAATTCTTAATCATCATTCCTATATAAAATATTACGAATAGATAAAATCAAATAATACATTCATATAAATATTTTTTAATATAAAAGTACAGTTAATGACATCATTTACATGATGAAATTTAGTTTTAATGATGTCACAAGATATTCCCCATTACCTTGTATTTATAGGTTGCTATTATATATTATCCCTATGAAACATTAATATTGGTGAATATATTTTCATAATACCCAAACTCTTAATTTTTAAATATATATGGAGATGGAGGTGAATTATTCGAGACCTTATTATCCACTGTTGTATTGAAATATATCTTAATTTCACATAAAATATAATTATGTTGATGGGAAACCCATCCACTCTTGAAACATTTCCTTATTCCCTTTTTGAATTTTCTCGAGTTCTTATTCCCAGAATTTTCTAATATAGGAGAGTAAATTTATTTTTAGTATTTGATTTTTCATTTGAGTTTCTATAAAACAACATATTTCATTTATTTTTTCCATACTCATATTAAGGGTCTCCAATTTCAATTCGAAATAAAAAATAACATCAGGAAATTTTTTCAATGTTATTTGTGTATTTTATAGATATTTTTATTGAAATAATTGGATTGAAGCCACCAAATTAATGAATGATATTTATTTCATGGTTAATAATAAATATGAGGTGTATATTATGAGTCTCATCAAGTCTCATTAATATAAAAAATTTGAATGATTCAATTTACTATTTATCCCATGTAATTTTCACATCAATTTATATAGACGAGTTTGGGTAAAATATTTTTTGAAGAATGGTTTCTTAAAATCCATCCATTTCATATAGTAATTTTCATTATTTGGCCTCATGTTATTTATTGAAGTATACAATTGGTTTTCATCATTTTTTAATCGATAAATAACAGGGATTAATTTTCCTTCTCTATGAATTGATGAGTGTAAAATATATTTTCTATGAAGATAATCCATTTCTCATTAATTTTTTATTCATAAGAACCACTAAAAATAAGTCATTGAAGCATGAATGAATCAATAATGTGTTACTACATTAATGTTGAATTTGATATCTTGATAGGGATAAGGTTATTAATCATTTCATGATGTGGAATATCCATGATGCTATTCATCCCCATATCCAATATCATTTGGTTTATATTTGGGACAAACACTTAATTATTCATTTCACCCAAGAACATGAGCCTCAACCTAATTGGTGAGGTATTCTTAAGTGCATCCATGAGACCAAGGTTCAAAACTAGGTATAGGCATATTTATGGGGTTACTATAGCAGTACTTTAGCAGGAAGTATAGCAATAATGTAGTAGAACTATACACTGTGTGGGTACTATACACTGTGCCGATACTGTTGAAGAACTGCACAATGTGTCAGGACGGGAGTTGGAACTGTAGTAGTTACTGTAGCAGGTATTGTTCGGTACTGTAACAGTAGGAACTATTCACCTTAGGCCACTGGTTTGGTCTTGGAGTCCTTAAAGCCTTCGGGCCACCCCAGCCTGCATCTCAGCAGGGATTTTGGGCCACCTTTATGGCCTTTGGGCCACATGCAGTTTCCCCTGATAGACTCTACAAACAAAGGGGAAACCGTATAAGAGGATTCAGAGTAGGTGACCTCACCAAAGTAGATCCAAATGTATTTTTTTAGAATGAGAGGGTATGTCTATGACATCGGGACTGGCCTATTATTTCACAGGAAGACTAGCTAGACAACCTTGCAAAGGTGGAGAGCAACTATCACCATGCAGATGCTGGGGAGGGGAAGTTCCTTGTAGATAGTCTAGTTGAATTCCCTAAGACCATCGAGTCATGTAATCGCCAAATCATACGGGATATGTAATCTATAAGCCTATGGTCCTTGTAAGGGTTCCCCCTCATCCCTTGATAGGGGGTTATCAAAAAATCAATAAAATGCAAGGCCTTCAGGCCATTCGAGCATTTCACCCAACATTTACTACGTTCCCCAGAGGTCTAACTACTGACTAAAACAAAAACAATATTAATATTAGTTTCACAAAATAATAAATTAATATGGAACCTTAATCCTATTATGTCAACAATTATGGCACCTTTATTTCAATATATAATATTTTAATTTAATCTAAAATTACTTTTAGTTCTTCATAGTTTGTTTGATGTTCAATCCTATCATTCTTCATAACCTAATCCAAAAAATAACTAAACCCCACTGTCATACAAATAGAGATAATCAAATCATAAAATGAATTTATTATATATAACATTGAATGAATAATTATTATATATAACAACAATTCACACTCCAAAACCCATAATTTTAGCATCCCTTAAGATTAGTTGCATAGAAAAATTATTTTTAACCAACGTGAAAATTTATCCATAGTAACAGCACACTAGTACCCCATTTAATGATATATTATATTAAACATTATTTATTAATTGTAGAATATAATAATAATAGCGGGGAGATCAAATGCTTAGTATGGGTAAATTTATGAGATAATAATGAAATATTATATGTGAGCATAATATGAGAATACGAGTATGATAATGTAATCAAGGTGAATATCCTAATAAAATAGAATACATAAAAATAAAAAAATATCATAAAACAAGATTCACATAATAAGTATTATCATATAGAAAAATTCATGATTCATAGGGGTAGGTAATCATGGGTAAATATATATGATGCAAAGAAAATTGAAGAGTCATGTTACGGAAAACCCATCACAGGAAAAACACAAATCTATGAATATATATAAGTGAAATCTATTCCACAAATAATCTTATTAAAATATCAATTGGAACCCCATATGGAAATTTAAATATATTAATATTTTACACACATATTGTTCATAACATATCAAAAAGTGTCCACAAAGAGATTTTTGGACATATCAATAAGGTTCACTTATAAGATTGTAAATATCTTAACATGCGCTACACATGAAGATTGAACATATCCATAAGATCCACACATAAACTTGTTAATATATCAATAATTTCCTAATATAAAGCTGGGAACATATCAATATTGACCATTCTTGGAGTTTTCAACAAAAAAATAATATCCATATAGAAAATATAGAATTAATTTCTATATTCCACATATAAAATTTCAATATATCAATAATCTCCACATAAGGAGTTGTGAATTTTTAAATAAGGTCCACATGTATAATGTCATGACCCTTTCATAAAAAAGGTACCCCGCATAGAAAATAATGTGATAAGGGAGATAATGATTCCAAAACCCAGCCTCAATTAGGCCACAAGTTCGTGAAATGAATTGAGGGTATATCATACAAACATATGGGAGGAATTACCATATATGGTCATAGAAATGAGAAGGATAATTTTAAATCACCAAAACTATCATACTAAAGATAAAATTATATAATGATCCCAAGTACATACATGCAATTTCGTAAAATAGAAACAAATATAAAAGGATAACTATGCATATCAAATGGTAAACTCCATAGAAACCATAAACCCAAAACATATATTGAAAAACTATTATCTAGTAAATATAATCCTAATAACCAAAAAATTAATACTGACCTAAAAATAGTATATATATACTTATAATGATCATAAATTGTTTACTCAGTGGGATCCCTCACAAATCATCTTGTGAAAATAGTAAATAAACAATACTGAATCTATGTGAAAAATAAGGGAAAATAATTCTCACCTATGTAGGAATAATATTTTATAATCCCCTCCCTGGATATCTCTCACCATGAATCACATATAAATAAACTTATAATATAATATAGAAATAGGGTTCTTTTCTTCCTCCACTCCCCTGTATTTTCACTCGTACCCTACATTGCACATCCTGAGTAATATATCCCTAATATAATCCATCCTAAATACACATGGGATAAACTATCAAATCATGTACCCTATGCATCAAACCTTATTTATATATTTTACACTCAACATAATTAATCCAATAATCTCATCATCTCATTCCACATCTCTAGATAGAAATATAGTAGTTCTCAATGGAAACAATATCCCATATGTCATGCATTATATCCCAACAAATCAAAAAACATACACATCAAACCTATAATAATCCATTGGTACTATATCCATGAATTAACGTATTCATCTATAACATTTTACAACCACATGTAATTTAAGCTGTTGGCTATAATATTATTTAATGTATTTAAACATGATTTCATGAATATCCTACAGTTTAAACAAGGAATAATGAATAAAAATTAAATTAACCTAAAAAACTATTATTATCAGTAATAATAATTTCCAGATCCATGATATTTGGGAAAATACATTTATAGATAGAAGAAACTTTTCAATTATACTTTCTTAATAGATCATTTTATTTTCATAAAACTATATCCATAAATAGATTCAATAAACATTCCACTTAAATTAATTATCCAACTAAATTAATGTGTTTACATTCATAACCAATATTATCAAATTATCATTTTTATCCATGAATATGAAACATTCTAATCAAATCATAAAAATAGATAACAATATTTATAATAAAATGAGAAGAAATATTTTTTATAATATAAACACATGGGATCTCAAAAATCCATAAACCATTTATTTAATTAATATTGTTTACTATTTTTAGGATCAACTCCACCATCACTAAAATATCAGAAGATTTATAAATTTATGATTTCACAAAAAATAATTGGAGCATAAATTAATCCCCTATGTCAAGTATTTCAAAATTAGTGAATGAGAATGGAAGAACAATCACAAACCTCTAATCACCTATCATTTAAAGAATTTATACCTCTCTAATAACACTATTCCAAAACTGCACCAAAAACATCCAATTACTCTCTGATAAAAAAATATACAATCTACCATAGCATGGAATGATAAAAAGATTTACAAAAATCTAATTAAGGAATAAACCACTACATAATATTGTGAAACCCACCTTGAATATCCCTAAATCAAACATAGAAAGATATGGATCAACCCATATCAGATGGAATTCAAAAACCAAAAAAGAATGACCTCTATATACCCAGAGTTGGGAGATAGTGGTAGGTTTTCTCAACAGATGAGGGTGTGATTAGACTTATAGTGTCATTGAAATCCATTGATTTGTGATGGGAATGGGTAATTGAGGTCGTAATTAGGATGAGTTTTATCAATCACCCAAAAACCCAAACACTTCAATTTTAAAATCTTCAAAAAATTCATGTAACAAATTTCATGTTCACAATATGAGTTTTCTAGGAAATATTCATTATGGGTAAACATCATTGATTTTTTTCATGATCCCATGGTTCACATACATAATCACACAATACATAAAACCATTATCAGGATACAAATTCTTATTGGGTATGCGAATCAATCTCAAATTTATTGGAATATAGTTTACCTCATGAACTTCTCCTATTACCATATTTCAAGTCTTAGAAACGACTGATCCTATTCATGGATTAGTTCAACCACAAAAAGTCCATATATGAAAAAAATAAATAGGCTAGAAGGATCAAACCAATTAAATCATATACCTCTTAAACAGTTTCCATTATATAGAATTTAAAATCAAACCATGAGAGGGGTAATGAAAAATGGGTCATCCAAATAGCCACTATATGAGATACCTCTAAATAATATTTTCACAATTGAAGTATAAACTAATTTCTTAAAGGATAATGGCATAAAAAAATACGAAAAAAACAACCATATTATAAATAGTCTAATTAGATATATACCTCTCAAATATTATTAAGGCTATAAATATTAAATCAAAAAATGAAATCCCATATTATATATAAGATAAAGGTCTAAAACCAAAAAAAGATCATTTATAAAAAATAGAAGTTAAAAGAAAATAAATATTACACAATGAGTGAATATATATAAAACACATATCCATGTTCTCCCATCCACATTACCATGTCACAAGAAGATACAACCCATGGAAAAAAATATAATAGTGTAAAACCATATCATAGTTGTCCAAGATCACTATAGGTCGCTCCACTATGGTCATATAATCAATATTTTTGTCGTTTCTAAATAAGGATTTTTGAGTATTCCTGATAATAAAAATAAGATAAAACACATGGGAGACAACATGTCTCTAGAATATCTTCTTAGGAAGTTCTATATGGTGATAAATAACTAAATATGAGCCAAAAAATCAAAATGAAGAACAAACTATGTAAATAGCTTACTCCCACATCTAAACCATCACTATCAATGATTTAGAGAATCCATTAAGAAAACATGAATTTCAATTTTATACTATGGATATCTCATGCGATGATTTGATTAAGACTTCTAATGATCCTATATTTCCTTCATCATCTCAAGAATCATATAAACCATATTTTTCATTCTCAAAACTAGTCTCCATTCACGAATTTATGAATATCCCCTCATATTCCAGCATAATTGGGAGCAATAATGTTGGTTGTATAATTATTGAAATGCTTCCATGAAAATATTGGAAAGAATAATATTTTTAAATAAAAACCATCCAAATGTAGGTTCCTCAACCATGAATCTATGAAAACAATGTGATAAGTGTCTAAAATTTCCTTATGACTCTAAATAGTCTTCTCTGTTAGACCGTCAACTTACAGAGGAATATTGTTATAATGAATAACTATGATCGAAAATCTAGATGGAGACCTACCCACACACTTGAGGGAAAATGGGGTTCATGATAATTGATAATCCTCTGAGTTTCATTGTATATCCTCACCACCTCTTTAAGGTATTTCCATGATAAAACCACCACTGAGGTGGATTCTTATTCTCAATAATGTGGGAGGATTTAGATAAATATCCCTCTATCACCTATTTATACTAACATTCTCCCTATGGTTGTGGTAAAAAAATGATTATGTAAATTTAAATGTAACCATAGTTATAATATGGAACATCAACTTGTGGATAAAACCACCAATAACATGATTTTTGGCCTTTAACTTATCATATACCAAAAACATGGATACAAACTATCAAAATTAATTCATCAAAAAATGACACCAAGTGTAACATCTCAATGCTCGTAACATATTTTCTAGGGTTGGATATACAACCAATGGTGATATATAGAACACATGAAGAACCACCTCACATATTTATAATGGGATGAATACCCCCCTGTAACGACACCTATTGTTGTTCAACCTTATAAAAACTATTAAGCGAATATCCAAACATAAATAGATCTCTCAATTCCCCTACCTTATAATCCCCATACTATTACACCTACAACCACTTAACTATGATTAATACACTATCATATGATAATGGAAACCCTTAAACAAACCCCTCCCATATCAAGATGAATCACTATGTTCTTTTTCAATACTCTGAAAGAAGATCTTGATTTATGCATGGATTGATTGTGTGAAATACAACTCATCACATCAGGTAAAACCTTATCCTTTCCCAGTGTATATGAAATCTAAAAGAAAAAATATTGAAATAAGTACATCCATCACCGCTACATCATAATTTTTCCATGTTTTGATAATACATAACTTAAGATCTTATGATCAAAGAAAACCTTAAAATGATCATCGATGCGGTAATGTTTCAAATAATTCCATGAAAACATGATTTCTCCCAACATGAGATCATGGTTGGTATTGTTTTTCTCATGGAGAAATAAGTTTTTTATATCCATAAAAAACAACTTATCTCAAGTAAATTAGATCACAACCCAAAGTATGGTGAGAATCATATTAGAAATCCTCAAAACAGAACATCCTCTTTGGGAAAATGATTTATATTAACACTAACCAAATTCATCATGTGGTAATAAATACATTTTTAAAACCAAACTATCCACATGAATACTTAATAATTTCTATTAAAGGATTTTATAGGATTCTCTACCCATGAGAAATCATATATGAAAATTTTATAATTGTCTGTAGTACCAAGGAAACTTTACACCTCTATAATTATCAAGGTGGATTCTTATAAAACAGGAACTTCGATCATAAAAATATCTATAGCCAAACCACATTGTGATATATAAAAACCCAAAAAATAAATTTATAATCTGATAACACACACATAGAATGTTTCAAGAATAGTTGATGATGATGAATAACTCCCAAAATGCCATGCACATGCTCTATACGCACCACTTCAATTGTAATGTATATAAGGATTAAATTGATTATCATATCCATATTCTCATATAGAAACTATATGAACACTAACTTCCTCAATCCCATGAACAAGGATAATGTTTTTGTCAAACATAATGAAATCACAATGAACTCATAATGCACATAATGAGATTAGAAAAAATACTTAAAAATATCCTCAAATTTTAGACATATATGATGATATCGTAACAAAAATTCTACCATATGGACCCAAATATATCATTTCATCTAATTGAATGAATCATAAATATATATAAGGGGATACAAATAATTGAAGGATATATAGTTCATGTAATGATAGTCGATACAGAGAGGGAGACGACCATTTTCCTTTTTCACAAATCAAATTTGAGTACCCATATGACATGATCATCCAAATAAAACCTCATTACAAAATATCATAGATCTATAAAAAAACTTCCAAATCCCCAAATTATAAATTTATTATTTAAGCTCTGGAAATCCCCTAGTTATTTCTGCATCCAAAACATTATATCTCATCGAGTGGGTAACATTACAATCTTCTTAGGAGAAACATCATGGTACTCTTCCAAAACCCATAGAAATGCCTTTTTTAACACTCAATGAACTCAATATTAGCTTCTATATTCATGAATACATGAAAAAAACATACTCTAAGACATCCAAGGTTTCTTATGATCAATTAATACCACAAGAACTCCATCAGCATCATCTATCAAAATCTATCCCCAGAAGAAATCCATAATAGACTATACCAAATACAATCATTACATGTTTATTATGATGTCTTATGGATGTATCTATAATCATAGGAAGTCTCTAAAATAGAGGTGTTTCTACAACACATTCTTAGAGTCTCTATAAACACCAAAATGATATTTTTGACCTCCAATTTGAATGGTCAATTCTTACACAATTGGATGCTTATATACAGAAAGTCCCAAATCATGTAATAGACAATGTGATAATAATTAGTGATAAAATTTGAGTTAATCAAAGAATTAACCCAACGAGAAAACAATAAATGTGTACTTCAAATGTTTTCTATCTTTTTTGGTACTAGAAACAAAAAATAAAATCACCAGACATATCATAATAAATAGCCTCTTTGACCTTGATGAGGACCACCTCTATAGTTGTGTTCGTATATATATGGATAGTGAGAATATCAGGTAGTCCATTTCTAACCATGTATCCTCACTAGTGATATAAAGATACAACACCATACCACTAATGCCTCAACTAAAACTTCCTCATTAGAGGTTCTGGTAGTGGAACACCTACTTCATTCTTCCTACATAGAAATGTTGGGAATATGTTCCACTAATTGAATCAATCTCCATATGAAAAAAATCATATGATAACCTGGTAGGGGGATGAGATCCAGAACCCCTTGAGAAACAAGTTGTTAAGGGTAATGAACAAATCCTATTCTCGTAATATTCTTCGGTACTACCAATTAGGAACCCATGTCTATAATTTTTATATCATATGAATACTGATGACCACCTATCTTAATGGTATGATCCTGTATAGAATCCTCTCAATAATATTTTCTCTCACCAACATGTCCAGCTCTATCAAAAAAACAATAGGGTGACCGAGTGTAAGATATCTAGATGCAAAGCCTCCTCAAAATGCATTTCCCTACTATTCACATCATGCAAAAGACCTACAACATAATATAGAAGGATCTAGATATGGATCGTGAACTCCCGAACACTGTAAATCATCTATTGAATGGTAAAATGCTCATAGAAATTAGCTAAATATGTGTTTAGTGAAGGGAAATCATCTTAAATTGTGTCTACTAACGTCTTCCAAGAGACAACTAAATCCTCATGATCCTGGAGGAACAAGAGTCGCCACTAACATGCTACTCCATGACTCTATGTCACCACTAATGAATCCATATTCTACTTTTGAACACAAATAAACATGAAGGTTCTCTCTACAAACTTTAAAAAATAATCTTTCACTAAGATGAAATTAAACCCTCCTAAATCTATTAAATCTATCACATAAACTCTTGGAGTGTTCACCTCCTTGTCTCTTTATCATCATTCGTGACACTAAATTTATCTGTTGTCAGAACCTACTAAATATATTATACATGAACCTAATAAAAAATTATACCTAGAGTCATAAATACAAATGAATAAACAATTAATAAATCCTAAACATGGAATATCGAATATTAAATATTTAATGTTTACACGTTTATTATTTTTTCAAACTAATCCAATGGCTTACCATTTTCAAATAAATGTAGATGAATAATGATCCTCGATCCATTAACAGCCATACACCATACAACCAATATCACTTTTCAAAGTAGGCTCGTTAAAACTAATGGGTTTTACATGAGATCATAGGTGTCCCTAAATACACTTGTCTCATATCTTTTTCCTTATTATCCTTTATCACTAATATTAGATGAAACTATTTACTTCATAAATGATATAGTTCTCTAATGTGACTACCTTTTAAATATATTCTATCCATCAACTCATGCCTCTTATAACACTCTTTCATGAACCCTCACCATAAAAGTACAATTACTAGAACTAAAATGTTAGTAGAGAGATAATGATTCATGTATCCTACCTTCAATAGGTCATGGGTTGGTGATAAGCACTAATAGTGTATCGTACAAATAAATTAGAGGCATGAATTTCTATGGTTTGAGAAATTATAAAGACAATATTGAAAATATAAAAAACTATTTATGAAGCTAAAGGTTATGAAATATCCAAATTACATGAACATAATTTCATAAAATTGAAAAACATCAAAAAGGGAACTAGAAGTACCCAATGATTAACTCAGTAATGACCACAAAACAAATAGAAACATTGAAAAAACAATTTCTAGTAATGTCTAGCCTAATAACTATCATTTTTATACTGAAAATAGATTTAATTAATATATATGTTTAGTGAGAATAACATTTATAATTAGTTGGGTAATCCATGTAGCAACTTGGGTAAACTATAATGAATGGATACTATATCCCAGTAAACAATAACTGAAAATGACTTATCTCCAAAAAAAGTTATAATATATTCATGTCCTCACAATGGCCACCTCTCACCATGTATCTCATAAAATAGATCATATAAAATAATATCAAAAGAGGGTAACCATATACTACATCCTCACTTCTTTATCATTGTACTCCGACATTTCATGTCTAGAGATATATATATCCAATAGAAGAGAGCCAAATAACACGTGAGTGAAAATACTAAATCATGCACCATGTGCATCAAAAAATCTCATCATCACAAACCATGAACCTTATGAATAACCTCATTTAACAATAATTTTCCTCATATCAATATAGTAGGATAGTATTTTCCAAGAGCTGTCCAAAACCTTTTGTTAGTTATTATACCTCAATCCATCACATCCTATACACATCATACATATAATTATCTATAAGACACTATGTCTAGAAACAAATGTTTGTGATATAACCACAATATATTAAAACACTCTACATAGATATATTATAAATGTAACTAGCATACATACCATCACACAATACAATAAAGAGAATATAGTGGTGTGAGAGGAGTTAATAATCCATATGTTCCCATCCTACCTAACTGTTGAGGAAAAAGCCTCACATAGTCTTCTAGATTTCAATCACCATATTGATATGGGCAGAGTAGAATATAAAATCATATAACAAATATGATATAATATATCTCAGAACCATAAAATGGGCATCAACCGAACCTTTTTCTCATCTATAATTATCATCTCTCAGACACCAGGTTTACAACACTAAGATATAGATATTGAAAAATCATACTAGAATTCAAGGATCCTCATGTAATTAAATATTTCATTTAAGATTTTATTTCAAATTATTTAATTAATTTTTCGATAATTAACATTATTTCAGTCACATTCTAGTATCCCCTAAGTGAATTATACTCTATGAAGGTATAAACCAACCTATTGAATAGTTCTACTTTGTTATAATCATTTTCATTCCATTCAAGTAACAACCCCATGAGGAAAACATATTTATTAATTGTTTTCATTCAATAATTATATGTAGTATAGAGAACATCCTATGATACCCAAAAACCGATTCATATACAATGCATAGCTAGATACATCATGTAATTGGTAAATGAATGTAGATAAACAAGCTACCTAGCCATTAGACCATTAAAGAAGACCATTATCAACAAAGAATCCAATATTTTAAGAAATAATGGGAATGAATAGCTTTAACCCATTTTATCAATCTCATTTCTATCTCTAAAACCACATTCAATATCACCATAAATTAATCCATATATCTATGGGATCAAGCTCTAATGAAAAACATGGGCCTCTGCACACATATCACTCCAAACCATCATCCATTCTTGGAACAAATCACATCGCATAGCAAGGATATCATCAGAGAAAAAGAGAATGCGTCTAGGAAATGAGAAATATAGTTTATAGGGATTCATGTCTAGTAATAAAAGGCATCTGGCCTTTATTAATGAATGATCATACATATACCCGAACATTTACCTAAATCAAAAAATAGTCCCTTGTCGTATTTAATTAACCAATAAATTTATCAAATGATACTACCATAGAAAACCTATTTTATCAGATATTAATATATTTTAAATAACCAAAAATGATTTGGTGTCTTTCTTCTAGATTCAAAAAACATTAAGAAAGAATAATTTCGTTAAATTGGATATTCATTAATATCATCGAAAAAAATAACCAAAATCATGTTCATTACCACATTCCCTTAACAACTAAATGAACAATTTTAATCAAACATGAAGCAATATTTGTTTTCTTTCCATAAAACTATAAGAATCAATGGATTCAATTAACATTCACCATTAATTAATTAGCCAATAACATTACCATCAGTATGTTCTTAACAATTTCACTCAAATTAGCATGTTAAACCTAATAAAAATATACACACTAATCAAATCATAAACAAAGATGGATTGTTATCTTTCAAGACAACTATAAAACCATTATCATGGATGAAACACATGAAATAATTAATATTTATAAACCATTTCTATCATTAATATGATTTATTCAATATTGTGTTAAATTACACTATCACTGAAAGATCAAAACTATGAAATATTTACAATTTCACATAAAGTACTAGGAGATATAATGATTCCCATAAATCAAGTATTTAAATTTTCTTGAATGAGAAAAAAAAACAAGTAGTAAAATCATATAATCACCTCTCTAGCATGGAAACTACATCCCTACATGAAAATTTCTCCACAACCATTCTAATAAATATCAACGAACTATATGAGAACATAAGAGATCATCTAATGTATTATGTAAAGATAAAATATAAGGAACCAAAAAATATGATATGAAATAATAAAATAAATATGGAAAACTCACCCTCAATATTTATAGACTGACCATTGGAAGTTATTACTGGATATAATTCCAAATTGATTCAAATAACTGTTAGTAAGAACTTATACCCACTTGGAGTTGGGATAAAATCATAGGGTTTATTTTAAAATTATGGTGTGAATAGACTTTAAGTCATGCTATCAGATAAGGATTCATAACAAGAATGGGTAATTCACATCATGAATGGCCTAAGTCTTAAAACCTACCAAAAAACATCAAACCAATAAGAAATATATTAATTTAAATCATGAACAACTAATAATGTTGTAAACTTCTTCTACTTCATGATTCAATCACCCAATCTCTATGGATCCTATTTTTTGATTCCACAATGTTTTACAGACCATGAAACATTCAATGGAATGGGTTATAATGATATACACCTTTACAAATAATTTTTGACACGTCATTAATGTCTACAAATAGCATATTTACCCATGATATATTACATTATACCATTATGTTGTGGAAAATATCAGACCCACCTATAATATAATAATTTTTTTGAATTTGAGTGTTGTTTTAATGAAAAAAATTCACATTATCATAATTTACCAATTAAACACTGAAAAATTAATGGGATTCATAAAAACAACTACAAGCATTTATCATATGTCATATAGAAAAAGACGGATGATTTTTTTATTAGTTTATGTCCTCATAGAAGCGTAATAAATAAAAACATATATTAATAAGGATAAAAAATCATTCATGAAATAAATATAAAAGTATTTTTTATATAACTAGAAATTTATTTTACTTTGTATTTTTTAAACGAAAATAATATAGGAAATATAGTGATTATAAATTATATTTGAGAACCATGAAAATATGGAGAAGAATATTCTTAAATAAATCTGAGGAAGATATAGGGAAAATGAGTTTGTTTGGAAAATATTAAAAGTGATATTCTTTTACCAATTTTTTTAATGAAATCCAGTGTTAATAGAAAATGATGCATATAGAAAATGGAAAAATGATTCATTCTTCAATATATTAAATAGAGTAAATTGATAGTAAAAAGGCCATAAATAATCAATAAAGTAAAAAATATGTAAATACATAAACCAAAAAAATGAATATAGAAATATAAAAGAAATATTCTTGGTAAAGATTCAGATATAAGGTTGAATCCACTTACATAGTAACTATTAGATGAATTGTGTACCAACTAGATATGAAAAGGTAATAATATATATAAACCTACAAAATAAACTTATGAGATGAAAATATGCATTGTTCTAGAGATATTGAACATTAAATTTCCCCGCATAAGGATTTATTCATAAAAACAACTAATTTAAATTGACACTAGAATAAAAAATCCATACATTTACACAAGAATTCAATAAATGTGCTTTCAGACCATTGATTAATTCTCCCATCAAAATGGACTTCTTAAAAATGAATGATCCAGTATTAATTTTTGGGAATAGAGGCTGTTAAACATATAAACATTCCTTAGGAGATACAGGATGTGAAGGTATTCAATTTAAAACTGAACACAATTGGTGGATTTTTCTGTGTAGAGAAGGGGTGCTTTTATGGGTGGGTTTTAAATACATATTCCTAAAATGAGGATAATATTTGATATGTTTCATGTATCCCCTCGTCCACATATTTATAGAAAAGGATTCATGATTTTTTATGTCTTTACAACTTAGTTAAATTCTTTTTAACCTTATTTTATCTTCACCATGGAATATCAATTTTTTTCTTAGGTTGATTATTTTTATTCATAATAATGAAATTAAAATTCAGTTCTAATTTCAATGTTCTACATATTTATTTTTACACCATTTAATCTAATTCAATTTAAAAATATGATAAATTTTACTTATAATTAAAAACATTAAATACATATAAAAAATTATTAAAAAAAGTTCATTATAAATATTCACTGTTAGTAAAATTTAATATCAATTTCTAATTAAATTACAGTAGGGAATAATTTTTTAGATAATTATTTATAAAATATCTCTTATTATGAAAATATTTTAATCAAATAACATTAAAAAAATATTTATCCCCTAACTACTGAATTTTATCTATTTAATATAATTTTAACAAATAAAATTATTAATTAATAATTAATATACTAATATATTAATAAATATAATAAAATTTTCATTATAATATAATATAATTTATTATTATCTTTTTTACATGTTTTACTCTTCTTGTAACTCTATTAATGATGTTTTATATGGTTATATCTTGATATATTAACGTTTTTATTAAATTTTACTGTTTTAACTCAATAAATAAAATAATTGTTCGTTATAGATTAGTGTTGGGTTTATTATAAGCTAATTAACACACACCATAAAATCAAAATTCAATAAAAAAACCTAAGGTTCTACACATTGGATTTGTTATCATATGCACCACTTGATGTTGATTACAAATGAACTCAATTTTTACTATACTATTATAAACCAATTTCATTATAAATACACACACATAGACAGACAAACACACACACACACACACATATATATCATGATACAATGTTTTAAAAGATACATTATGGGACTAAAATCACTATTTATATAATAATTAATTATTATTATTTATCACGCCACTTCTCCGAATTATTACTACTAATAACTCATCAATATAAGTGGATTATAATACTTGAGGATTTATATTTAAACTACTTATTATATTATCAATGATGTGATTTATTGTTGTTCACTCATACATTCCATTCAATTCAATATGTTGAATAATTATCCACTTTTAATAGATTATATTCCCATCACTTCTCCATCTTTTTTGCAATATGATAAAGCTATCAAATCTTATCTATTTATTATTTCATACATTAATAAAAAATATTATGTATGTGGATATATTTCATGATTATATATACTAATAAATGATAATCATACATTGTAAAACATTGAATCCTTTATTCCAAGCGTGTTTTATAATATATTGCTGACCTTCTTACTGTTATGTATGAATGGATTCTAATAATTCTCCCCTAAAAAGTTGAATCAAAATTCATTAATGGTTATTAGAAATAGTTACTATAATTGTATCCAGAATAAAATATTTCATTAAGATATTTTTTATAATTTTAAATAAAATACTTCCCATGAGATTAAAGTATAAATATTATTTTGTTTAAAAGGTAACCATGTAAGTATGTGTGTTACATAATAATTGACAATCAAAACTCTAAATTCAATGTCTCTAAAAACATACACAAAATAGAACATTCAATACCTATTATGACTTCATACACATATACTAACATGATAAAATGTTATTCTTTTGGTAGCATCAAATAAAGGTTGTGATCAATACCAACTCCTTAAAATCAATGAATTTTTTATAAAGTGCATAGTCTTGCACACCAATAAATGTTTTTATTATTTCATACCAAATAGTGTTTTCTAAATATATGAACCACTGGGTCATCATACATGATATAAAAATCTATATATTATATGTTATATTTATCTTCTTTTAATTCTAATTTCAAATTCCACGACTTTACAACCATTAGAAAACCCATGATTATATTGTGAACTATGTCAACCAATGACAATCTAACAGATTCCAACCTCTCCACTGGTGAAAAAATTTCATCAACACCAACTCATTCAAAATGATCATACCCTTTATGTTATATAATTTCTTTATTCTAAGTCAACATTTTATATTAATCAAACATAATTTCTATGATCCATTTATTCATAATAAAATAATAATAATTATAAATATCTAAAATTTCCCATATCTTGTACTTTAAAATTATTTTCAGCTCCTTATTCATGGATATCGACCATGACTCATCCTTAAAAGATTATTAAAATGATGTGTGACCCATAGGATCTAATAGAGAACTAATATCTATACAACTCATCCTCCAAAACTATGTTGGAGTATTTCTATATTAAACTATGTCTTATTAATCAATATTAATTTTCCTATTTCCATAATGAGTCAATGGTTGAATTTTTTATCACCTTTTCTTCTCCTAAATTAACCACAAATCATTTTTCTTATTTTGTACCCAGAGGACCTCAAAATTTGAGTGAAAATAAAATTCTATATCAATAATATATTCCAGAAATATATTGCAAAATACTTATCTATCATATTCTTATATCATTTTCACATCATTTCACTTAAAAATATTATTCAACCCCTTTGAATACATTTTTAGTCTTTAATCATTGTTGAATAAGAAAAGTGATTTCCTTCACCACATTTATGTCCATAAATTACAAGGATTCAATCCTTACTATAGATTTCATATATTATTATTAATATTAAAATGATTTTATACTTTGTAAACCTTCTATTAAACATCTCATAAGTTGTCTTCTTCTCTATAATACTCAAAAGATCCAAATTATGTGTGTATACTAGGAATCAGACTTCCTCCCTTCATAATTTTTATGAGAACCACCCACCAGAATGAAAATTCATTCAAATATTTATCACCATGTTGTTCCACATTTTAATAATACAATTTTATGTCTGTTTTCTCCAAGATTATACATAATTTATTTTTTTTATGAATTTTCATTTTATTTTCCACCGATATAAAGGTGTACGTTGTGCCACTGTTCACTCGTAAAATATTTATAAACCTTTAGGTTTAACATTGTATATTCTGTTAAAAATCATGATATATTCTACAAATATATTCATTGTTTTAATGAACATTTTATATCAAATTCTAAAATAGTCATCATTAATTATGATACAATATATGTCATATCATGTTTCTAGAAAATTCATTTGAATGCACACATTAGTGTGAATTATGTTCAATAGGTTTTATTCTTAATTATTTTTTTAATTGTTAGGTATTTCTAACTAAATTTCCTCGAATTGAAGAACCAAAATTCTTCTATTGACCACATATCTAGTTTGTAATGTCGTGTAATTCCTTCAATTCTGATATATTTTCGATACTTCATTGATTTCTGTCTAAAACTTTAATGTAATAAGTAATTATCGTACTCTACTATAAGGAAAAATATGAGATACTTATTTAATTATCAATACACATTTTATATTTTTTCCACCATTACATTAGTTAACATATAAATATTTTAACATGGAAAAAATTCATATTTAATTTGTCTTTCAATATAAAATAATTTACTATATCACACTCATATGATTTTTTTCATAGAGTATCCACAATGAAATTTTATATTTCTTAACTCACATCCGTTCAAATACATTTTTTCACATCATTTTGTTATTTAGGGATCCATCATCTCCAAATAAGCTCATTCAAGGAACACTTTTTTTTCAAATTATTCCTAAAATTAATGTTACCCATCATGTTGGATGAATACCCACAATCAAGAATCTACCAACTATTATTCTTCATCGTCTTCAAATATATCTCATAAATTATCTCCTTATTCTTCATTATTAATTTTATTTCATTTTAATAGATTATAAGATTAGTTGAGACAAGTAATTTTCTATTATAATTTATTTTTGAACCCATAACAATGGGATATTATTCTTATTCCCATGGGAAAATAAATTTTAAAAAAGAATCATATAGAATTTTCCCAAAATAACTCCCCAATTTATTTCATTATAAATAATAATGGCTTTTTATTTTCATTAATTTAATGTATTTTTGACAGAAATTTTAACAATTAATATAATAACCATATGAAGTAATTATTTATTTTTTGATTGGGGAATTCATTATCCTTATTTATTTATTACCACATGCCTATATTTTCTTGTAAGTCTCTAACATGTTAAAATATTACATTATTTGAACTATGTATGCATAGATTTTTAATGCAATTAAATAGAATATATTTTCTCCTGTCTATCTTCATATCAATATATTTCATTAATATTGGATGAACCCTCCATGATTGAAGATTATATCTATCTTTTTTACATTACATTTTTTACATAAAACAAATATCCTGAAATTTGAGGACTTAGGTACGATGTTATATATGATATTACCAATGAAAATTTTCCTTTTAGTATTAATCACCTCTTTGACACATTGTGTACCTCATGTTTATCTGTTATTTAGTTCTTCATATGATGTCCTTTTAAACCATAACTTCTTCTTTAGACCACAAGATTACATTTCAAACTCTAGAATATTTATAAATGTAACCACCCCTACATCAATATATTAAATTCATTTTTTTACATTAATTAACACAAGAATTAAGGTCATCATTAACCCTAGTTTTTTATTTAACTTTTACTATGAACTCAACTTCTTATCTTGATGATTCATATTACACCTCTTATTTTTTTCACAAAATTCATTAATAGAGGGATTTTGGATTTGGGTTGGTCATAATTATGTGATGATTTATTTTTTAAAATAGAAATATTTATATTATATATAAACATACTCATGTGAACGTAAATGTTACACATTCAGATAAATGAGAAATTATTATTGAAATTCTCCCTCAGTTTTTAATTGAGTCTTATCATCCATTAACATTATAAAAACCTATATATCATAAATAGTTTTGTTTTCATCTACATAAAATCATGCATTAAATTTATTATATTATTTAAACCATAAAACATTCCTTTAGAATCTATTTATCTATGTGTTTCCATATATGGAGTTCAATTATGTAAAAAATTCATCAAAAACGTTTTTTTGAATTTAATTTAAACATTACAATAATCCATAGCTGGTCATCATCAAATAATATGAAAAGCCATTTCATAGTTAAATAAAGTGAAATATAACTTACATTCAATGGTTTCTTTAACCTGATTGATAAAAAATATTTACTAATATAATATTTGTTATTTCTATTTTCATGAATCTCAAATGTATTTAGGGATTTAATATCTTTTTTTTTGAATAATGACCCACTATATATTTTAGATTCAATCACATATCATTAGCTATGAACTAATTTTTAAAATTACTAAGATCAAGAAATTAAATATATCCACATTCAAGAAGTAATACCATTTGATTCTACAAGTACGTTATTCCTCTTATAATCTTCTTCATAATTAAAATTTCACTCATTTCATTATCACATCCTCAAAAATACGTAACATCCTCAGTGATACAATGGAAAAAATAATCAATATTCGCACTATATTTTATATTCAAATCATCATATCTATTATGATATCCATGTAACCCCACCTCATCTACTTTATTACCACCATTATAAATAATGTATGTTTATCCAAAATTCCCATATTCAATATTAAAAATCAACATCTTCATATATATTTTATTCGGAAAATATATTGGTGTTGAATTTTATTCCTTTTATTTTACATTAAATAATTTCATATTTTCTTTACACAATGAAAACTATATATCATTAACAAAGTTCATTATATTAATAGTGATAAAAAATATACAAATCATAAGATATCATTCATTGGAATTAATTAAAATATTCCATATCTAATAATTAAAATATTATAATTTTTCAACTCTATTAATACTATTATTGTTCTCTATGAAATTAAATTTCTTTTAGTGATTTATTTTGATTAACCTGATGAATTTGATTTCGGTTGTTGTAACCTAAAGAAATAATATACACTTGTGAGTTAATTATGGTGATTTATCGTATTCTTCTTTTTTGAACCTTTATTGGTACTTGTATCTACATTTTCAAATAAACTTTTAATATGTTAATAAATTACACAACCACATAACAAATTGTATCTATGAAAAGGGGATATAAATTTATATTTTATTCGGGTCCCCAGTACTAGGGTACATAGTAGGATAAAATATTAATGAAGTTTTAATATGACTTATAATAACTACATCAACAATTGGTTATAAAAATATATAGGAAAATCCCACTTCAATTAAAAGGTTTATGAAATTTTACTATCATCTTCTAACTTTTTCATAAAGGGATACAAGCTATGATAGTATCATCATCTAGGTAATTATTATATGGGGATGAACAAATGAAATGAAACCACACAAGAATGGTTTCCTCTTCACACTTCTATGATCATAAATAATATTGGGCCTTAATGAAACTGCACTTCATAAAAAATATCCTTATAATGTAGTAAAAATATGATATTTCCTCTCCATATACCTAAGAATGATATTCTTATTTTTTGAATCTTATTTTTTATATTCCCTTCTTTATAATACCTCCCATTATTCCATTTCTACAATATTTAATCAATGTTTCTTCCAAAATATTTATCCTAGAATATATCACATGTAATAAAATCATTATATTCTAATCATGTCAACAAAATTTATATAATGAAATCAATAAGTTATATCAATTGAATTTTTTGATTATTTTGAATAAGATACTATTCTGATAAATGCTTTCACTACTACATGGCTATATGTGAAATGATATTTTTGATGTGAATCTGTTGTAACAAATTTCTTGAAACCTAGAATAACCCCCGAATTTTACCCAGGGAATGGGGATGAATGAAAAATATTATAATATAACATTTCACCAATTTTAGAGTAGTGACATCAAGACCTTCACATTGTAATCATCCACATAAAATTCCCAAAGATACAATATCCTCCATAAATAAATCCCAATTTTAATTGAATCTATTGAAACCCCAAAACCAAAATAGATATCTCTATATCCTAGTTAAGTAAATTTACATGTTTCGATTATTAATATTTAACATTGAATTAATCAAATTTACCAACCATCATGACATAGATAATTCCGAATTTATCCATCCTATTTCACACATGGATTCTTATAAATCAAAATTCACTAAGTTGTGATCATTATAGAATGATAAACTCATATATACTTCATCTTCTAAAAACATAAAAACCGACCCAAGGATAAAATTCCTTATTAATTTAAACTTATGATTTCTATGATAACTAATACAATTAACACCTCCAAAACATTGACTTAATAGATATTATAATCAATGATATTTTATGTAATAATTTCATGAAATGATATTCTTTACTAAAAACCCAAAATAATATTATTCTCCCCATTTTTACATAAAATATAATAAAACCCAATAACTATGATGTGTTGTGCCATTAAATTAACATAAAAAATTCCATTATTAACCAATTAAACTACAAAAAATCTCCAATTAAAAAATTTTATATAAATAATTTAACAATATTTGTTCTACCCAGATTAAAAAAACACAATTTATCACATCAAATTCATCAAATGTTCCAAAATTCATATAATATGAAGAAACCTAGTCCAAACATTACTTTTTATGAATAAATTTATGATGTTATTAATATAACAATTATATATAACATTTGTTTATTATTTAACCAATGTTATCCTATCTATATAATGTCTATGTTTTGGGACATCTTATCACTAGTGATTTATCAATGCTTCAAATATTGATTATGGTTATCTATACATGAGGACATAATTTTCCCATGATTTTTTCTTTAAAATATCACAACTAGACCACATCATCTAGAATATATGGAAGTGTTTATGAGTTAATGTAGGGTTATCAATCTTAGTGTTACTCAGGAAGAAAATGTTTGTGATGTTACATGTTAGTATTAGTCCATTGTTTCGTTTTTTCATACTATTTATGGATGGTAATTAGATATATTATGTTTACTGAACATAAGTTGAACAGTTTTCATAAGATTAGATATCCCCAACATAGTGAAATTCCTTGTGTCCTAGGAAAAATGTATTTTTTTTGGTTTCTAGATATTATAATTTTGTGATATATAAGTAATAAAATAAGTTATTTACTGTTTTTTCTCTAGTATTGGAGAGGAAAGATGTTTGTGTTCATATACCATCTTGAATTTCATAATAAATTATTATTTATATTGGTGTATGTGTGTTTTGAACAAATTTGACTGTGGGTAGGTTGGGTGTAACACCCCAAGCTTCCATAGTACGTTTCCCTTTGAATAATGTAATGGCGTGCATTGTACGCAACTTCGTGATTTTAACACACCACAACCAATCAAACTTGCTGTTATGAATAGTAATACCTACCATTTGAAATTTTATAAATTCTATCTCTCAAAATGGACTTCATTTTTGGGTTCGGAATATCGAAATTATCCTAGGGTGAAATTTTGGTACTTTTCGGATAACTTTCATATTTTGATGAATAGTGAAAATTACTAAATTTTAATTAAAAACAACTCTTTTATTCATAATAATTAATATCGAAAAATTATGAATTTGAGTAGTTTTAAAGTATATTTAGAATATATTTTTACCATTTAATTCAATATTTTTCATGGAAAAAATTTCACAATTTAACCACACATAAACAAGTGCCAATATTTTGATAGTTATTATCTCTTAAAAACACGCTTTGTGTTTTAACAACGGGAATTAATTTTAAATTAATTTCTGACACTTCTATGTTTTGAATTTGTAAAAATTGATTCCATATTTGGAATCAGGATGTTCAAATTTTTTAAATAGGTAAATTTTATTTTTAGACATTTTGGATAATTACTTTGGTAAATATTTTATTTACCATGGTTAAAGGGTAAATCCGGTAAACAAGGGTAAAAAAATAATATTATAATAATACTAAATTACCCTAAAACGCGTCTTAACCCTATTTTTTGATACATGGTCAACCATGGGCATCTTTGGGTCGATTTTTGGACCCCATGGATCCACTTGTAAGTGACAGGGACACTTTATTTTAATGAAGTTAAAATGAATACAAAAATTACACAAGAATATATCTTTTAGCAAACAATTTGTTACACAGGGTTATATATGTTGGATTTTAAACTATAAATATTAAATAGAAATATAAAAATCATTCCTACATAATTATAGTTTATTTATAATTTTTAGACATTAAATAATTTAATTTATTTATGACACAATGGTGATGCAGTAATTACCATAATAGTGAAAAATTAGAATAATTGATATTATAAATACCCAAATAAATATAATTTGAGACTTTTATTGAATTAAACTAATTTTATAACTTAATATGATATATTATGATTGATTTAATCAACTTTTTTAGAAGTAATCATTCTGTTATGTGTTTCACAAAAATCAACTATTGAATAGTGTCAAAATTGACATAAAAGGGTTTTTAAAACAAATATTATATTATTAATTAATATTAAATTCCTAAAAATATAAGGTTAGTCCAAAAGACCTATATCATGATAGGTGTAACATTAATGAACCAATTTGGGGTCTCTTTGATGTATATGGTATGTTTATTAACCATATAATATAAAAATACAAAGAGACATTGTAAAAGTGAAACTAATTAACTAAGAGTTAATACTTAATGATAAGGTTAATATAATGACCCAAACCTATATAAATTCTATTTTTTTGAGTGTTTTTAGACCCATCCCCACCATAAAATTTAAATAATAAACTTTGGAGCTATTAGAAACCGAATATGAATTTATTATAAATTAATATTTCTAGATTTCCCAAAGGTGCCCCTCACCCCTCTTATAAAAGGGCACTCATTCTTATCATTTATTTACACCTTCAAAGCCTTTTTTTTTGGCCAAAATCTTCCCAAATACTCTCTCAACTTACCTCAATACAAATTAGAGTCCTTAGTTTTATCAGAAAGCCATCCTAAGGAGCCCTTTTGATCAAATCAAAAGGAAGAACCCGAAGAAGAGGTAATGTTTTCACCACCCCTTTTCAAGTTCCTTTCTTCATCAACTTATTCTTCATTTGTTATTACCATTCTAAAATAATATCTCCAGTATCTTATATATACTGTTATGTATTATAAATATGGTAAAACCATATTCATTATTCTATCCATGCTTTGAATAACATGTCACCATACGTGCATACGTATGGCTTACCGTCTCTACGTCATGGTGTAATAGTTATTCAATAACTTATTATTTGGATGGGTATAATAATGATGTGTAATTCATGTAAATAATAAATATAACATGATAATTATTCTGTATATATTATATACCATTCAATTATATATTATTTTAATATCAAAAGAATGATATTGTCGCTCGTGCGTACGTACAGACTACTGTCTCCACGAACGTGATGAGATTCATTCTCCATCATATCTATTCAAGTATCATTATCATTTGATTATTTAAAAATAGTATCTAAGGACTTGATATAATTCAGGATATGAGTAATATGCATCATATTAATAACTAATATGGCTCACATAACAAAGAATATAAAGTAAAATGAACCCGTTAACACCCGAAATGACGATAATTCTAAGATATTATTAACAAATCAATGTTAAAAGATCATATATTATATCATAATTAATGTAAAATATTCGTTTATAATTCAATAACAATTATTTCACCATTATAAAATAGGTTAACCTACCGTCGACCATGGAAAAAGTACAAAGTAAGGGGTTTCTTATCTCACTTTTAATTTCGTGAGAATTCCATTGTTCACCACTTATTTATTGCATGTGGTGTATGTGTACTGCCCATCATTGTATTAATTGTGTAATAAACTATAATTTATGGGTATTTTCATCATCATTGTATGATCCTTCTTTCATGGGCGTATGTTTCATAAGTTACCTAATCGATAAGGGAATTTGAAATTTCAATTTCCATGTATTCGACATTACGCATACTTCATTGATTATTTTTACTCCAAGATTATGTGTGGAATCACTATTAATTTGATTATGTCATAATTTATACTCCCATTTCTGTGGATATACTTTTTATACACATAATCACTCCATTGATAAATTCTCAATTCATCGGTATGAACTTGATAAGAGTAATTTTTTCTCAATCTCGATTTGTCGAGGTAAACTTCCAATTCATTGGTGTTGTTTTTACTAGAATATGTGTCAATGTCCTTTGATTGTTTTACACTGAATATCCAATCATATTTAGTGTATTTATATTTGTCACACATAATTATGTCGTTGATTTATCCTTAACCTAAGGATACAACTATTATAAGAGATTTCATCTCAATTTACATTCTATTGAGACTTCTTTGTTAATATACACCAAATCACTTTTATGTGGTGTATATAATGTACTTTGACATAGTATATCATGAATCCCTTTATTCTCATGATATTAATTTTTTTTGTTACCTCAATTATTTGTATTCATGTGTCTCTCTTTTGGTTAGAAACTCTAACTAAAATACCATTTTTAAATGTATTAAAGACTTATTCTTCTAAATCTTGATCAGTAATGTCCATGTTTTAAAAATGGTTTTAAGGATTTATTTATATGGACATTACAGTTTTAAAATTAAAACTCCTTTTAAAAAGTTTAAAAGTGGTATGGGACACTTTTATTCAAAAATCTATTTTTAAATGGATTCTTGACAAATAGTGTGACTTTTAAATGATTTAAAGAAAAAGGGGGATATTTCTCTCAAATAGTTTTGATGATTATTTTAATCTATGTCAACATCCTTCATTATTCTTGATTGAGGTTAATGTGATACAATAAAATCTTCCATATTGTATCGAATGAGTTATGTTTGATTGTGGATGTGCTATTTTTATACCATTCATGGTTTGTAATTAAAGTATTGACATTTTGGTATGCTATTTTTAATACGAATGTTTATGTTATGTTTAAACCTGTTCATATGAGGAATGAATTGGACTTAATAAGTGACGGGTTGAGCCCTCTATAGATCCTCAATGCATCGGTAGGTCTCATGAGACAAACTAGTGTCTTGGCACAAGGCCTTGGAAAAATCTTATTTGTAGTCTTGGCACGATGCCTTGGCTATGTGGTTATGATAGTCTGGCATTATGCATTCCATCATTATGAAAGTGGTTATTGATATTGCATGTGATCATTTGACTAGTAGAATATCTATGTGAGTAAGTAAATGACATTATTTTATTTTATCTTTGCCATTTTATGGTGAAGTTAAAGTTTAAAAGGCTTTCGTTTTAGTTATGAACTGCCTTAAGTGTTTATGTTTATCTAGGAAAGCTTCTGCTATAATGTTATCCTTACTAAGCATCTGAGCTCACCCCTTTCAATGTTTTATTTTTCCAAGGATTATGAAGAAGTAATTTATGAATGACCTGCAGGGATAGTATGATGGGATTTAAAGACAATATGTTGTTGTAGTTTTTTTACCTTATGATGTAATGTAAGACTTATGAATATATCTAGTGTTTCTAAGACTACTAAACTAATCGGTATTTCGAGACATGATCCATTGTGATCATGTAAATGTTATGTAATAACGCACCGAATCTGGGTAACTGGGGTCGGGGCGTTATAGTTTGTATCAGAGGAAGTTTAGTACAAACCTTGGAAGCTAGATTTAGATAAACTCTGATTAGAGCACGTAGACCTAAGATGATCTTTGAGGATTAGTATAGAAGAACTTTCTAGAATTTTGGTATTGTAGATATTTTGTTAGTTTTCCGAGCAATACATCCCTGTCTGGATACGAGCAGGTAGAGGCGGCTCTGGCATAGATGTACCTAGGGGTAAAACCCGAAAACACCGCTTTGAGCTAGACTCGAACAGGAACTGGTGCACGACAACGGGCCTTGCTGCACTCTTGGTTACGACACTCCTGGGGGATATGATTAGGATAATTTACATTTTCTTTACAAACCGATTTGAAGTATTATATATATAAGATGAGTGTAAATGAACATGGTTAATCCTAATTTGTTTCAAATTGAGAATATGGTGACATGTTAATATCTAAATGATTTTATGACTACTATTACTCACACAATGATTTCTGGTTTTAGTCAATGGCTAGATTCCAAGGAAGTCATAGTGACTTTGGGAATTATGTACAAGGTGGGAACAGTGGTGGCAATGAGCAACAAAAAGGAATGCTGATAGGCGTAAAAGAAATCGTCTTTATGCCAAATCAGTATTCTAAAAATATGATCAACAACATATATATTAACCAACTCCCAGACTCAACAAGGAAGAGAAATGTGATGAATGATAAGAGCTCCAGTAATTGAGACCATGGAGGAAAGAACCCTCAATTTCCATCATGCAGGAAATGTGGAAGGAGACACCCAGGAAAGTGTCTCAATGGGACAAAGAAATGCTTTACATGTGGGAAAGAAGGACATAAAGTGAAGAATTACTGAAGAAAAATGAAGAGTACTATGGAAGAAGATAAAAATGGTCCCAAGAGTCCATTTACAGTCATTTTCTGTAAATTTAGGGGACCTGGCCATTACCCGAGTGAATTCCCTATTCTATAGGATATTTTCTTGGTCAAAGAAGAAGATAAGTGGAAATAAATGGTTGGAGAAATGTTTAAAAACTATTAGCGCTCATTGTTGATGGGTTTACTTTGGAATAATTTTCCCTTGTATTTGTAACCCCGCAGTTTTCCATGTGAGAATGATATTTGAGGAAGAATTATCTCTTCTCTTGTGGATATAGTTATAAATAATCATTTGGTTTTATATGATCGTTGGGTTTGAGGAAATTATAAGTTATCAAAATTTGGGATAAAAATGCAAGGTATGAGATAAGATTTGTGGTTAAATTATTTTATGGTTATTTTGAGGAATTTATCTCATTTTGGTAATGTTATAAAACATAGTTTTTGAAAAAGGACAACACGTAGACCGTGTGACAACCCGTCGCGTCGGAAAAAGCTGTGGGAATTGAACCCACAAACAAAGTGCGATTGGGATTTATCGACTACCACTGGACTACGTGAAGTCCCTAGTTAGTGTGACTATTATTTTTAGTTAAATTATTTTATTGATCAATAATAATTTGATTTGGGATCTTATGTCTTATCAAATGAATACCCTTAGTATAGGAAAATGATTTGGTGATTAAGTGATATATGTTATTTTGGAAGTTGTTCGCTTTGTTGAGAACAATATATGCCAAAGGAAAATAGAGTAGTATGGGGTTTCATTTGAGGAGTAATGGTGGATTTTTTATCTATGTTTCTATTTTGGATTTATAATTATTTGGGTTATTAATGGAAGTGATTAGGTTAATTAATTTTAAGAATGTGACATTAAGAGTAATTAACGCCATTTGGAGATACAATTTAATGTGGAAGAGTACATTCTTAATAAGTTTTGGTTTTCTATATTAGTTTTGATTATATTAAAGGATTATAAGGACAATTGATTATTGAATGATATTTATTTAACTTTGGGGTATTGTTGGATTAATTTTGGAAATTAAGATTAGTGTTTATTTCTCTCAAGGAATATCATTTTGGGGGATCATTAGATCTTGTACTAACCATTTTGGTTTTGATTAATCTCTAAAGACAATGTAAATATATAGTTCATCCTTCATGGATCATGTGATTATATAGAAGCTTATTGTAGCTCTTCTAGTGTGACCAAGTCTTCTTGAATACTCATCGTTTAAAAACAAATAAGTTAGTGGTGGACATTTATTAAATAATGAAACTCTACTTAAAAGTTAGTATATATCTTTATATTCTTAGTCAACATCATAAATTAATTCCACATCCTTATTTAATGTAACTTAAAACAAAAAAATGTTGTCCGTTTACTTTTCCTACTGGGAGACTAAGGACCATTTGTCCCAACACATGTTTGTGATTTTCTTATTGTTAACTTTCTCCTGATCATGTTTTCTATCCCTCTTCATCAGAACTGAACACTTAGTTTATCGTCCATATCCATGTTTTCCTACATGGAATCCTCGTATGGGTTATCTTGGGTGACCTTTATACCTCTCTTCCTTTCTTTTAATGTGATAGTTTTATTGACTCTCTTTCTGATATGGGACTTTCCAATATATTCTCAAGCCCAATTTTAAAAAAATTACGAGGACGCAATTTATTGAAGGAGGGGAGAATGTAACCCCCCAAGCATCCATAGTACGTTTCCCTTTTAATAATGTAATGGCGTGCATTGTATGCAACTTCGAGATTTTAACACACCACAACCAATCAAACCAGCCGTTATGAATAGTAATACATACTTTTTGAAATTTCATAAATTCTATCTCGCAAAATGGACTTCATTTTTGGGTTCGGAATATCGAAATTAGCATAGGGTAAAATTTTGGTACTTTTCAGATAACTTTCATATTTTGATGAATAGTGAAAATTACTAAATTTTAATTAAAAACAACTTTTTTAATCAAAATAATTAATATTGATAAATTATTAATTTGAGTAGTTTTAAAGTATATTTAGAATATATTTTTACCATTTAATTCAATGTTTTTCATTGGACATAATTTCACAATTAAACCAGACATAACCAAGTGCCAATCTTTTGATAGTTATTATCTCTTGAAAACACGCTTTTTTGTTTTAACAACGGGAATTAATTTTAAATTAATTTCTTCCACTTATGTGTTTTGAATTTGGAAAAAATGGATTCCATATTTGGAATCAGGATGTTCAAATTGTGTAAATAGGTATCTTTTAATTTTATACATTTTGGACAATTACATCGGTAAATATTTTATTTACCATGGTTAAAGGGTAAATCCAGTAAACAAGGGTTAAAAAATAATATTATAATAATACTAAATTACCCTAAAACGTGTCTTAACACTATTTTTTGATACATGGTCGACCATGGGAATCTTTGGGTCGATTTTGGGACCCCATGGATCCACTTGTAAGTGATAGGGACACTTTATTTTAATTAAGTTAAAATGAATACAAAAATGACACAAGCATATATCTTTTAGAAAAATAATTGTTACATAGGGTTATATATGTTGTATTTTAGACTATAAATATTGAATAGAAATATAAAAATATTTCATACATAATTATAGTTTATTGATAATTTTTAGACATTAAATAATTTAATTTATTTATGACATAATGGTGATGCAGTAATTACCATAATATTAAAAAATTAGAATAATTGATATTATAAATACCCAAATAAATATAATATGAGACCTTTTTTGAATTGAACTAATTTTATAAGCTAATATTTCATATTAGGATTGATTTAATTAACTTTTTTCGAGGTAATAAGTCTGTTATGTGCTTCAAACAAATCAACTACTGAATAGTGTCAAAATTGACATAAAATAGTTTTTAAAACAAATATTATATTATTAATTGATATTAAATTCCTAAAAATCCAAAATTCGGACAAGAGACTTATATCATGATAGGTGTATCATTAATTAACCACTTTGGGGTCTCTTGGATATATATGGTAAGTTTATTAACCATATAATATAAAAATACAAAGAGACATTGTAAAAGTGAATCTAATTAACTAAGAGTTTATACTTAACGATAAGGGTAATATAATGACCCAAACCTATCTAAATTCTATTGGTTGAGTAGTTTTCGACCCATCCCCAGCTTAAACTTTAAATAATCAACTTTGGATCTATTAGAAACCGAATATGAATTTATTATAAATTAATATTTCAAGATTTTCCAAAGGTGCCACTCACCCCTCTTATAAAAGGGGACTCATTCTTCTCATTTCTTCACACCTTCAAAGCCTTTTGGATCGGCCAAAATCTACCCAAATACTCTCTCAACTTCTATCACTACAACCTAGAGGACTTAGTTTGATCAGAAAGCCAACCTATGGAGACCTTTTGATCAAATCAAAAGGAAGAACCCGAAGAAGAGGTAATGTTTTCACCACCCCTTTTCAAGTTCTTTTCTTCTTCCACTTCTTCTTACTTTGTTATTACCATTCTAAAATAATAACTACAGTATCTTATATATACAGTGATTTATTATAAATATGGTAAAACCATATTCAGTATTCTATCCATCCTTTGAATAACATGTCCCCATACGTGCGTACGTACGGCTTACCGTCTCCACATCGTGGTGTAATAGTTATTCAATAACTTATTATTTGGATGGGTATAATAATGATGTGTAATTCATGAAAATAAAAAATATAACATGATAATTATTCTTTATATATGATATACCATCCAATTATATATTATTTTAATATCAAAAGAATGATATTGTCACTCGTGCGTACGTACGGACTACCGTCTCCACGAACGCGATGAGATTCATTCTCCATCATATCCATTCAAGTATAATTATCATTTTATGATTTAAAAATAGTATCTAAGGACTTGATATTATTCTGGATATGAATAATATACATCCTATTAATAACTAATATGGCTCACATAACAAAGAATATAAAGTAAAATGAACCCGTTAACACCCGAAATGACTATAATTCTAAGATATTATTAGCAAATCAATGTTAAATGATCATATATGATATCATATTAATGTAAATGATTCTTTTATAATTCAATAACAATTTTTTCACCATTATACATGAGGTTAACCTACCGTCGACCAAGGAAAAAGTACAAAGTAAGGGGTTTCTTAACTCACTTTTAATTCCGTGAGAATTCCATTGTTCACCACTTATTTATTGCATCGGGTGTATGTGTACTGCCCATGATTGTATTAATTGTGTAATATACTTCAATTTATGGGTATTTACGTCATCATTTTATGATCATTCTTTCATGGGTGTATGTTTCATAAGTTACCTAATCGATAAGGGAATTTGAAATTTCAATTTCCATTTATTGGGCTTTACGCATACTTCATTGATTATTTTTACTCCAAGATTATGTGTGGAATCACAATTCATTTGATTATGTCATAATTTCCACTCCCCTTTCTGTGGATATACTTTTTATACACATAATCACTCCATTGATAAATTCTCATGTCATCGGTATGAACTTGATAAGAGTAATTTTTTCTCAATCTCGATTTGTTGAGGTAAACATCCAATTCATTGGTGTTGTTTTTACTAGAATATGTGTGAATGTCCTTTGATTGTTTTACACATAATTTCCAATCATATTTAGTGTATTTATATTTTTCACACATAATTATTTCATTCATTTATCCTTAACCTAAGGATACGACTTTTATGGGAGATTTCATCTCAATTTACATTCCATTGAGACTTCTTTGTTGATATAAACCAAATCACTTTTATGTGGTGTATATAATGTAATTTGACATAGTATATAATTAATCCCTTTATTCACATGATATTACAAATTTATTTAATTACCTCAATTATTTTTATTCAAGTTTCTCTCTTTTGGTTAGAATGTCTAACTAAAATACCATTTTTAAATGTTTTAATGAATTAATCTTCTAAATCTTGATCATTAATGTCCATGTTTTTAAAATGGTTTTAAGGATTTATTTATATAGACATTAATGTTTTAAAATTAAAACTCTTTTTAAAAAGTTTCAATGTGGTATGGGATACTTTGATTCAAAAATCTATTTTTAAATGGCTTCTTGACAAATAGTGTGACTTTTAAATGTTTTCAAGAAAAAGGGTGATATTTCTCTCAAATAGTTTTGATGATTATTTTCATCTATGTCAACATCTTTCATTATTCTTGATTGAGGTTAATGTGATACAATACAATCTTCCATATTATATCGAATGAGTTATATTTGACTGTAGATGTGCTATTTTTATACCATTCATGGTTTGTGGTTAAAGTATTGACATTTGGCATGCTAGTTTTAATACAAATGTTTATGTTATGTTTAAACCTGTTCATATGAGGAATGCATTGGACTTAATAAGTGACGGGTGGAGCCCGCTATAGCTCCTCAATGCATTGGTAGGTCTAATGAGACAAACTAGTGTCTTGGCACAAGGCCTTGGTAAAATCTTATTTGTAGTCTTGGCATGAGGCCTTGGCTATGTGGTTATGATAGTCTGGCATTATGCATTCCATCATTATGAAAGTGGTTATTGATATTTCTTGTGATCATTCGACTAGTAGAATATCCTTTTGAGTAAGTAAATGGCATTATTTTATTTTATCTTTTCCATTTTATACTGAAGTTCATGTTTAAAAGGATTTCATTTTAGTTATGAACTGCCTTAACTGTTTATGCATATCTATGAAAGATTATGCTATAATTTTATCCTTACTAAGCATTTGAGGTCACCCCTTTCAATGTATTATTTTTCCCAGGATTATGAAGAAGTAATTTACGAATGACCCGCAGGGATTGTATGAGGGGATATGAAGAAAAGATGTTGTTGTAGTTTTTTTACCTTATGATGTAATGTAAGACTTATGAATATATCTAGTGTTTCCAAGACTACTAAACTAATCGGTCTTTCGAGACTTGATCCTTTGTGATCATTCCAATGTTAGGTAATAACGCCCCGACTCTGGGTAACTGTGGCCGGGGCGTTACATTGGGATTGACATGGTACGAAATATGTGGAACCGTTATATCATATGGTGTATGTGTATATAGCGGAAGTGATTGTCCATGTACACAATTTTCCTGAAAATTGTTATAAAGAATATTGATATTCCTATTCTAACCATGAATTTATTATTTTTATATTATACAAATTTGGTAAAATCTAGTAGAGAAAATTGAAATTGGGGATGAGTTTACCACACTTCCAGTGTATCATGGTCCTCATACATGACCTATCACACATATTAATTAATATCATTAGGGAACCCTACTCTATATTTTATATTTAATTGGAAATGGGGTTGTCAGATCTTGGATATACATACTAGACCTAATAGGTTTTTCTAGTTGTAATATGCTCCTATCATTATTGGCTAGGGTGGTCTATAAACTATAGAGTATTGGATGGAGTCTATGTATACCATCTCAGGACAGGTTGAGACACATCTAGAGTATAGGGTTTAACATTCCACTTATATGTTTTGGGAACCTAGCATGTATTATTGTAATTTATTTTTATAGGAGGACCATTATATAGGGGTTTCATAGAATTATTTCAAACTCGCTTCATTGAGAATTTAATTCATGAGACTCTAAGATTAGATATTGATAGATTGTTTATATAAAATGTTTAAGGTTAAAAATTTATCATATATTATAATGGTCACATTACTAATCTGTTATAATTGATACACATGTTAATTTGTTATTATGATACTAGGTTCGAGAATATTTAAGTCATCTTATGGCATTCATTCAAATCAAATGAGAAAATGTTTCATGTGGAATTGTTCTATGAGATGATGAATTAGGACCTCACTTTTTTGGGGAACCTCTCTGAGGGTAGATGATCTTGTATGTATGATTTCCCATCTATAACTTGTGCTAGATCATTGGGAATTAGTATATGGAGTAAAAAAAATTCTCCGAAAGGTGACTATAATATGGTGGTCACTCTAAGGGTTCATCTATAACTCTAAGGGGGAGGTATAATGATATGTGTTTTCAAAGATATAAGAAATTTCAAATTCAACATAATTGTTATAGGAAATTGAAGGAATTTCATTATTACAGAGGTATGGGATACCTATAAAATTTAAAATATATTTCACCATAGTCCGTTGTCGAGCATGTTTCTTGGAAACCATGATGTTCTGATTTGGTGTACGGGGAACCATGAATGTTGGGTAATTGTTGCTTCAATTTAAATTATATATATATAGGAGGATTTGGGTCCCAAAGGCAGATGTTATAATTTTAGAATGTGAATACCACCTATTAAAGTCATGTGATTCAAGTTCAAGGGTGGGGATGAGGTCATCTTCATAGTATCAAGTATAAAACCATTTATTGGTACAAGGGGAAATTGAATGTTCAATATATAATTCTAGTGGAATAACCCTATAATTTTCATTTTTTTAAAATAGGTGTATTGAACTAATTTATATTTTATCTATAGTTCTAGGACCTATGTTGGATGATTAATTATCTAAATATTGAATAATCCATCAATATTCTCTAAAGGGGAGTGATTATTTTGTATTTTTATATTTCAAACTTTTATTATAAAGATCTTTGGGTGTAATTTTTTTTAGGTTATCTCTATATTGGGGATGTAAAAAATTAATATGGAACTTTAAAATAATGGAATCATTATTATTAAGAATATGTTAAATTATATAACTGATGATTTTATTTTACATCTACCGAGGGTGGTAATTTCACCTATACCATATTGTATAATTTATAGGTGTCATGGTCAGGACCTAACAATTACATTATGCATAATATTACAACGTAGATTTTTAGTACAATTTTATGAGATGAAGAGATAAAATAATCAATTTTATCTCATTTCATTGACTGGTTCCATGATTTAATTATTTATAATTTTTTTTCTTTGGTACTCAAGATAGAGTTTTTGTTTATAATAAAGATTAGAAAGAGAACATGTTCCGTATTGATTCCTCCATATAGTATGGATTCTATAGAACATATACAGTTAAAAGATTAGCTTTAGAACCCCTAGGTTAAGGGATTTATATAATGATAACATCACATTCGTGAGCTCTTATTTTATTCTCCATGAACAACTATAGAACTTTTTATATAGATTTGGGGATTTCTAGAGGATAAACCAAGTATAAATGGACACTAAAATCCTCTTCCTCATATAGACCATATATTAAACAAAACAAAAGGGATCCACGTGGTTCTCCATTATTTAATTGAAATTAGGATACCTTATTATATGAGTGAGGCCAAATGATATTCCAAATTATTATTTCATGAAGAACATTGGTTTGTATGATTACCTCATGATACTTTTTTGTTTGGTGAATGTGCTAGATATTTTTTATTAATCATATGAATAATGTATAATATCCATATATAGATTTATTTTTCTCCATCATTATTAATGAAATTTTTTTATAATACTATTCATGACTCTATCATGGTCTACATCTATGGGTTTTGTTGTTATACATAGAGAGAATATATATTATGACAACTTTTCAAAGTTTCAGTTCTCTATTAAATATGTGATTCTATTTGGGAGTGTGATATCTTATACTTATATATATAGATACATATAAGTTAATGTTTATGTATTGATGAGAGTTAAACATTAACACCTTCAATATATATACCTTCATCCAATTTTTCTAATAATATAGTAAATTCATTCATAAATTTTCTAGGGTGCCATCATTATTGAATTCCATGAATAAGATGGGTGAAAAGTTTGATTTCTCTGAACCATGTTAGATCCTTTTAGTTTCTAATGTATAGGCTGTCATCTATACCCATCCAAATATTACTTGAGATAGTTATGTGGTATAACTTATATTGTGATACATTATGGGTTTTGATGAGAGTTTTTTAAATATAGAACATGAGAGTTATTTGTTATGGTTCTAGAAATCTATGGAAGTATAGAAGAAACAACCCACCAAATTATATAAATATTTCAAAAATAGTTAATATGATCGGAGTTTGGCATCACTATTTATTTGGTGATAGGATCATAGTTTTTTGAGATTATAAGACCATGTGTATATATTCTCATTGTAAGACCTTATCCATAAAAAAATATGGGATTAGTGCATATGATGATTCCAATTCATGATAAAATATGTCAATGACTAGGTGAATTTTTCAAATGATTCTCCATGAAGGAGGAAACAAGATTAGATGGTATGCGATGCTAGTAGTTATTAGGAATTGAGGATCTTATTGACATAGATTTTTCGTTGTAAATAAGAGTATCACAGATGGGATTTTTTAATTATAATTAGAATTATATCATAACTCCTTGAAAATGTGAATTAGGTACATTTGAATAGATTATATTTTCAATAGCTGGGAAAAATCTATATGACAGGGATTTGCGACATGAATTATGCTTGGATTATGATGATATATTATATGTTTGAGGTTGGGATGTGGTCTATTTTTTCATGTGTGATGGGATGTTTTTAGATTTAATTTATTTGAGATGGGGATTAAAAATAGGGTTGGAAAATATTTTTCATGATATCCATAGGTATTATTCACGTTTCAAGATAAGGAAGGTAACTGTGAGTTTTATTTCATAGTTCTTCAGTTGTTAATAGGTAATGCATAAGAAACAATAATCGGTAAGTATTACTTATCCCAATCCCATTCTAGAGTGGAGATAAAATGATACGAATATGGATTTTATGATGTCAATACCATTTTAACCCCAATTTAAGGATGTGGTTTGGGTTATTATAGACCAGTTAATGAAGGTTTTATATTTTTAAATAATAATGGAGTAAGACTCTACTAATGAGTTTGGCTAGTTATATGATTGATAAATAGTTTATCCTAATTGTTTTATGAGGGGTGGAATTTTATATTCATATTCTTAATTTATGATATTATCCTATATGTTATTTTAGAAGACATTTGGTAATTAGGTGAAATTTTAGAAAATATATTATGTTTAGACTAAGTATCTGTTTGGGTGTATTGTCTATATATTAATGAATATACCTCTAACATGTGTCCGTGTTTTGGGGGGTTGATGTGATAACTATATCATTAATGGATATTTTTCCTATAATAGTATATCAGAAATCTATTCTTATGGATCCTTTTGAGGTATTTTATGAAAGGTCGTTATGATATCCTATGATCTAATTAGAGGTAGTGGAGTTTATAATTATGTGTAAAAGTATCACATATGAGAAATTTGGGAATATTGTTTTGAAGGACTTATTTTACACCTCTATAATTTAGTAATCATATTTTAAGTATTGAAACCATCCAATTGTGTCAAAGGTAGATAACTAGGTATTCTTGAGAATATATTATTCTCAAGGGATTGTAAATTTTAAAAAGATAGGGATGTTGAGACATTGGTTTTTTGGGGTCTTTCAAGTTTTTTAGATGACTAGTATAATGAATAATCACTTCTCTATTCCTTGCTGATAAAATTATATGCATGAGGTAAAAATGTATCTCAGTAGAAGATATATTATCCCGATACTTATCATATGATTAGTTTCAATGAAATTAATCTAGTCTCTAATGGGGTGTTTTTGGAATATTTAGTGTATAACATGGACTAGAGTGAGAATATCTAGAATGGTAATTTGTTTGTAATTATATATTTTCAATTGAATTATAAATGTATCCAGGATAAAATATTGTAGTGAGTGGATGGTCTATGAGCACAATATCCAATGATGCTTGATGATGATGTCCAGTTAGACAACATAAGGATGTGAGGATATTTAATGGGTTTAGAGTGTTGGAGTTGATAGTGGATTATAGATCTTGGTGTTTGAGGTTCAAACATATTTTTGGGATAAAAATAAAATTCATGTTGAATTTTTTGTTTCATCATTTGAAATTTTTTTGGAGAGGTGTAATTTTTTTTAAAATTTTGTAATTTTTCCATTTTTATGAAAAATAAGCAGGGGGTACACCTTAAAACCCTTTCCAATGGGGGAGTTTCACTATAATGGAAATGATCGAGCCACAACATTACATTTGTCTATGTTGGTAATGTTTTATGGTTCTGCCTTGGAGTGAAATGCTTTTTTGTTACATGATAGATCATAACCCAATGTGAATCTATGTTGGGGCATTATATCGTGACCTTTTTTTAATGCAAAAACATAAACTCGTGTAATTTTATATTTTAACTAATGATTTTAAAAAAATTAGAAAATATAAAATGTAGATTTCACATTATTTCTAGTATAACCATAACTATATACTCCTACCAGCTTGTTTCTCTTCCCTTATAAGTGAGTTATATTAATTTTTTTTGTTCACAATGACTTGTTGTATGTCCCATTAGATCCCTGGTTGTATTGAAAAAAGTCCACTATTGTCATTTAATTGTTTATAACACTACTTTAGAATTATTTTTTAGTTTTCCTATAATTTAATATTTGATGTAATGTTTCTTTGATTCTTCCATTAGAGGAAGATTTTTCTTATGGTTATTGAAAAGGGGGCCCCTACCCTGATGAGATGAGAGATCTCAAAAATCTATATTTAGATTATTATAGTTTTTTGTTTCATATGATAGATGGGTGTAACCAATGGCCTATTAGTATAATTTATTTTATTTGTAAATTAAATTTATTTTGTAACAGTCAGAAAATGTATATTAGACCAATTAGTGATCTTAGGAGGGAATTCATGGACACCATGTTCACAAATGACTGTATTTTTTATTCAATATATTATGTATTTATTTTTTGAAACTTGTGATCAATGAATTGTATTATGATTCCCAATTTTTATCATTTTGAGGTGTGTTAGACCATTACAAAAATATGAGATCATATTATTCTACGTATTAATGAGCTATATATAGAGTTTTGTTTTGGGATCATGGTCTTGTGATCCTAACTTATCAATAAAATATGATAGACCACCCACAGAATCATTTAATAAAAATTTCATTATTATCTTTCTAATTAATAACTATTGATTAGAAATTCATCTTATTATACATTAAAACTAAAATCATTCCACTATTAATATGGTTATGGTTATGAATAATTGAACATGGGTTATTGAGATTGTGGTAAATCATCCACATAGGGGTATGCAATAGTGGTGTCTCATTCACTATAAGTTCTTGTGATGGTGATATATCATTTAATTGGTAAAGTGATAGTGATATATCATTCATTGGGGTATATGATGGTGATTCATAATTCATTGGGGGTATGTGATGGTGAATTATTGTTCACTAGGTTTTGTGATAGTGTTATATCATTCACTGAGGTGTGTATTGTGACGAATCATTCACTAAGGTATGTGATGGTGAGTCATAATGCACTGTGGTATTTTATTACAATGAATCATACAATAATCTATACCATGGTGATTTATAGTTCACCTAGGTCTGTGTAGGTGATTTAGCATTCATTATTTGAATAATGGTATAGTGATAAATCATTCAATTTGATTGATAAAATGAGTGGTGATTGATCATACACCATCAATATGTATTCAAACTATGGGTGAATCAACCCATTTCAAAACTAGTTGAATCATGTGTTTTTACTTTTGGGATTTATTATTATGAAGTCCATGAGATGATGTATACAAGTAGATTTTTTTAATCATAATTTCTCATTGAGATTGAACATTTAGTTTTCATATTATTTTAGGGAAAATTTTTTTTGTATCCTTGTATTCTATACATAATCCCTTTATGAGAATCTCAGTGAATATGAATATTTCATGAAAAAAGATGTAGGTAAAAGGAAAAGACCTTGTATGAGATAGTTGAGCTAAAACGTATGAGTTTTATAATATGACCTAGTGAAGACTCAAGACCAGTATTCTTAACACCAAAACCCCTTTTTGATCCTCTTGAATATATGAACATGATCAGCCCATGAACCATCATATTATTTTTGAATCATTGTATCAATTATATTTTTCCACATTCTATTATAGTATTTGTTAAACATATATCCATGGAAATCAAAAAATGATAATGTCTGTGTTTTTTAATTTAGTATAGATTATGGTTTATTATAACTTCGGTTAATTATTATAAATATCCATACCTAAGGGTATAATATCTCTATAATTTGAACACTGAGCATTTATTATAGTCATTATATTCTATTATATGAGGATTCGTGACTATGTTAATGTAGTTCCACACATCTATGATCCTTTAGGAATTATTGGGGTGAGGAAATTTCATAACTCATATATCAAATCAATATAGGTTATTATCCTTTTTGTAAAACTACATATCAAATGAATACTAGAACTCATACCTGAGATTCATTTGAACAAAAATATATCCTCTTTTATATCAAAACCAAAACAATATTATGGGATTAAAATAATGTGAATGGTGTGTAGTATTATTAATCATAACAAGACTATTTTATTTTCAAAATCAATTATTTATACTGTTTTATTTGTTTTTCTTTTGATTTGACTCTGAATGTACGTAACTGAAAGAATTTCTCTAGAATCAAAACTTTAATAACTCTTGTTATATTTATACATACTATTTGAAGATGAGGATTAATGTATCAATTTTTGGTATGTAGCGTGACTCTAACTTACATGTGTTGATCATAAAAGAGTTTTCTGATTCAATAAATTAACAATGAGGATTTTGGAGACAAGACTATTAATTATAATACAAAATTTAAATTATAATTTTGATAGATTTCCTAATGACTCAATGAATTTATGTATTATCATTAGGAAACGTTAAAAAGGTCACCCCTTTTCCAATTCCCAAATCGAACTACATGAGATGGACATTTATTTAATTCATCGAAAATTCATAATATATATTATTTAAATTATAAATAATTGAATATGGAGCCAATTAATATTTTAAGAAATAATAAATTATTAAATAAATAAATCATTAGGTTATACAATTATATAAAAACTATGTAACAATTAATTGAATAATTACATTTATATGGACGTATAACTTGGTTCAAGATCCTTTATAACAACAGCATTTTACTGAGTCATTAAGTAAAAATGAAATTTAATATTTATATATGAAATATAAATTAAAATAACATAATTTTTAATAAATAATAAAATGGTAATAAAATATGATTATAATCACTTGGATAGACATTAATAATTAAATTGATATTGATGATATTATAACCACATAAATTAAATTAAATCTGATGATATTATTGTTATACATCAATTTCATAGATGTGGATTAATGATCACAAACACCTTTTTGAGTTATAAACATTACATTTCTTGATATTTTAGTATTTATTTCTGATTATAAAGATATATTTTCAATGGAATAAAATGCATAAAATTGAAAAAATAAGATAATAATAGGATCCCACACAATATGTTTCCACTGAATACCTAATGGAATGTCCCTAGCCAGTTGGTGGTACTAAATAATAGAATAGATAAAATTAGATAAAATACTACCAAATTTTATCTAAAGACCACCCGATGAAGTTCGTATTAGAATGGAAGGCTATACAAATCCTATTATTAGCTGATGGAATTGGGATGCAAGAGAGTGGTGTTGACTTAACAACTCAAATGTTGGATTGATGATGTACATAAACAACTTCCTTTACCATAATATAAATCCAAAAAAACCCATTACACCTAGAGGATAGAAATACAAAAAATGGGAGGCTTGGATTGATAAAATTATGAAATATGAAGAACAAATATTGATCCCGAAAAAACAACAATTAGCATTAGACAGAAAATTTCTTCTTCTTGAGATATCATTATATTTTATTCTATAAATATATTTTCAACCATCTTTATCTATATTATTATTCCAATTAAATATTCAATATATTTTTATATAATTTATTTATTATCCCCAACGGTTGTTTTCCTAATAAAATATGATTCTTTTTATATTTGTAGGATTTTAGAAAACGTCAAAAACCAAGATATTTCACTTCATGTGATGATAAATTGCTAAAACCAAGTTCCATTATAGTATTATTTACAATCATTAAGGTAAAGGATTTGTGTTTTTTCTAGTATATTGGGTACCACTAAATTCATGTTTTTTATAATCGTAGATAGACCAGTGTTTTATGAAATATTGGGTCTCTTAGTTGAGTTAGTTTCGAAATTTTGTAACAAATTTTGTTCCTTATTTAATTTATATTTGTTTTACTATTTAATATAAATATTTAAATTATTATATCAATATATTATCTCTTCAATTAATCCATCACATAATTATTTTTTTTCCTATTATAACATTATTTTAGATTTCAATACACTAATTAATTCAATTATGCTTTGTTTGATTATTTTAATTTATCAGTCAATTAATTATTAAATGAAAAAATTATATTTTAAAATGTTAGTAAGGAAATACCCCCACCCCAATTTCCTTATTAATTTGATCATACATTATAATTAGATGATAACTTGATGTTAAAAAATAATCATTTTTTCAATAATATTGTTTAAATAATGTGTTAAATTAATTTTGTTATAATTTTTTAAAATATTTCATTTATACATTGAAATGAGATGTAATATTTCCAAAAAGAAGTGTTTTAAAAAAATCACCCCTAAATAATTCCAAACCATTTAGTTTTTTAATTTTCTAAATTTAGAAATTAATTTTTTAATGGATGCTTAATTTTTCACAACTTTTTATTCCATTCTATTATATTGATCATTTATTTTTTATATAAAAAATGTTTAAATACTATTAAAATCAACTTTGATTTATAAATTTTTAAATTTTTTAATATTTATAAATCCTATAAGATAATTTTGTTTGTTGAAACAAAACGAAATCATGTAAGATAATTCTTTTACATTGGATAGTTTTGTAGTAAAATCTATGATGGGAAACACTATTTATTTTACTAGGATTAAGAGTCTGGACGTTGTGTAAGATAATTAACCTAAACTAGGAATCTGTGTAAGGTAATTCATATACAATGGCTATCATTTATGATAAACTTACTTCTAATAAGATACTTTTTCTCTTGTAAATGAATCTCCTTTGACCAAATTATGATATTTAGGGATCTATAAGATAAATATACAATTCCAGAAACAAATATATATTATAAATATTTTTTTTCCTAAATAAAATTTTATCATCTCATACACTAAATTGAAATATAATGGAATATTCTCCCACATAATGGACAATACATTGTAAAGACACTAGGAATCCATGGAGTAGGAGTTATGATTTATGGAATCTAGGCACAATATATCTAAGTCCACAAATAGGAGTAGCACGTCTAGGCCAATTTCTTGGATGATGACCATATATAGGCCCTATTATTTTTCAAGTCCACTATTGAGGTAGTATGTGAACAAATTTTAATCCTCTTGTGAGTCAATTAATGAAACACCAAAACATCACTAACAGATAATGTATAAAATAAAATTATCATTGAGTCTTTCAGAACATGTATGGATTTCACTCCAAAAATCACAGGTGGAGAATGTTTCAATGAGAAATATTTAAATAATTTTTATTTGGAAGATTCAATTTTTTCAAGTTTTTCATGTGTCATGAAGATGAATATGGGGCTATATTGAGGGAATGGATTTTCAAATCACCAAAATAATCCCCACACATTATATAAAGTTCTATTAAAAAAGATGGAGTGGTTCAGGTGATCACTGAATCAATATCTTTTATATTTTTTTCTTAGTTTTTTTTCCTTCAATTTTTTTCAAATACATCAGGGTTAGAACATGAATCCCTTAGTGTCTCAGTTGAGGTGATTATCTTTAATTACACAGTAATGATTTCAATGGATTAACTGAATATCTATTGTACTACTGAATATTTTCACTTATAATATTCAAAAGATAGGTTATTTACCTAATTATATGTATTTAAAATTCATTCTCCCTATTATTGTGATTTTCTCATATAATCCACCTGGAAGTAATTCATTTTTGTTAAGGTCAGTAGTATGATAAACCAAGAGTGATTAGAATTTTTTTCTCTAGACCACATAGCAAAAGGAAATATAGTGATATTTTAATATATTATTCAAGTTGAAAAACCCATAGGAGGGAAATCAAGTAAGGATTCACATGATTAGGGAGAAAGAAAGAATGGAGGATGAAATACCAATTTAATAGAAAATGAAAGGGGATATTGTGGGTTAGGACACTTCATTATATCAAAAAATTAAAAAATATAATTAAATCAGATACACTATTTTCACATACTAAAATAATAAAATAAAATAATAATATGTCCATAAATATTTCTCTACAGAGTGAACCTAATTCCACTTCTACTAAATTTTTATTAATTTCATTTTTTTTGCAGAGAGAGACACACAAAAATCTCTTTAAACCAAACATTGTTTCTAAGGAGTCTAATGTTTATATTTTTAGTATTGTTTAAAAATAGTTTTAATAGATGTAAAAATTCAATTGACATCATCTCATTGATTTTGGTTCAAATTTTGAGTGAACCAGTCTTTTGATATTGAGAATGTTAAAAACAATGAACAAGAGGTGATGGAATTATCAAAATTCTATTGAATGGTTCCCCATCACTATATTTTTCTTCTACTAGAGTTACATTATGGATTGAAAAAATGGAAAATAATAATGAATAATTGAATAAAACAATTAGAAAACATTATAAAAATAATTTTAATAATGATAATCACTCCAACCACTTAATCGTCACCAATATTGTTAACTCATAATTGTAACCGTCTAGGTCTTTACAATGTTTAATCCCTTCATATAAGATAACCTGTAATATAATCCATCAGAGGATTCTAATATTTTGATTAATTTTAATCGACGAGGGGTATAAAAATTTCATGTTATGTATAAGGTCATATTATTCTATCTATAATGATCATATAATGATGGATTTATAACCTCCATCCAGGGGAATTCACTACATGGTATGGGTTTATGTAGACGTTTCTCAAGAAGTACTTCCTTTACTCATTGATTACTCTAATAAGGAAATAAATAGGGCCAAAAAAGTAAATGGAGGTGTTGTCTTTGATTTCTCAATGAGATTCAAGTGATTGAAAACATCTTTCCCCTATAAAACATATTAAAATCACAATTATTTTATTTTATTTTTACCAATAAATAACTACAAATATTTGAAATTTTCAAGATACTTCCTTTATAGAAAAATAACAAAAAAATCATCCACCGATATCAGTTTTATAATTGAGTAACTCACACAAGTTTCAAAGTAATTTAGTACAAGTTCGACAATTAGAACTGTAAACATGGGAAATATTTCTAAATCCTATTACTTTAGAATAAAATTAAAGAGCTAACCACTATAATGAGAAATTTACCTTTTAAAAAGGTGAATGAACCATTGACCACCATTAAATCTTGGATCATCAAACATTACTAATTTTAGGAACAATACACTGATGGGTTTCACAAGTTTTGGATAGATAGGATAAAATTTTCAAGACGTAGTAATAGCAGTAACCAATAAGCATTCAAGGATACATTTAGTGTTCCAATGACTATTTTGGAGGTACGAATCAACAACACCAAATAGAACATTACAAGTAAGATTTTTGACCATAAATTAAATCCCATCCATTGGAAAGATCTAGATATGTGAAATATATATGCATCAGTAATATAAAAACCATGAACAAACCATGAAATAATTTCTCAAACCACTTTTTAAATATCACAACACTCAACAGAATACCCTAAAAACTCATTAATCAACACTTAATGAGATTAAAATAAAATAAAACCAGAACATATATCCCATTAATTACATTAATATTTAAGGATCATATAGGATCCTTGATTAGTCAATTCCTAACCCCATGGGATGTTTCCGTTGTATTAAATTAGTGAATAAAAAAGAATTGAGGTGTTTTTTGGAATCACTATATAGAAAGCTAGCTATAATTGAACATACCAATGTGCCTAAAGAATCAACCAAGGATGATGAATCTACATCACCAGTTAAGATACCCCTTAATGAAATAAAATGGGAAGGATATTTTATAAGACCTGCCTCATCCCCAGCCTTCCTTTTCATAAATAGTTTAACCACCAACGAAATCTAATGACGACACACTAAAATAGTAGATCCTATAGATATTATAAAACATGGAGATCAATATACCTTTGTCTTGAAACCATTAACTAAATTCATATGTATAAAAAATTCATCAAATACCTGTAAAACAGGAGGATTACAATGTAATGTATTGAAATAATATGCTTAGGTAAAACTGTGTTTCCACTTGTAAACCAATAGATACCCTATAAATGATGAGATCCAAGTGCATTCACAGTCCTTTTCAATATTGGCGAGCTTATTTTTTATAATTCACATTATTATTTCTGAGTATAAAGAAATGTAATTTATTATTTATTTTATTCTAATATATAGATAAGTGAAATCAAACCCACTATAGTGGTTTTACAGCCTTCAAACCATGTTATTGCCTACCAATTGGCTATACTAAATGATATTTTATTAAGTGTATAAGGATTTGGGTTCCCTTTTAATTTCTATGTTAAGAACATTGATGAAGAAAAATCTAAATACATCATATACATTATCTTCAGCTTGTCATTTTCTAATACTAGACTAAAATACAATTGTACCGAAAAAACTCATTCAATGATTTTTGGTGAAAAGAATATTAATTTTACAATTCATGAAAAAATTACCATTGTACAAGTCACAAGATCATTGCGTAGATCCAACTCAATAATAGGGATAAAATATTCCCTTCATTTTACTCCAGTATTTTGATGTTTTTGTAGTGTACTTTATCAAAAAAAATTAAATTAATGAATTATATTTCAAGGTGTCACTGTTTCTTTTTTCTAAAATATGAGACCATAGTATGAGTTTTTACATTCACCTTCATTTAATCCATATCATTAATTGGATTCCTCATATCCATTCGACATTGAAAATATGGATGCCCTTATTCTATACACATGGTGTTTTTCCCTATTGTCTAGTGATAGTTTATGGGTTTATTTTTCCCACGCACATAACATGTGGGTATTTGAGTTTTTATCCCTTGAGGGGATTAATCTATTAATCTTTCATGATTAAAAAACATTTTCTATTTTTTTCCAACACCATGAGACCACTGATAGTCCCCAATATCAATATCATCCTTAGTTTAACAATATTAAATCTTTTAATTGTTGTAAATGTGTTGAATAGTAAATAATTTTCATAGATTCCACTTTAATTTAATAAAAAATCTATCATCTTTCATTTCATGCTGATGAAAAAGTTGGAGGCATTATTTACAAGCCATGTGATGTTTTCTTCACGAACAACTATAGACTAGTATCCATTTTTTCTAAGTATAAAGTTAACCTCTCCATTTTAAGATAGATAACATGGGGAAAATATTTATGAAATAATATTTTCTTTATTCCTTCTTATTATTTGAATTTATTTCCACATTGGGTTTATTTTTATAGATTATTTTCAACCACTAATCAGATTCCCCCTATAGGAAATTAATAGCTACCATGAATTTCCCTTCTTTTGAGAATTAATGGAGAGATAATTTTTAGCAACATATTTGATCCATTGTTATGTGATGAAGGGATCAGATGATCCACTAAATGTAGGAGGCATTTTTCACAAAATGGACTCAACTACAACATTTAATTTTTAATAATATGTAGACCATTCCGAAAAACTTAATTTATTATTCATAAATTGAGTGAGTTGAGAAAACATCACTAGAAATTTCTCATATACATCTCTCGTATGTTTTGAAATATCAATATTATAGCAATCACAATAAAAATTACAATAACTACTGGTAAAGTTCCTTACCAAACAAAATATAATATAAAAGAGAAACTTCAAAAATTAAATGAATAACATATAAATGCCCCATATATCCGTAATTATGAATATATAGGTTTCAATGTAGGTTATATATGATAATCGTAGTATCATATTTTCTAACAAAACAATATATTAATGTCCTTTAAAATAGTTATGAATTTTTTTTTAAAATTTATAAAGCATATATACTAATAATATCAAACTAGCATTGTAGTGAGGACTCTATGCCTTTCACAAAGTACAGGTCTAGGTAATACTCAGGGAACAATTTTGGTTTTATAATCCATTGGAATGTTATGATAATTACACATCCACCTAAAATTTCCAAAAATTATATTTAATTCCTTCTAAACCACTTTCTCTACACTTAACATAAATTTTAGGATATTTTTATATACATAGACAAAACCCTTGGGTTTTTTACTAACTATTAATTTCATAGTCCCCAATACTAACCAGTACTTTAACTAATAACAAATAAACTAATTTAATCATTTGGAATATATTTTTATTTATATTTTACTAATTATATCAATTAAACATCCCCCAATGACCAAGATGCCTATGGTATTGGGAAGACTAGGTTCAAAAAACCCTTTAATTAAATGAAAATAAAATTTATTTATTTTAATCTGCATAATTATATCTAAAATCTATTTTAACTCCTAAAAATAAATAGGATAAATTATTCAATATATAATAAAAAGGATGAGCTAAATGCTAGTATGAGAGGAAACATGACAATGATGCATATTATATGATTCAAAAAGAATAATATGTTATCATGAAATACAAGGCTCATGAATAATAGTTTGATACCCTAACAAAAGGAACATATAATCATAATACCATGAAACATATAAATGATTAAACAACACGAATCATGACATAATTGAAAGCCAAAGTTTACAAACAAATAAAAAAATCACATGGTGGACAATGTACCGTCATAGATTAGGTTAACTCAATAATCCTATACATATAATCTTTTGAGACATAAATATTATTGAATTAAATGGATATCTATCTAGGTGAACCCTTTATAACATGTACATGCTTTTGTGCTCCACAAATGGATCTAAAATGTAATGCATAATCATAATAATTGACCATGAAAAAATGAGTTTCATAGTATTTCCTCATATAAATTAAAAATATATTTCATAAGGATTTTAATGATAAATTGAAATTAATTATTTGGATAATCATGTCTAGGTAAATAATCATAGGTCCCAATTTTGGTGATTGTCAAAAAACATCATAAGAAAGGGTAGATAGTTATGTATAGAAATGAACTTCCAAAATGGTATTTTAATGAATTTGTTCAATAAATTTGAAGAAAGAATCTTCACGGTGGTGTATTTGTAGAATAGAGGTATACAAGACAAGTTATCTATAAAATATTTATTCATTTTAATGAAATCGTGAAAGGAAATTGTTACATTAAAATATTTTTAATCAAAAGGATTGTAGAATAAAAAAAATTCCCTTTAAACATGTTTGATATTAATTATGGAATTTCAGAAATGAAATTGAGGAATATATATATCCTCACCAATGGAATGGATAATGTCAAGTTTCAAAAAACTAGGGCCATCCTATCCTATAAATAATGAAGCCGCAACTACAACAAGTCTTCTATCATTGGTCAGGGACCGAAGATCGCTGCTAGAATTTCTTAACTAATATGAGAGGATATTTCTAATGGTACTTATACACACACACACCCACCCAAATATCTCCATGTTGAGCCATATATGAATAATAATAAAATAGTATAACTTATAGAGTGAAAACTATTCATTTAATAAGATATATTGAATTCAAAAGTGCGAGACAAGATTAATATAAAAATTATTGAAGAAAAACATTTCCAACCTTATAATATGTCCCATCCAAAAAAATTGGAAAAGAAACGATGAGATATATTGGCTCGATGTATCCAATCACCGACCACTATACAGAGACAAATAAAACAAGGTATCCCAATTCTCATCATAAAACACTTCCAAACTATATTTTTTCTTTATAAGACATGACACATGTAGGAAAACAACACCTAGGTTTGAGTATATACATACACAGTTAGATGTTCTAAAAACAGTAGTAGGAGAAATATAAGACATGAGAGAAACACTCTACTCAACCCAATGAAAGGGGGAATGAAACCCAACAATAATAAATATATATTCTCATAAAATTATCCAAGAAAATAGGGAATGGATATCTCCATCTCGCATCCCCACCAAAGATAGTGAGTCTACTACTACTTCCAAATGGTTACATCAATGATTACTCACATCTCATTTGTTTTTTAAAGTCAACGTTTATATGACCCACACCTCACCACTATGCCGCAAAGTTGAGGTAAAATCCTGAAGTCGATGAACCACACCGCAGTGCATCTGAGGGGTTCATCATAGTGATTATAGGATCAATTACGTAGTATTATCAGGGGATTACACTCATTATAGGGAGGACCCTCACCTCAATTCATCAGAGGGGGTGGGTAACAAAACTTATAGAGTAACCACACCCTACAATGACAATAAGAGTACCAATCATTAGATAAAGGACCCACACATTAGTTCTTTAGGGGGAACCACTTAGTAGCTAAATGACTCACCCCCAAGTTTATCAAGGGGTGGAACTTTGTAAATAGATAATGTATCACTATTCCATCAAGGGGTACTAGTATATAGATAGTGGACCCATGACCTAGTTTATCAGGGGGGTTATACATAGTAGATAGAGGAACCACACAATATAAATTCTAAGGGTTACATATTAGTATATATATGACCCATAACCTAGTCCACCAGGGGGTTCCCCTAAATTGGTAGATCTATATAAGGGACACTTTCCCCTGAATGGTGGAGGGATTTCTAACCCCATCCTCTATCTAGTGATCCAACAAGATCACAACCACCATTGAGTGATTCCTAACAAAGTTTCTTCCTTGAAAAATCTCACATAATATCTCATAATAAAAAATGAAGGACATTATCATGCTCTAAGTGGGAAAACACAAAGGATGTATTACTCATAGTAAAAAAAATTCTTTATAAAATTTAATTATAAAAGATTTTAATGTTTCATAAAAAGGTAAATGACATGTAATGGGTCCACACAATGTATGGACCCTCTCCACTACCTGGTCATCTCCTCACTAACACATAGCTCTCTAGATATCTAGTACTATACAACATGTAAGGGTACAACATAATGTGTATCGGCCACCAGGGGCCTCCAAGTGTGATTTTGTCTATTCTCATGTAAGCCAAAACCAAACCATATACACTGATCATGTTCTATTACATAATGCATGCCTAGCCATGTCATGGTACACATACACCTAGAGTATAGGCCAATATTACAGCATCGGGTCAGGCGAAGTGTGGGGGTCCCTTATGTTGTGTGATATTTTATTGTCCTAGAAACCATAATTGTCGTAACTAGGGGACTATATGCTATTTATTATTTATACTACTTTGTACGTAGTTATTTTTTTACCAAATCTAATGAATAATCACTCGATTTATAGATCCATTCTTTATACCATGATTCCCACCATCTGACCACTACAAATAGCTAATGTACTCCCTTGTATGTCGATTATGTCCCTTTGATGGCTGAGGATCAGAGTTCCAATCCTCCGATTGAAGCCACCATGTGACACAAACACCTCATGTGCCACATTATTATCTTATTTGGATCTTGGATCCATGAATATATCACCTTTACCTTCAATCCTCTCTAATTCAACCTCTAATAATTAAATCTTGTCATTATGTACACATCTTGTGTGAATCTAGGGGCCTGATCTAGCTTGTACCTTCTTATCAATTGTAAAATCCTGAACTAGGGTCCAATGATGAACAATGAAAAGAAATTGTATGGGAAAATAATAACTACAAAGTAATAAAATAATTTCCAATATTTTTTGGAAAATGATCATCAAATCATAAATTTTTAGGAGTGATTTCATGGAATACATAAAAATAAATTGACTATGTAGTTTAATCCGATCCCTAGACCCATAGAAAGTATTTTTTTAAACACAAATTAAAGGTTAAGAGAGATGGTATTTCACAACATTATAATCAAGGAATAATCCAGATAAAAATGAGTTCTACCCCAAGATTAGATTTTTTTTTTGTTGAGGAACTTGTTCGCCAATAATTATAAATATCCTCTTCAATCATTTTCGATAAAAAACCTTAATTTGGCCATTGGTTGTCATCCGACGCTAATTACCCAATGAATAATGGAAGAATAATCCACTAAATGGTCCTAGGGTTATATAAATAAACCTAGTGAAATTTGATAGATACATATTTTTAGAGAATTATATTAATCTAACATGTAATAAAATAATTAATTTATTAATTTATTTTAACTCAAACGCACCCACCAATGGCCACCTCATCTGAATGTCCGATTTTGGCCAACTATTGATTTCACCTAAGGTAAACCCTACATTCCATATTCATCCATGGTATAAAAATTTATATACAATACTCTTTTTAATGATATATTTAATTATTTATGAAAAATTGTGCATGTGTGATAAAAAATATATTTAATATTTTAATAAAATTTGTTCCAGGATCTTAGGGCCTCAGAAACGCATGTTGTCCTAGAAACTTGTTCTAAAAATATTTAATCATATCTTTTTAAAAAATTACAATAAATAATATAGTATCTAAATTATTCCTTCATTAATGTTTTAAATAAATAAGAACCATAAACTAAGAAACAAGGTGGGGATATGGAGCCGACATTTATCCCTCCTATTGTCGATATATCTCCTACATGATCCAATGCTACAACTTAACATAAAACAAGTTATTTATCCATAATTTAAATATCCTCCATTGTCAATCCCTAATCACCAAAAGGTATCCAAGAAGGTGGATCCATCTTCATTTCCCATCGTTCCCTAGTCAATATCATCTATTGGATCATGAACATATCTCCACAAATGTGACACATGGATGATTTCATATATGTGATCTAAATATTGGATTAATAATGGGAGATACAAAAACTAACCAAAAATATATAGGTTATCAAATATCTCTATGAACCTTGGGGATAGATTTCCTCTCTGAAAAAATATCCATCATCCTTATTATATGGAGACTCTCTGAAAATGTATTCTTCCTACTCAAAATGAAGGGGAATAAGATGTCTATGTAAATAAGATTTATTCCATCTATAGGATATCCTCATATGATCATAGATAAAATATGAAATCTTTAGCATGACTTAAACCATCACAAGACCAACTGGATTTTCTAAAATTATCTCAATCGAGCATAAGGGTGACTTATAGGGGCTATTGTTTCGGGCATCGAAAAGTTACATGCCAATTGTTGAGAGACAGTTATTATTATAAGAAAAAACATCCAAAGGCATGTGATCCTCCCAATCCAGTATGACTTCTATAACATATGTCCTCGACATACCCCCCCCTCACAAAGGTAGTGAACATGATCTACTAATCTTTCTTGGGGTGAAAATAAATACTCATCCTCATGTAATTGTAGAATTCCTCATACAAGTCTATCCACTACCATGACATGAAATATGTATCATGTTCAATGATAATGATCGAGGGAACCCCATGATGAAGTATGAAATCCCACTTGTAAAACTAGACCAAATTCACCACAAAATTCGTGTCTCTAACTAAAAGGATGTATTTGAATTTGAATTTATGTAAACATTCACCTAGATTGCAACATGGTTTCTCGCTATCTTCGGAGTCCTATTATGAAATTACATGGATATATCATCCCACATACAGATTGGGATCCCTAGAGGCTATAATAAATCTCCCAAAACCTAGTGTTCATCCTTTAACTACTATATAAGAGGCATTGATAGATGAAATGAAAAATACGCCACCACATTCCAACCCACAAAAATTAACATTAAAGATCCCAACACTTCTTCCCTGATATGAGATATTCACCAAAATTATATCTGTGGAAATACATCATCACCTCATTTTATATCACAACCAAAACCACTATACATACCTATAAAATGATAATTTGTTTTAATCCATCAAATAATCCATTTATTTATGTTTCTGATGATATCTCGTCATGTCGGACCACAAATTTTATGTTTCCCAACTCAGCCTCTCTCACACAATGGAGAGTTGGAGGAGTCAACAAAATCAACTAAAGATATGTTTTACCACCCTAATATACCATAGTCTTCTACAATAATGATAATTCTTAGATTAATCACCCACCATATGAGAATGGGACTTCATGATAAGGGCACCCACTACCATGATGACCTTCAATGGAGTATATAATTTATGAAAGTCATTTCCCTCTATAATATTCAACTATAACATCTATATCATATTCATATGTACCCATGTGAAAAAATACCTGAGAATTTTAAGGAATGAGTAACTAGAAAAACCTCTCATAGAAGATAGCGTCTCCACATCTATTGAGCAAGGACTAACTATACCAACACAAAGTCATGAGTCACATAGTATTTCATATGGGGTCTCATCTTCCTTAACCCATATCTTATCACCACCTACCTATAAATAAAAACGTATCTAAGAACATATCCATTGGTATTAAAATACACTATTCAGTACTCTTCCTCCACTAGTAGTCTAAAATTAGGATCACTCATCAATTTATACCTCAACTCCTAAAAGGATCTCTAACACTACTCAGTCTAGGTAAATGATTTCCCTTTGTGTTTCATGGTGGTCAAATGGAATGCAGTCCTATAGATTTCAACCTGAAACCTTATGTATTACCCAACAAATCCAAGAATACTCTACACCTCTAACAAACTATTGAGTGGATCATAATAGATAACTACATCAATCTTGACCAGGTCTGCACGAAATCTATTCTCAGAAATGAAATTCACCAGATTGTGAAACTTGTGGACCAAGAATATGAGATTCAAGAGATTACCAAATAAATGGTTCTCCTAAAGAAATTATCAGACCATCCTATAGTTCTATTTAGGTTCATATTGTGACAGAGATTAGATGATAAACACTTCATCAAAGATAACAACAATTCAGTCCATGTGTGGCTAGAAAATCCAGTTCATTAATTACATAGACAAAGTGGAGGAAATTAATAACACCAAAAGGAATCATGGGGAACTCATAGTGTGATTTGATACATAAAAATTCTAGATTTTGAATATTAGCCTCACAAATTCCCAAATGGTGGTATCCATACCATAGATCAATCCTCAAGAACCATCTCACACCCCACAACTCATCAATGTGGCCATAAATCATCAATAGTGGGTACTTGTTCTTTATCATTTCTCAACTAACTTGGGCCCTCTTGGATAGCATAAGACCAATCTAAAACTACACCAAGCATGCATTTATAGGCTACGGTCTAGAGACAATAACCATACATGAATAACTGAAATGGATTCGTTTTTCTAATGTACCTGTATTCACACGCAAAACCACCTAAAACTATAAGAGTATAGGAATTACAATAAAATAATATTACATATATAGTGAAAACCAATCATGTAATTACCAAAATGAAATTAAAAATCCTATGACATAATAATTTGAAAAATGAAGGATCAAAATTATCTCCCAACTAGAAAATATTTCCTAAGATGGGAACAACTAGAAAAAGAATTGGTGAGAGATCCTAGATCTAGATATCCAATCTATGACCACCATTTATTTCCAAATTCACATGTCTATCCCAATCATCCTTAGAAATAACCACCGACCTACACGTTATCTACATGAATACATGAAATGTGTGGGAAATTCCAAGGAAGGGGTGAGTATATACATAACTAGTATGATTCCTTGAAAATTGGAGGAGAGAAATCCGAGAAATGATATAAATAGTTATCTCAAACCAAATTAAGGGGTGATTAATACTAACAAAAATATAACTATATGATCATAATACAATCCCAGATTATAGAGAAATGGGATATTCATCACATAGCTCATCCGAGGAAAACGAATCATTCCACAATTCCATAAGGGTCCATCAATGATACCCAACATCTGTTGTATCTATCTGAATATGGCATCACGTGAGGGGCCCACACCTCACCACTATCATACAGTACATAGATCATAATCTATAAAAAGAGTAATCATTCCTAGTTTCTAAAGGTTGGTTCCTCTTAGTGGGTATATGATCGATGATCCATTATAATTTTGGGATTTCATTCTACATATGGAGGATCTACACACTAGTTTGTATGAGGGTACCACTCATTAGATAGTATACTGATGACCATTTATGATATGGGGGTACCAATTAGTGGAAAAAAGAATAATTCCATAGTCAATCGGTGGGCACCACTCTATAGGTAGAGGTCACATGTCATAGACTATTATGGGAACCACTCAATAGATCGAGAAATCATACCCTAGTCCTCTATGGGTTACCACTCAGTAGATAGAGGACCCACATCCTAGTCAACCAAGAGGTTAACCTTATTATATAGAGGAACAAAACCCTAGTCTATTAGGGGGTACCATTCCGAACATTGGGGACTCACACACTAGTCATATATAAGGGATACCACTCAGTATGAAAATATTTATAGTGGACCCTCACCCTAGTATTATTAAAGGATTTTTGACCCTGGAACCTATTTGATTATCTTTAATGATCACTACCATCATTTATCACCTACTAAAAGAGATTCGTTCTTATAAAATATTTCATTGTATCAGAAAATAATCAATAAAGTACACCATCATGATCTATGTGGAAATAAACTATTCATAGGATACTTTATTTTAAAAATAAGTGTCAAAATTAAGATGATAAAATATGTAAAAGTTTTATAAATAAGTATCTGGTTGGAAATGGGTCCACACAACATGTGGCCTCTCCCCAATAACTGGTCATTTTTCACTAACACATAGATCACTAGACAAATAGTACTGCACTACATGTATGGGTACTAAAACAATTTTATTATCCCCCCTAGGGAATGCCCATGTGATGCTAGCCATACTCATGTTAACCGAATACGTTCTTGTGTTCAGTGGATATGTGCTGGTATACAATGTCTGCTTGGTTATTTCCCTATCCATATACTCTTAGAGTACATGAAAAGTGTCCAGTATCTATTCACATAGTGTGTGCGGTTCCAACAATTTATGTGATGTTTAAGTAGTCTGAAAACCCTAGACACCACGACCATTGGACTACACATTTTGTGTTATTTATACAAAATGTTTTATAGTTGGGGGTTTCACAATGAATGTGGAAGCTTCACCAAGATTCCAAATCTAGAAATAAAGTCAATATTAACACTCTTTGGCCACATTAAATTAGTGGAAAACTATACCAAACATCAAATATAGCCTAATATTTGAGAGAAATTAGTGTTTAGAACCTCCCCTCAAAGCCACCACATGCCTCATGTTCCTCTTGTGCCACTACATTATCTTCTTCAGTTCCCAGATCCATGAATCCCTCACTGATACGAGCCTACCTATATGATTTATTCTCAAAACACCAATATGGTCATCTTTTTCACATCCATATTTTTTTTTAAATTCTATCATGCTTAGACCTACCTGACAGTGGTCAAATCATGACTCCAAGGTCTAATGATGATGAAAGTGATGAATGGGTGGGGGAGGAACAAGAAAAAATGTGAAAATTATGTTGGAAACTTATTCTTGTCTAACAATCATAAACACAAGGATTGGAATGGGCGATTTCATGGAATAATTAGAAATAAATTGACTAAAAACATTAATTTAATACACGAGCACATGAAATTTATGTACTTAAATGCATATCAAGGAATAACATAATTGATTGTGATGAAATTTTGATAAGGTTTGAAAGTTAAATTAAGGAGTACTACATCAATATTGGATTTTTCATTAGAAAATAACACATTATAAATTTATGTACATGACCGAATGCATTAATCGACTATGAATACTCATCGATCTAGTTTCCTTCCATCATCTGACATTGATTCGATAATGTAGAATGATATAATCCTACTATCAACGGTTTCAGGGTTATGTGTTTAACCCCAGATAAATATAGAAGTTGGATATTTATAGATGATTTTATTTTGTTCACTTAAAATACATACATAAATTAATAATTTTTTTTATTTCAAACACACCTTCCAACATACAACTCATCTCAACGTCTGGTACCAACAAACATTAGGTTGCACCTATGGTAAACACCGCATTCAAGATACAAACACGGTCTCAGATTTTTTTAATTGAGAATTATTTTAGGACATATTCCATTATTTAAAAAAATTGTATGGTAGTGGTAAATATATTTAATATTTTTATCAAATTAAATGTAGGATCACCAGGCCTTAGAATTCATCATCATTGTGGTGCATGGTTCCAAAAATATTTCATTATATTTTCCAAAGTCTTTCAAGGAGAAAACAGAGTATATAAAGAGAATAAAAAAGAAAAATATGTATGATAAATTCTTAAACAATTTATAATCATTTTATAAGATCAAAGTGAGAAATAGAGATATAGAGAGTGATTGAATTTATAGGGTAAATTGAAACCCCAATGAAAATAGGGTGGTATGGAGTGATCCCTTTACATTGGTATAGAGTCATTTTTCACATGAACATAAAATCAAGAATAATCAAATTATATTTATTAATTAGATAATTATGGATTCTACCATATATTTTATATTTAATATAATTAAATTTGGTTATTTTTAAACCATTAAATGAGATATATATTTAATTTTAATGTTATGATGGAATTCGTTACAATGTTCCAAGGTCAGATCTCTTTTGGATAATGATTGGTGTTTTTTATAAAATGGAAATAAATCTCAAGAAGTGAAATTAAATAATATTACTTTAATACTAAAAATTTAAATGGTACCATATTTCCATATTTTTGTATCACATGAATGATTTATTTGGCTCAATTGATGTGGTCCTACTATTTGTTCAATTATGACATTTAACCAACCATCATGAACAAGACTTGTTTTATTTAATTCCAAGGTCATTAATAGAGTCCAGAATCATTTAATAGTTTATAATATACATATTATAATCATATATAATCATCATAATATTTTTATTACTAGCCTTTAAGGTGGTGGAGAAAATATAACTTCATTGTTCATAGAGGTGTTGAGTCGACCATATTTTGTACACCATTTTTTATTTATAATTAGGAGAGATGAGAATAAGTTGGATGATAGATATTACATTAACAAAATAATATTTTAGTGTATTTATTTTACTAGAGTCATAATGTCATTTTTATGGGTGATTTGTGGATTTGGTATAAGAAGAAATGAATTCAAAAGGATCAATTGAATATCACCGCTTAAATATCATCTCATGAAATACTCTCTAAGGTAATTTGGGTTTTTTGAATGGATATATAATAAAACTATAGACATCTGGGGGAGGTCTGAGAATATTATTCAAAATAAAATTATCATGATCCATATCATAAAAGTGGTGAGGAGCATGGATGGTATTTATAAGGGGTGAGAGGAGTTTTTTTAAATATTATATTTATTAGTGTATTATTTTGGCCCAAGATTAATAGTCTTCATGATTAATGTTATATATACTATAATTGTTCATTTTATTTTACAATAATAGGTTCTTATATGATCCATGAATCATAATTTCTCATATTTATATTTTAATGTATAATATCATGTTTTTTTATACTTCACGAATCACAAAAAATAAACTATTTTATGAAAATACAATAAATTCAGCATAATAAATTTTCAATGTGAAAATTAATAAAATGAAATATATTTTATCAATTTAATTTTATTATTATGAGAAATTTAAATTTTAATCAATATCCTCATTGGTTTGAAGAAAAAAACAAATTTCAATATTATGATCCATTTCCCAACCCTATGAAAAAATAATTTTTCCTCATAAAATTATATTGTCATTATTATACTAGATGATATAAATTTAAAATCCCATATTATGAATTTAAATTTTTTTTAAATGAAAAATTTGTTTTTATAAAATTGAATAGGGAACATTTTTGTTTTATAAAAATACAAAAAACTATTTTGATATTTTAAAAACATTTATTTATTTTGATACTGATATAATATATCATATTTTTATTTAATATGATACCTAAATATTATTCTATGATTACTCGAGAGATGATAGTATTATATATATCATGTTAATATTCCTAATAGTCAAATTAGTTTTACAATATACTAATTTTTTATACTATTATGGGTTCCCTGCATTATATAAGTAAATATTATTTCATTAATTATTAATTTACATCAATTTTCCATCAAGAGTATATGTATATTTGTTCTATTTTCTGGATAAATATTTCATTACTAATATTTGAATTTATTTATATTGTTTTTTTCATTTGTGTTATAATAATATGGGATGAAGAAAATTTAAATTTTTATATTTTAGTTTTCTAATTTTCTATTTTTTCACATTGAAATATTTTCAAATATTATAGATTTATCTATTATGAAGATGTAATTATCTCAATAATATAATATTTTATTTGGTTTTATCATGTAATACATGAGAATTTTATTATATTACATTAATGAATATGAAAAATTTATATAATAAGGGAATTTATAGTAATAAAATTATAGGTTGTTAAAATAATAGGATCATGGGAGCAGATTGATTAAAATAAAATTATTTTAATGAGGATAATATGGAGAAATCGAGACAATCGATGTACGAACCTGGAGTGAATATGAATAGAGGCCTAGAATGTGTGGAGCAATTTTCAAGGAACCCTAAGAACCCTGAATCGTTATATAAATTATTTTTCAATGAAGTGAGAGAGGATCCCATGGCCACTAAATTAAGAGTTTTAGAATCTTTTTCCTAAATCCCTATATTGCATTTTTTGTAATAATTAACTAAGAATGGTAATCTAATCCATTTTTTTCTAAGTTAGAGATATTATATTATCTTTTCTACTAATGAATTCAAATATTATATTTAATATATATTATACTAATCTAGGTAATCATTAAAATTGATTAGAAAAAATAATATTTTTTAAATTATATTCGTTTTGATTACATTTTCAACTTCTTGTTGGTTTTATATACATAACACATGGAACATCCAAAAATTTCTAATAATTATCATTTTAAAAAACTATGATTAATCATATATATCTAATCACTATGATAGGAAATATAATTTTATATAGTGTTTATATAAGTATTTCATTTAATCTAAAATAAATGAATGTGGGTGATAAATATGGGTTTCTATTTATTTTATATTATAAATGGGAGAAAATGAAAAAATTATTTAACATGAATGGTATCAGTATATTTAAGGATTGTCTACTTAATTCAAAATAAAATTTAAAAACCAATTCAATTTATTCTCACAAACTATTATCATATACTGGACCCATCAAATAAAAGACAAAGTCATGCAAAAATATTTACTCCATAGAGACAACCAAATCCCACTACTATTAAATTTTTCATAGGATGAATATTTTCTGAGATCCCCGTGATGTTCTTTTAAAAACATGAATATTTGAAAAAAATATACTTTGTTTTAAACATTTCTTTAAATCATAATTGATTTTATAAAAAAACACACAAAAAATGATTTTACCTCTAACACTAAAGGGTTACCATAAGAACTATTAATGGGTTTTTTCGATTTCATTTATGGAAAAAATAATATTTATTTTAAACTAAAATGTCTATCTTTATATGAAGAATAAATTTTTTTCTTTGTAAAATTATCTTGTATAGTTACAAACCCACAAATTAATTGGAAGAAAAATGGACTGTCAGTGGAATTGGTGCTTTTGAACTACAAAAAATGATAAATATTTTATACATTTTGGTTTAGTTAGAAATGTTTTGAATAATGAATATATTTTTAAAACATATATTAGAATATAGAAATTACTTAACATTACTCATGAATTAATTAATAAAGTTATGATAATAGGATTCATAAGTATACGCCAATATTTTAAAAACATAAGTATATATTTTAATGAATAAATTTATGAGATGTTTACTCAGAATACTAGAAACATAAATGGTATAAAATATCATGTGGATGATATTTGTATAGAAAAACTAGTGTAGAAGGTACATTAGGGATTTCCATGTTCTTGGAAACTATGTTAATAATGATTGGAGAAGAAAAAAGAAAATTAGATAACATTGGTTGAAGAATATATTGGTTCCCTCGTGACCTATGAAATCACAATGAAGTGATAATTTAAAATATGAATCAAATTATATGAATAATAATAAGTAAAATAATTTTAATTAAAGTTGATGATGATTTTTATGGAACTCAAAACAAAATTTAATAGTTATCCAAGAATGTAAAAAAGAATAATTGACGATAATTAATAACTTTCACCCTGATAAAAATAAATATCAATGGAAATATGTTTACACAACATTATAACATTTCAATGAAAAAGGGATGCATCCATACTAATTTCCCCTCTTTAAAAAAATTAAAACATATAGAGACCTCAATGTTTCTATAAGGAGTGTAAGTGGTGACTCCATCACCACTTCCGTCTTATGTTATGGGAGTGAAAATAGTATTAAAACTAAAATTCTGGTATGTGATGAAGTAAATTCAAAAACATATTCAACATATATTTCTTCCAAAAATTATTATTATTGAAGATAATTATATTATGAGTATTTATAAATAGGATTTCGAGAACATACAAAAAATATTAATTGAACTAAAAATGAATTATAATAATGTTTTTAATAAAATTAATCAACTCCCTAAAGAAAATATTGATCTATATTTTATATTTTATGTGAATAAAAATGACTAAAAACTTGAATATAATATTTATTATCCTAATAAATTTACTTTAAATCCACATGATGTGACGAAAATATAAACAATATTTTTATTTTTAAATAACATGTAAAGAAAACTTTGGTTTACCAATTTTCAATTAAATCTAGTACCTCCATAAATTATACATATTTTTTAAAATAGTAATGAAATGATATAATATTCAATTATTATATAAAAAGTGTAATATTATATATGATACTAATTATAAAATTTATCTTTTTTGAAGGCCTAATTCAATTCATATCTTTTTTAATATTGTTTATGAATTATTACTGAATTTCATATTCAAAAAAGATTTGATTCAAAAATATATTTTGGATGAAATTAGTGGAAAATAATTTAGGGGACCAAATTCTATATTCTCTATATTATTTTATAAGAATAATGTATCAAAATAAAATATTAAGGAGATACATGGTACATGGATATCATTTGTTTGAGACACATGTATAATGACTACTCTTAGTTCAACGATCATGAAAATCTTGATGGAGGCCATATCATATTTAGTTTCAACTAAATGAGTAGGATTATCGATATAGGTACTATTGGTGATTAAAATTGTTCTATAATTAAAGATATTTTATATCTAAATTGATATTAAAAGTGGTTTTCAAATATTTAATCAATTATTTGATAATAGTGTTAATTATAATATGAAAATTATTTTTGTAAATATATTGATTTGAAATGAAAAAATTTATTTTAAAATTATAAATTTCAAAATATTTATGTTTTTTATTTAAAATCTCATCTAATTCAATGTTTTAAAATTTTATCTCAAAAAGATAAAAATTAATGGATTTCACTTAAGCACCATGGTCATTATAACACACATAAACCTATGAAACAAAAATTAAGACATTTAATATTTAACTTAATTAAATTAAATTTCGAAAATAATATTGTTTATGAACCTCAGATACTTGGTAAGAAATATGAAACTCCATTTAAATATAAAAAGGAAGAATGAACCTAAAAGTCCCATGAATTTATTTAATTCTATACTTTTGGACTAGCCTATGTTGTAAGTATTTTAGAAAAATATTACTCATTTGTAATTATTTATGATTATATAAAATTTAAAATGGTTCATTTTTTTCTCATGAAACCCTTAGTGAATGTTATATTTTAATTTAATAATGATTCTCATACAAGATGGTTGGTTTTAAATTAGGATCAATATCATGATTTTATTTCACATGTTTAACCCGTAAATACACATGATTCCATTAATGAGGAAATTAGGTTACTTGAAATGTAATATAAATTGAACATGATATAAAGGAATAATTATTAGACTATCTTTTAATGATCTGATCATCATCCCATTATTTTTATTAAATGGGATTTTAGAAATAAACTATATTTAAAGTGTCACATCACACATAAAAAATATAGGTTTGTATAGAAATTCAATATTAATGAATAAGGAATTTATCACTTCGAGGTCATTCCACCATTATATTTTCTTGAATCCAGTATTATATTATTGGTATTTTTTCATTTCAAATTTAGATTATTATAAATGGATGTTAAAAGTGATTTCATGATTGGTTTTTTTCAAAAAATATTATTTTTTAATAATATACTAGTTTTTATGGTCAGAAGTTTAAAAAATATGTTTTAAAGATAATTGATTTTATTTTTGGATTTATGAAGGCCCCTCAAGCATGTTACAATTGGGTGAAAAATTTTATTGTAGAAAATTTGTTCAAATTAGGAAAATATGATTCATCATATTTAAAATGAATTTCATATGATTTATTAATTACACAAATGTATATCAATGATGTTGTTTTTGGTACTTCTAATAAATATAAATGTAATTATTTTTTATCAATAGTGAAAATTATATGAAATTTGTTTTATGAGAGAACTTTTTTTTTCTTGATTTTAAAATTTCTCATAATAAATTATTTTCCCTATGTAATAGTAAATTAATTATTTATATTTTAAAAAACAAAGGATATTTTAATACAAATAATCACAAAATGTTTTCTTAGTGTAATCCAACATTGGATGAAGCATGTAAACTGATTGATAACAATATTCAGTGAGGTATGATCGAGAGCCTCAAATTCCTTACTATAACCATCCAGACATCTTATCTACTATATTATATTGGGATAATTTATAATAGAATACTAAAGAATAACATTTGATATAACTTAAAATTATTTATTAGATATATAATATGTTCTAAAAATTATATTTTTATCCAAAATATTCTTCTTTTGAACATACGAGCTTCTACGATTCCAATTTTAGTTGATTACAACTATATCAGAAAAGTAATGTGGGATATTCCAACTACTTGAAAATAACCTTATCTCATTTAATAATAATAATTAGAAATTTATTTCACATTCTTTGATAAATTTAGATTATGTATCCACTAGTTCTAATTACACTTAAATTATTTAAATGAAAAACATTATTTTACAATATGAGATTAATTTCAATATTTTCCCTATTAATTATGAAAAAACTAGTTCTATTAATATATCTATAAACTCAATTAAACAGAATATCACAAAGAACATTGAACATAAATTTTTTTTGGAATAATATCTAAAAATAATATATCATACATGATTTCATTAAGACCATTCATCAATTGGATGATATATTTTCAGATCCCTATACTTTATATCATTTTTTCTTTTTTAATGGGGAGTTAGAAATGGTATGATTATGAGAATTAATCATTAACGTTGGAAATGATGTGTTTTTTCAAATGTTTCAAATGTTTTAATATCTATTTTTTCCTAAATTGAAATATTTTGAAACATTATTGATTTCAATTTTGGTAAGTAATGTGTGTGTAGTGTTCCTTGAAATTAAATTCATTACTGCATAAAAACAAGTTGGAGTGGTTCTGTTTTAGATTCCACTATAGTATATAATATTAGAAAGGGATCATTTGTTTTATAATATGATATTTACCATAGACATGAGTTTAGGGTGTTTATTGCACAACTAGTTTGAAACACAAAATTATTATTCTTTGGATAATTATCAAAACCTTTAAAAATCATTAGGATGAATTGGTAAAATTTTAATTTTTAATAAAATGAATTTCATTTTTAATTTGAATCAGAAGTGTTGGACTCTTCATGTGTTAATCATGTTTTAAATACCAAAAATAATATACATTCATTAAATCCTGTTAATCCTATTTAGTCATCCTAGAATCGTGTGCATAAATGATTAGTTTCTGTATGCCTTAAATAATAATTGTAAACTATTTTGTTTCTAATGAATTTATTTTATGAATGATTATGTTTAATTAATTCTATGAATATCATCGTTTTAATTCTGTGTGCATAGATTTTACTAAGTTTGAGAAACCGTGAGTCTTCCACCAGTTGTGTTTTTCTAGAAAATGACCCTGACACCTTGACCATCCAGACACCGTAACGATCTAGACACCATGACCATCCATACATTGTGACCATCCTAACACCATTACTAACGAGACACTATCAACATCCAAACAGCGTGACCATCCAAAAATCATGACCATCCAGAAACTGTGACCATTCAGACAATATGACCATCCAGAAACGGTCACTATCCAGACATCATGACCATACAGACATCATGACCATCCATACATTGTGACCATCAAGAAATCATGTCCAAACACCGTGATCCTAAGACCGCGTCTATGCTACTGGTTCCTGATCTCTATGCAACTATGCCATCATAGTTGTCTCACTGCTCAAAGACAAAGAAAGATACATCGTTTCATAGATACACTGTTTATAGTTAGACTGTGACACCATTTCTTAATCTATTTTTTCATTTTTCAATTTAATTTCTAATTGTCATATTTGATGCTTTTAAATTCACAGACATAATTAATGTCTCATAGTAGACCTATTAATTAACAGTACCAGGAAGGAGGTGCATAATATATTCATCATTTTGGCTCCAACACATTAATTCCAATAATAAAAAGAAAAATGTGGCCAGAAGAATCTAAGTGAGTGATCGTGGTGTTTGTAGTGACAACCATGTAATAGAAAAATAAGTGTGTATGCGATAACAAAGAAGCATGAGATTTCATGAAACCCGCCACTGGTGAAGAACACACGAAGCATACTAAAATCTTAGATTCAAGAATATTTCGACATCATCACCTCCATGAACAACCCGAGCTTGATCTAGCTGGCTTACAACTCACTTTTTTATGCAAGCAGAATCGATTTATGCACCTGCTCCATCCCAGAATCCCAGAGTTACATAGACTAACACTCAGAGTGGTTCTAATATTATCTCATCATCTGTGATCTATTGTGTATTATTTTTCATATCTTTTGAGTAGTGTGTGTGTCTTTATTAAACACACAGTGTATCCTACATCAAACTGAAGGGTACATGATATCCTTTCTGTTACATATTTTTACACCTGTGTATTCCCAGAGATAAGTTTGGAAGAGGTCCCTTTGTGACCTATTAGTTCTTACCCACGATGAACAGTAGAAGAGGTCACAAGACTGGGACTATCATTTTTACTGTTGTTATCCCCGATCTAGGGTGTGGATCTAGCTTATTTATATAAAATGCTTGGTGGTAGGTGGTCACCAAGTGGAGTTGTTTGGGTCTCGACTTGAGAATGAACCGCTTGTTTTATATCTGCTGTGTTCTTTACTATAGTTTTCCCTATTTTACTATTTAATTTAGAAATCACTAAATTTACATAGATAGATAATCTTATAAGGATGATATAATTGTTTTTCCTTATTATAATAACTTCAAAAGTAATGTTAGTAATTAATATTAAAATTACTAAGAATTAATCAATCTTTTAAGAAGATATTTAAAAAGTCAAAATTTTATAACTTTGTAAACTTGATTAACTAGGCTGTACATAAATTTATTGGGGAAACTTTTAAATAATACTTTTTAAACAGAAATTTTGAATAGATTCTCAATTCACCCCCCCCCCCCTCTTGAGTAATCTACTCCGACCAACATTTGGTATCATTGGGTGTTTATTAAAACTCTTTTTTTCACCCTAGACAACTGTGACAGTAATTGTACATTAAAGATCTATAAATTTCTATTAATTATAAATTTCTACCTCTATTAATGTATTTATGTATTATGGATAATAGATTGGATGGTTTTGCAACAAAGAGACCACTATTCATTAATGGAACCAATTATGCTCAATGGAAAATTAAAATGAAAATAAATTTAGAAAGTATGAGCTTTGAAATGTGGTCTTCAATTATAGATGAATATAATATTCATACTACTGATATAATCACCTGGGGTAAACCTACCAAAAATTCCTATAATAATAATTACAAAGCTATGAATTCTTTATACTAATTTTTAAGATATGATGAATTTAATTGAATCTCTGCATGTAAAACTTGAAATGAAATTTGAGATACCTTGTCTGTTTCACATGAAGTAACATCAATTATGAAAGAAATGGGACTAAATAATTATACTATTAAATATGATAACATTAAAATGAAACCTGATGATCCTATTTCTAACAAGTATCTCTGGTTCAATGAAATTATCAACACCATGATTTCTCTTAGAAGAGAAGTCACTGCCAAACAAGAGATCATGGGGATTCTCAGATATCTACCAGACAAATGGAGAGGAACCTCTCTCTCTATTAGAGAGTCATGCGACATCACCAACCGACCAGTAAAATAACTCATTGGAAAACAGATGATGTATGAAGAGGATGTTAAATCCAACAATGAAGAGGAGGATGAAACCAAAACAATTAGTTGTGTTCAAGACCAGCACCTCTAAACACAAAGGGAAATGTAAATTGGATGTTTCTTTAGAAAGTTCATGTAGTGAAAAATCATCACCTGACATTGATGAGGATATGGATAAATTAGACCAAAGGTTTAGGTGATTTTACAAAAAGAATAATATTTTCCTAAATTCTAATTTCGAGGGAAGATATGTTCAAAATGGAAGCTGGAAGAAAGATTAGAAAAGATTTGACAAGTCTAAAGATATTGTATGTTATGAATGTAAGTGAAAATGATATATCAAGGATGACTATTCCAAGCTCAAATACCAAAACAAATATTAGGAAAATGATAGAAATTATATAAAGAAATTGAATGGAACATGGAGTTATTCTGAGGATAGTTCATGTGACTCAGAATCTTCACACGACGATTGAGCTAACAGAGACAATATGCGTTTTAAGACAAACAAATCTGAGGTAACATTGGAATCTATTTTACACAATTATTATTATTCTAGAGATGAGAGTGACTTTGAAAATATATCTATTGAAGAAATGTTTGAATATTGTAATATTCTTGTAGAGACATGAAATAAACTAAAAGAAAAATACAAGGCTTTAAAGAAACAACCAGCTCTTAACTCAACTATTAAAACTGATCTCAGTGAAGAAAGAGATAAGAATGCTCAATTATTAAAAGATAACATTGAACATAAACTTTTTGATGCCCTATTAAAAATGGATCTTGAATGGTTTACAAAAGGTAAAGACACCATGGTATAAATTCTAGGTAAAAAAATTTCTCTTAAATATACTACTACCATTATCTATCAACATGGTAAATGAAATTTTGGAAGAACTAATTTTTTTTCTAAATCTAGGACATAAAAACTTACTATTAGTCTGGGGAAACATTTAACTAGTTCTAGTTATGACACACTTTCTACTGTTTCAAGATTTTCTGGATCAAATAGATTTTATTTTTCCAATACATTACATAATGCTTATAGAAAATATATGAGGTAGATATGGGTTCCTAAGTCACTAGTCACTAATATTACTGGACCCAAACAAGTATGGGTACCAAAATCTGATTTTATTTGACTATTTTTAAGGAATTTTACATAAAGTGTTTCTATAAAAGCATTTGGTTGTTGGCAGTGGGTGTTCGAGACACGTGATAGGAGACTATTCATGCTTTATGTACTTAATAAAAGTTGTTGGAGTACATGTCACCTTTGGTGACAATTCCAAATGAAAAATTATTGGCCATAGGAAAATCGGTAACTCTAACTTAGTTTAGATTTCCAAAGTAATTTTTGTTAAGGGATTGAAATATAATTTTTATACTATTTCAAAATTATGTGATGATGGATTTTAGGTCACATTTGAAAATGATGACTGCAATGTTTTTAATTATAAAAATTAATTTTTATTTTCAGCATTAATAAATGAAAATGTATATTATGTAAACTTTCACTCTTTAGCTTCTCAAATTTCTACATGTTTAGGCGTGTTTCAAAATGAGACATGGATTTGGCATAGGAGACTGGGACACTATAACACTCACTTCCTTACAAAGTTAACTAGAAAAAGCATAGTCAAAGACATACCCAAACATGAATTTCCGAATGATAAATTGTGTAATCCTTGTAAAAAAGGAAAGGAAGAAAAATTCCTTCAGACCAAAGAATGAAGTATAAACTTATAAATATCTCGAATTGGATCACATGGATTTTTTTGGACAATCTAGAGTTTCTAGTTTAAATGGGAAGCACTATGTTTATGTTCTTGTAGATGACATTTCTAGATATACTTGGAATTTCTTTTTATATCATAAATGTGATGCCTTATCTCATTTTACCAAATATGCCAAAGCTGTAGATAATCATAGTGGATATATAATTAAATCCTTTAGATTTGATCATGGCCGTGAGTTTGAAAATCAAGAGTTTGAATCCTTTTTCTCAAAAAATATATATATTAATAATTTCTCTACCCCTAGAACTCCTTAATAGAATGGTGTTGTTGATAGAAGAAATAGAACCCTGCAAGATATTTCTAGAACTATGATTAGTGAATATTACTTACCTATTTACTTTTGGGATGAAGCTATAAATACATATTGATACATAATCAATAGAGTATTGATTTGACCTATCCTTAAAAGAACTCCATATGAGTTTTCGAACAATAGAAAACCCAAATTTATCTACTTAAAAGTTTTTTTTTCAAAGTCTATATCCTTAATACTACGGAAAATCTTGACAAATTTTCATCCAATATTGATGAAGGAATCTTCTTAGGAAATTCAATTTCTAGTAAAGCATATAGAATGTTTAATAAAAGAACTAAATGTGTGGAAGAATCCATCCATGCCAAATTTAATGAAACAGGTCCACATAAACCTAATACCACTCTAGAGAACCTGGAGGATGATGTATAAAATTTGGACATTAATTCAAAATACCCTAAACATTCTCTAAAGAAATCTGTGGTGAATTCAGGTTTTGGAAGATTATTAGATTCTGGTCACATTGAAATAGATCCTATTGATGAACCTGAAATCATCATTCCTATTTTTCCTAGAGCATTTAGAACTCTTAAGAACCAGATTTTAGATGATTTTGTAGGAGACATAGAAAAGGAACTAAAGAAAAAGATTCTCTAAGAAATCAGGTTGAAAATCAAGTCTTCTTATCAGAACAAAAACATAAAACCATTAATGATTCTATCAATGATGAATTTTGGGTGATGGCTATGCAAGAAGAACATAATCTTTTTGAATGGAACATAGTTTGGAAACATGTTAAAAGACCCAAAGACACATTCACCATAGGTACTAAAAGGGTTTTTATAAATAAGGTAGATGAAGCTAGTAATACAGTTATAAAAAATTCTAGATTGGTTGCATTATACTATAGTCAAGAAAAATGAATTGACTTTGAAGAGACCTTTACACCAATAGCTAGAATTGAATCCATCAGAATTCTATGTGCTTATAATGCACATATGAATTTCAAACTATATCAAATGGATGTAAAAAGTGTATTTATAAATGGTTATATATATGAGGATTTATTTTTTCAGAAACCGCCTAGTTTTACAAACCTTCATTTTCCGAACCATATTTTTCAATTATCAAAAGATTTATATGGTTTAAAACAAGCTCCAAAATCCGTGTATGATAGATTCAGTATTTTTCTTATTTTTAAATGTTTTGAAAAATAAATACCTAATCCAACCCTTTCATAAAATTAATTTCCAATGCTGATTTAGTAGTTGAAATCTATGTAGATGATATTATCTTTGGATCTTCAAAAAGAACATTATGTATTGAATTTTAAAAAATGATTCAAAACGAATCTGTAATGAGTTTAATGGATGAACTCAAATTCATTGTTGGATTTATAATATTTCAAAATAATGATGGTATTATTTTAAATCGATGAAAATATACTAGAGATATCAATAATTGTTTTTGATTGGATAACACTAATAGTAGTGAGACTCCAATGATTACTACTTGTATGTTGGATCTTGATGAAGATTGAAAATCTTCTGATCAAACCTCTTACATATGAAAGAATGGAATCTTAAACTACTTAAATGCTAGCCAACCTGACATTATGTATATTGTGTTTATGTTTTCTCAGTTTCAAGAAAATCCTAAGGAATCACATTTAAATGTTGTTAAGAGAATTTTAAAATACCTCAAACATACACCGAATCAATGACTATTCTATCCCAAAGGGCAATCATTTGAGTTAGTGGGTTATTCTGATGCTCACATCAGTGGTTGTAAATTAGATAAAAAAGCACCTCTAGAACTTGTCACTTTTTAGGCAAGTCATTAGTATCGTGGTGTATTATGAAACAAAACCCGGTTGCATTGTCTACTGTAGAAGATGAATACATAGCTGTTGGTAGTTGTTGTGCACAAATTATGTGGATGAAAAATACATTACTAGATTATGGATATCAATTCAAGTATATACCTATAAATTGATACAATACAAGTTCTATTAACATCTCCAAACGTCTTGTTTCACACTCTCGGAAAAAACATATTGATGTAAGAAATAAATATTTGAGAGATAAATATTAGAAAGGTGACATCACTCTGGAATTCATTGGAACTGAATATCAGTTGATGATATATTCAAAAAACCACTAAATTAAGAATGAAGATATTACACCATACAAGAATTGGGAATGATAAATATTAAGTAGTAAGTATATTTTTTCACAGTTTACTGTATCACAAGTCATTTTTTAAAGATTACTAATTAAATCTAATAGTTATATAGTTTTACTATCTTAAGAGTTACTGTTACATGTTTACAATCTCACAGTTACTATTTCTTGGTTACTATCTGGAACTTAATGTCTCAAACAATACAATAGCATTTTTTAGAAATCACACTATTACAGTATCACCATGAATGTTGATTATGGTCTCACCATAATGATGATTTATTGTTTTATTTATACATATGATTCTGTATCACAGTAATTCATTGTTTAATTCTTTTACCGTTCCCATGCTTTTTATCCTGCGACACTTGATATACCTAACTGATAAAATAGAAGAAGTGTCACTCGTTATTCACTCGAGCTCTCTTATGTCAAACTGTAACCCCTGTTTCTTACCTTCTCTCTCTTTAAGCTTTAGTGAATTTCGAAGATGAAATTCCTTTCGTCGCCAACTCATAAGAAGAACTATTCAAAGAATAAGTTGAAAATAAATATGAAGTTAGCAGTGAAAGGCCCTCTGAATCCGAACCAAGTTAATAGAGTAGTGATACCTTCAAATGAGATATGACCTATGTTTCTTTTATCAAGTATATCTTTGGTGTTGAAAGTGATAACAAAGAAAGGCTCTCTATATTGGTTTACAAAGGTGTATAGGCCTATTTATCTGAAGGTAGTTGCCTAGTTTTACCAGTATGTACAATTTTATTTTGATTCATATGATGGTTATGTTTTGCGAAGATGGATCAATGATCAGAATTTTACCTTCTCTTTGAGGTTATGGGCTGCATGGCATAGGATACCTCATGAGGGTATTTGTGAGGACTACAAGAGAGGTCCTCCACCTCTAAGTGAGTTCTTAGTTTTGGAAGAAGCTTTTAGAAGTTTAACTGGAAATGAAACCAATAATAGATCCACATCTACCAAGATAGATGTTGAATCTAACTATTTTTTAAGTCTGTTCAGATGTTGATTAGCCCCAGAAAAGGTGATTTTGTTGAACTCATGTATCATGATTAATTTTTGATACGTCTCATTAAAAATGGGCATAAGATTAACCTATCAAAGTATGTTATACACAAAATGTGTGAGTTGATCAAAACAACCTCTAAGTCAACCTCCCTTTATTACTCAAGTATTATCTCAGTTATTCTTCATGCAAAGGGATTGGTTGGACAAGATGAAGAACCCATTAAGGATTATGAGTTATGACTATCAAAAGTTACATTAAAGAGAATTAAGATCAATTGGAATCCATGGAGTAAATCATCGGAGGAAGATAATGATAGAGTTTATAAAAATTTTAATCAAATGGAACACCCTTCAAGACATTAGGATATTTCTAATCCTGTTTTGGAGCTAGATGAACTTGTTTAATATTCTGATGAAGAAGAATAAGAAGTGGTTCTTGTACCTCCGAGAGAAACTATTCTGGTTGAGGAAGATAATGAATCTTCTCCTCAAGTCTTACTTGGAAAGGAAGTGTCTATTCCTGAAAAAGATTTAGACCTGGAAGAACAAATTTCTTCAAAAGAAGAATCTTTTTCATAGGTAAGTGGAAAGTGTATTGTAGAAGAGCATATAGAAGAAGATCTTCGTGTTGTGGATGAATCTATCCTTGAGGAACACCTAGTGGAATAAGCTGTTCCTGAAGTTTTTCCTTATGATGAAGGGAAAAGTGATCAATCCCTTCAGTTGGCTAGAAAAGAAATGGATGAGGAAATTAGAGATAAATTCATGGAACTAGATCAAGGATCTAAATCTCTCATTCTTAATAAAGATGATCCTATTGACAGGGAGCATCGCCAAAATCTGGAATCTATTGAAGTCCCTAATATGATTGATCCAATTTCAATGGATACGTGGTATAAATTCCCCAATTATTATGATTAGACTGATTCCCAAGAAGTCTCAGTTAATGGAATTGATCTATATACTATGTTTCACTTGAAAATGGCATCTACACGTGAAGCTATATCTACCAAGTAACCTGAGCCTGTCTCAACTTATATTCCTTAACACTCACAAGAATCTCAAAACCTAGTGAATAAGGATAATCTGACAATATTTGGAGCTACCTTATTGGATGGAGTTGCGAAACACATGAATACCCAACCGGATACTATAACCAATCTGAGTGAAATATATTCTTCAATATTTTTGGAAAAAGTCAAATGGTAGATTGAAACCAAGATTCTTCATGAGATTCGAGAAGTTAGAGTTGAGAAAAAACTACTCAATTATGAAGTAAAAACTCTAAGAGGTATGGTTGAGGAAATGTAGAGAGTGGAAACCTCAAGATCAGAACCTATTTCTTATCCTATTTAGGATATTGTTAGTTAGACCCCACAGGATGTAGCCTCACTGTTTCAACATCATATAAGATCCTTAGATAAAAAAGAAGCTGAAAAAACATGAATATTGTTCAAGAGATTCATGAGCTTGTTATTGGTCTTAAAAAGTTAACTAATGAGTATAAGGGATGTCTTTAGAAAGTTCTAAATCAACTAAAATCCCTTACCTCGGCTGTCACTGTTTTTCTTAGTTCTGGAAAATCACCTAAACCCTCTCTAGATAGTTATCTGCTTCGAATAGTTTTCAGAGAAGAACATCAACCTGTGCATAGTGGCTTTTATGAGGAATATCTATTTGATGTTATAAAGAACAGTTAAAGAGTTCTTTATTTGGTGAGAATTCATTCAAATATTACCAATGATGCTCAACAATAAATTTCTTTGAATGGGGGATTCTACTTCAATCAGATCTTCTCTAAGAATGACATGAAAAACCACTATATGTACCATGTGGAGAATCTGAGGATCCCTCTTGTAACTAAATATTTCAAAACTCAGTTCCAAAAGCTCAATTATTTCACTCCTTTGTTGGATAATATTATTGAGAACAAGGTTTAATTTGACAAATCTTTGTTGTATGGTGGTGAGATCATTGATGACTTCATCCAAATTTTGTGTCCTTATCATCATGTCTAGAGTACTACTATTTTAGCTCTTACATCTGCACCCCTGAGATCTAGTTTTCCTACCTTCTCATCCTCTTCCCTAGCCTCTACCTCCATGTCTATCTCTCAGGCACTGAGTCATATCAGGCCTGTAATCCTTCATTAACAATCTCCTTGGTCTTTTACAACACCTAACATGGCCCCTTCTATTTTTTAAGGATTCTATTTACCTTCGATGTCCACTGCTTTAGTCACTTCATCCACTCCTACCTATTCTTCTAGGGCTTCTTGTTATTATGTTGATACCTAGGGAAAAGAGAAGACAAGACATTATTGAAGAATAGTGAATAATAACATTTGATGGGGATTTTTTATATAGTCTTGTTCCTTATTTCTGGCACTAAAACTTTTTTATCAATCTAATGCATTGTTCACCTTTATTGTCTAATTCTTATTTAATCTTTTTGATAATCCCAAAATGGGGAGAAATATGTACTCTATATTCACTAAATTCACATTGAAGAAGATACACATTACCTAATATTAAATCTCTCACTCACATGATTTGTGATCATCAAAAAGGGGGATATTTTTGGACCCCTCATGTATTAATCATGTTTTAATGATCACAAATAATATAGATTATCTAAAGCCTATTGAACCAATTTAATCTATCAGAATCATGTCTACAGATGATTAGTTTCTTTATGGCTTAAATAATTATTTTAAAATATTCTGTTTCTAATTAAATTCTCTTATGAATGTTTATGTTTAATTCCTTATATGTATATCACAATTTATGTCAGTGTACAGCGATCTGACTAAGAGAAACTAGGAGTCTGCCACTGGTTGTGTTTTTTTGGAAAATGATCCAGACACCGTGACAGTCCGGACACCATAACCATCCAGAAACCGTGACCATCCAGACATTGTGACCATCCAGACACTATCACCATCCATACACTATCACCACCCAGACATCGTGACCATCCAGACACTATGACCATCCAAACATCGTGACCATCAATACACTGTGACCATCCAGACTCAGTCAATATCTAGACATTGTGACCATCCAGACACTATGGCCATCGAGACATCGTGACCATCCAGACACCATGACCAGACACCATGATCCTAACACAACCTATGTGCTACCAGTTCCTGATCTATATACAACAATGCCACCATAGTCATCTCACCGTTCAAATACAAAGAAGAAGACACAATTTCATGGAGACACCATTTACAGACATACTGTGACCCCATTTATTAATCTATTTTCTCATTTTTCAATTTAATTTATAATGGTCATAATTGATGCTTTTAAATGCACTGACATAATAAAGGTTTCTTTTAAGATATATTACCTGAAAATACGAGGTACGAGGAGCAGAATACAAGCATCACATCTACTCCAAAAAATTCATTCTAAGAATAAAAAGAACAACATAGCTGAATGAAAAGAATTGTGTGATCATGGTGACTGTAGTGATGATAGTGTAATAGAAAAACATGTGTGCAGAAGACAAAAACGAATCACGAGCTTTCATGAAACCCAAAACTATTGAAGAACACACGAAGTAAACTCAAATCCAAAATTCGAGAACATTTCCACTTCATAAACACCAAAAATACTATTATCTAGATCAAGATGACTTACGATACTCTATTTTCCATGAGAGGACTTGATTTTTGTATATTCTTTATCCTAGAATTCCAGATCTACATAGACTAACACTCAGAGAACTTCAAATCTTATCTCATCATCTCTTCTTTGTTTTGTATTATTTTTCTTATCTTTTGAGAAGTTTTTGTGTCTTAATTAAACATACAATGTTTCCTTCAACAATTTGAAAGATACAAGATATCCTTTCCATTACATTTATTTACACTTGTGTATTCTCATCGATAATTGTGGAATAGGTCCCCGTGTGACCTGTTAGTTCAAACCCACAAAGAACAGTGGAAGAGGTTGTGAGACCTGGACAGTTATGTGTATTGTTGTTAAACCCAATCTAGGGTGTGGATGAAGATTATTTATATAAACTTCATCAGGGAAGGTGATCACCGAGTGGAGTGGATTACATCTCGGCTTGAGACTGAAACACTTGTCTTATATCTGATGTGTTGGTTACTTTAGTTTTTTCTATTTTAATATTTAATTGATAAATCACTATTTTTTCATTTATAGTTAATATTATAAGGATGTTATAGTAGTTTTTCCTTATTATAATTTCTTCAAAAGTAATGTTATTAACTGATATTAAAATTACTAATAATTTTTAAATCCTCTCATAAGTTATTTAAATAGTCAAATGTTCATAACTGTATAACCTTGATTAACTGTGAAATATATAAATATATTGTGGAACCTTTTTTAGAATACTTTTTAAACATAAATTTTTAATAGATACTCAATTCATCACCCTCTTGAGTACTCTACACTGACCAAAAATAAGTGTTATTATTTTTTGGATACCTATTTTTTATTCCTTCAATTAAGGGTTATAATATATTATTACCACTAATGGTTTCTTATATGATATAACTTATTTCAATCGTGATTATATTTTTATAAAAAATTTATTCAGTAATGTTTTATTCAAATCATTAATATACTCATTATCTTTTTTTAATAAAACATTCAAATTTGATCAATACATTATATATTTTTTTTAAATTTTATATTCTAAAAAATTGTTATTTATTAATCCCAAAAATATTTTATCAAATATAAATATTAAAGGAAACATTTTTTATTACTCATTAAAACGAAAATCAATAACTTTTAATGATGTTTCCTTTTATTTCATATTTCATTATCATTTTTTATATCATTTATATAATCTACTTGGGAGACAAATTCATTTTTTTATGAATATATTGGGAATTTTATGGTATCATTATGATATATATAATTTTCACTACATTAATAACTTTTACCATTTTGATATAAATGTAGAATCTATTGTTAAAGGTATGTTACTTTAATGTTTTTATGTTTTAATTCTTGCTTTTAAATATAATTTAAATGGAAAGAATGTTTTTACATAAAATTCGTTTAATATGTTTTAAATACAATTTTTTAAATCTATTTAGAACTATAAATTTATTTTCACCATATTTGAATTTAATTATGAAAAAATAAAAATAATTTTGTATTTTTTTATTATTATAGGCGTTTGTGTTCATAAAAAATGAGTATATTGTTATAGATCACTCTCTTAAATGAGTTAAAATTAACAAAAGTAACATTTAGTGTTATATATATTCCATTTGATGTTATTTACGTGTTTATATTTAATTATGAATATGGGGGTGTAAATAGAGAAATAAATGAATTCAATGTGTATGGAAATGTGTAACGTCCCAGTTCCAGAAGCCACCTAGAGGCGCCCCGTACCTGGTTGGTCAAATGGCCCAAAATGTATTTCCCCAAATGCCAGAGGCTACTGACTAGGAGTGAGGGACTTTGGGTGTTAATACTGGAAAAATGACCTATACCCATGGTTCAAAACCGGGGGTATACCCCCAAAACCGTGGGTATAGTCTATACCCACGGTTTTGGGAACCGTGGGCTGGAGAGGTGTCGGTATAGGGGTCTCAGCCTATACCCACGGTTTTGGAGAACAGTGGGTATATGTGAGTTAAATGTGGCAAACCATGTGTTCCAGTATGGCACACAACAAACCCCACGGTTTGAAATCTGTGGGGTATTGAAATTCAAAAACAACGCGACCAGTAGGTTTTGAAACTGCACCTCCCACTGCGCCTCGCGCCCATGCCACCCCACCGCACCAACCGAGCTGCAATTTTTATTTATTATATAAAGATATATATGCTCATATATATATTAATATAATCAAATTTTCATATTCCAAAAAATGCATCCACCAGGTTTCGAACTCACACTGCCGGCTGCGTTACGCACCCGCACCCTAGGACGGACCAACCGATCTGTTATTTTAATTTTTTATAAAACCATATATCTTCGTATATATATTAATATAAGAGGTATTTAAATTCAAAATTCGCAGTCATGGGGATTCAAACTTGGGTGTCACAGTTCAACTCAGTGCCACTATTCACTAATAACCAACCGAGCTAATTTTTTTAATTTAAATATAGACATTAAATTGCATATATATAATAATATTATCCGTGAGAAAATGTATTCCTGCCAAATTTTTTCATTGTCCCTCATTATTTTTATCCCCACCTTATGGAGGGAAATCTATTCCCACGGTTCTTTAAAATCATGGGTATAGTTCTTCAAAAAAATTCCCCTATACACACGGTTTTATAAAACCCTGGGTATAGGTCCCCATATTAACCCTATACCCAAGGTTTTCGAGAACGGTGGGTATAGGGGTACCCTATACCCACGGTTTGTTGGGAAACCGTGGGTATAGGCCCATTTTCCAGTAGTGTGTGATAGTGTGGAAACTATTCCCTCATTGGTAGAGTAACATAGAAGAATAAAATAATTGCAATAGCGGAAACAATAATAATCCATAAAAATGTGAATAACATAAAACTAGAAGAGAAAACAATTAGAACGTATATATAATGATCCACGATACATTGTCAAAGAAAGCATCTAAATAGTCACAATGTTGTAATTCAAACAGTAATAAAACAATGTAAAAAAGAAAAAAGATAAATAGCTCCTCAGAATCACAAGACTAAGCTTGGTCTTACACTCTCCAGCTCCATTGCAAGTCAAGTACCTGAAGTATATGGGTGATTACCCTTATCTATACCTGCAGAAATATAATATTTTTGGGCCCAAAAGCATGACCCAAACACGACGTGTGACTAAATACGAGTAGGAAACCAATTGAAGATTTGTTCCCAATAGTCAGTGAATATGTATGGAAGGTAATATTCAAAAATGATGAAAACAAGAAGTACTCAGCAATAAACAGTTCCAAAAATCAAATAAACATCTAATCATGAAAGTTATCCCTCTAGAAAGTACACACAGCCTATACCCACTAGTTCATCAATAAAAATATATAAAGACTCTCTAAGAAAGCACTCAGATTCAATTCCACTTATAGTCAAATGTGATTCAAGACACTCTGAGGAAGCTCACACGGTCAATTCCCCTTATAGTATAAGGTTTTCAAGGACTCTCTGAGAAAATCACACGGTCAATTCCCCTTATAGCCTCAAGTGATCAAAGACTCTCCAAGGAAGCTCACTCAGTCAATTCCTTTCATAGTCTAAAATTTTCAAAGACTCTCTGAGGAAGCTCACTCATAAAATTCCCCTCGTAGTCTAAAATGGTTCAAAGACACTATGAGGAAGCTCACTCGGTCAATCCCTCATAGTCTAAAATTGTTCAAAGACTCTTTGAAGAAGCTAACTTGGTTAATTCTCATTATAGTCTACTATGGTTCAACGAATCTCAGAAGAAGATTACTTAGTAAATTCCCCTCATTTTCAAAAATGGTTCAAAGACTCTCTGAGGAAGCTCACTCAGTAAATTCCCCTTATAGTCTACTACATCGGGGTCTCATGACCCTGTGTTAGTCAACGAGAATTTTAATACAATACGGCCAAAGTAAACCTCACGAACTACTTGGATAATCAGTATACATCATATCAGGAATCTCAAAAAAAACACTCCACCCTACAACACTAGGCATGGGAAAAACATTAAAGGCAGACTAAAAGGCTAAGCAGGACCAAACGGTCATAAATAGAACATGCATGGGAAAACACATCCAAAACATGGAAATCAACCCTATTTATATCCAAATAAGCTATACTCAACTATACAAGCATGTAAGACAATTAACAGTGGTAAAACGGTAAACACACAACACCCTTATTATGAGTAATGGCCAAAATTGTACATATAACTCAAATAATTTCAACAGAAAGGCACAAACAACCTACCTCATAAGGTTTGGCGAAATCGACCATTCGCCCAAATGCCCTCCAAAACGGGTGAACACCTCCTCGAAACCACCTCAAAAACCCTTATATAACATCAATAAGCTCAACCTTCAACACACAAAGGCAACACAACCCTATATCTACATGAAACCCTTGTAGATCTTGGATACTAAGGGAGGTAGAGGGCTAACCCTAACCAATATCTCAAAGAACTAAAAGAGGGACTTACCTGAGGAGAACCGCATTCGATCCACCAAGAAACCCCTTTGGTTTTCCTCCAAAATAATCTAAGGAGCATCCCCATCCTCTAAAAACCAGAACTCCCCCATTTTACATGAGTGGAAGGAAGAATGATGGGAAAATGGGAAATCCTGAGTTGACCATGACTTAAAAACCCAAACTCTAAGAGGTCTCATGGTTACACCGAACATTTTGGAAAACCATGCGCCAACCATGCGGTTGCCACTATCTCACCTAGTGACTTCGCAAGGCATTCCCGCATGGTCTAACAAACTGTGCACCGCTGGTGCAGATCCCACTATCAAGGGTGCACAGTTTCCTAGGATGGCCACATGGTTTGTTCAGACCGTGCGCCAACTGTGCACCCCTGCACAATCTCCACAACTTTCGATGTTTTCATAGAATTGTCCAAACACCAACCAACCACTTCAAAAATCACAAACGAACCGAAAAAAGGGTCAAATACCTCAAACCGGGGGTAATACATAACCGTGTACACAGCATGTACTCATGATGTAAATGGCGTGTACTTCGAAGATTTCCCCAAATTCCACTTTTTTCTCAAAAAACGACTAGAAAAAGAAAACATACATAAACAAAAGATCCGAGTTCAAACAAACATCCCCCCTTAAATAAATTCATCCTCAAATTTCCCTAGAAAGGAGGCATTGAAGAATAAATTCTAAACAACTTCGGCCACTGTGCCCGTACATCAGCCTCCCACTCCCAAGTCTCGTCTGGTACTCGCTCGTGCTTCCATAGAAATCGTACCAGAGGAACATACCAGCCACGAAGAACCTTTTTACTATAATCGACAATATGAATAGGATGCTCCTCGAATGATGTTTCCAATTCCAAATCAACCTCCACAGGTTGGAAAACATGAGACGGGTCTGAAAAGTAACATCGAAGCTGTGAAACGTGGAAGATGTCGTGAAAATCCTGGTACATCTAAGGTGATTACAACCGGTAGGGAACTAGACCAACTCTCTCCAACACCTCAAGTGACCAGACATACCTCAGCAAAAGCTTACCCTGTCTCCTGATACTTCTGTGCCCCAACCTTGGTGTGACACATAGAAAAACCTGATCCCCGACCTTGAACTCCAGAGGTGGTCATTGATGATTGACATACGACTTCTATCAAGACTGTACAGTATTCATCCTCTTTCGAATCAACTCTATCTGTTCTGTGGTCTCTTGAACAAGATGAGGTGCCCACATAGCTACCTCTCCTGCCTCCATCCTACACAAGGTTGATCAGTATGAACTACTATAAAAAGCCTCATAAGGTTCCATTTGGATAGTTTCATGAAAAGAATTGTTGTAGGAAAACTCCACAAGATGTATATTCTTCTCCCAAGAACCTCCAAAATCCAGAATGCAAGATCGGAGCATGTCCTCAAGAACCTGAATCGTACGCTCAGACTGGCCATCTTTATAGGGATGGTAAGCTGTACTCAAATGTACCTACCAACCCAAAGCCATTAGAAGAGCCTGCCAGTCCCAATAAGTAAAACATGTATCCCTGTCTGAAGTAATGGAGTGTGGAAATCTATGCAGATGTGTAATCTCACAGATGTACAACCGTCCTAGATCATCAACACTAAAGGTCTATTTGATCGGCATGAAGCGAGCAACATTTGTAAGTCCGTCTATGATGACCTATAATGCATCAGTCCCTTGAGGAGACCTCGGAAAACCGGTCACGAAGTCCATCACGACATCATTCCATTTCAACTCAATCATGGGTAACTACTGAAAAATCCATGTTGGTCACTGATGCTTTGCCTTCAACTACTGACAGGTGGAACACCTCAGGAAGAAACCTGCAACATCGCATTTCATACTTGGAAACCAATACTGATGGTGTAAATCCCAATACATCTTGTTGATTCAAGGATGAACTTCACAAACTGAGGAATTAATGTCCTGCATCGGCTCCTTGTGTATGTCTGTTGGCACCCATACACACGCCTGGAAACACAATATATCATCCTCTCATATGGTCTATCAAAGAATAGGGCCCTATCCTGACACACTCTCAATTAAGAATAGGCTTTCAGAATATGATATCTTCCTCATTCGTAATCGATCAAGAAGGGTAGAGGTAACAATTATAGAAGAAATGAAATTCTACACCAATCTGTTGTGCACCTATAAATGCATCTCAGAGATCAGAGCCATAAGCTACCACTCACTGCTGGCCTCTTGAACTGCCTGTATCTGACTCCTCCTACTCAACGCATCTGCCATTGCATTTCCTTTCCTAGGCATGTAGGAAATCTCAAATTCAAAAGACTGAAGTTACTCAACCCACCTTTACTATCTAAAATTCATATCATATTGAGTGAAGATATACTTCATACTCTTGTGGTCAGTGAAAACTATAAAATGCACTCCTAGAAGTTAATGTCTACAAAAACATAAAGCATGAACAACTACCTCCAACATGAGATCATGTGTCAGGTAATTCCTCTCATGTGTCCTCAACTGTCGAGACCCATATGCAATGACAGTTTCTACCTACATAAGAATACCTCCTAGATTGATATGGGAATCATCACAATAAATGTTATAGCTCTTTCCCAGATCTGGGAATAATAGTATCGGTGCAGAAGTAAAGCTTCCTTTTTGCTCCAGAAAGGATGACTCACAAGAATCTTACCACAAGATCTTTTCACCCTTCATAGATCAGACTCATAAGTGGTGCTTCATAGTGTGAAAAGTCAACAATGAAACATCTTTAGTATCTAGCCAGCCCTAGAAAACTCTGCAACTCAATGCAGTTCTTCGGATGCTCCCAAGAAACTACTACTCTCACTTTCTTTGGGTTTACTGACACTCCTGTCTCTGAGAGAACATGACCCATAAAGTGAATCTGATCCATCCAAAAGTGTCAATTTGAAAGCTTAGCATATAACTGATGCTCTCTCAGTGTACTCAGAACGATATCAAGGTGTGTGGCATGGTCATATCGAGTGTGAGAGTACACCTAGATATCGTCTACAAAGGCAACCACAATAGAATCCAAGTATGGATGGAACACTCGGTTCATCAGTGCCATGAAAACTGCAGACGCGTTCCTCAGACCAAACGGCATATCCATATACACCTATAGACCGTACCTGCATCTAAGGTATATAAGTGGTATATCTGATGTTGTAAAGTGGAACTGATGGTAACCGAATCTCATGTAAATCATCAAGAATACCCAGGCTCCACGAAGCTGATCAAAGTGATCATCAATCATCGGCAAGGGATACCGATTCTTGACCTTCAACTGGCTCAACATCCGATAATCCAAAAAAATCCTTAGTGTGTCATCTCCCTTCTTCGTAAACATGAATGGCTAACCCCAAGGATATGTACTAGGTCAAGTGAAACACTTTTCCTGCAACTCCACCAACTATTTCATGAGCTTCTACAACTCTAGTGTATCAATCCTATAAAGAGGAAAGGACATCATTGCCTCTCCCGATACGAGCTCAATTGAAAATTCTACATCTTCCTCTATAGAAAAACCTAAAAATTCCTTTGGAAAGATATCTCTGATACGATCTGAGACTAGAAGAAAGTATATCCACAATGTCCCATGGTCATCCAGATACAGACTAGCAATCTGTGTTGTGACTCCTCCTAACCCATGATGCTCTGGGACCACTTTGATAGCCAGGACATCCCATTCTCCCTTATGAAGAAATGATACACCATCTGGTGATATGAAACTCACCCTGTGGTGATAGAAATCGACGATTTCCTGGAAAGGAACCAACCTGTCCATTCCGAGAATGTCATCATTGCCTATCATCTCTAGAAAATAGAGGTCCCATAGAAAGTGACACCCACCAACCTCAAGAGGGCACTCATTGCACTGACGTACACTAGATTTTCTCGTCCCCAACGGAGTTTATAAAATCAATATATCGGCAGACGAAATGATGTAGAGCCCAAGGCTCTCCACAACAACAACAGATATAAAGCTATGGGAGGCCCCTCTGTTTAAAAGAGTTGTAGATAAAACTGAGGCAACAAGGATCGTACCTCGAACTATAGAGTGTCCAGGATCCTGATCCTACTGGGTTTGCTCCACTACCAATGTCTAGCCTACACCATGGACATGTGACCCTGCCTGACCACTCTGAGGTGAACTACCTTGTTGTCGCCGATAGCCTAATGACTGACCACCATGGACATGACCTCCACCATGGACTGAACGACTGGAATATCTCCTGTTCCCCAACTGGTGAGAATATTGTGGTGCTGCTTCTAAATGCGAGGTCATAGAAAAACCCATATCACCAGCTACTGGTGACAAGATCTGAAAGAAGCACTAAAGGTGACACATCTTGTCGCAATATCGGCACTCCACGAGGTCCCTTTGGCAATGTGGCCTCGTATGACCACTCTTCCCTGACTGGTAGCACACCACATAGCTACCAGAAGATGTATCCCACCCACTCTAATCTCCTCAATTATCATCAAAGTGGTTTGTATATAGGACTCTGCAGCATTCATGTTTTAAAAAACACGAATACATTGCGTGTATAAACCCTAAACAGTGTGTTCCCTTATTTCTTTTACAAGGGCGTGTAATACTTCCAACCTAGGTCGTGTAATGCCCCAAACACATGCCATGTTATCTTAACACACGACATGTACTTGAATCCTCTTCCCTGGCCCAAGTCCTTCTTCATGGATGAGCCACATGACTCTCCTAATACAAGACTACACTGATTGGTGAAGAGACACATGGCGTGTACTAGACAAGCTTCACCTACCTGTGTTGTGAGGGACATGGTCGGATACATGTGTCACACTACACAACGTGTTCCAAAAGGAAACGACTTGTACAAGAAAGATTGTTCCGACCCGTGTTGTTTGTTACACAGTCTGGTACAAGAGTTACACCACACGATGTGTTCCATACGGACACAACGTGTAATAAAAAGCCTCAACTAACCTGTGTTTTAAGCTACATGGTCGGGTTCCTAGGATTTCTCTAAATATTGTTTTCAAGCTTTACATGGTGTGTATAACCAAAGATTTATCCGTCTATGTCGTTAGTCAAATGGGAGGACACCGAGTCAACACCACACGCTGTGTAAAACCGGTACAGGGCATGTTCCCACAAGAAATTCAGTATCCTATGTCAATTCCCACATGTCCTATGACATAGTTAGAGACTACATGGAATGTACATAAAGTATACAGCGTGTAATTAAGAAAATAGTTTCTTCCTGAACAGAAGAACACATGTCTTGTACCTAACATTACATGGCTTGTATTCTGGGTTTTCTTAGATTGTAAGCCTCAGAAACTAATATGGAATCTATAAAAACACTGAAATGAACATTGAATGGGCCAGATTCTGATCCTTGAGGGCCCATACTCCCCGTGAATCAATGCTTGGAATCTTATACATGTTATAACAAGGATAACCTGGAAATGATCCACCAAATTCCCATTTATGAGGGCCCATAACACCTCAAGAACCAAATTTTGCTGTTCATTTAAAAAAAACCTTAGAAAAACAATACTCTATCAAGAAACATATATTTTATCAAGGCATCTATCACAACATCATGAATATTCAACACAACATCTATCACAACAACATGAAATCGCTAATGCATCCTAGATGGCATGGTAAGAATGCATGCCATGTGATTTTTAACAAGTGCATGAATGATGCATGAGATGGCATACCCTCATCTAATCAGGTTTCGATTGAAATAGAACGTCAATAGAATCAACAATAAAAGTAAATAACAAGTGAATCAGCCAACAGTGAAATGAAATCAACTGTAAATTGTAAATCCAGAATAAATTTCAATAACCGAGGTATATATGATTTCCCCTGTACATAGGTTAGCTACTCCTGGGAACAGTTTTTTACTAAGTACCTATTTGGTCTTATCCCTGGAAATAGGCTCCAAACAGTAAGTTAAGAAGAAAAGATTCATCTGATATAACATTGTAATATCCCGGTTCTGGAATCCACCTAGAGGCGCCCCGTACCCGGTGGGTCACATGGCCTCAAGCACATTTCCCCAAATTCCAGAGGCTGCCGACAAGCAGTGAGGGCCTTTGTGTGTGATTGTGGGGAAACTATTCTCTCATTGTTAGAGTAACACAGTGGAAGAAAATAATAGCACCATCGAAAACAATAGTAATCCATACAAAAGTGAACAGTAGAGAGCTAGAAGAGATAACAACTAGAACACATATATAATGATGCATGATACATATGTCTAGTAAAGAATACAAATAGTCACAATACTAGAATAAAGATAGTACTAATCCCAAGTTAAAAAAGAAAACAGATAAACAACACCTCAGCATCGCAAGCCTGTGATCGGTCTCATGGTCTCTAGAACCACAACAAGTAAAGTACCTGAAGTAGAAGGGCACTTTCCCTTATCTATACCTGCATATATTATAATCTGTTTGGGCCCAAAAGCATGACCCAAACAGGGTGTAAGACTAAATCCAATTTGGAAACCACCCGAATATCTGTTCCCAACTGTCAGTGAATATATATGGCAGCTAATAAGAAAAAATACAATAAACAAGGAAGTACTCAATAATAAACAATTAGACATATCAAATAAACACCTATTCAAACAAGGTAACCCTCTGGGATGTACATGCATCCTATCCCCTCTGGTTTAGTCATAAGAATATATAATGACTCTCTAAGGAAACACTAATAGTATATTACCCTTATATTCAAAAGTGATTCAAGACTCTCTGTGGAAGCTCGCACGCTCAATTCCACTTATAGTCTACGGTAGTCAATGACTCTTTGAGGAAGCTCACATGGTCAATTCTCCTTATAGCCCCAAGTGTTCAATGACACTATGAGAATGCTCACATGGTAAATTCCACTCATAGTCCAAATGGTTCAATGTCTCTCTGAGGAAGCTCTCTTGGTCGATACCCCACATAGCTTAAAATGGTTCAATGAATCTCTAAGGAATCTCACTCGGTCAATTCCCCTCATATTCTAAAATGGTTCAAAGACTCTCTAAAGAATCTCACTTGCTCAATTCCCCCAATAGTCTACTATGGTTCAAAGACTCTCTGAGGAAGCACACTCGGTCAATTCCCCTCATAGTGTAAAATGTTTCAAAGACTCTTTGAGGAATCTCACTTAGTCTATTTCCCTTATAGTCCACTACACTATGGTCTCATGGCCCTATGTAATTCAATGAGCATAGAAATGCAATACGACCAAAGTAAAACTCAAGAAGTACTAGGATAATCAGTCTAAAACATATCAAGAATATAAGAAAACAAACACTCTACCCTACAACACTAGGCATGAGAAAAAAAGGAAAGGCGGACAAAAAGGGTATGTTGGACCAAGCGGTTTTAAACAGAACATGCATGGGAAGACACATCCAAAAACATGTAAATAAAACCAATTCATGTCTGAATAACCTCTACTCAAGCATACAAGCATGGAAGGAAATTAATAGGGGTAAAATGGTAAATCCAAAATACTGTAATGAAGGGTATTGGCCAAATTTGTACATATAACTGAAAGACATTCAATGGAAAGGCACAAACCCCCTACCTCTTAGGGTTTGGTGAAATCGACCCTTCACCCAAACGCACTCCAAACCGGGTGAACTCCTCTTCGAAACCACCTCAAAAACCCATCCCTAACATCAACAAGCTTAAACATTAACACACAAAGCCAATACAACCCTATATCTAAATGAAACCCTTGTAGATATAGGAAACAGGGAGAGGTAGAGCGATAACCCTAACCAAAGCCTCAAACAACCAAAAGATAGACTTACCTTAGGAGAACCACCTTTGATCCACCAAGAAACCTCTTCTATTTGCCTCCAAAATGAGATAAGGAGCTCCCCCAGCCTTTGAAAACCGGAACTCCCACGTGATCCATGAGTGGGAGGAAGAATGAGGGAATAATTGTAAATCCAGAGTGGCCCGGGACATAAAAACACAAACTTTATGTGGCCACATGGTAATCCCGAACATTTTTCCAAACCATGCGCCAACCATGTTTTGCAACTCTCTCACCTAGGAACTTCGTTCGACTTCCCCGCATGGTCTGAAAAACTATACGACACTCATGCTGAGCTTACTATCAAGGGTGCACGGTTTGTTGGGCTTCCTGCATGGTTTTTCACACCATGCACCAACCTTGCCCCCATGAACGACCTCCAAAACATTAAATGTTTTTCCTATAATTGTCCAAAATTCAACCAACCACTTCAAAAAGAACAAATAAACCTAAAAAATGGTCACATACCTCAAACAAGGTGTACTATAGAACTGTGTACACGACATCTACTCATAAAGTACAAGGCGTGTACTTCGAAAATTTCCATAAATTCATATTTTTCTAAAAAAACTCCAGAAAAGGAAAACATAACTGAATAAAAGATCTGGGTTCTTACAATATGGATGAAGGTTGATCCCACAAAACATGTTCCCAATAGTAACATGTTGAAGTGTCGCCATCCATCTAGTGGAACAGTTAATACATAGAGGATTGGTAGGTATCTCACAACCAACTATGTTATTTCCAATGGCTACCTAGAAATGTACACATAAACCACGAAGTATACAATAAGTACACTAGTTAGATGGTTGCATTAGTTAGATAGCTAGTATTATCGAGTACTAAAGTTCAGTGGTTGATTGATGATGATATTAAATGACTCCCATGACCACATTATAAATAAAACTAAATACATGGACACTTGAGGCCATGAATGACACCCATATGGGGTTTTTTCCTGATAAAATTGTAAATTAAAATGAATTTCTAAATCCATATAATATGACAATGAGCATAAACTATAAAATTTCTTCATCTTCACATCACATTTTATTACTCTCTCCAAAAACATTTATCTATCATATATATATAGTTCAATCTATTAAATCCAAAATATCATTTAAGATAATAGAGTTTTTTCTCTCATGGTTTTATAGCTAAGAAAATTAAAATTTTCTCTCTCTTTTAGGGTTTTGAGAAAACCCCAAAGTCAATGATATTTAACTTCAGGTTCATGGTAAACTGCAATAACAATTTCCATGTATTGGGTTCCTACCACCATTAAATTCAGTTTATTTTTTTAAAATTCTTTGGTTTCTTGGGTACCACTGATGTGAGTGTGTATATATTACTAGATTTTGAAGTTGTTTGGGTGAGATACACATAGGATAATAATTGATTTACTTACATACATTATTAAGAAATAATAATCCATATTTACTTTTTACAATATCAGTTTTTAAAATATAGTCATTTCAATTTATTAATCCATCAATTTATATTTAATCAATTAAATTAAAAAAATTATAAAAAAATATCATTCATAATTAATTTATTGTTTCTCATATTCATTTTCATTTTTATTTTAAAATTAATTTCAATTACATTTTTATAACATTTATTATTTTTATTTTTTAAAATAATCATATATTTTCATCACATCAAATGGTTAAAATTTTCAAACATATATTCACACCCCTCTTCCAATTATACTCTGACTCACATTTTATGATAAAAATAGTGTGTGATCCTCCTGGTATATTTGTTCATTGTAGTGAGACTGACTTAGTGACAAAAAAATAAAATTTCGATACCTAATATGCCATATAGAAAAAAAAATCTTTATAACAATAAAATGATTCTTATTAATATTAAATATGTATTATAATCATTTTTTATCTCATATCTCATCCTGTATGATGCATTGATATACCATCGACCATTAACACTTTATATATCATTAACCTTTCAGGATGACCATGAATTTCATCACCAGGTATATGGATATATGGTTGTAATATTCATCTAAATTAATGTTTCTAGGATTTATTTTACTATTATTTTGATGGTATAATTCATTATTATTAATTTAATTAATATCACACTAGTCATTGTATCATTAAGGAATTTTATTTCAATTTTTTTCTTTATTTACACATTATTCAATCAGTGTACTTATAAATTTAATGTATAACATATATTAATTTCATGTATATAAATATTCTAGTCTAAGAATTATTTTAATATTTATTTGTGAAAAATTATATTGAATATAGAACAATATTTATTTATATGTATATATTAATATTTATATTTTCACTATCAAAATTTCAAAGGATAAAATTATACAATTAAGTACATATGATGATATTAATATCAGATTTAATTATATAATTAATGTAGAATAGTAATCTAGTAAAACAAATGTAATTATATAAAAATATAGATATTATTTATAACAGTAATAGTCAATAAATATTTAAATATTTTTAATCCTAGTATAAACACAAAAATATTTTAAATAGAAAATTAATAAAAATCATAAAATTTAGGGTTTGTAAGAGTATAATTATTATAGATTAGTGGGAATATAAATATATATGTGGGTTTGTGTTTGTGTTTTATATAAAAAGAGTCAATATTGAATACAAATCATTCATTAAGTATAACCATTAAAAATTTGTCAAAAAATTTATTTATTCATTATATAAAGATATATATTTATATATATTAACATATATATATATATTATTAGAAATTATATTTTTTAATGTAAAAGATAATTATTTTCAGTTCTTATAATGATTATGGAGTGATGAAAAAATAGAAATATATACACATATAGAAAATGATTGGTTTTATTCCAAATAAATTATATTTCATTTTCTAATGTTTTTTTCAGATAAATATATCATATATTTAATTTAACTCAAATAAAATGGGTAAAAAATTCGGAATATTCTCAAAAAAATTCGGTTAGTGGGAGTTATTTTTATTTATATGGAAATTGTAAATTTTAGTGGAATAGTGAAAAGTATAACTTTTCAGTATATGGTTTGTATTATGAGCTCATTTTGATATGGAAAATATTAAATAAAATATATTAAATATATATATATTTTTAAGAAATGGTTAATTTGTAAAAAAATTTAATTTAATAATTACCATCTAAATTTATATACCTAGAAATATATTTTGAAATCCTAAATTATGTATATTCTAATAATTGTTTTTGATTATTTACGTTTAATTTAATACACCAAAGATAAAATTTATTTTTGAGAGTGTCTAATTATCAATAAAAATAAATATTATATTATAAATCTATTAAATTTAATAATTATAAAAGAAATAACTTTACTTTTCAGTCTAAATAAAAGTTTAATAAACAATTTGTTGAATGATATCTCTTCTCCTTTACTAATAAGCACCCCTTCTCCACCCATTTTTAAGCACTTCTAAAACCGGATTTTTTAAAAAATTATCTACAAGAATCTATCTCTAATTCCCTCAAGAAATGTTTTTGTGTCCTTTTCATAACTAAATGATCCAATTTTTAAGGATTAAGTCTAACTCTAATTTAGTCTTCTTAAAGAGGAACATAGGGGTTTTGAAAAACATGCATTTTATTTTATATTATATTAATACCCATTCCATAACATTAGTAATACATAAATAAACATTATAATAGAAATGTAATGAAATTATAATTTCACTATGAAATTTAAATATTTAATTTTTTTATTCTTTTTAGTAACACTTGAAAACCTAAACAACACCGTGGTAGCTTTATAAATCTTATGTGAACAATTTTGTTTTTCATTTCAAACATTCATTTTTTCGATTAAAAATAATTTCATATAGAAATATAATATTAATATAAAAATAATTTATTATTATGATTCTATAATTACATATTGAAATTATATTAATAATTTTAAATATAGATCATCATGGTTGGTTTTTGTATCTAAAAAGTAGGTACATATAATTTTAATATAATTTATAACCATTTAGTAAATTATTAAACAAATTTACCATTATAATTTTTTGAAAATTAAATTCATTAACCTGTTTATCTTACATAACCAATGGATATTGATATTTTCCATTATATAGAACCATTTTTTGGAACTATGGACTGAATATATCATTATAATCAATATTAAAACATAATTTTTATTTGTAAAAGTATAAATAAAGCAATGAATAAGAATATTGAGGTAAATAATTAAAATAATTTGAACCAATTATTTATATAGTTTATTTTTAAAAATTTTAGATGATAGAGGATATAATATGTGAATTGAGTCTTGAGATAAGGGGTTCTATTCAAAATATTATTATTTTTATGTAATGTTTCATTATATTATTTATTTTTTTAAATATTATCTCAAAATCACATAATACATATTTTATTATTTTCTATTTATTTTATGATTTATTTTATATATCATTACCTATAATATATATTAATAATTCAAGTGTTACATTTTTAATAAGGTTATTTGTTTGATCACTCTCTTTGAGATTATCACCTTTTGTTTAATATTGTTTCAGTTTTTTTATATCTCTTTGATATTATAACTAATATATTAAGTTTCCCTTCTTTCATTATTATTTAATTTTTTACTTCTGATTCATTATTATGTTAAACTTAATAGTGTTTATAGGGGGTTATCTTACAAATCCCATTTTTTTATGTCTTGTCTCATGATTTTGCATCTTTTCTACTATATTTAATATTCATTGAATAGAAAGTATACCTTACAAATTTTTCATTTCTTGTAGTATTACTTATTTGTTTCCCCTCTTGATTATTAATATTTCATATCATACTTTTTTTATAAGGAAATCATATATCAATATAATTTTTTGTGATAAAATCCATATTAACCACATATTTTATATTATATAGTTTATATATTTCACCATTTTAAAATTTTATTATAGATAAATTTTATTCATGGGAATCTATTTCCATTTAATATTGTCTCATTCATTTTATTTTGATTTATAAACATTTAAATTCATAAGATGAATATTATTTATCCATCCATTCAGTTGGAATCTTTCTTTTCCATGTTCATGTTCTTTATTTTTTGTAAATATAAATTTTTTTGAAATACAATTATGTAAATTTTCTCAATTTCATTTACAATTAATTTTACATTCTCCATTTATTTAATGAATTTTATTTTAAATATAATATTTCGATAATAAAAATAAAAAATTGATCTACTCTAAACACGAATAAAATTTCCTATCATTCTTACCAAGGCCCCTTTATAGTGATATTTTAATTTTATATTTAAAAATTATATAAATAATCATACAAATAACTTCAGGTCAATTCTCTAAAATGATGTTTAAAACATTAGTTTTTATATATTTGACTTTTAAAAAATTTCATAAGAACTAAATAATTATTTTCAAAAATTATTTACCATTTCTTATTTTTGGATGATTTTTTTTATCAATATTAACATCATTTTAAATTAAAATCACTGAAATTTACAACCTTAATTTTCATTCAATGAATATATTTTTTAAAATTATTATACATAAAAAAAAATTTATGTTTTTTTTAATTTATATGTATCAATGGTGGATTTAAAATGAAGTTTCCATTATAAAATTGATCCAACACTTACTTTATTATTCATTATAATTAGTTATTATGGATTATAACATATATTAAAACATAAGATCGAATGATATGTATTTCTCTTCCAAAAAATATAATTTCCTAGTTAGGTTGTGATATACACATCCCTGATTCTAGATTGACAATAACATACTACACCTTTATAAAATAGTCTTTAAATTGTAATAATAAATTTATATTAAAATATTATTTTATTTTTTGAATTATCTTGTCATTATAATCATTGATTTATTTGTGGATAATTATCTAAAATGCTTTAATTTTTAATGAGTATTAAAAAAAATATTTACAACACTCTATTTGTATAAGGAATTGACATATTAAAATTTTGTTTTAAATCATTTTAAAAGTTAAACTAGTAAAAATATATAATAAATTACACTACATTGGAAATTTTTATTAATTTTATATCGGATTTTGGTTTCGAAAAATTTATACATCACAGAACAATTTTTTAAAGGAAAAGTGTTTTTCATCGGATTTTGTGGATGTAAATTTATATTGAAATTATAAAAATTATTGAATTTAATATCAAAAAATTGATACTATGTTTGGAATTATTTTTATAATTGTTTATTAATATGTATATGTTATTTTTGTACAATATAAACAGTAACTCTGGAAAATATTTCTCACCTCAGTAAGGGAAAAACATATAAAATAATATTAAAACTATGAGATAATGATTTAAAACATATAAAAACATTATATTATTAAATTGAATGAATATTTATCATCCATGTCTATACATTCAATGGAAATTTGGAATCTTTCTGCCTGTTTTATTTGATCATGATCCCTGTATTATTATATGAAAATACCAAATAAATAATGTCACTCCCTTGGAATTAAAACCCTATGAAATTTTATATTAGTATAAAAAGAGGAAAAATTTGGTTTGAAATGTTTATTGTATGAATGGGTTTTTTATAATATTTCATTTAAAAAATAATAATTGAATAGTCACCTTAAATTCATATGCAATGCCATCAACAAATTTATTTAATTAAAAAAAAATTTAAATAAAAATGTTATGAAAACATTTAATGTCATGAAATATTGATTTATTATTATGTTTTATAAATTATATATGTATGTATTATCAATTATTTTTTAGTGGTGCATATTCAAATTCCATTACAATTTTGATGAATTTAAAGTCAAAAAAAAGAATAGTTCCAAGAATGACATTAATTAAAATTTATAATATACAATATTTTATTAAAATTATTTTATAACCATAATATCCTATATTTTGAAATGTGAATGAGATATTGCTAAAAAATAAACCAAAGTCCATTTATGAGTCACTTTCCTTTTTCTTAGTAACATTCTTGACCCTAATGTGTTAAAACATTGATTTTGGAAATAATTTTCAAAAATATTAACCTATTCATAAAAATAATATATATAGTTTAAAAGAATGCCTAAAAATTAATAAATACTATTTCATGATATTTGTTATATTTACAGTCATCCTACATTATAAATAAATTAATTTTGGAGTCACTTGATTACAAAGAATAATTTATATTAGTATTCTACTTTACGTAATTCCAAAAGTTTTCCCACCCAACTTACAAAAGAGAATAACCTCCCCATCATTATTTATAATGTTTAATGTATCTACCCAACCCTAGTATCTCATATTCGATGCATTCTACAATTACATTATAATGACATATAATGAAGCACATCCCAATGGACCAATCATAAACTATTCATGGAAAACTACATACAAACACGAGTTTCACATTACATTTAAATACACTAAATTATTTTAAAAAAAATATTATTAATCCATATATCTGATCCCAACGTATAATTTATAGTAAACTTCATCGATCATGGGGAATGAATAAAACAAGGTTGATCTAAAATTCTTAGTATGGGTTAAATAGAAAAAAATGAATAAATGCACATAATAAATTTGGAAAGGTAAATAATTTATCTTATTTACCATTTGATTAATAAACTAAGAGGTATGTTCATTAATAAAATGGTGAAGTATGTAATAAAAAACACATTACATATAAATAATATGAACTTCATGATATGATAAGGAGGAATCAATATGGAATGATAAATAATGGAAAATAGATTCCATTTAATCAATACAATATGAATGAAATGTATCCATAGGTTTTATTATAGTGAAAATATCATGGAGAATAATAATTTAATTCTGAATGTACCAATGCTAATTTATTGGATGTCTTATAACCCAAGTACATCCTACATTTACCATCAATCCCTTTTAGAAGACGGTTTAAAACACATTGGGTAAGAATCCTCTTATCTAAGGCTAGCCAATGATACAGTCCATGGGAGTTCCAAAGCATCGATGGGCTTTCTATAACCAGCCCCCACTCATCTTGTATAAGTCCAAAGCATTCCTTATATATCGATTGATTGGATTATAAACATTGATCCAAATCATAAAATATATGAACTGAGTAAAGGATATAAATTTATCAATATTTCCCATGATATCAAATAAAATTCAATTTAGTACACCGCATGTATAAATTATATATGTTTCAAGAGTGTAATATTTCCATAATAATTAATTGTTCCATTAAGGGTAAGTATAATGACTGTTGATCATAGGTAAGTGCATATTTCAAGGGAATAATATTGACAATAAAAATGAATCATGGTAGTGAATGTTGTAATTAACTTAGTTAAAATGATCATAAACTGCACATATGAAGTAAAAAAGTGGTATACATAAAAAATATCCCCAGTGGAGTACATGTAAAATAAGGGTTGTTGTCATTAATGAATAGAAATATTATAAGAATATAATTAAAATTTTTCTTGAGGAACATATCCTTTTTATTTTTAAAATAATTTTGTTTTAAAATTTAAAATATATATTTTTAAAAAAATAATCAAATATTTCAAAGTAATCTTCAATGATATGATATTTATATCAGTGGGTAATTCTATACATGGAATAATGAACATTACATATTTCTCTGTAAAATGTTTTGAAAAATTCGTTGTTCAGTATATGACATAAAGATTCTTTAGAAAAAAATTCATAAAAACTAATAATGGGAAAAATTCATTTTAATAATTCATTTTTAATTGGATATGTATTTTTTTATTTTTTAGAATACATGTTTTTGTTGGAAAATGGATTTCCGGTTGAAAAGAAAAATGATGTGAAAATTGTAAAAAATATTTCCTCAATAATTTTGTGTATTGATTTGTGGGAAGTGGTACTATCACTTATAAAAGATCATGAATAACCTGTATTGAATATCATTAATGGTTTAATTAATTAACGGTCATATAATGTCATTTAATATAATTTATATAATAAAAAATCTCAATAAGAATGATATTGTGAAGTAAATCCTTAAAATGATCATATCGCTGATGTGATAATTAATAAGTGAATCAATTATGGGTATGAAATACAATTCCACATAAAAAAGTGAAAATACAAAAATATATAGTAAAAATTCATTATACACAGAATCATATAATATTAATTAAAATGAGGAAGTAATATAACCCAATGAAGGGGAATTGAGCTAGGAAGTTTATAACCACTTGTTAACTTTTAATTAAAATACCTTAATATTAAATAATTCAAATTGAACAACTAAATACCATTAATACTTAGGTATTCATGATATTTCATTTCAATGGGTATTATATTCACCGTATATACTATATTAGTTACATAATTCTAAAATATGGCTCACTGAAATCAATATGGGATGAAAAACCATACCTTGTGATTTATTTTGGCCACACACTATTTAACATCGAATATAATGGTTTTAAAAATATTATTTAACAATTAAAAATTTATATTAATATTTATGATATCATATAATTTCCTTTTATAGAATATTATCAACTGTTCATTTATAATATTTCATTATTTTAAACGTTTTGGTGTTTATTGCCCTCTTTTCGTGTCTGTTTTCAGTTGTTATTTTTTTGTTCCTTTAATTAGTTCTTTATTTAATCATATAAAGATACAAAAACATGGTTTAAATATAAAATATTTTCATTGTATATTTATTTAGATAAATCCATTATATTTATTTATTGTTAATGACATAAACTATTCACAGAGACGATTGGTCATTCTTACCCATGAATGATGTATCCATTTTCTTTTCGTATTGATAGAAATAAAATAATGAGATATATATATATATATATTTATTCTATTATAATTTCCTGTAATATATATCACTTATGTTTATTAACATCATCCTTAAATCATTCCATGTAATACATGAAGGAATCGCATCACTTCCGGAGTCGGTAATCTTCTGTACACATGAGCGGCGTTAAAATGTTCTCAGAAAATTGAAATCATGATGGTATGTGTAATATAATAATTCATAAAGAATATAAAAATAATTTATATAGTAAATATCATATATAAACTATAAATACATCATTATTCTGATCCTTGAAATGTGGTAATAAAAAAATGAACGATATCAGTTTGTGAGGTTGTATTTTTCTGTACACACAAATAATTATTTCATAACCTATATGATGGATGTGTGTGATGTTGAACTATAGAATAAATATTAATTAGTATAATAAATATACTAATTTAATTATATAGGTATTTTTTGATAGGATAAGGTGGTGTATAAGGGAGATAAATAAAAATTCATTATGATGATCATTACCTTTAATTTGGGGTATCCCACATAGGATTTCATTAAAACCATAAATGATTGGTTTGATTATGAAAATATAGATTATATAATGAGTTAAGGGTTTTTAGGGAGTGATTTTTTTAGGTTTTTCATGATCTGATGTGGTATTATGTTCTTAAATGTAGAGGAGAGGCACTGCCCTTTTATAAGTGGGGTGAGTGTCATACTTGTAATTTTTTTTGGAAGTGTGAATTACTCCATTTATTTTTCATGTCACTGGGCACAAATAATTATCAATTATTGGTACTAGACTTTATAAAATTTAAATATTTCTATTAAATGGTTTTTTAATTGTTTTGGGTAATTTTTATACTTATTTTATATATTTAACCAATAAGTAAACTCATTTTCTTCGTAATCACTCTAATTAATTTTAAATATTTTCACTAATCATTTTTTTGAAAGAAATATTTTTAACTAATTAGAAATTTTAAATAATAATTATTTCAAAACATTAATCTATTTTTTCTCATTCAATTCATATTAGTGGAAAAATTCAATTTATAATTAATATTATAGACCGTACAAGAAAGCGGGTTTCAAAAGTGACAATGTTCAAACTTTTACATTGATTTTATTTTAGAAATCAATTTGAAAATAATTTGAATGAGATAAATTCTATTAACATATGTATAATTGAAATTAGTTTACTATAAAACCAACTAAAAATTTAATTTATCATTATAAATTATTTAAATGAATGTTAGTTTTCAATAAAGATTTTGAATTTTAAAAATTTATCAGAAAATTAAAAAGTCTTAGAAAAAACATAAATAAATTACCCCTAGATAATTTGGATTTTAAATATTAAATATTTAAGTTTAATTATTCAGATTATTTTTCTAAAATTGGTAAATAAAAAGGTTAAATTATGTGCACTTAGGACGACTAAGCTATTTTTAGGAAAATACAATTTTCCAAAAACATATTTTTAAATCAAGATGATTGTAATTTATAATAAAAAGATAAACAATAAATGTGTGTAAAATATATATTTTCATAGTTTACATAACCCTATTCATACCCTCAATTGAAATATATAGGCTATAACAATCATATTAAAAAATAATATTAATAGTAAATTGTGGTTTTGTAGAGCACAGTCTTGCATGTAATGCATGCTATCGAAGAAAATTGTTGTTTAATGTACTAAAGGATAACTGAGTATTGGATTAATTTAAATATATAAAATAGATGTAATTTATTTCAAATTTAAAATATTTTATAATGTATTTAGATGTTATAATCTTTTCTAGGATTTCTATTGCATATCAATCACTATATGAAATTTGTTGCTCGTATTTTAATATTTCATTTTGTTGAATCTTCCTAAAATAAATAAATTACATCCTCCCAATTTAAACTATATATTGGAAATAAAAGGCTTCACATTTTTAAATTACATATGTAAAACACACATCATATATTTTTAATTAAAATATAATCCTAATAAGTGAGATAGAGATGTATAAACGTCATATGGAATAACAAGTTACAAGTATTATATATAGGAGAACCTTAGTTGAATGTGATGATAAATAAATGGAGGAAAAGTATACATATTTATAGAAAATTATTCAGGAGATTGATCATAATATGGAGAATGAATAATATAAATTTTATGGCATAAAAAACATAAATCTAATTGGAGATTAAAGGTTAATGATATCATATGAAATGTTGGTAATATGATAAAATTTTATTCCAAGGTAAATTTTCTAAATGTTAAGGAATTAGTTTCATATCTATGAATGTATGAAAATATATTTAAATTATAAATTTCTATTTTATATTAAACTTTTCATCCATTGGTTATGATTTTATCCAACTCAAAACATATTCTATGAAATAAATATAAAAAAATAAATTTTTTATTCCTAAAGTACTAAAAATTATCTTTAAAAATATTATAAGATCCATAAAAGAGTGAATAGTATTTTATTAGAACTATTTTCTAAAACCAACACTGTTAATAAATTACTATCTAATGTATATATTTAATACAAATAGTTCATCATTTACATGTATAAATCAAATTTTTTTATTAGAAATAATGACATGTTTTACAGGACATCACATAGGCCAGTCGTATCTATGTAACCCATTTCTTCCTTCTTTAATGGATTCATTACCAACCGCCTTATCATAAGTGATGGCATTCACCATGTATCTGTGTTATAATTTTTATAAACTATATTAATATATTTCACATAACATTCCAAGAAATATGATGGATATCCTTGAAAAAATTATAATCATTAAATATCCTTTTTACTAATTTTTTCAACACAATTTTTTAACAATGTATAATAATATAATTTGATTATTATCCAAATGTCATTAATGATTATATCCACCAAATGGTTATCAATACCTCATGAAATATTACTATAAAATGTAAATTCATTAATCCTAAAATAATATTTCCACTAAAACATTTTATTTTAATAATTTTATACCAAAATATCCTTAATCATCATAACTTCATACAAAATAACACCAAAAAGAGGTGTTAAATAATGTTAACTTATGATAAATCATAAATATAGTAATAAATTATTGTATCCAGTAATCTTATTATAATTAATACAAAATATATTCTAAAATTTATTAGAATCCATAGATCTATCATGATTCTTATAATCAAAATACCATTGTTAAAAAAATAGATCTACCTTTTTTGAATACCAATAAAAATATATACTTATTATTTTTTAATTTCGACATAAATCCTTCCTTTGTTTAAGGTTTAACCTAGGTAATTTAGTACCATTTTCTATCCAAATACTTCATGATGGTTTATAATGAAAAAGGAAATTATCATAGTATATTCCCTAAGACTGTAAAACCAAGTGCACATTAAGGCATGTTGTCATGTAATAGATTATAATTGAGTAATGCCTAAAATATCATTTTCAGAGTTTTTAACCATAGGAAAATATGTTCCAGAATTATGTCCACTTGTAAAATATAGATAGGGATGTACATCATGAGAAAACACATAATTCCTATCTTACCAAAACATAATGGTTTCCTATAAAACATATCCTCAAATCCAATCTTAGGTCTATGTTCTAGAATCAATGTTCTCATAAATCTAGTTAGCAAGGTTTCTACTATGATACCTATGATACCAACTATATTGGCCAACCCTAGTTTCTCATATATAGTAATTTCAATCATTACACTGGCATAAAAATCAAGGTAAGATATTCTGAATGACCGATTAGTTTAGTATTCTTGGTAAACTAGACACATACAATAGTCTTATAATAAATTTGAATAAACAAAATTAAAATAATTTTTTTTAAATAACATTACTCTACATAGAATATCCCATCATAACTATCATAGTAATCTTCATGTAATCATGGAAAAAAAGGAATCAAAATAACAGTGAGCTCAAATTCTAATTAATGTTTAAATACAATAGAAGAAGTAATATATAAATGATCATAATCAATATGGAATTTTCTATAACTGAAAAAAATTCCCTAAAATTAATTAATTAAAAAAACTGTGTAAATAATATGGGGAGGTAAATAAATAGAAAAACATGCCACTTAAATAACATTACTATCATGATTAGAAAATTAAGAATTAATTTTTATAGTTAAATTACTAAAAGCACATTCTATTTAATCCATAAATTGAGAAAAAAAATACATAGATTGACTTATTAATAGTGTTAATATAATTGATATAATAACTAAATTTTAAATTTAGGAAATACTTATTTATTTGATGCCATATATCCTAGATATATGTTTACTTTATCATTAAGAAATTTTACAAGGTCATTTAATGAATACTATGAAAAGACCCACTAAACAATGGTTAAACAACTGGTTCATCCCATTAGACTTAAAATTCATCGATGGGATATCTATAATCAGTCCATAATCTTGTCATACCAGTCAAAATAATTCTGAATATAATAGGTAATTTATTTAAATAAATGTTCTTTATTATAATATATTTATTTTTAATAAAGGATTTACATGTATTGGTATTTCACTAGATATCTAATAAATTTCCATTTAGTACACCATATGTTGATATCATATATTTTTTAATAAATGAAATTATCCATGATATGTAATATAGATATTTTTTGAAATTTAATGTCCAATGGTAATAGGAAATTGAACATGTCAAGAAAATTTTATTGACTATATAAATCAATCATGGTGGTGAATGTTTTTACCTACCATTGTCAAAATAATGAGAAATCATCTATAAAATGAATATGGATGGTAATAATACATCATCTCACTAGTGGATTACATGTAAAATATAGTTTTTTTCATTAATGAGTAGAAATAACAAAAGAGGATATTTAAAAAAAAGGAAAATAACATTTTCATTTTTTTTGAAAATTCTTTTCCGGAAATATAAATTTAAAAATATTCATTGAAAATATCTTAAAAAACAAGAAAAGTATGTCTCAAATAAATGGCAGTAATTTTAGTGGGTACTTTTTTACATGCTGTAAAGAACATTACTTTTTTCAAGGTAACTGTCTAGAAAATTGTATTGTTGAGAAAGAGATAAGAAGAATCCTATGAATTTTTTTGTAAAATAAAAAAATTCACAAAAATTTCATTTTAATAAATATATTTATAAAGGATAAATAAATAATAGTAATTTTTTCATAAAATGTGGTTTTTTAAGAAAACAGATTACCAATCAAAAATAGAATTGATGTCAAATTTTATTGCAACATTTTCTCAATAATTTTACGTAATAATGATTGAAAAAATGGTAATATCACTTGAAGAAGATAATGATTCACTAGAGGATATGAATATTTTTGGCTTTAGTAAAAAATGGTCATATAATTTCCATTAATTGACTCTTAATAATAAACAATTTCTATTTGATTGATATTGTGAAATAGACTCTGAAAATGATCGTAACATTGAATTTAGAATTAATCAATGAATATATAATTTGTATCAAATATAAATCAATATAATATAAGTTATAATAAAAAATATATATTTATAATTAATATACACAAATTCAAATTATATTAATGACAATAATTAGGCAATATTACCCAATAAAAAGTAATTGACCTCTGAAATTCCAGACCACTTAATGACTTTTAATTAAAATACCCATTTTTTAATTAATTCAAATTAACACATAAAATACCATAAATAATGTTTTTTTCAATATATTACATTTCAAGACATAATATATATACCATGTTAAAAGAATTAAGTGCGTAATTATACAGTATGAATTAGTGAAGTGAAATTGAGATGAAATCCATTAGCTTATGCTTGTCTTTGGTTGAAAATTCATTAAAATCATGTATAATTGTTTTAAAATGGATATTAACTTATTAAAAAAAATATTTATATTTATGATATTATATATTATCCTTTTATAACTTATTATTACTCATTAATTGATAATAATTCATTATTTTCATCGTTTTGGGTATTAATTGCACCATATTTAGTAAGTTTTGACTTGTTATTTTTTATTCCTCTTATATAGATCACAACTTAATCCACTCTAGAATTTAAAAAATGATATTAATATCTTATATAGTAATTATAAATTTATTTAGAGTAATCCATGAACTTTGGTGATAAGAAATGAAATACACCATTTATGTAGATGATAGGCTATATATACGAATGAATATGGTTTCTACATTCTTTTCATTTTGATAGAAAAAAAGTAAATTAAATATATATATATATTGCAGTTTCATTTTATTCCATTAATATCAAATAATATTATTATTCACACCACTATTACATTAAATATAAATTTGAATGAATCACATCGCTTCACAAGGCCCTAGTTCTCCATACACACGGGAGTTATTATTGTATTCCAAAAAAATTGAAGGAACGAGGGTATAAGTGATATAATAATTCCATAATCATAATAAAATAATCAATTTCATAAATAAGATTTATAAAATGTAAATACATCACTATTTTCAACAATGTATGGCGTTAATGGGGAAACAAATGATATCAATTTTGTTGGTGACAGTCTTCTATACAAATGAATAATTATTTCATCTCTTATTTTATGAATGTGTTAAAGTTGTAGGTTAAATAAGAACATTAAAAAAAATTATGCAAGATATTGATTATATTTTATATTCATGTTATAATGGGAATTTAAATAGGGGTTGAAGGAGGTAAGATAAAAATGATTTTAGAATAACATTACATATTCTTCTGGTATCGTACTCTAATTTTCACTAAAAACATAAATGTTTAGATTTTTTCCCAAAAAAATAAAGTAGGATGAGAATAGGAATGTTGTGGAGTAATTCATTCTGGTATTGGGAGAAAAAAATTGTTTTATAGTTTTAATTGGAGAGGAGAGGTGGTTCCCAAATATATGTTGGGTGAGTGGCACACTTATAATCATTTTGAAAGAGTGAATTCCACCAACATTATTTCCAAGTCACCAGGACCTAATAATTATCTATTAGGGTTCCAATAAATGTTAAAGATGACAAATGACCATAAAATGTATTTTGGAATGTTTTTTTGTTATTTTTACACTTTAATTTCTATTATTAACCAATAAGTAAACTCGTTTTATATTTCAATGAAATTAGTTTTAAATTTTTTAAATAATAATATTTGTAAAAAATTATTTTGATAAATTTATAAAATTTTAATTTTTTTCATTCCTTTTATAGAATTAATATTTTAAAATTCAATAGAAAAGAATTTAAAATTAAAATTAAAATTATCTCCATAGACAGGAAGAGAAAACGAGGTTTTAATGTTAATTTTTTTAAAATTATAGATTGCTTTCAAATATAAATTCAATATAAAAATGATTCAAAAAACATAAATAGGATTAATAGATATATAATTTAAACATTTTATGTTAGTTTCAGTTAAAAATATAATTTAACATTATAAATTATATAAATGAAAATGTAAATTTCAATTAAAATTAAGTATTTTTTACTATTCATCAAAAAATGAAAATTCTAATAAAAATCCAAAATCATCACCATAAGAAAACTTTGATATTAATTTTTCAAAAACTAATTATATATTTGTCAATTTAATTTTATACAATTTTGAAAACTTAATTTTAATTATGTGTTCCAAGTGAGAATAATCCATCTTTTACTAAAATATAGTTATTCTAAATACATTTATTTTTCTTTTAAATGATTCTTATTATGAATTATAATCAATAGATTACCAATAAATGTGTGTAAAATATATATTTTCATATGTTATTTAACTGTTTTGATACCCACCATTCCAACAGGATGGTGATAATTATCATATTAAACAATAAAGTTAATAGTATTATGGTGTCCGGTAAAACACGATCTTTCTTGTAAAACAAGCTATCAAAGAGAATATTTGTTTCATGTAATGAAATATAACTTAGTATTATGTAAATTTAAGTATATAGAATATACTGACATTATTTAAAATATTAAATATTTTTAATGTCTCGTGATATTTTATTCATTTCTATAGTTAATGTTTCTTGTCATACGTGATATCAAATGTGATATTCATTTTTTAACATTTTGGTCTGTTACATTCTCCCACACATTAAATAAATTGCATTATCACAATTTAAACATGATATTGGAAATCAATGGTTTGAAAATTGGAAATTACATTTTTTAAAAATCACAATGTAAATGGTGTAACAAAATATACTCATAATAATTGACATAGGGAAGTTCAATGCCATTTAAAATTATCACGGACTAGCGTGGGTACCCTCGTAACCTGATAACTAAGCTAGTCCAAACATAGACTGATAGGAGTTACCGAGCCCCACATGTCAGCAACTAGATCATGGAATCATACGAAAATGAATATGGTAATGATTTTTCCACTACTATTATAGAAATTAACTAGGAAAATAAGTTTTCATACAAAAGAAAATCCACAGGGTGTAATGTACCCGTAGTGGAATAGGTATAAAACAATCCAAATTATGAGAAAAAGTACAAGAAAACTTAATTTATATCTAATGTCCCATTATATGAAACTCTAAATGTCCATAGATCAACAGTTAGAACCACCTCCCAAGGGTTCATTATCTTTACTCTAACCTAGAAGGAGATAATCTACAAATACCTGAAGGAATAGGTAGGGTGTGAGATAAAATGATAATAGTGTCTCAAAATGTATTCCGTAATATATGCCAATATTTAGTTAACCATATACATTTATTTCAATTTTCAATAAAATAGTTCTATAATTTTAGAATCATATTTAAAAAAATTGTGCTTTACATTTCAAAAAAGGGTATATATTTCAAATGATGTGACTTCATCAAAAATTTTCTTAAATAGAAAAATTTTATATAAAACAATTTATTAAAATTTTAAAGGCATGTAAATTAGTTCAAAATAGATTCATATTTTCATTTAAAATATTTTAAAGTTGGAGACATGGTCATACTACTATGATGGTATGATGGCTCCAGACAATAGGGACCCCACACTCAAGGAGGAAAAGTAATATGTTCATAATCCCCTATGAAATCAGGCCAAAGTTGACTCGTCGCCATCACCTAAGTGATGTTATGTGCTTTATTTATGTTTTCATACATTGTAAATAAAAAAGTGTTGTCCAAATAACTCACTAACTGACTATGGTTTTCATGTGTCATAGTACACAAAATAACGATCAGGAATTTATTTTAAAACTATATAATTTTAATTTCATCCCATTCCATAATTAAAATATTATAATTTCCATAAAAAAACCATAACAATTGTTTTTTACAAAAAAAAAACCCTTTTTCCAAGATTGAGATGAAAGGTTCCTATCAAAATGATTTTATTCCAATTCTTTTAAATATAACATGAAATAAATTTCATCAAATAAAATTATTTTTTTCATCAAACCATGTTCGCAATTTTAATTTCTCTATTTTCCAACAATTTCTCAAATATGCCACAATTCATTGAAAATGGGGTTTGTTCGGAGATTATACCAAAACCTAATTTCCAAAACCATATTCCATAATTCAACAAAAATTGATTTATAATAAATGAATTGAATCTATTTGAAGAAAATGAATTTAAATATAAAAATTTAAATTGAATTAATCAGTTTAGGTTAAATAAATTTTTTATATCATAACATAACCACCTAAACTTAACAAAAACAGAACGCCCGTAATAGAAAACATCCACTAAAAGAGGGAACTTAATATCGACTAACTCAACCATGAAACATGATTAAATAGAATGGTGGTTAGATCCACCAATCAAAATATAAACTACCATACTCCATCGAGAGAAAGTGATATAAGCAAAGACAGATGGAAAATAGTTAAATGAAAATCTACACCATAATCACAAAAAAGATTAATCGCTATTCCATAAAAATCAGAAGGGTTTTAGTGATCCAAAATCACCAGGGAGTGGCTCTTGGGTCATGAGTTATTAAACATGGAAATGGAAAATTGAGAAATATTTTAGGATGCTTGTTATAAAACAATATTCATAAATTTAGATGACATAAATCCTAATTACATTTGGTTTAATTGAAAATTATGAAATCCGCAGAAAAATGTGTTGGCTGGTGATAAAATTATAATTTTTTTTCAATTTGATTCACATGTCGAGAATCCATTTTACCCAATGTGTAAATAACCCAAAGAATACATAATAATGTTTTTTATGGAGAGATTCAAAAAAAATATCATACATCACCATTATTGGAATACTTCAAATTATTTTTGACCACTACACTCACAATGAAAAATGAAATGAACAAAAATGAGTAAAACCTAGTTGTCCGAAGAGTAATGGGACATTACACCCTACCCAACATTAAAATTATTTGACCACATAAATCTATTCAAGAATATTCTATATCAAAAAGTTATGACCATTTCTCTCCCATCAGTTCATCATGCTCCCACGTGTCATGAGAATTAAAACCGTGATACCATAGCGCACAAACCAAATGTATCGACCTCCCACGAAGTAGTTTGGTTCCAGAATTAACTATCATGACTCTCAGTTTAGTCACATATAATTCAGGTTTAATCGAAAGTTCACTCAGTATCTAAAAATGATATGAATAATGTATATATATTTGAAACTGAATTACATGTAATATGTTATGTATCGACGTTACCTATGTAGAAAGAGTTAAATAGTAAAAAACATTTCCTACCTTCTCAACAACCTCAAAAGGACCCACAGAAAAGGATGGTTATTCCCTTTCATCCAATGAAGTCAATGAACCAACCAAGGTTAAACTTTCATGAACTTCTGGTCACCAACTGAGAATTCCAAGGGTCTACACAAATTATTAGTATATTATTTGTTTCATCTATGTTTTATCAACATCCTCTAAATAATCAAATAAATATTTTTTGTTATATCTTGCACTAGGGTTAGTCCATCCGTAGAACATTCACTGATCTCTAACAAATAAAAGGTATATTTATAAGGTAAACAATAAAAGGACACAAAATTAGATATTGTGATTGTGGAATGGTAACTATTTTTAAAAGAAAACTAAAATAGGACTAAATGGTCATCTCACGCTCCAAACAATTCAAGAACACAAGAATAAAGAGTATCCTCATGAATATATGTAGATTAATATATCTGACCACCCGACTATGGAGGGTATATTTTGTTCAAAAAAACATGAGATCCTAGTTCATCTTAAAGGCCTCTCAAAAATATATATGTGAACCAACGTTACCTATCAGAATCTATAGTATATGGAACTCCTTGAAAATGAACAATCTCTTTCACTTAGAGATTTATTAACTCCTCAACATTGGTTGTATATTTAATTATCACAAAGTGTTCCAATTTTGACAAATGAACTATCACAACACATATGGAATACCTATTTCTCTGGCTACATGTTAACTGAACCAAAAAATCCATATGGATCTCATACCACTTTCATATATGGATGAGAAGTGGATGAAACAAAACTAAAGGTGTTTTGAGATCAACCTTAACCTGTTGTATTGTATAGAAATGAGAAAATATTCATAAATTCCTTGTATCATTCATGACCATGAAAGCTTTCTCTGCACATCATAGAACATATTCATGGATCTTGAGTGCACTTACCTTGGGGAACTATGATAATACCCCATTACAGCTTTCCTTACCAATGAAGATGCCAAAAAATAATTCTAAAATCATATAATTCCTTCTTTAGAGATCATAAATCAAGAACACAATTTTCACCATTATGATATTATCTAAATCTATATAACATGTCATAAAGCTATTATTTTAGAATAATCAAATTGAGAAGAATGGATTTCAACTAAACACCGCTAAAATAAACCTCATCCCCTAATTCACAGATACCAATATGAAACTATAAAAATGGGGCCATCATGTTACACTCTTATGATGATTCCTTCACTACCTGGGTAGGACGTTTCCTACTCAAAGCATAAGAAATGACATTTATTTCCATTGGTGTATAGGTGATTCCAAAATCAAAATATATTAAGTATTCCACCCAATGACTCTATAAGAGATCTAAATCTTTTTTAGAGAAGATATAACTCTAACTCTTACTGTCTAAATACATGATAAAATGTTCTATATACAGGTAGTGTCTCCAACTCATAAGTGTGTGCATCACATATGTATGTTCATGGTCATGGAATAGATAATTCTTCTCATGTAGACTAATCTCATGAAATCCATATGGAATAACCTAATCACATTTTATAATAACATCACCAAAACTCGTACTTGATGCATCACATAAGACTATACAACCTTGTATAGACTATGGGAAGAGTTAACACATGCACCATAGTCAAAATAAATTTACGCACAATAAAAGAAATCAGAAATATTTAATTCTAATCAATATTTACTCCCTCTCAAGATAGAATAGACAATAGGGAAGCCAAATTAGAGAAGTCCTTCATGAACTGGTAATAATAACTAGATGGAACCAAGAAGATCTATATCAAGAAAGAATTGTTTGGTTGTACCAATTTAAAAATAAATTTTACATTCTCACGAACAAATTATATCCCATCATCTAACACCATGTGTAATAATAATTTTACTTCTCACATCTAGAAATTAAATTTTGAAAGCTTTCTATATTGTCAGTGATTTCATGACAATCTCATAACTGTTCTTAGATAATGCACATGATCCTCATTAGAGATAGACTAAACAAGGATTTCATACACAAATTATGCCATAGAGTTTTTAATACACTAGTGTAAAATACTTTTAATAAAATAAATAAAGTCAGCATGAGACTTTTTTTTGACAAAAGTACATAATAAGTTACTCATAATGGTTATACATACTCTTAAATATGGGCTTCTAGATGTCATATTCCCTTATCCTTAACTGATGGTAACTCGACCAAATATAAATATTCAAAAACCACTTTTCCAATTTAAACTAATAAAAAAGATCATATATCCATGGAAATATATACATTTTCATTATGAAAACTCCATTGAGATTTCAAAAATCTATTCACAGGAAAAGTGAACCACCAGCCTTCTTAGAAAAGTGAACTGGCACCGCCTAAGGTGGCACACATGGTCATATAAATCCTTTCTCTAGAAGGTTACCCACTTGTACATCAACTCTTTCATTATAGCTTGTTCCAAATTAGAAGAGTGAATTAATAGTTGTTGAGTACCATGAATTATGTCAATAGAAAATTAAACATCCCTTACTAGTGGGAAAATATAGAAGTATAAGGGAACCACATTGGGAAACTTGACAATTATTGGTGGGATATCAGTGATCAATGATCACTACTCCATATCAAAGTCTAGCATATATATCACATTCCAAAACTCTAGATAAGATGTTCTAGCTTTACTCGACCTTGGGAACCATTTTCCAAGGAAGACACAAGAAACAACACCAGTTGTAGTAAATAATATTTGTCGATGATAGAAATCATTATAGACATTATCGGTGATGATAAAATCCATCCGGTCTATGATTTCCCAAGGTTTCATAAAAATTACTAGAAAACTGCAAGCATGATTTAAATCTGATAGAGAGAAAACAAAAGTGGGACTATAGAGACCCTTCCCTCTCTTCATACAAAGGGGTGTAGTAATATCAATTTCAAATAATAGAATCTCAATATAATGATTTTTAACTTTAAAAACATTGGATTAAAAAAGTAATGTGATGTTCCAATATCGAATAAAGTAGAAAGTAATGATGAATTCATAGAAATGGTTACCTCAAAATCATTGGACCCATATCCACTTCCTATGGAGACTCTTCCACTACATGAAAAAAACATTGTTTATGATTCCAATATATAGAATACTATTGAATGTGTTTCATCGGATTTGCCATGAGTTTTTGATGGAGCTGATTATCATGTTCCACAATAGAGAGTAGAAAAGATTTGTTAGATCCTCAGTAAGTGGAAATAATTCTTGCATGAGCTACAATTCTTGGGTACCTTAGTGAAAAACCTCTTTGAGTTGCCTATCTTTTTTCACTCGTATAAAATAATAAGAGCTCGTCCAGGAACTATAGTAGTCTTGGAATTACATTTCTATCGAGGTCCACCATGAGAATCATCACGCTTCTGATATCCATTAAAAGAACCCACACAGTAACCGAGAGACAAAAAAACTCCTGATAACCCTGACTTTCTAGAAGATCCATTTTGACCATTATTACTATATCTAGAACATCAGTATAATAAGGAATATTCAACAATAAAACCTAATAAATAATATCTTCTCAATGTACCAACTTGAACCGTCGATTCTTCATCTTCTCATTTCATACTATCACATGTGAAAACTGCACAAGCTCTACAAATCTATCTTCATACTATATCACGGTCTTTTCAGCCTTCTCAATATTGAAAAAACTCTATATCATTGAAAAAAACCAATATCTATGGATATAAATTTTTGATTGATATTGATTTGAATTATTTCTATAAAAAGACACCATGTTTCATTGTCATGGACATTGTATCTCACCAACTCCTTCTCAGTCCATATAGAACAAAGATTTGAAACTTCTCTATGATTTCATCTGGTGTCTCCAAGAACCCAAATAAATTATCAATCGAACATAACCATTCCACAACCTCTTGAGGACCATTTGTGCCCTAGAACAATGGTTTCATCTAGAGAAGGAACTCTACTGAATAATTCTGAAAATCATCCCTTTAATTTTATTTATCTGGAGCTTAAAAGGGTATCAGTGGTGTTTCTTATACCAGAGCATAGACAGTATGTAAAGTCACCTCAACTAGATTCAGGTACATGATAAGATTTTATAGCTAAGGATTTTTAGGATCTTACTCTTGGTTCCAAATCACACATCTTCTCAGAGACATGTTCCTACATGGCATCAACAAAAAATAATAAACACATTAGATTAACATTCAAATAGAGAATTGACATAGTTAATCCCAAAAAATAGAAAATTAATATTTGGATTTAAGTATACCCAAATCAAAATAAAGGAAAATACACGAACTAAACATCATGACATATTTCTTATAGAACCAATGAGGATATAGTGTGATTTTTATATAAACTCAATCGAAACTACCTCTTATGTCAGGATAATATTACACAAATGCATACTGACTTTAAGGCAATAAGCTCAACCATGAACAAAAACCACATTTTCATGAACCACCCTGGGTACCCCTGTAATCTGATTACTAAGCTTCTCGTAGCATATCTGGAAGGGAATTCCCAATCTCCATTGGTTAGTGACTAACATATGGTATCCATGGAAAAGGAAAGAGGGGGTGATTTTTCACCTACGAATGGGGAATCAAACTGAAAAATTAGTATTCATAAAAAATAAACTCAATTGGAGGTAAAATACTACAATTCAAAAAGTTACAAAATAACCCAAATTACTATTGGAATTACCAAAAAAACAAAAACAATCACTTATGACCGAATGGGTGAAACAATCCAAGTCCACAGATCAATATCTAGAACCACCACCAAGTTGTAATTTACCCTTATTCAAACCTTTAAAGAGATAATCCAAAAACAACCAACGTCATAGATTGGGTGTGAGATAAATTACCCATAGGGTATCACCATTGATTACATAATAGATGCTGAAATTTAATTATCTAAATAAAGATCATCCAATTTTCAAATAAATAGGTTTTTAATTTCATAATAATATTTAAAGAAATCAGGTTTTACATTTCAAAAGGGGGAATACATTTCAAATGATGTAAATAAATTATAAAAAATCATAAATAAACATATTTTATATAAAACAATATATATAAATACAAAGGTATGTAAAATAGTTCACAACAATGACATATTTTCGTTTGAAATAGATAAAATCAAGGAACATGGTCATACGTTTTAGAAGGTATGATAGTTCTTGGATATAAAAACCCCATAATCAAGGTGAAACAACTATATATACATATTCTCCTTTGAACTCAAGACAATGTGGACTCATCAACATTTCTTAAAGGATTTAATGTGCTTTATTTGTGTTTTGGAAGACTTCAAATAATAAATTTCCATCCAAATAATGCACTCACAACATAATGATTTCATGTTATCTAGTATAAAAAACAATGATGGGACATCTATTATAAAAAATATAAAAATAAAATTCATCATATTTTACATTTCAAATATTATAATTTCAATTCAACAATAGTAACATGGGGTTTTAACAAAAAATATAGGTCACTTCCAAGATAGGGCCCAATGGTTATTTTCCAACCCATTTTATCCATTTTTATCAACTATTATTTTAAATCAAATTCAAAAAAATATTTTCCAAATTATTTTATCAATACATTTATCAGTTTAAATTTAAAAAAAATTATGCTATTTTTTAACAATTTCTCATGCACACCCAAATTCCATGGAATTTGGGGGGGGGGGGTTCTTAATTTTGCACCAAAACAAAATTCTCTAATTCAATGGAATAAGAATTTAAATCAAAAAATTTAAAACATTTTTAATAAAATGAATTTAAATTGAAAAATTGAAATGAAATCATGAAATTTAGGTTAAATTAATTTTGGACAACATAATAGAACCAACTAACTTTCACAGAAACATAATGCCTAAAACATAAACCACCAACTAAAAAGATGGATTAAATGATCATGGATATCAAACTAGATACAATATTAAATAACACGGTGTTTATATCCATCAATCCCAAGATGATCGAACAAACACTAGGATATAAAGAGAAAGAGATGAGGAGATAATGAGAATAATTACCCGGACAGTCACACTATAACTACAACAATAGTCAAGACATTACTTAATATATAAAAAAACTACAGTCAAGACATTACACAATATGTAACCAAATTTCACAACGTGTAGTTGAGAAAAAAATTCCCCCAAAACCCATTGCCTCTTGAAAAATGTCAGATTTATTATCAATATTATTCCCACATCATGTAACCATACTACACAAACATGTAAATCCCTAAAAAACAATAGAACAATCTTATTTTGATGTTAATATATAAAAAATATGTGTCATCACCATTTTTGGTATCTTCAAAATTCCTTCATAACCATACCTAGATAACAAAAAAAGAAAACCACAAAATGTTTCCAAATTTACCTATCAGAAGTGTAATGAGATATTAATATAATGACATATAACGATGATTATATGTTGGAGAAAAAATAGTGGAATGTGAAGATATAGATATGGTAGAAAAGTATAAATATTTATAGAGTGTGATTTTGATCCTTGAAAACAATAATTTGAATGATCACTAGAACATTTAAAAGATCAAAACCTTAAGTCTAATAGATATAAAAATTCTATTGGTATAATTATAAATTATTGAAATAGGATATCATTTTATTTCAAGTACCTATTTTTAATGTTCGGGAATTATTATACAATCTAAGAATATAATTCAATATACATTATAAATTTTTATTTAATACGAATAATTCCATCCATTATTTTTTCTCTGATCACATTATTCATGTATTCAAAAGAATAAAGATCCAAAAAAATACTTTTTTATGTATGAGTCAAAAAAATTACCGTCTTAACATATCATAATTTCCACAAAAGATTTAAAAGTATTTCCATATAATTATTTTCAAAAAACAAATACAATTTATATATTAGTATCTAAACCTAAATAACAATACAACTAGTTAAACATTATCATTTATCTGATAATTTATTTAATTAGAAAGAGTGACATGCTAACCAGGACATCACATAGGTTAGTGGTAGGTGTGAAACCCATATCATGGTTTGGTCATGGGTTCAAGACCCACCACCTTGACGGATGTGATGGGTTGTCAACTTGTATGAGTGTTTTATTTTTATAGAAATTATATTAATATAAATTCGATATTGTGTGAAAATATATGATAAAAATTCTTGAAATAAAATTAATCATTAATTAAAACTTTTAATAATCTTTTAAATAAAATTTATTTATTTATTACAATGTCTAATAAAATTATTTGATTAATTTGACAATGTAATTAATTATTATATCAAACATAATGGTCATCAATACCTTTAAAAATTACACAATAAAACGAAAAATTGGTATTTAGTAAACAAATTTTCCCCTAAATCATATTCTTCCAAAATATTTCCCATATAGTAACCTTAATGATTAGAAACTCCTACCACATAAAACCTAAAAATGATGTTTATGTTTTTTAACTTATTATCAAATCTAAACTCATAAACCCATGTTGGTATCCATAAATCTTATGTTAATTGAAAATTTAACATAATACTTAGATATTTGATGATTCTTATAAAAAAAATTCCCTTTGTAAAAAAATAATTCTAAATTTATATTTTCTTGAATCCCAATACAAAAATACTTCTTTTTTATTATTTATACATAGGTCCTTCTTTATTCAATGGTTTAACCTGTGACATTCATGCTCATTATCTATTCAAATCCATCATGATGGTTTGTGATGAAAATTTAAATTATCATAAGCACATCCCCTATTGGTGTCAAACTAGGAGTGATGTAAGGTATGTTTTCGTATACCATGTTACACTCAAGTCAATACTAACATTAATTTTTAGAGTTATTACCCATAGGTGCTTCTTCTCAAGAACAACGTTCACTTTTATTATAAATAACAAGATTTTATAAATTGAAAAATCACATAATCTCTATATTACAAATATTATATGATTTTTTGATATACCAATTATTAAATTATATAATAGTATTAGGTTCCATGATCTATGTTTTATTAAATCAGGTTCCCACGGATTCAACTAAACTTCCTTTGATACCATCTATAGTGACTCGACCCTGGTTTCCTAGAGCCAGTTCCTGCTACCATTACATTGGAATAAGATAGAATAAAACACATCCCAAAGTAATTATGATTTTAGTAATCCTGGTCAACTAGTTACATACATTAGTCTTACATTATATTTGAATATAAAATATTACAACATTGTTTTTTGAAAAATTGACATTATACTATATAGTATATTAAGTCATATCAATCATATTAATGTTCTTAGAATCCTAGGAAGTTGAAATAAAATAAAAGTGAGATAAAATTTTCTGTAAGGGGAAAACATAGGGAAGACAATAATGAATCAATCAACATAATCAATACATAAATGTAAACAATTGAACACACAACCTTATAATCAATAAAATATGAAGGGAGTGCATACAAAATCTGTTGAGGTAATTAACTAAAAAAATGATATTTAAATAAATTGACTATAATGATTTTATAAATTAGAATCAATATGTCTTGTTAAAGAACTAACAAAATTCAATTTTGTCAATAAAATTATAATTAAAAGCATCCCTATATTTTTTCAAAGTAAAAATATAATGGATAAAAATAGCTGAATTATGAATATATTAAATGATTATTTATTAAATTACATATTCATATGGTATATGATTTATTTACTATCAATAACATTTAGAAAATGGTTTAAAAACTTGTAGGTAAAAAACCACATAACTAAGGATAACTACCAAATTTGTTCCATTATACTATCAATGCATTGATGTAAAATATATTAATAGGAAATATTTGTGTCGTATAATTAGGAACAATTCCAAATATATTGAGTAATTTATTTATAATAAATAATCAATATCCAAAAAATATGTATTGAGTAAATGATACATATTTATTAATATTCTTGTATATATTAAATAAATTTTAATTTTGTGCACTATGTGTAGGAATGAATAATTTTTAAACATTGAAAATATCAGTGACATTTAATATGGATATTTAGGGGGAATATATTTTCCAATGATATTATGAATTTGAACAGTTCAACAGAATTTAATTGACTACAAAAATGAACCAATATAGTGATTGATGATAATTTCATTAGTCAACACGATAATAAACCATATATAGAAGAATTAAGATGTTATTAATACAGCATATCACTAGGGTATTATATGTAATATAGTGGTTTTTGTCATTTATTAATTGATATATCATAAGATAATTTTTCATAATTTAATTTAGGAAAAAAAATTCATTTTTATTTTTTAATACTTTTATTTAAAAATAATCATTAAAAAAATGTTATTATAAAATATACTCATAAAAAATTAATTTAATATTTATATAAATGTTGTTCATGTTCATGGGTAATTCAATAACCTCCCTAAAAAAAATTTCTTTTTAAACTTGTAAAATGTTTAGAAAAGTTCCTTGTTCGTAAACTGATACTCAAATTATATTGATATTTTATAAAAATTATAAATTGGTAAAAAAAATTATAATAAATCATTTCAAAAAGGATAATGAAAAAAATTTAAAACATTTTTATAAAACATGGTTTTGTATAAAAACATATTTCTAACTTAAAAGAGAAATGAAGTTGGATTTTGTTTAAACATCTACATAGAAAACTTATGTTCTGAATAAGAGGAAAATGGAAATATCATTTCAAAAATATCATGAATAACCATATGAGAAGAAAACTGAATGGATTTATTAAAAAAAATTAGTATAATTTTATTTTATGTAAATTCATGAATAAATAATATCAATTAGAAAGTGGTTGTGAAATAAACTCTTAAATTGGTCATGACATTGATGTTATAATTAATAAATCAATATATTACAGTTATAAACTATTAGTTCACATAGGAAAAATGGAAATAAAAAAATATTAATTATAAATTCACTATACACATAATCAATGAATATTAACGACGTAGAGAAAGTAATATTACAAAATGAAAATGAATTGAGTTACAAAATTTCTTACCCTATAATAAGATTTAATTCAAATCACCATAGATGAAATAATAAAAATATTAAATTAATATACGAATAAAAATTATTTATTCATGATGTTACATGTCAAGGTGAAGTGTATACAGCATATAAATGAAATTTGCTGCCTAAGGATACTATATGCCTCAATGAAATTAAATTTCGATGAAACCCATACCTTATGATTACTTTTAGACAAATGTGATTTAAACATATGTATAATGGTTTTAATCATGACAGTAAATTGATCCATTACCAACTTAATATTTATGATATTATATATTATCCTTTTATATTAAATCATCTCCAGTTCTATAATTATCAATCATTATTTTCAATGTTTAGAGTATTAATGTCCGTGTTTTTTAATTATCTTTTAACATGTCAATTTTTGACCTCTTAGTTAGATCATGATTTTATTATCTCTAGAATTTAAATAGAGATATAAATGTCATATATATATTCAGTAAATATTTAATTAGATTAATAAATGATATTTGGTGTATGAAATAAAATACACCATTCAAGGAGAAGGGTGGTCTTATGTACACATGGATGGTGTTTCCATTTTCTTATCATATTAAGAGAAATTAAATTAAATAATATATATATATTATTACAATAAAATTTTAGTTCACATATATCACATATTTTTTTAAAAACCTTCCTTAAATACATTCATTATAAAGCATTAATAGAGTACATTGCCTTGCAAGGCTATAGTTATCCACACACATGAGTGATGTTATCGTTATCCCAAAAAATTGAAATAATGAATGTATATGATATATACTACTTAAATAATATTTAAACTATAAATCCATATTTATTAAAAATCATAAAAGGTGGTAATGGAACAATGAAAGACATCGGTTCATGAGTTTGTTGTCTGTCGTACACAGAAATGATGATTTTGTAATCCATTTGATGGAAGTGTAATATTTTTTCTCTCTTGAAATTAACATAAAAAATAAAACTTCATAGAAGACACAAATTTTATTATATAATAATTTTATAATATTATTTTTACAAGTTATATTAGGAAGTAAATAAAAATGATTTTAGAAAAACAATACCACTTCTTTATGTACCATCCTTAGGTTTGCACTGAACGCATCAATGGTCGTACTCATTTAAAAAAAGGATTATATAATGATTTTAGGGAGTCTTTTTGTGGATTTATCATGAATTTTTATATAATAATCATTTTTATTGATTTAAGTGATGAGGGGTGTGGGTGGCCATTTATATGTGGTGTGAGTGGTATACTTGAAAATGTTCTAAATGAGTGAATTACAACCAACTTGTTTCATGTCACCATAACCCAATAATGATCCATTATCATGAATATAATTTTTTTTGTATAAATATGGATATAAAATTGGTTCTCGATAATTTTTGGTCATTTTAACAACTTATTTTCTATGTTTAACCACTTTGTGAACTCATTATCTCGTTAATCACTATAATTAAGTTTAACTATTTTCACCAATCATTTAAGAAAAAAATAATTTTAAATGATAAATAACTATACATTATGATTATTCCTAATATGTAATCTCTTTTTCTAAATTCAATTCACATAAGTGATAAAATTCATTTTAAAATTAATCCAGTGGATGGGAAGAGAAAAGAGGTTTTTAAAGTAAAAATATTCAAAAGTCAACAATATTTTTATATCACAATTCAATCTAAAAATGATTTCAGTTAGATAAATTGATATAAAAATATATACAAAAACTATTAAAATTTTAAAATGAATTCAAAATATATTTTCAAATTATAAATGATTTCAATGAAAATTTATTTTTTAATTAAAACTCATTAGATTTCACTATTCATCAAAAAATGAATCATCTTAAAAAAATCCAAAATAATTCATCATATGATTATTTTGAAATTATGATTTATAAAAATTAAATTTAATTCTTTATATAAATTTTCCCAAAGTGGTAAAATTTAATTTTAAATTATGTACATCAATCATGTCTAAGATTTCTTTTAGGAAAATAATGTTTTCCTGAAATAATTTATTTTTCTTTTAAATGATGACAATTATTACTTATAATCAATAAATAATAAATAAATAATTTTAAATTATATATTATAATAACTTAGTTACAAATATTCATACCTCAAATTCCAATGACAATGTAATGATTTTCATATTAAATAATAATAATAATAGTATATTATTATTTAGTATATCCGGGTCTTTCAAGTAACTAATGCAATTGAAAAAAATAGTTATTGCATTAAATATAAGATAACCAATTATTTGATGAATTTAAAGATATATAATATATTTACATTATTAAAAATTGTATTTATAACATTAATTCATGGGATTTTATATACTTTTATATGATTTCTGTAGCATTTTATACATGATATCGAATGTGATGTTCATATTTTAAATGTTCAGGGTCTTAAATTTAATCCATATAAAATATAAAGTATATAAAATAAAACCTTGTTAAATTCATTCAAGAAATCATACATCTTATTGTATTTCCAAATATAATGTCACATCATTGATTAATTTGTAATATAAATCCCACGGGGCATGGGTGAGTTGGTTACTGGTAGTGATATCATGATGTTGAGGTTCTGGGTTTGAGTCTATTGCAAGATGAAATGCACTATATTCCACTATAACCATGCATGGGTCCCACTATCCCACTGGGAACTGGCTAGCGCCCAATGTTGGCCAGCTTTGTCCTTATTGGGTACGTGTGATGTTCAGGTGGGGAGGCCGCACCTATACCATGTTACCCAAATACAGGTTTTGGGGGAGGGAAGTGATATCATGGGATTTTACACTACTCTACTAAAGAGAAAGATAAGAAATGATTACTCCAACATGTCAAAGATAGTGTCTATCAGTTGCTCTTCTATATATTCAATGTGGACAAATGCTAATCACAAATGAGCTGGGTTCATCAAGAAATCTAATAGAGAGACACTTACATCAGACCAGTTTAAATAGAGAGAGAGATATACATCAAATTACTCATTCAATAAGACTCGTATTTTTAATGGGAGTTACCTGATCCTAATGTAGTCTCTGATTTTGGAAACAGTGAGGAATTTCACCCTTTTTTATATATAGCTGGTTTTTGGGTGTGATTTTTCTGTCTCTTTTCCACTTTCCACTCTACATGTTTTACAGTAATAAATTTGGGGGACCAGGCATGCCTATACCTATGCATTCCTCATAAATATACCTATTTTTAATGATTATGAAAAAACAATTATACACCTTTACTATATCATATGGAAAAAGAAAACATTTCTCATGAATAAGAACAACTTATGATCTCCATGTAGTGCTAGAATTCATTTTTCACCACCACTTGTATAGTTATAATGATGAATTTAATAAATTAATATATTATTTATTAATTTATTATGATTTTTAAATGTTGAATTATTATTCACCTTTCTACCATTCATTCAATTGAATAATGAAAATTGAGATCATGCATACATACAAATAATTATTTATTTAAAATATATAATTAATTTTTCTTTATATACCATTTACGAGTGACATGAGATATATATGTAATTAATATATTTTATATTAATGTCATGTTTAAAATTTTGGAGATTATTGAACCATGGCCGATGTACTAGTGATGGAACTAAAGAAATGAAACCCCCACAAAAATTAAACTATTAAAACATGGAAATGGCTATTTGATTAATAAATTGTTGATATATGGGTATTAAAATTATATAAGTGGATAATACATGATATTTTATGTTTTTACATGATTTATTTTGATAATTATAACACATTATATTTTATTCTTTAGTATGGTATAGAACATTCATAAGAAGTGGAATTTGAGGTAATGGATTTTCAAATCACTTTTATTCCAGGGAGACGTATGCCATATATGAAACAAATTTATTTTTGTTAGTTTATGTACTTCCCATGAGTTTGTTTTATAATGTTTATCATGATTTTTTTTGAATTCATATGTTCATTTATGTTTCCCTCTTTCATGTGGTTTTTATTCTAATGTTACAAAATGGTATTGGTTTTGTGTTTCAATCCCATTGTTTATATGTATTTTTTGTAATTAATCTTGCGATGATGAAATTTAAGGATATATATCTCAATAATCCCATAAATTTCAATATAATAATTTTATTTCTCAGGGTTGCATATTTTTAATTCTTTCTCATATCTTTACATACTCATTATCCCATACAAATATGTTTTTAAGGAAAACCTACTTTGTTTCTCTCATTAATCAAAACATATTTTTCATCTATATATTGGTTTTTAAAAATGTTTTTATGAATATTGTAACAATACTTATATAATTTACAATATTATTTTTATCCATTATATATTTTTTCAAAAATAATATTTTAATAGGAATCTTCTTGGAAGTTTCCAAATAACGAAAATTTATCATTCTACCAAAAAATGAGAATACAATACATTTTTTAAAATACATGGCACGAAGGATATTTCTCACCATCATGACCACTCAATATATTTGATAAATTTTTAGATTTTAGAAAATTGATTTCAAAATTAAATGTCAATTTTGTCACAAAATTATCTCGTGATCTTCTAATGGTATTATTCATCTATGATAACATCCTTGGATATAACTTTTGTTTTATTGGGGATATGATCCAATAATACCATCTAAATTCATTATAAAAAGAGCTCTTGATGAGAAATTTAGGATGATTGTATCAAATTATATACTTTAACATAGTTTAATTTTGTTATGCTAAAATCCTTATGAAAACTATTTATTTAAAAATTTTATACATTGATGAAATTCTAAATGCTTATGAAACCCATTTCTTTTCCAAAAGTTATGATATGTTTATTATTTTATGTTCTTTGGGGAAAAATTTATTATTTCCATTATGTGACTACTGAGAATGGAATTATATTTCCCTCTAATTCATTTTGTAAATATGGATATCTATAGAGATATTAAATACTTGAATTGTGGGTGAATCTTGTTTATGAAGGGAATTTTTCTACTATGACAGTCTCGGGAGTGAACCTTAACTAAAAATATGTTGAAATGAAGAGTGAAACCATTAAACTACTAAAGCCTTTTATGATATAATATACTAAAGAAAATTTTTTATATGATTTTTTATATGAAAATTATATTTCTTATGCCTTTGTTATTATCCTATAGATTAATTTCTTGGATTCCATTTTGATTTTTGTCTTATAAATTTCCAAGATTTTTTCAGTCATATAATATTATGATTTATGATACGATGGGTATTGTTTCCAAATGTCGAGATCATTTTATCATATCCTTATGATAATTTTATTTTTAAATGATCATTAATGTCTCCATTGTATACCCTTACTGAGAGTCTAAGCTCACCCATTTATATGTTACCCTTCCAAAGGATATGAAGAATTATTTTATGTATGATCTGTTTAATAATGATATTTGTTGTAAAAGAAGTTAGTGGTGGATTATCTAGACCTCTTATGATCAAGTCTTCTATTAATACAAATTTCCAAATACTGTTGACCTATATGTTTATGGAATATATTGTTAGTTTATGTGTATGAAATTAATATATTAAGATGTATAATTTATTTATGGAAGGTATGTGTTTCTATAGTTGGTATTAGACAAGGATTATTTAAATTCAGAAATTAGGATTAGAAAAGTGTAATAAGAATACTAATGACATTATTATGTATAAGATAACATATTAATGTTTTTGTTAGGTGGAGATTATGTGGTTTTACATGATGATTATTGTCACCCATAGTATGATTTTTTTCCTTAGTTAATAGTTGAAACCTGAAGGAATAATGTTAATGATAAAATGGATTTGCGATAAAATGATTTTATTTATGACAAAACCAAATTTCATGGGTAATGGAGTGATAATAAAATCAATCCAAAAAAATTCTCAAGAAACAGATCGTACTGAGATTACAAATGAGAAAATAAGGGGAAAATTTTACGTTGAGTCATTCATGAGTTAACATCTACCTTATTTTAGTGGGTTTTTAATACTATAGTTTCATAGAAATGAAGTAGTACCCCTAAAAAGATATTTTCCAATATCAACTATTAAGAACAAGAAAATTTGTTTTTTTAATTTTTTATGATTTTGAAGGAAAATAAGAGTACCATTGGACCCTTACTAAGAACATGAGGCAAAAGGATGGAATTGACAGTGTTGAGTGAATTTATTTCAAAATATTATTATTCAATGAGTAATTTTCCAATGTTCTTCATATGAAAATAGATAAACAATAACTTTAACTAAATTAAAATGATTATGAATCCATTATTACATCTGATGGAAATTTTACAAGACAAGTGATGAATTATTCTAATATTATCATCTAACCTAAAAGTTAAGATGATTGATTAATTTGTGTAATATAAAATTGTATGTAAAGGTAATTATAAATAAGTAATGTCCATATCTATGAATAAATCATTCAATGTTCTATTAAGTTGTAAATTTTGATTATTTTTTCCCATCAATATTTCTTTTTTGATATGAAATGAATGACAAAATTATAAGGAAAATTAAAAAACAATGTAGTGAAGATGAAGAGATTTTTAATGGTCAAAGTGCAGAAGGAAACACATAGGAAATGGTATTACGGTAAATGGTAATTTATTTAAGAGTGGAAATCATGTTCATCAAGAAATAAAATTAGTAATTAATGGGAATAATATGTTTTCTATTTATAGTGGAAACAAAGAATGCCCCACAGACAACCCATTGATTCATATGTTAGGTTTATAGGACCAATACTAACCAATTAAAAAATATCAAGGTTTAGGATTATGATTAGAATCAACAATATCATTATCTTACAAATAATGGTTAATCGTATTTGACAATAATTTCAAATTTGGGAAGTGATAAAAAATCGATGAAATGTACAATTATCCTATACTCTAGAACTAATAAAGTATTATTTGATTCTAGAAAAACCCAAACCCTTATATCTTAATTATTTTCTAAGGTTTAAAATAAAACACCCCCATTTATTAGATGTTTAATTACTACAGAAAATTTTAATGGGCTCAATCATCACATATCATGTATATAATCATTATTTGATTGAAGCTTGTGGTAATGTATATCATGTAATTGTTTTTATTCTTCCACTAGTAATATTTGATTTGAATTTTAGAGTGGATTAAATATCTATATATAGAGTAACTATTAATTCCAAATGAAGGGAAGACATTTCTTATATTCTAATAGGAATTATGATTGTTTATTGGGTGGAGAATGAATTTGAACTGACAAGGGATATTACTTATATCATGTTAGCCATAATTCCTATCCATTAAGGGTATCTATCTAATATGGTTAGTGATAAATTAAACATTGAATATTTTCTTATTCTATGAGTGTTTTTTTATTTCTAGATGACTCTCATAATTTTCTTATGAATCATGAATTGTAGTTTTCATTATAACTCGTATCCATTGCTACACATCTTTCAAATAATCTATATAGAATGGATCCTATTGGGTTATGGGAATTGAAGAGGAAACTTAAGGATTATTATAATAAGGGATTCATTAGTCCATTTCTATCAACATGGAGTTCACCTGTTCTTCATGTTATGAAGAAATACAGACCAATGAAACTAAAAATTCATTATTATGAACACAACAGTTTTATAATCATGAAGAAGTATCCCCGAATAATATCGATAATTTTTTCAGTAAATTTTGATGAGATAAAGATTTTTCCAAGATTGATCTTCAATATAGATACTATTAGTTGAGGTTCAATTGAAAATACTTAAACAAAATATCCATACATAAAATGTATGAACAATATAAATTTACAGTGATACCATTTTTTCATTGCAATTCCAACAATATTTTGATGGATTTAATTGATATAATCGTAATAGATTACATTATTCAGTTTTTGGTAGCCTAAAAATGATATTATTAAATATTCTAAAATGAAGAAATAATATTAATATCATAATATTATTTTACAAAATACAATATGAAAGGATAATTTTATAAAAAATTCCCCAAGTTTAAATTTTATCTATAAAAAATTTTATTTTTTTTAATATAATCTCGTCCAAGGGAATATTGGTGAATGAATCAAAGATATATATTATTGAACATTGGTCTATAATAGTCAATACTGTAGAGATTTTGGTTTTCTTTTTATGGATGGATTTTATCAATTCTTTTTGAATTATCTAGTCCACTAAATAGGTTAACTTGAAAGGGAGAAAATTTATTTTGGATTGATGAATGTGAAGAAATTTTGAACAAACTGAATATAATATAAGTATGCACACATTTTCTTACACGAACCTATAGTGGATAAAGGGGTTTTATCATACATTATTCATAAAATAATCGAATAAGAAGTATGTAGAATAATATGTTGATAGCTTTTTCACCTTGAAAATTGAAGGCCAATGAGAAAAATTATGAAACTAAAGATTTGGAACTAGCTATGGAAATGTTTTGCCTTAAACATATAGTGGTATTATCTTTATAGATAATGGTGTGATATATATAGGAATCATAAATTTCTAATATATATATTCAATAAAAAATATTAGAATATTCACAAAATAAGAAAGTTTGAGTTTCTTAATGATAATGATTTATCAATACATTACTTCCATAGGGAAGTGATCAATGTAGAAGATGCTATGAGTAAAGATGATAATACTAACGTATTTATGATGAGTCTAAAAAATGATCCAATTTTCTATTTTTACAATAGATAGATATTGAAATCTTGGAGGAAGGGGATAAATACTATCATGTAAAAAGGAGTGTTCAGCCCTCTATTCATGTTCATATAAATGAAGTACATAATGGAGATGTGGAACTGTTGAAGAATGACAAAAATTTTCTGAAGTTCGTCCATGATTATAATATAATTATAATGTGTATGAACAATGTTTTTGTCTCATCCATCCATATTTTTAGGATTTATTGGATGATGTATAATAAAAATAATTCATTTTTCATCCCAGAAGTATAGATATGTAAAAGATTATTTCTCATGGGATAACATAAAGAGTGAAATTTTATAGTATTCATCACACTACTTGGTATTTAATCTTTTTAAGGCTGGGAGATATAATTATAATTAGATTTTAGAACCATTACCCATATTATAATGGAAATAGAATAAAAAATAATTGATTTTTTCATTAGAATCCCCCCGTAAAAAATATAAAGTAAATAATTATATTTGGGTTGTAGTCAATCACCTTATGAATTTATCACATATTATTGTTATCAAAGAATATTTCTCTCTTAACCAGTTAACCATAATATAAATAAATGATTTTGTAAATTTATATAGTGTACCCCATTGTATTATATCTGATCAAGATATGATGTTTTACTAAATTTTCTCTTGATGTCTTCAGTAAACTCTGAATTCAAAGTTATGTTTATGTACTTATAATCCTTCCAGTATAGATTGTTATTCAAATTGAACCATTAAAACCCTATTAGAAATATTGATATATTATTCTAGGGATTTTAACGAAATGTTGTTTAAAAAACATTCCTCTATTTATGTATTAATTTGAGAATATATTTAAATTGAGAATTCACATGGATCTTTATGAATCCCTCAATGATAGGAATCCCTGAACACTTACATGATGGGATTAAGATGGAAAAATAAATATATTAGGACATAATTTATCTAGAAAAAGGTAGATAAGTTTTGATCTATTTATAAGCACATATGGGTATCTTAGAGTTGATAGAAAAACTAATCTAAAAATAATCAGTGAAATATGGATTTCAAATTCATGGAGTAGAAATTTCTATAAATTTCTCGATAGAAGAAGTCTATGAGATTAATAAATAATATAGAGCTAATTCCTAGGTATGTTGACCGCATCAATATTTCAAATTTATTTGTGATAGTTTCATATTAAATATTTATTCCATATACCCTCTTTCAGGATCAGGGATCTTTTCATGTATATATCCTAATGAAGTACATTAATTATCCTTCACATGTATTGAAAATATATTTTCTACTATTGTATAATGATTATTCATATTATAAACTACCAGTAAAACTATTGGATAATAGAGTTCAAGTTAAAAATAACAAGACTACTCTTGTGATCAATGTTCTCAAGTGGAATCCAAAATTCGAAGAAGCTATATTGGAACCCTATGATGTAATGAATCATAGACATCCTCATTTTTTGTATTATAGTAATGGAAATTAAAGGGATAAATTCATTTTCAGGGGGTATAATGCAACACCCTAAGATTTTATGAATTGTATTTATCTTAAATTTAATTAAATTTTTTCAATATCTTGTTATATATTCAATAACGAGTCTAAATGAACTTTAATATAGTATTTCGTTTTCACTTATTAGATTAAATGGAAAATTAATTTGGAATAACTACCAATTAAATAAATAAATAATGATTTTAGATAAATAAAATACATTGATAATGAAATTAAATTTTTAGTAAGGTCATTATATGTTTCAAAAAATATATTTTCCCTCAAAAATGGATTTTATTCATTTTTAATGAATATAATATATTTATTTCCTACCACTTGTAGAATATTCATTTAAAATAATGGATCTCATGATATTTTAAAAAAGAAATTAATTTACAAAATTTTCTGAAATTAATTAAAATATAATATTGGTTCAAGTTAATGGAATGTAGTTGTAAATACCATCCACGGTCTATTTATGTTCTAGTAGTCTTTTTGTCTAAACATTCTTGAACACTAAATAGTAAAAAACATTTTCTTTGATGTAAAAATGATTGGGGGGTTAAAACTATGAGATAATCTCTTGAAAAACACTTATACATACAAAAATATTACTATATAAGAAAATTTATACATTTTATTATATTTTAATCGAAATATATCATTTTGGTGTCAAATGTTGTTAAAAAATAATCTATATTAATTTCATACATTATGTAGTTCCAATAGAGACACTCTTATCACTTATAAAATAAAAACCCATCACACTAGACTCCCGCATTGATTTTTCCTTATATATAGTCACCATAGAATTTATATAAATAAATAAATTATTTTTTAATGTAAATATAGAATATATAATACCCCAACGACTGTGAGGCATTATGTCTTCAGAGACTAGATTCATAATATTTCAAAAGGAAACTTAAGACATCAAATCCATAATTTTCTCCATAATTTTCTCCTGAATCAATTTTATTACATATAAATACATAAAATAACAAAGATAATACATAAAATAAACGGGTTAGTGAAAAATCCTAGTATGGGAATTACCATGGTTAAGAAAATAAAACTTGTTAGTTAAAGTTATAATATGATATCACAAAAGAGAAGGATAATGGGAAATCACATGAGTCCATAAAAAAATAACATAATATTATGAAAGAATTAAATAATTGAAAATGTGATATTAACATATAACATCAAATAAACATGGGGGAATACTAGCTACCTAGAAAATATAACATGCGGGACAATGTACGATAATTGATTAATTTTAGTCCCTTATCAATGTATAATTCTTTGTGATACTGAGGCTTTATCCAATGAATTAGAATGCTATCTAGGATCATCCATCATAACATGATCATGATTATGTGTGTCATAAAAACGAAATTAATCATTTGGTATAAACATAATAACTACCCATGGAAAATGGGTTTAACAATATTGTATCATAACATTGTCGTGGGGATTTTATTAAGAAATAATTTTAGATATGAAGATAAATAATGTATTATCCCATCAATGGAAGAAATAATGAAAATGGTATATAATCATGACATATATATATATATATATATTAAAAATAAATCCATGAAATAAAATATTATTATATATGATTAATATAAACACTATAAAAGGAAAATAAAAATTCATTTTTAAAACAATATTTCTTCTTTGGAAATAACTATTGATAATTAAAAAAAATAAGCAATATGATGGAAATAATGTTATGGGAAAATAACCATGGGAAACGTAAATGTAAACATAATATTAGATAATGCTCATGATGATGATAAATTCAATTTTTCTCTTTCAAGTCAAAAAATATTTCTTTCACCCTGGTAAAAATTAAATGGGAACATTCTTCATAAAATGACATGAAGATTCCTTTGAAACCATTTAAAAATAATTAAATATTGGATGAAAATAACTTTAAAATATCATATAATAATATTAAATTAATTATTGAAAAAAATTTCAAGAAAACATTGTTATGGAAGTAAAATAGTTTTCGATATATGAGAGAAACAAATATGGTTTTCCTTAAACCATGAATTTCATAATTCTGATTACATACATAGTTTCAAAATGATAAGAAAAACTTTTAGTTTCTAGAAATAAAATAATTAAAGAAATTAAATTTTTTTATTATAAAATGAGGAAATAATTTCCTTTCATGGAAATCCAATCATGAAAATCCAGATTAAAATGATATTGTGAAATATATGATCACTGCTTAAGTAATTATTGAATAGTTAGCCCAATAAATTAGTTGCATCAAATGAAAAATTAAATAACATTAAAATAAATATAATAATGATATAAAATTTAAAATTGATAGTATATAAACCTCATAAATGAAGATAGGTTCATAATAAAAGTTATGTTCCTACAAAGACTATTTGGGAAAATCAAATCTTACTGTATTTGTAATATTTGCATAAAAATATATTGGAATATAAAACATCAAATGGATTTGAAAATAATAATAACATTCATGTAAATAATAAAAACATACAATAATGGGTTGTATATACCCCTCACAATAGTAATATTTTCTGAATAATTCATATGCCTCAGTAAAATAAATGCGAGACAATAAATCCATTACATTGAGTCCAAACAAGTCATGTATATCCTTTATCTACTATATAACAAAAATATATCTATGATAGTTTTCTTAGGAACCTATTACATTTCTAAAACCTTATAGTTGAACAGTTTACATCATTTATTTCAATGAAATATTTAATAACCTAATGATTTATGTCCACTATGGGTGTTTTTAGGACATTCAATTCATAAATTCTAAATATCATCAGTATTTTGACACAGGTAAAATGGGTCATTAACTTATCATATATATAATAATAATAATTATATAATTATATTTTAAATATATAAATTTTCTTTTAAATCCAACAATGAAATATGTCTATGTGAAATGAAATATTGTATAATCACAGAGATCGAAGGTCTTATGTACACATGAATAACATTTCCCTTTTTCAATGATCAGGATGAAAACAAGGTAAATATTATTTTATAAATTTAAATAGACAATTATATAATAAATATAATATTATTTCTTTTAATACAATTACAAAAAAAATCCTAATAACACAGAAATAAAAAATTAACTCTATTGTTTTAGGAGGCGTTTATCCACAGTACAACAAAACTATGTTTTCAATTTTCAAAGGGTGATAAGTTTATTTTGTATGTGATAACTAAAATTTAAAGGGTTAATAATATTTCATTAATATAATATATAACAATTATATATATCTCCATGATAAAACATGACTGGTGATGATGGAAATTGAAATATATTAGTTCTTAAGGTGGTAGTTTTCCGTACACATGAACAAAGGTTTCATTTCCAATATGATGGAAGAGGATATGGATGTAAATTATGATATAAAAATCACATTTCATGAGATATAACTATGTTATTATACAATCCTTTATGGGAATTATTTTAAGGAGGTGGAAGAAGAAATAAAAAAAATTCTGGATTAAGAACGGTACCTCTCTTTCAGAAAACCTCTATAGGATTATACCTAAGAATCTAAATAATGGATTTTTAATAAATAAAAGGCCTCAAAAACCTAGGGAATGATTTAAATAAGTTATTTCAGTATGTATTGTTTTATCCAAAGGTATTATTATGTGTTACAAATAGATGAAATAAGGATCCCTTTTATAAGTCAGATGGACTGACACTTTTTCATATACCCAAAACTATTCAATTATGGGATTTCACCCTAAATAAAAGTTCATATATTATTTATAAATAATGGTTTTAAGGTTTTATATGGAATATAAATTCCTCAAAAATTTGAAAATAGTCATTTTTTAAAAATACCATTTACCTATAGGGTTACTCACTTCCACAACTGTAGTTTTCACCACTATAACAAGTTTATTTAATATTTTTACTATTTAATATGAAAAAAAATTACATGAACATATTTACTAATATTAAATATACATATTAAATGTATTGAATATATTTTATCAAATTATAATAATAAATTATTCATAATTTTTATTAAATTAAACCTGAAAACGTGTTGAAAGAGGGTTTTCCATGAAATGCAGTTTTCAAGTAATAGATGATCTTGTGTTAACATTATGACTAAAAATCATAATTTTATGATTTTAATCAATGTAAATACATATATAATATATTAATTTTATTTCAAATTTTTTTTATTATGGGTTATATTAAATATTTAAAATGCATATACTTTATGTGCATAAAAACTTTTTACTGAAAAATATGGTTTTAGTAAAATATAAACTTACACCAAAAATGTAAAAATTAGTGATTAAATACAAGTAACGAAAATTATTTTAAATTAAATATTTCATATTTAACTGGTATACCAAATATATAATATAATATATTAAATGAACCAACTTGGGTTACCCTCAAAAATGGAACCCATCATAATCTTCCTTATATCCGAAGGGAATTCCTGGTCACCACAGGATGGTGAAAAGCACCCGAGCATCGAACAACAAACCACAGGAAATGATTTCACCAAACCTGTGAAAACACGTGGAATAAATTAACATTGAAAATAAATAGACAGTGTATATTTATTGAACATATTCCATATCTATGAGAAAATAGCTCAAACTCTAGCACTTGAAAAAGTACCCACAACACCAAAGGACAATTCCAACTGAAAAGGATGAGAACCAAATAGCTATTCCATGTGATGGTGTAGAAAACTCCCACCATCTCATCACCATCTTCCCAAATATCTCCCATGAAACTTCACTACCTCACTACAACACCTTTCCTTTCCATGTAATGGAATAGATCTAAATTTATACACACCATCGAAGAGGTGCATCAGTTTTCATCTAACAGGATCAATGGGATCCCTCCTAGGTCTTCCATAACATGTATCTATATAAAAATCCATCTATTCTAATTTTGAATTATAACATAACATGATAAGAATAATGAAGTTCCCCATTATCACAATTCAAAAAACAAAAGAATTTATATAAATTCCATATAAAATTATCCATATAAACTTTCACAAGATTAAATATGAATATCAATGACAAAATAAAAAATCCATGAGGTAAAAAACATAAGAATATTTTTCATCTCCATGGATCACTATCGTTCATAGAAGAAGACCACTCATACCATCACCAATAGTGTGCACAATCTGGCACCCAGAACACATTCCTAGGAAGTAGAGGAATACCCCATGAGTAAACCCCATAAAAATTTCAATATCAATCCCATAGACCAACGAGATTAGAAAATATAGGAAATACCGATGAAAAAAACACTTGATAATAAAAAAAATGGAAGACGGATTGAAGGTAAGCTATCCACATAATTTCTCTAGGTAACCCATGTACTTGTTCATTCAAAATTTGTTAAAATGTATTGGAAAAATTTCAAAACAATTTCACAATAAATTTCAATGAATTGAAAATAACCATTTTCATTACATTTATCAACTCCCAATGAAAACCTTTTTTCTATTAAAACTTTTTTATACACACAAAAAACTATTATTTGAATTCATTTTATAATTAATATTATAATATAAGAACAATAAGGTTCATCAACATAGGCTGGAGACAAAACCACCAACCCTGATACTTAGGTCATACATGCCTACATTGGGATCCACCAACGATGAAAAATAGCAATTCCAAATGAGTCCCTAAAATACAATCCCAAAATCATAGGATTGATCCAATTGAAATAAAGGATCAGCAGAGAAGAGTAAATACCAAAAACCTCAAGAATTAATCCCCACTACACCATGAAAAACAAAGGAAAAAACTATATAAAGAGATCACACAAAAGGTCCTTAATGAAGATAAGAGAAAACACCAACATAGATCGACAAATCTAATAATGAAACCCAAGGGTGCTTCTATGATTAATGGAAATGAAGAAATAGAATGGTCTCTTACCCAGAGAGACACAACACAACTGAAATATTGGTTGAAAGACGAATAGATCAATCCAATAAGAGAATTGTCTACCAAAACAACCTGAGAATTTATCTAGGTCAAGGGAAATGATGTTAGAAGAATGAACCAAAATAGACACATATTAATTATTGTTTTAAAACACATATGTTTGATGTTACATGATTTGTAACTACCAGATCCTTATATATGGTTGAAACCCCATAACCTCACATTAAAATTCGACATTTGGTTAACTCAAAACATCTAAGCTCTCTTCATATCATGTAAACATTCAAATCTTGAATCCTTTCAAGAATTTCACTAAGTAACTCTTACATGTTGTGGAATATTCTTACACTGTGTGAAATACTCCTATATCCTAGAGAAAAAACCCAGTTAAAGAAATTTCCAAAAAACATGTGACCTCTACATTATAAGTATCCTCCAAATTCATTATCAACCCTATATGGAAAATAAAAAATAAAAACCATGGAGTGGTTATAGATAAACATAATAATCTGTAATAAGATTTTACGAACTATCCACTATAATGAAATTTGGTCCCCAGGAAGTCATGTAGAATATATAATCCCTTGAAAAAGATGATTCCACGATTCCCACATCAATGAATCACATTCACATGTTTCTTGAGAAGCTGATTTGTGTTTACATAGAACACTGACCAATGAAATAAAATTCCAATGAAAAACATTTTCAAAATATAAATGTTTGTCTCTAACTCAATTTCATTCTTAATTTGAATGTGATAGGGATCGTGATGAAAATTATAAAGAGGAGAAATGTGGAAAACATCATGAATACCTATCAATTTAATTGACAATGCAAACTAATAAGAAAAAATTCTAATAAAATCAATGACATTAAATAGTCCAACATCTCTCATGTATAACTTAAACATTTTTCCAAGACATTGGTGACCCAAATGGGGAAAAACATCAAATAAATTCAATCACCAACATCCAATATAACATTTCTCCATCACATATTCCATGTTAATCCAATAGAAACCCTCATGGATACCTTATCCCATTTTTAGACCGGCATTGGAAAAGCCTATATAAATCCAGAGGGTTATAATTACCATGCAATTATCCATTGGTAGGTGTAACAATAGGACACATAGCCTATGTTATCACAAATCATACCTGGACACCAAAATAATTATCTTATGTCATAATACATCATCATACTACATGGATGAATGATCCATGAAGTTTTTTGGAAATTAAACCAGACTGAACTCCCAATAGATGTGGGGATGGAAACCCGCTCCCCAAAGTGGATAATTCCATATGAATAAATACACAAAACATAAATGGTCTACCCATCATATTGAAAATTTTGAAATTTACTAAACTCATCATTGTAGTAATGAATTTATAAAATATACTCTAAGTGATAATATGATAACTGATCACTGGTTAGAAAAATTCAAGAATCCTCTTCTTGATCATCCAAGTGCAACTAAGGAAAAATACCTAAAAGGCTATACTCTTCCTTCAATTCTAGAATATCCCGCGACAATACATTTATACTAAGATAATCTTCAATGAAATTTCCCTTCCCTAGGGTGTAGGAAATATCAAAGTCAAACTTCTAAACGTATTTAACCCATCTTCTATATTTTAGACATGAGTATTTCAAAGAAAATATATTACTAAAAATCTTATCTTCAAAAAATATTGGGATCCTCTTTGGAAAAAGACTGTGCTTCCAACATTTACACACATGTATACCTAAATCAAGCTCTAAATAATGTGTGGGGTAGTTATTATCATACAACTAATGTTGGCGATAGTTTAATGCTACCAAGTGGTCATCTAATGTAATCACTTATCCCAAAACTGGGACATGAAACATTAGAAAACACCATGTGTCCCATAATGGGTTCAGGTAATATCGGGGTAGAAGCTGATGTCATAATTCATTTCAGTTTCTTGAAAGAAGTCTAACACTTCACATCCCATGTGATTTTCACCACATTCCTAGTAATATTAATCAATGGTGATTCCATATAAGGTAAATACATTAGAAACTATATGTATTATCCATCAAATCTAGGGAATCTATGCATCTCAATAATTTTTTTTGATTTCTTCCAAGATTATAAATCCAAAAAATTCTCAGGATCAACTGATAAGACAAGTTCAGAAATATTGTGCACTAATAACATCACTTATTGATTATAGAAACTAAATTTTGAATGTTTTCCATAGAAATAGTGACTAATAAAAATTTTAAAAACCAAACCCAAATGGTTCTCATCCACATGCTTATATTTCAAATAAAACATAATATCATCGATGAATAATACCAAAAATGTTTCAAAATATTAGTGGAATACACAATTCATCAAAGCCAAAGAAAATTAAGGATCTTTAGTTAGACCAAAAGGAATAAAATGATATTAATAATGGCCACATCTATTCCTGAATTCTTTCTTCAATATATCAGACTCTTGAACATTTTCCTAATGATAACTTGATTGAGGATCAGTCTTTGAGAAACATGTTTCCCCCTTTAACTAATCAAAAAAATAATCCACATGAGGTAAAGGTTATTTTTTCTTAAATACTACCGATTCCCACTTCTGATTGTCCAAAAACAACCGAAGTGAAGTATATTTCCTTTTCATAAAGTGCACAGGGGTTTCCCAATGAGAATCTCTAGGTTGAAAAAAAACTATTCCCAATAATTAATCAAATTGAATATTGATCTCCTTCAGTACTGCTATTTTTATATGATAATAAGGTATCGATATAATCTATGTACCTAGAACCATATCAATTTTAAACTCTACCTCTCTATCTAGAGGAAGAATTGAAATGTACTCTAGGAAAACATCTAGAAATTCATGATTAACAATTGGATGATGAAAAACAGAAGACTATCATCAGGATAAATCACAATAATATAAAATCAAACCCCTGAGCTATGGGTTGGAGGGTCCTATGCATCCACAAATCATTTCCAACTCCCCTTGAAACACACAAGTGTTAACATTTGAATCAAGAATAAAAAAACAACCATAATAAGAATAAAACTAAGCTTGATGTTCAGAAACTCAATCAATACCAATAATAGCGAAAAACATATCCAGATCATGAATGATAAATTCTAAGACCAACTCGACATTAACAACCATTAATGATCAAGAAGGAAACCAAAACACCTACACATTCCTCTCTCAAATAGTTTTATCTAACAACATGTTAAAGGGAATAAGTTCAATTGAATGATTAAGAGTATTAAGAAAACATGTAGATATAACTTAGTGGAAGGCATTATTATCAAATAAATATATTTCTACAGAAGATGTAATAAGGACTGTACCTCTCACTATTGTTGGACCTACACTAGAGTCAACTGGGAACTCATCTACTATGTGAATGTTCTACACTCCTGAGGCTTGTGTCAAGGTCCCTTTAGAACCTAATGATTTTGATTGTGCCATAGTAGCCTTGGGATATGATTAACCCTAACAACAACAAGGGAAAGTCGTAGCCTAATAGAAGTATTGTAAGTGACCAATGAGTCCAAAATTGTTCAAATTCATTACATGAAAATGAAATAAGTACATATGTGTTAAAGATATCTACATTGATACAATGTTAAAGGCACACTGATAGCTGTAATAGACAGTTTAGAGGAGTCTTTCTTCTGATCCATAGTTACATTACCTCTACAATGATCCTTCCACTTATTTTTCACCCCATAAACACCACTAACACTGACACTACATGAATGATAGGGGATATTAACTTTCTTGGAATTTCCATCACATCCATTATGGACCTCTCTATCATTTCATCATAGGTATAACATTTTAAAATAAATACATGTGATATGACATCCAGTCAAAAACCATACTAGTACTTCTCAGCCTTCAAATGGTCATTCTACATCACATCTGGAAAAATATAGACCAGATCAAAAAAATTTCTATTGTATGCCAACACTAAATTCTCTCCTTTATATAATGTCGTGAACTCTAGATACTTATACAACATCAGATACTCTTGAAAAAATTAATGCAGGAAAAGTGTTTCGATAACCTTCTAATCATAGTGCACATGTTTATATGCATTCACTATATAATTTCACCGTTGATTACTAGAACCCTCAAACCGTAATGCTTCTCACTTAAACATGCATTCTCTATTGTCTCTAGGATGTTGAAGAATTGATGGATCATATCCACCTAGTCCTCTTTCTATTGAGGCTCATTCGATCTTTTAAATGACATTTGCTTCTCAAGCAAGAATTCTTGAGATTGATCTATCTCTCCTATAGCTCCTGGATATACCTCAACAACTACTTTTTAAACTCATTGGATATCCTTATCAACAACAATTTAATCCCTTACAATATTCTCAATGATATTATGATCTACTGGGGTAATCCCTTGAGGAGCATGTGGTGTACCCTCCTCCGGAACTAATAGAAGAGGTCTCAAAGGCATATTGTTGCAAACCGATTCATAATAATGATCATACAATAAAACAAATCTCAGTTCAAACCACAATACTGATAAGTTGATATTGATATTTAAAACAAAAACCAACGTATAGACACATATCACAACTTACCATGGTAACATGTGTCTCGTCATGAAAAAAGAAAACCAGGAACTTATCAGAACATTCCTCTCAATTCCCAAAAATATTATCTCTGGTCTAACACATGTCCACGTCATGGAATTTTTAGGAAATACCACATCTGGTACCATGTTGAAATGAATCAATCTTTGTTACCCTAAAATTTGTAACCGAACCTGATCCTCAACAAATTACAAGGGCATTACCAATCCCCATATGCTAAAGAAAATCACTCATTCATTGAATAAATAACTAGAGGAAATGATTTCTCCAAACCTATGAAAACACATTACATGTATACAAATGTAAAATAATTATACATCAAAATTTTAATGAATATATTAATTAACTATATGAAAATATTTTAGACCATAAAAACAAATAAACTATCCCAAACACCAAAGGGCATATCAAACTGCAAAGGACCAGATCCAAACTACTACTCTATATGATGGTGTGGACAACTTCCACCATCTCACCACCACCTACCCAAACTAGTTGACACTAAATCTCCCTGCCTCACTATAGTTCCTTAACTCTCCCAACAATGGATGACACAAAAAGTTCCTTGCACCACTGAATAAGTGAACATGTTGTGAGAAAACATGGTCAATTGGATCCCACCCAGGTGTTTCATAACGAGACTCTGTATAAAAACTCATGTAATATCATTTTATATTAAACTTGTAATAATAAGTATTAAATAAGTTTTATTTAAAACAAGGTAAAAATTTTCTATTTATCAAAGTCCTAAAACAAAATTAGGTATGTAAACATCAAATCAACTTTTCAATATTATCACTCAAAAGATAAAAAATCATACCAAGGACAAAAAAATGACAAGAAGAAAAAAAATTGAAGCACAACGTATTATCACCAAGGAACATAATTGGTCAGATAAAAAGACTCCTCAAACCACAATCAATCAAGTGCACAATCTAACTCCTAGAACATAGGTACAAGAAGAAGATGAATACCCCATGAATTAACCCCCTAACAAAGTAAATATCATTACCCTAGGATAACAGGCCATAGAAATACCCATGGGAAAACCTCCTAATAATCACATATAATGGATTATGACCTCATGATAAACCATACACATATTTAATTAAGGTAACAAATATGTTCTTTTGTTCAAAATTCATTATAATTTATTGAAAAACTTTTCAAAAACTTTTCACAATCCATTTAAATGCTTTGAAAATACCATTTTTCATTCCATTTGTCAAAAACCATGGAAAGACATTTTTTATTTAAAAACAATTTTCAATGCACACAAAAAAATCCAAACAATTACTTTTATAAATCAGTTTGAATAATAAGAACAACAAGGTTCATCAACCTAGGATACAAATGGATCCACCTAACTAGAAACTAGGGTCATGCAAACCATCAAAGGGATCCACCAATGATGAAATCCTAAAATGCCAATGGATAAAAAATAATACAATATACATATATTTATACTGATAGAATTGAAAAATAGGGTTGGTGGAGAAGTGAAGATACCAAAAACAAAATGAATTATTTTTCGTTGCACCATGAACAACAATGGAATAACATCCAAAATGACATCGCTCAACAAATATTTGAAGAAATGAAGAAGAAACACCACTTTTAATCAACTGATCTAAATATGAGACACATGTGTGACACCATGACCAATGAAAATGAATATGAATATAGGGAACTTACCCAGAGATATGGTCAACAATTTCAACAGACATTGAATGTCGAATAGTTTGATATAAATGGAGAAAAGTATCCAAATATGTCTTAGGAATTTCAATAGGCTGAGAGAAATGATGCTTGGAGAATGAACAAAAAAAATATATTAATAGGCATATTTTTATCTATGTACATGGGACGTTACATGATGGGTAACTTTCAAGGCCTTATATATGCCAGAAAACCCACCGCCTCATATTAAAATATGACTTTTTATTTAACTCACTATGAGTAAGAAATCTTCACATTTTTTAACCATTCATTGTGTGAATCATTTCATGACTTGGATCTAGGAACTCTTGCATGTCTTTTAGCTTTTTTACATGTAATAAAACTCTACAACAATCTATAGAAAAATACGGTTAATGATAAGAGTGGAAAAAATATGTGACTTTTCCCTCATACGTATCCTCTCAATTCTTTCTGAGGCCTATAATAGAAACAAAAAAAATTAAAAAACGATGAGGTTAAGGATATACCAGAATTATTGGTAATAGGATGTTAAAATCGACCTTCTAAATTTAATTATTTAATGAAAATGAATTAATGTACTTTAAAATTACTTATTTTCTATATTCAAAAAAATTATAACATTTCAAAAAAAATCCCAAAATATCGCTCATAATTATTTTTGATATGGTGATTAAAAATGTTATTTAAATTATATATAATAAAATTTACAATAGTTCCTTAAATTAATAATAATATTTTCTCACCAAAATAAATAAAAAAAGTTTATGGGAAAAGATTTTTTTCATGAATATGATGTCTTTATTAAATGTTTCGTTCACATTTATTAAATATTTATAAATACATTTATTTTGTGCATGCAATTTATTTATATATAATAAATTATTTAATAAAAATCATACCTTCCACATTAAATTCAATGTTATAATGGTTAATTTTTAATAATAATATTTTCTGCTTCGTTTAAGCCCAATGTTGTGTGTGGTATACAATATTGAATATTTTGTTTTTTTCATCATGGGGTTTTACATTAAATTACAAAAATATCAAAAAAAACCTTCCTAGATTCTATCAATAAATACGATAGATTATTCTTCTTTAAAAAATATCATCCCTTATATTCTTAAGGTTAAATCCAAATGTGGTTTCTTAAAAAATATTTATAACTCTTATTATAGAATTTTTAATTTTATTTCTTCTTCTACCTCATATCTATACATGGTACCCATTATGAAATAATTAATTCAGTATATTACATATAATTAATTATTATTTTTGTTTTTATAACAACTATAAAACCTATTACCATCCAGTATAATTGGAAAAAATCACCAGTGGATAAATAGAACATATTGTCCACACAAAGAAGTGTAATTATAACCACATTAGATAGACTGTTATAATTATGGATTTAATAGATTTATATTTTAATTATTATTATAATTTATTATACTATATATTTTAATTAATATCTATATATCTTTCATTCCATCAATTAAAAAATGGAAATAAAATTTATGTATACGTATGAACTACTATCTCCAGGAAGAGTGTAGTTCATTTTTATATATCTAACCTTTTTGGATGAATCATAATATATATATATATTATGAATGAATTTATATGATATTTATATCATTGTTATCATTATTCAGGTTATGGAACATGATAAAAAAACAATGAGTAGAATTGTAAAATTGAATCACCGTTGGCAAAATGGAATATTTATCACCTGGAAAAAATTTTAAATAATGAATTTTTAATAAAGATCAATTTAAATGATATTAGTGGATCAAATTTTATAATATAATTATTTAAATTATTCTATTATAGAATTCTAAAAAAAATTTATACAATATATAAGAGGATAAATTTTTTTCAAAGATAGTGGATCTTTTGGAAAGGGATTTTCATCTCACCGTTATTTTTACAAGACATATGTCAAATTCACATCTTATTATATTTTTTTTGTGTGTATACTATCAATTAGTTTATTTTTTGAAATTTATCCTGAAAACTATTATTATTTACATATCCATATAATTTTTATCTTTCGTGAGGTTTTTATTCAATTGTTTTCAAAATGGTATGGGTTTTATGTAAACTTCCCATTGTTTATCAATATTTTTATGATTATGTTTCTGGAAATGTACATCATCGTATAACACTAAATAATTTCATAAAATTTATCATCTTAACGGTATGTCCTAAGATTACATTTTTTTCTCATTTTATTATCTCTTTTAATGTAATAATGTGACTGGGAAATAATTTTTTGAAAATCTACTTTTTTTCTATATTTAGTAGATAATCATTTAGATTCCACATAATTGTTTACTAAAGATTATTTCAAGATTGTTATTATTATCATTATATTATTTTTAATGAAAATTTTACCCATGATTAAATATATTTTAAAATGAAATAAAATAAAAATTATATTAATTTCTGGAATGAGTTACTTTTGAATTTTTAAAGAAAGTGTAAAAAAGAATATTTTTTTAACACACATGACATAAATGTTATTTTCCCCTATAATAACCACTAAGTTAATTGAATATTACATCACATTATTGAAAATTTATTTTCAATTAAAATAATTTCATTTATTTTTTGTAAATTTATACATATTAATAAAGTGACCTCATTGTAAAAATGGTATTTTCATCATGAAATGTTCCTATGATCTTTTAAATGAATTTTCAAAATATCATAACATCAGTTGATGTCACATAAGATTTAATATATAATATATAAAATGTTACCTTCCAATTTAGTTATATGGATCGATAATGATGATGAGTTTATGAAACACATTTCATTCCCTTATATAAATTATTTCATGACGAATCCCTTATGCTACACGTTTCATTTTCACAGTTTATACTACGATTCAACTTTTATGAAACACTATTTCACACAAGTTTGATATGATGAAGGTTTTATGATATTGTGGAATATAAATACATTTTTTTAAGTGATGGGTGGACCAATAAATATATATCCCTACAATTATTTTTTAATGATTGATATCTCATAAGATAATATGGAATACAATAGGGAGTGAACCTAGTACAATAATGGACATTTACACTCTCACAGTTTCAGGAATTATACTTTACTATGGATATGATGGAATCTAGAGTAAATCTAATCCACCATAATAGTCTTAGATGTTATAATTGACCCTTGAATTGATTTTTATTCCTATGTTTATGCCACAAGCTTATGTTTTATGAAAATATTATACTCTCATGGATCATGTTCCTTTATTATTTTATCATTCATGTCTTATTAACATCTATGTTACATTCCATTATTGAAGATTGTGATCTACGATATGTGGGTTATTGTTTTGAAATGGTAATCATACATTATCATACTCTTATGCTCAGGTTATAATTAAATGATCTTTGATATCTCCTTTATTTACCCAAAAAAATAATCTACAATCACCCATTACTTTTTTGTCCTTAGGATATGTAAAAATATTTTAAATATGATACTTCTTGGAAGTGTGATAGTCATTATGAACATAGTGGGATATGATATTTTTATCTATTGTGCATTTTCTTTATCCTTCCATGTTTTAAAAGGTAGTAGATATATATGATTCTAGTGTCGATAATTTTTTTATGTAATAATTATTCCAAATATTTATTACCAAGTCATATTATAACCATACGAAAGCTAATTTTTATGATAACATTGGGGTTATGTATTATTGTTTGTAAAAAATGGGACAATATAGTGAAATCATTTTTCGAACGAGTAAAAATGAAAAGGAAAAAAATGTATAGTGGGTAGAATGTAATAATTAAAAATGAAACAAAATCTATAAGAACTTGGTTTCATAATAAAATATATTCAAATTGAAAATGTGTATAAATCATACTCTCAAAAGATTGTATGAGAATAATTAATGTTTGTTAATATGACCATATATATATATAAACACATTGTGAAAAGTGATCCATGTGTTTCCAAAATAAACCATTAAAATTATCTATAATAATATAGTCTATTTTAATTAGACTTACAATTATATAAAGATATATAAATAAAAATATATATTTAATAGTAGGAGATATTATATCTATATATATATATATATTAATAAATAATTATTGTATTTAGAATAATTATCTAATGATAAAAAATATAATTGTAGTATCCTATAGAAATAATTGTTCATAGTTTGAATATTTTTTCGACACATTATATGTTCTTTAATGACTAATCTATAATATATAGAATTTGAAATCGATTTTTTTTAAAGCATTGAATTAAAACATCGAAATTAACTTACATTTTTTTGTTTTTTGTATTGAAAATATTAAATTTTATATGAACAGGGAAGATATAAATTTTCATTCCAAATAAGTTTAATGACATCATTAAAGATGAAACAATAATTAATAATAATTTATCCATGAAATATTATTTTTTAATTATTAAAATGTTGTACTTAAAAATATTACTAATAATTTTCAAAACAAAAAATAAAATTTTAATTGCTAAAATATTATTTTATTCTACTAATATTTATTTTTGATTCTTTTTTTGAATCAAATACTAAAAATCAGAAACTTAGTTTCATAGGTGATTATTTAACAATAAAATACATATTTTTAAATCAATCTCTACAAATATTCATAAGGATGAATGATATTCATAATATAAATCCAAGATAAAATTACTCAATATATTATTCAATGATACTCAACCCCCTGAGATATAAATACACACATTATCCATCCATTTCATATTACAATAAAAACATATTAAATTTCATAGGATCGACAAAAAAAATATCTAACCCATTTGACCATTTTATTTGATTACTAGATCTCTTTAAAAAAACCTTATATCAAATAATTAAGACTCCCTCCAATGTAAATATTCTGAAAAATAATGTAAGGGTTTTTAAAAACCTTATATATTATTTTATATTTTCGTATTACACATTTTATAGAATAATTTATTTTTATATAATATTAAAATTAATTATATTTGTATTAACTTTTTTCCAAAAAAATGAAATAGTTATTAGTTTTTATCTTCTATTTAACGGCTAATAAAAATCCCATTAACACAATGGTAAATTTGTAAAACCTACGTCATCGATGATGTTTATTATTTTGACCTTTAATTATTAGTTTTAATCTTTTTTATATGTATATATATAATATTAAAATTATAATTAATTAACATATAAGATTTTGTAATGATGAAATAATAATAATAATAATGGAATTAAAAAATATTCATGGTAATTCTATGGGTATAAAATAAGAATAATGAGAAATATTCATTAACTTCTCTTTATAAACTAAAATGTTGAACTATGATATTTTAATTAAATTGAAACATTAATTTAAATATTATGTAACATATAGAACCATTAGTCAAGAAAATTATCCAGTGACTGTTATACCAAAACTATTTATAATCTCTGGTGTGAACATCTTCAAATGATTGACATAAGCAACATGAATCTATTGTGTAATGACAAAATGAATTAAAATGAATAATAATAATATAATTGATATGAAAAATGTTCTTTATAAACTTCCAAAAAAATAAATTTTGAAAACTCGTAATGTTAGATCACATAAGTGGCTGTTTAGGAGTTGAGGAAATAGGTTCCCATATAAAGATGTATCAGTATTATATAATGTTTCATTATTTCATGTCATCCCATATATGTCATATCTATAAATATATGAATTTATATGTTACTATATTTTATTTATTTTTGAGTTACTACATATGTTTTTACCACTCTAATAAATTAATAATATAAGAATTATGTTATAGTTAGGATATTTTCATGATCAATCTCATTGGGATTATATATCTATTTCTAATGTTGTTTAAAATGTTTTTTTACTTTATAGTCATAACAGAGTATAAATTTTTTTAGATAAATTTTCTATGAATTTATATACCCATTCTATTTAATCTCAATGATTCATACTTAATTCATTTATTATTGAGTTTATAAGGGGTTATATTAAAATTTGTTATTATTTTAATATATTGTTTCACTATTTGTAATAATATAAACTAGATGTTATCACAAAATTATTTTAATCCTACCTTATTATTTTCCCAGTATGCTTTACATTTTAATCATCTCATTTACCGTTGAATATATTCAAATATTATATCAATCATTAATTGGAATGGATTATCTTCTCAATTACATTCATGGAGACATATTACATAATATCCAAATATTAAATTTTATGTGGTGTATATACTACCCATTTGAATTCATTAATCATATATACATTTTGATTCATTGGTTGTATACTTCAATTTCACATTTTCTATTTCACTTTATTTTTATTCATATATTACTAAAGTCATATTGGGAATTTTAATTATCTATTATTTATGGGGGATTATTTATATTCTATATAGAGGATATTTAATTTTAATATATATAATTGTTTTTAGTTTATATGGTTAAAAAATATTTAATTACAACAAAAATTAATTTTTCACATCTATTACATTCCATTACATTCATTTGAAATATATTTTATACATTTAAAATATTATAAATTCATTTCCAATAAAAAATTTTACAATTGAATATATTTTTATCAATGTTACATTTTAAAGAAATAATTTTATTTTTATTGTAAAAAATTTATAAAACATATTCATATTACTGTAAGTAAATTTTATGAAAAATTATGACTAAACTATTATTCTCAATATTAATGATAATTTCATCATAATTTAAAAAATTGAAAATATATTCAACAATCCAAAAAATTTTCTTATCTACCTATTAATGATATTTTAGAATATAAATACTCTTTTAAATACCATTAATTGAATTTTATTTTTGTTAGTTTGTATATCATTATTATTTGTTATTCATTTTTCATATACCGAAATAAATTATTTACTCATATAACAATTATCATATTTCTATGCTATTTTTTAAATTGAAATATTTTTTAGAATTTTGATTTATTAATAAATTTATCCTATATAATCATCAATGATGTTTTATAATAACCTATACTTAATATAATTATGTGCTAGATGCGAGGATTTGGGATCCTAGGGGCGGTGTTGTTGGGCCCCTTGATCTCAGATCACCAGAAGAAGTTTTGGGGGCTTTGGATGATAGGTCGGTGAAAGGGGAATTGTATGGGACACAAGATGGGATCCTGACAATGATGCAGGTCGCCGATGAATTGTTGAGTCGGTAACGATGGGCTACTATCTTGAGGTAATCTAGCGTGATCGGGAGACATGAGATTACGCTGACAAAAGCAATGAACACATGCATCGGGCTGTAGATGGTCTCAGGATGTGGTACTATGGTCTAGTGTTGGTGAAAGCTATTTGGACAGGGATGTGGACTTTTTTTGTTGGAGGGGACTTTGGGTGACAGGTCATTTGGTGTCTGCTTATGGCTAGGTATGATAACTTCTAATGGAAGAAAGGTTGGTGATGGCGACAGGCGTTGCGGGTAGGCGACGACCCTCAGGTTGTGGTTGTGTAGGGTAGGATGAACAACCTGGTCTTCCCATGAGTTGATGGTTTGGGCCTCAGGTTGGTAGTGGGTTTGCGGGTCTAATTTAGGCCATTAGTTCAAGAGATTTGGGATTGGGATGTATTTGATTGATGGTGTGTGGGTCTTTGGACAGTTTGGTTTTTTTGGGCAGCTTTGTTTGGCCGTTATTTTGGTTTGGTGGTGATTCCTATGTTTCATGTTTCATGTTTTCCTGAATTTCTATTTTCAGTAATAAACTTTTAGGACTGATCTCGCTCGAATCCTAAACATTCTTGGTATATCTAATTTCATTCCATTGTGATTTCCACATATATCTTCTAATTCAATTGTTTTCACCTATAAATCTATACTACATGATTGAAATTGTAAAATTATTAACTCGACTATAAACCCACTTATTATACACTATGTGAATACTTTATAAATTATTAATATACTTAATGAGTATTTATCTAGATATATAATTTATCTATCTGGAGGATATCTATATATCACCATCATTATATATCCTACATTATTTTCATGTGCTAATAATTTTATATCCAATGCTAAATCTAATATAAAATTCATGCTCTTGTGGTACACATATGCATGGACATATCATTATGTGATGGATATGTGAAAAAATATATTTCCCTATAATATTTTTGGGAAAATTATTAAATCTCATGATATAACAATATTTATGGTATTGAGTAAATATAATACTCTATGGTTATGTATAAATAGAGAAAAACTAACACAATATTTTTATATGATCTGGGAGTAATCCTAATACACTATATTGTGAGGGAATTTTTTCTAACACATGTAATTTATAAAATATACTAGTTTTATATTTAACATTTATGTTATTAATTTATTTGAGAAACATATAGTTTAAACTTTATATGTCTTCATTTTATGTCGTAAATGTTGTTTTATATTCCAGGTTAATGTAATTTCATATAATTATTTACTATTTATTTATTGAATTATATAATTTTAATATAATATTTTTTATTGGAATTTGTGATATTTTTTTCAGATATATATAATGATAAAATATTATGGTATTATTTTATAGATATATGATATATAAATATTTATGAAATGGAGGGCCATCATATTATTTGTAGGTACAAACCAAAAAAAACGTTTTTCTTCAAATTTTAGTGATTCACATGTTATATAATAACATAAAAATGCAATCAAAACTTTCTATACATACTATACATCAAAATAAAAAGGAAATATTTCAAAATCAAATTATATTTCTAGTTAATCATGGAATTTATAACATTATTTTGATCTCGTTTTTCACTATTCATTATATTTTTTTCATCAATATAAATCTTCCCATGAACATCAGTGTATTAAGTCTTGGATTACAGTCATCAACCCTTGTATAGAGTACATCTTTTATATGAGAATAAATTATTTAGATACAATAATATATTTTATATTTATATTATATAGTGAATTATATTCAAATGATATAGTACTTAATCTTACATGAGTTAATATCACAAGAGATAATCTGACATGGTTTGAAGTGAGTTATTATCAAATAAGGTCATATTTACCATTATATGGGGAACATAAATTCTATATAAACCTTATATAACTATATATATCTAATCTGATATGACATAATAATCACATACCTTCACATATTTAATATGATGAAAAAAATTAATATGTCAGGATCAAGGAAGACTTATTCCCACCTGATCATGAAATTATTCTGAAATGGGTTAGTTTTAATCCAATAAAACAGATCTAATTTGAATTAGTTTTAATCCCACTATATATATTATATCATGTATTAATTTATTAATTATCCAGCCCCACATATTCTTATTTGTAAACATGTCAGTTCCTAACTCTGTTATTCTTAATAGATTTGTTCAAAATGATATTTTTCCTAATAAAGCTAAATTATTCATTATGTAATTTAATCAAATCTATTCAAACATTTATAAACCTCATCACGGTTTAATATTATGTATCCTAGATCCATGTTATTTGTACTATGGATGGATTATTTGAACTCGGTTTTATATTTATTTTAAAAATTCTAAAAGTTTATATAAAATTGTTATAAATATATTCTAATAATATATAAATAATATATACATATAACTTAGAAGAAATAAATTTAAAAAAATTAAACAATGAAAATTAAATTGTTAATGAATTTTAGTTACCATTAATATATATATTAATTATACTAGATCATTTATAAAACATAGAGAGTATAAATTATAAACTAAGATATCATATTCAATGAAATTAGATTAATTTTATGGACCTATTATTTATGTAACCATCTTATAATTCTTCATGTTCTACCATACATAAATATCCATGTGTATTTCTTATGAATAATATTATTATTTATATATTTGTAATTTTAAATTTATGAGAATTTAAAATTTTTACCATTTTTAGGACATTAGTTATGATGTGAGAATTTTTTATTAGAATAATTTCATGAAATTATATTTTATAGAAAATTCATGTGAATCAACATAAATTGGAATTTATTTATAATCTATAAAAATTAATGTGACATGATAAAATAAGGGTTGTGAAATAATTACCTATTTTTATTTTATAATCATCATGATATTTCAAATCTCATTCTTAACCCTTAAACAATATTAATTAATAGAACATCCATCATGATTTATCTATAAAATAAAACATACCCTAGCCTTTTCCAAAAATATAGTGTTAACTTCTTATCAATATCCAGCCCATATTATTTCTCTTAGGATGATTTTACTAATACTTTCACTTTATGTCATAAGAATATGTTCATAATATTTTCTTACAAAGTTCATCCTTACGAAATTATTTTACATTCCCACATAAAAATGATGTACTACCATGTCTAAAAACTAGGTGATAACCATAATTTCATTCTGTTAAGGTCAACATATCACTATAATAATAATATTATATATAAATAAAAATGGTTTTGTAATCATTCTTTCAATTTATAACATTCATGTTTCGGTCTCTTTAACCACCCAACAATTGAGGATACTCGATTTTTAAAATAATTAATATTCAATATTAATAATATAGGAATAAAAAATAGTAGTTTCATATCAATTTTATTATGATATTTAAATAAAATATCAAAGGTATTTTTTAAGTATATTAAATAAACATACTGAGAAATTTTTTCAAACATAAATTTTTATATGTTATTGCTTTATTTATTTACTGGATGTAATTCAAATATATACCATCAGACTTAGGGAGTATATGGAAGCATTAAAAAAGAATATAAAACCATTACAATTAGACATAATATTTTTTGTAATTATAGACTTAATAATAATAAAATGAACACCCATGTAAAATTCATCAAATAATTGAGAAAAACATGATCATAATTGAAAAAGAATTATAAACATTAAAAATTATAAGAGTTATGTAAATTAATAAAAAAATATTATTCATGAAGTTTAGAATGTATGTACTGAGTCAGGAAATAGGTAATGGTTTTTTCTTCAAATTATTTCTTTCATGTTTTAGCTTATTTATGTCAACAATCTCCTTTTTTCCTATGAACATAACTTCATATAATTTTATGGATCTTTGTAAAAATTTCATGCTTCACATTTCTTTCTCTCTCTTCAGGGTTTGATTAAACCATTTTTTAAATATATATATTATTTGTTCAAATTAATTTTTTGTTCAAATGGGTTGAAATTTATATTTTTCTGAGTTTTATTGATGAAATAGTGAAATGAAGGCTCGTATATATTTCAATCATGTTATATTTATTGCATATTACTAATGATAATTTTTGGTCCCGTGAAATATCTACCTAACACAGTGGGTGGTGATTTATATTCTATAGAAATTATATTGGAGTTAACTTTATAAAATTTATTCAATTAGTAGTTATTGGAATTTACTAGTGATGTGAGTTATTTGAATTAATTGGAGATTTAATCAATTATAGGTGATAATGATTAATTATAGGTAATATGGATATGATTTTTAATTTAACCTTCCTGGTTATTATAACACCTATATTTTCTATGATAATGATTTTTTATTGTGTTTTCTTAAGTTATGATGTTTCAAAATCAGTTTTTTGTTTCTTTGGAAGGGATTACGATTAGAGAAGGGAGTCTTGAATCAATTAATTTACTAGATTATGGTCGAAGCCATGGTGGAGGCTGTAGTCTGAGCAATGTTACTCTGGGTTTTTTGATTGACCATGGTGTGTATATAAAGATAAGTATAATTCTACGATGTTTCTACAATAAGGGATCATTATTTTCATTTGAATGGGAATTGGGAGAGTCTTACTATGTGAAACTAGGAGAATAAACACACTATAGGAGGTGGATGTTGTGTTTTTTGGAGACTGTTATGCATTTAAGGTGGTGTATAGAAAATAAAACCCATTTTTGAAGGTTTTTCTGATTTTTGTATAAATTGGTACCCCTAATTAAAATGGTGATCATGAAATTGATAGGGGAGGCCATAGTGTTCTTGCTCATGTGAAGGTTGAGATAGAATTAGTAGGTTGGATATAACAAAATGGTGTCCTCCATGATATGTTATTAGATATGAAAATTATAAATTAAACTGAATATTTTATATGATATGTTGAGTAGTTATGGAGGCCTTCTATTCTTTTGAAATTCCGTCCACAATTCCATTTTACCAGGAAGGGTGGTGGAAACATTAAATTATAAAAAATATAAAACATAAAATATGTTTTGAGGAGGATTTACATTCTAGTGTTTTAAATGTGTGAGTTATTATTTAGGGTTATTTAATGTCATCTTTAACGTTTTTTACTATGTAAAACTTCTATGATCCTCTCCACTCCAAAAGGATCAAAATAGATGGATATGGATATAATCTTGAAAAACTCGTCTCTATTATAATGGGGTTTCCCTAGAAACTACTGGCCTAACATGTCGTAGATAGGGGCTTGTCTAACACTCTAATTTCAAGACGAAAATGAGTGGTAATTGTTTTAATTGAAATAAATTTTTTGATTCCTACAAAAAAATATTAAATTAATATTTTTTGATAAAAATTCCATTATTAGATTTTGTTTAAAATGTGAAAATTTTGAATTGTGATAAATCCTTTCTTTCATGGATAACAATTTAATAAACATGAGGTTCTATAAATCACGATGGAAATTTTTGTAGGGCCTTATTGGTTTGTAAATGGATATCAATTTGGAATAAAAAGGCTACAGTATGTTGACATGGGTTAGTGTACCTTTTTGTTATGAATTTATAATGTTATTTTTCTATTCATACTTCGATTATATTGATGATTTTAGGGGAGAAATAATAAAACTAACATGTGATGACTTGAGTTAGCTAAAATTGGGTTCTTGTAGAGACCCAAAGCTTGACGTACTTGGACATTACATTACTTTTGCGGAATACATAATACATAACAAAAAAACACACATGGATCGTAATATATTATTGTCTTTGGAAACTTGGAACGTAATTTTCTAATCGTGGTGAAAGATCTTCAACATCTCCCATAAAGATCTTCCCCCTTTGTTTTCTTACCTAAAACCTTTCTTTATATCATGGGGAAAATAAAACATATAAAGGGTGATCTCAAATGCTCAATAAGGTTAAGCATGGCTAAAATAAAACAAATCATATAAATTTGAACTTAAAAACATGAACATAATGTTTAAACATCAAAAGCTTTAGCAATGACATAAAACATGGATGTACGTAAGGCATAGATCATTAAAAACATTAAACATGATAAAATAGCATGGGAGTAAAACAAGTAATTGTGGAAACCATTCAGCACATGTTATGATTTCCATAGTAGCCAAGTCATTGCTGCCAAGACAATCTTAGTGGACAAAGTCCCATTCTGAATCGAGTTCACTCCTCGTTTCAGTCCTGTAACACTAAACCAGAATAACTTACTGTTCCAGCCATGTCTATATCATGAGATATAAATCTTTACCCAATTAATTGGAGGGAGATATAGGTCCCACCCATCTCATAATGAAATCATTCTTACTTGTGCCACAAAATAAACATACATCATTCATAATAACCCAATAAATAAAATGGGTTTCATAAACATCATCCCATAATTACATAATCCATATAAAAGAAATGTATATAATTTCATAATAAGGAAAGTGAAACCATAAAAATCATAGAGAAATTATACTTTAAACATACACATATGAAATAATTTCATCTTATATGAAAAATGGTTTTGATAAAACACTTGAAATGAATTCTTGAGGAAAAAATCCTTTCTTCTTCAAAATCATTTTCTTTTCAAAAAATGTCCTGAAATTTTAAATGAAAATGATTTTGTTGAAAATATTTGTGAAATATTTTTGAGTAAGCTTCATGAATATAAGGCTTTATAAAATCTTAAAAATCCTTTCATGCCATATATGTTAAAAAAACATTCTTCTCGTACTTTTGTCAGAAAAGTCAAAAAAGTACCTTGTAGGGTAAATAAAAGAAGATTCCATCCATACCAAGGCGTAAAAGTCAAAATGGGTAAAAAGGAATTTAAACATACATGAATGAATTTTTATAAATCATGGACATGGATGATAGAAATAACCCCAGTATATACTTACGAATAAGCAATCTCGGATAAAAATGAGATTTGCAAAATTATCCCTTACCTTAGGTCTGATATGCTTCGTATGGATCCAAATCTCATGTATAATGATTTAAATAACTTCATTGAATTATTACATAATCATATTCATTTTTATGATATCATATATGTTTCACTTATGATTTTATATTACCCGTTCTTTTGTAAATTCCATGTTAAAGTAGTGTTTTGGGTAAAATCATTTCATTCATCGAATGTGTTTCGACTTGTCGTTTCTTGATATTATTACTTATATACTGATTTACATAATTCGAGAATGTAAAACATGATTTATATATAATATATATTCATCATATACATATATATTATATATCGATAAAATGAATGAAATACACTGTTCATGGAGACGGTATGCCGTACGTACGCATGAACGCTGTTTTCGTTTCCTTATTGAATTGAATGAAACTAAGTAGATGAAATAAATATATATATATATATATATATATAAATCCAGTAGCAATATTATTCCATATATTTCATTATTATTCATTATATAATCTTTATGATCATTCATGTATGGTTAATCATGGAGAATGAATCTCATCGCGTCGTGGAGACGGTAGTCCGTACGTATGCACGAGAGATGATATCGTTCCCATAATTATAGAATTGGAGTTGATGGTATAATATATCAGAATCAGTATGATGATATAATAACTGTATATAGTTATTCTTTACACCATTATACCCATCCATGTAAGGTGTTTTTGGAAAAACATATTACACCACGACGTGGAGACGGTATTTCGTACGTACGCACGTGTGGTGATTTTGTTTTCTGTAGGATGGATAGATGGAGAAATATGGTTGTTTAATACTATTAATAACATACCAGTATATGAGTGATACTGATTTTTTTACTTCATAATGAAACAGCTAAAGAAGAAGAAGTGGAAGAAGAAATAAAGTTGAAAGAATCGGTAACGGACATTACCTCTTCTTTGAAGCGCCTCTTTGAGACCTTCTCTTAGGGCACTAAAATTGCTCTTTGAAGAAGACCAGAACCTATAGGATGTCTATATAGAAGTGAAGAAAAGAATTTGGCAGGGTTTGGTCGAGCTTGAAGGCTCAAAGTGGTGTGAGGAAGAGAGGGAGGAGGTTCCCTTTTTATAAGGGAGGAGAGGGGCACCTTTGGAAATACAAGAAATTTTAGTTTATATTAAATCCCAACCCCACATAAAAACGTCAAAAATGAATAATATTCTAATATTAGATTATATAGGGTTGTTATATAATCAACCAATAAAATTTATACAGGTTAGGAATTTATTTTAAACATTATCAACTTGATTTATCATTATTTAATCAATTTAATTTTATTTGTGGTAATAACATTCTAAATTTTAAATTATAACAAATAATTACTTATTTGTGGTGAATTGTCCATAATTGGATAATTTATAACATTTTATACCATATAAATTTAAATTTATAATTTTTAAATATTTTTGTGATTTTTAATCAATTTTATAATATATTGTTTTTTATAAAATAACAATAGTGTCAATTTTTGACACTATTCATTTATTTGAATTTAAATAAACTATATTCGGAAAATATGTTTCAAATAAAAGCTTTAATAGATTCATAAAAGGTCATATTTATCTAGAAAATTAGTGGAGAAAATTAAATAGTTCATATAATATTTATTTTATTATTTTTAAAACCATTTATTTGGTTTATCTCTTAATAAAATAATTACTAAATCATTTTTGTATAATTATTTAAAATACTGATTTGTTGCATAAAAATTAAAAATAAAATCCTATGATGAATATAAATCTATTACCTTTCAGAATAATACTTTTAATCTAATTATCATCTTAAGATCACAATATTTTATTTGTTATATTTATTAAATTATGAAGGTGATAACTTTGGAATCATTTAAAAACAATAATATAAGTGTCATAATCATCTTAATAAGGATCCAAATGGTCAACAATACAGCTAGTGGATGATTAGGGCTTATATATACACTAATAATAAGTTTTGAGTAGATTTTTGGGCCTTTTGATATGTATTAATATTTCAATAAATACTATATTATTTATTTTTCACTAAATAAATAATTTCTGCATCTCTATTGTATCAAAATTAATGATAATTATTTAATACCTAAAAATTATAGATAAATTCATATGATGTAGATAATTTCATTAGATTTCGGTAGAATATTCATGTTCTAAGTTTCATGAAGTTTATCACTAAATTAAAATTAATATACTTATAATATTTCAGAGAGTGACATGTTGTCACTTTCTTTGGTTTTAATAATAATTAAGTTATTTTCATGGACAAAATTCCATTAGATGATTCTAATCCGCCCTTTAGGTAATATGGGTCTTGTTTTAGACATCAAATAGGATTTTGGAAGGTTTTAGGGTAATTTTGTAGTCTTATATTTACCCTTAATTACACGATTTACCTTTAACTATGGTAAATAAAATTTACCGTTATTACTATTCATAATGCCCAAAAATAAAAAGTAGTCTATTAATAAAATTTAGACCCACTGATTCCAAATATGTAATACATTTTTTAAAATTCAATACATATAAGTTTTAGAAATTAAATTAAAATTAATCCTGTTGTCGGAAGAAAATGGGTTTTTGTTTAAAACATTACAAAAGATTGAATTGATTTAACCTACGAATTCAAGGTAAAATCAATGCTAATGACATACATTATTTTAAATGGCAAAAAATATATTCTATTTATACTTTAATACCATTCAATATTATAATTTAACCACATAAATTATTATGATGAAAAAAAGTTGTTTTTAATTAAAATATAGCGTGTTTTTACTATTCATTAAAATATGAAATTATCAGAATAACATGAAAATTTTATCCAAGGTAAAATTTTATATCCTTATTCCAAAGAATAATTTTATTTTGTAAAATTGAACTTATAAACATGTCAAAAACTAGATTTAATGTGGATGGACCATCAAAAGGCGGCAAAATTACATTTTTCGAAAAGTACTTATTTTACCCGAAAAATTTATTTTGTTCACATAAAATGTTTTAGAAAATTTATAAGATGAATAATAATGTTATTGAATTCAAAATGTGGTTAATTTTATTCATAATGGCTAGTTCGTGATAATATTATAACCATATATCATTGTTTAGTGAAACCTGGTATTGCGTACAACACACGCTATCAAGGAAGGTCGTGATTGCGTGTAATGAAAGCCAAGTCAGGGTTGCGTGTAGTGCAAGACTCATTTGTTGTTGGGTGTAACGAAATCCAACCATATTTCATTTATACATTGAATATCTATATATACACTCAATGTTGCGAAGAATAACTTCTATCAAATGAACATGAGATTGTGTGTAACACGATCCCACAATTGTGTTGCGTATACGGAAAGCTAATACGGTGTTGCGTATAGCACACGATAATCTTGGTGTAGCATAAAACACATGACATCAAATAAATTAAAAGGAATACTTATCATAAAATCTCAGGGTGTTACATTCTACCCCCCTTAAAATGAATTTCTCCCTCGAAATTCATCGGGGATATAAATGGTTTGTTACTTGAGAATTTCTTTCATAGAAACCCACATCGTAAAAAAAGGAATGCTAAAACATAATTTAAAAAAGTGAAGTATGAAACATAACGGTTACCCAAATTAACTCATCACTAGTTTTCCACATAGGAGATCATAGGTGAAAATCTGGATATGGAAGAGAAATCTAACACTCATGTTCTGATGGAGAGTGCTAGAGAACATGGATATGAAAAAGACAACAATCACAAAGCCATATATTTGTGATGATATAAGGTACCATCTGTTCTATCAGATATAAGAGAACTAGGACAACATTTTTGGTTTTTAAGATCATTTCCCTAAAGTTGAAGAATTAGAATAAATACTTACTTTATTTTGGTACAATCTCACTGTTGTTCATGCCATGAACAATTTACACTTCATATCTTAATGAAATGAAGTTGAATTTGTTATTTGTGAACTGTTAGCAGATCATGTGATAGAATGACAGGGCATTCCATCTGTCTCAAACAAAAGCTTATGAAAAGTTATTAAATATTCATAAGTCGATATATAGTGAGATTAATCATATATGGTTCCTAAAATGGACATATATTTCATATATCATACTGCTTAATATAATAAAACTAGTTTCTACTAAACAGGGACTTCATGTTGGCTAGTGGTAGGTGATAAAGGCAAGTCACACTTCAGTTGTGGGTTCGATTCCCATAGAATTGTCCAACGTGATGGGATGTCGCCCATCCTGCAGGTTGTCCTTTTTCTAAAAATACATTACTATAAAATCCCGTCAATAATATCAAAAAAAGTCTATCCTTAAACAGTAATAACTTATGTCCAACATAATTAATTCCAATCCTTAGGCTTATCTAAAATATTTCGGTCCAAGATCTTAGTATAAAGAAAACAATTACTAGAAAGGTTATCTACCAAGCATGTGAATACCATCATTTATGCCCCATATATCTTATTGGTCACATTCCAATCATGTGAATACCTTAATCATTTATTCTCTTGAAAAATGAATACCCATTAAACCTTAGTGAAAACATGAATGCTGTCAAAAGTTAACTCTTTCCACATACCAAAATCCAAAAATTTCATATTCTGAAACCATGATATGACCTTCTCCTTATGTCAGTCATGAGCTCATGAATACTATCAAACATTTAATTTTCTCCTTATCCCTTCATTATGCACATATCATCTACTTTCCAAAAATATCTGAATAACCATTCATGGTTACTGGTACCATTAATCATACACTTTCAAAACATAAGGAAATACAACAGTGTAACAATACTTAAATGTATATTTATTCCATAGTACCATGAGATTACTTATACAACATTACACTTTATAAACATGTAATCATTCCACTAACTTCTTAAACCATTGACCGAGCTTCAACAATTCTTTCATCTCACATATCATTTATAGTCTCTTCATCATCATCACCATAAATACTACCCATACAACCGTACTGATTCTCTTCATGAGAATTTCACTTAGGTAATTGGTTTGCATAATGCCCGTACATTCCACATTTAGAACATTTAACCATTGTTGATGTCGTATCAATACCATTATCCTCATCCCTGGTGTTAACTGAACCTTTTCCTTTGCACTTACTAGCTTTGTGTCCTTCTTTTCCACACCCAAAGAATCTTCCAGTTCCTTTGAAACATTCTCCGTGATGCCTCTTCCCACATGATTTACATAGGGGAAATTGAACATTCTTTCCTCTTTGATCATCATGAAACCTCATCTCTCTCTTATTAGCCGAATCAGGAAACTTACAAAATTTGATTTTATTGATCATATTATGAGATTGGTGATTAGGAATAATAACTATGTTTGGACTTCCAAATCCTGTTTCATTTGGTTTCTCATGATGAATGTCATTCCATTGTCCGTCATATCCTCCATTATCATGAATCTCCCTATTTCCAAACATTTTCTAAAACCTAAAAAGAATAGTGTGAGAGGAAAAAATCATGCTTGGGAAAACAACATAGTAAAGAGGGATCACCCTCAATATCTAACATCTTAGGTTAAATTCTAATATCATTACAATAGTTCTAGGTCTATATCCTATACATATACTTATCCTTAGGGACATCCCTAGACATCCCTTAGAAATATATCTAGGGATCTCACTAACATTTTCGCATCCTAGTTTCCAAAGGATGACTAAACCTTTCCTTTGATACCAACTGTAGAGACCCAGAGCTTGTTATACCTGGACATTACATTACTTTTGCAGAATACTTAATACATAACAAAAACAGACACACAAGGATCGTAATAGTTTAGTATCTTTGGAAACATGGAACGTAATCTTCTAATCATGGTGAAAGATCTTCAACATCTCCCATAAAGATCTTCCCCTTATGTTTTCTTACCTAAAACCTTTATTTATATCCTGGGGAAAAGAAAAAACATAATGGGTGAGCTCAAATGCTCAGTAAGGGTAAGCATGGATAAAATAAAACAAATTATATACATTTGAACTTAAAAACATGAACATAATGTTTAAAAATCAAAATATTGATCAATGACATAAAACATGGAAGTATGTAAGTCATAGATCATAAAAAAAATTAAACATGATAAAATATAATGGGATTAAAACATGTAATTGTGGAAACCATTCAGCACATGTTATGATTTCCATAGTAGCCAAGGCATTGCTGCCAAGACCATCTTTGTGGACAAAGTCCCTTTCTGAATCGAGTCCACTCCTCGTTTCAGTCCTGTAACACTGAACCAGATTAACTTACTTGTTGGTCGGAGTGGACACTCAATAGGGGGGGGGGGGGTGAATTGAGTTCCAATTAAAATTTATGTTTTTAAAACTTTGTCTTAAAAACCCCAAATAAAATAATGAATTAAACTGTAGTGAATTTATATCACAGTAATGGTTCTGTTGGGTTCTCAAGGGATTGATTATTTCCTAGATAATCAAAACAGAAAGGTTGATTAACTTTTGAAACCAACATACTGATTTACAACTAATATAAACACTTGAGAATTTAATTATCAAAGTGACTTTAAAATAGTGTTGGTTTTAGAGTAATTATCAGCATAATAAAAATAACATAGAAAATAAATAAGCACATAAAATTTATTCAAGAGGTTCAGTGTCAAGCTGAGACTTAGTCCTCTCAAATATTTATATAAAAGTGATCCACACCCTGGATCGGGGATAAACAACAGTATACAACGGTCCAGGTCACACAACCTCTACCACTGTTATCTGTGGGAAATGAACACAACAACAACCAGCTGTCCAGGTCACACGACCTCTACCACTATCCCAGTGGGAAATAAAAGATGTAAGAGTATCGAGTGAGGATTTACAAATCCTCCAGTTAGAGTACAGGAGACAGTGTGTGTGTAAAATATAGCATATAACACACACTGCTCAATATGTAAAAAGATAAATCACAGAGAAAATATTTAGAGTTTAGAAATGTCTCTAGTGATTGTCGTGCAGTTCTGGACTCCTTTGATTGATCAGAATTCGCTCTGAGTCCTCTTCTGGTTTTTTGTCTAGAAAACAGAGTATCATCTGTTTTCTTGACTTCCAGGTATAGAGAAAGTTGATTACGCTCTTGGGTTATGTTCACGTTCTCACCTCTTCACTGGTAAGTAATGATGAATGAATTCCTCGTGTAAGTTCTGTCGTCTCTTTGATTTCACACTTGGTTGTTCTTCCAGAACACCTTGTGTTCTGTATTTCTCTGTGTATTCGTCTATATGTCTCTCTTGCACGCAGTAGAATATCCTTCATTTTTTTAAAGCACGAGCTCCGACAAAAGATGATTTACTTTTTGCAGGTACGAGGTACGGTTCCCTGAAATCCTACATCACACATTAAATAAATGTTAGTGTATTAAAATATACCTGATATGACCGTTGGTTAGATTAAACAAAGATAAAGCAATTAAAGCAGTGTCGGGTTATGTCTCTGCAACGGTAGCTCTTGATATCGGTAGACTTGTGTTACAGTGGGTGTCTGTAGGTAGACTTCATCTATAACGGTAGAATTTGTATCAGTAGTTGCAACTGTAGACTTGATCACATCAGTAGCGGTTGGCTTGTAACGGTAACTGTGGATCTGCCTTGTATCGGTAGCGGTACGTCTCTATCGCTAGTTGTGGCTCTACCTTTTAATGGTAGAGTTAGCTGTACCAGTAGATGTATTGGTAGCTCTCTATCGATAGCTCCAACATATCAGTAAACTTAACTGTATCAGTCGCTATGAGCTGTAACGGTTTCTCTACTCTGTATCGGTAGCTAGTTTGTAATGGTAGCTGATAACTATTTGAGCATTCACTTGGAAGAAAGAGTTAAGTCATAGAAAACATATATCTGATAATCCAAAAGACATAATTTAAGCATATTGAAAGCAACAACATATATTAAATTATATTTGGAATGTATTAAGAATAATCAAGATATAATGAAAGAATGGTTGGGATTATCAAAACACAATACATCCATTTAATTCCAGAGGGTTAAACAATCTCCCCCTTTTTGATAATAACAACTTATGCCAAAATAAAGTAATATTAGAGGAAACAAAATATATCAACGTATGATATCAACAGTATAGTATCAGAGTAAAAATCTGAAAATAGAAATATATCAGGAAATTATGTAGTATCAGAGGGAAAAGAAAAAAAACAAGATTCTTTAGTTTTAAAAGATTTTCATATTCCTCCCCCTATCAATTTAACTACAGGATTATCCTCCAAAGTAGTGATTTTCTCCCCCTTTGTCCCCTTAGGTGAAAAACATTCTCTCTCTCTCTCTAGGTATAGGTATCCAATAATTTCTCCCCCTTTGTGATTAACAAAAAGGAGGGTATCAGAGAAAAGAGAAGGACTAGGAATGAAAATAAACAGAGTAAAATATATATTGAAGAGAGAAATGAGGTATTTGATTGATAAGCAAAAGATACAGTGGGAAAATCGAAAAAGTACAAAAATACAATGAATCCCATCAAAAAAATAAAATGGAGCTACAAGCACTCAATCATCCTTTTGAACAGGTGTCTTTCTCTTGGGATCAGCAGATGGTGAAGAGGTAGAGTCAGCAGGCTTGGGAATTCTTGAAAGAACTACTGGTGGATCCGCAACTGATACAGTACCAGATCTAAAATCTATTCTTCTCTGAGTGATCATAGGTGTCAAGCTCCCGATGGCTTGAACTGGAGTCAGTTGAGGAGTACTCCCATAGGTAGAAGCAGGAAGTGCATGAGGAATAATCACTGGTTTGGCATCCACATGCAGGAAGGGAAGCAACAGGTTTCAGAAATCCATTATAATGCTTCCTCCTCTCTCCATTGCAGACACAAAATCATCTCTATTCTCTAAACACTTATCTAAAGCAGGAGTAAGCTCCCTATTCTTACTAACTTGTTCCTAGAAGGCTTGGGTAAATGGAGGAAAATTAATATTCTCCATCAAAATCTTGAAATGGTTTGACATTTGGTGCTTGGTATAAACCTTTTCAAAATAACAATCCACCTTATTTTTGATTGCCTCTTGAGAAGCAGTAGCTGCCCGCAGGTGATCACGAACAAAACTACTAACTTCCCTAGTGGTACCAAGAATCTGAGTATCTGATGCACCCCTGGGACTGGCCTTATCCAATTCTTCCTAAAGAATAGTGCGGATCTGGTCAAGGTTCACACTAGAGCTAGTTGAGGGAAGAGGTTTCATTGAGAAGGCCAATGTCTCCTTGAAAGATTTAGTCAGACTACTCACTACATTCTGAACAAGTTCATCCTGACTGTTCAGATGTTCTTTTACAGACTTCTTAAAGGCCTCAAAAGCTTCCACAAACTGTTTGACCACTTCTTTCATATACCGAATGTCAGTGTGCACTTGGGCTTGAGAACTGTTCAAAGCAGTCAATGAAGCGATTGATTATCTAAGAGAAACTACAGCTCCTGTCCAACTCTCAATCTGAGTGTGGCACACCTTAAGTTCATCCACCATTTCTTTCACAAGACTGGACACACTACATCCAATGGATAACTCAAGGGATTTCTCCACGCTTTTCATCTCTTCAACCATAATTTTCTTCATATATGCCACTGATTCTTTTATTGCTTCTTTAAATTCAGCTTTTAATGACTCAGGGTCCTTCTTGGTTGCCACATTTTCAGCCACAGTGGGTAAGGTAACTGATTCCTTTTGGGGTTGATCTTCCTCATCACAATCTCCATAAGAAAGTCCAGGAATCATATATTCGGGATCGGATGTCCAACCTTCAATGTCATAAATGTAGAGACCCAAATCCTGACCAACATAGACATTACATTACATTTGTGGAATACTTAGTACATTACAAAAACACACACACAAGGACCGTAATAGTTTAGTGTCTTTGGAAACTCGGAATATAATCTTCTAATCCTGGTGAAAGATCTTCAATATCTCCCATAAAGATCTTCCCTTTTTTTACCTAAAACCTTTCTTTATATCCTAGGGAAAAAGAAAACATAAAAGGGTGAGCTCAAATGCTCAGTAAGGGTAAAGAAAAGAAATATAAATCACATCATATACATAAGAACATAAATTTTGGAAATCATAACCTGCAAAAGAGATCATAATTTCATAACCTGGGATAACTCATGGTAGTGAAATGTATTCAAAATAATCATAACATAAAACATGAAACTTTGTGGCATACACACATAATCATAGAAAATCATTTCTTGTTAGTCATGACTCATTGCTAAGACTATCTTAGTGGACAAAGTCCCTTTCTGAACCGAGTCACCCTCGTTCCAGTCCTGTTTCACTGAACCGGTATAACCTACCGTTCCAGCCATGTCTATCTCATGAGATATAAAATCTTTACCCAATGCATTGGAGGGAGATATAGGTCCCACCCATCTTATAATGAATCCTTTCTTATGTGTGCCACATAATCATAAACCATACATCATAGCGTAACCCACATAATAAAAATGGGATTCTTAAACAACATGACATCATAAAACAATTCATATAAGATAATGGAATTCATAAAACTATTTCCATCAGAAAATAATCAAATCCATGTAATAATAGGGATAAAAACAGAACCCTTTTATTATCTAAGATGGAAAATAATTTTGATAAAACACTTGAACTCTATTCTTGAGGAAAATATCCTTTCTACTTCAAAAACACTTTTCCTTTCTTAACATATCATACAATTTTAAACTAAAAGAATTTGATTAAAAATAAACTTGAAAAATTTTAAATTATGATTCTTGGAAATAATGTTTTAAAAATCCATTCATGTCGTATAAGTTAAAAAAACATTCTTCGTACTTTTGTCGGAAAAGTCAAAAAGTACCTCGTACGAAAAAAGACAAAAGATTCCTTTCATATTCTTTACTAAAAAATCACCTAAGGGTAAAATTGGATTTAAAATATTGTAACTTGATGGAAATAATATTACATATTGATGAAACATGGATGTGGATGATAAAATACACCCCAGTAAATACTTACGAATATACAATCTCGGATAAAAATGAGATTGTGATATTTCCCTTACCTTAGGTCCGATTTGGTTCGTATGTGTCCGAACCTCCTGTATAATGATTTACATAATGTCATTGACTTATTACAGATCATATTAATTGTTATGATATCATATATGGTTCACTTATGACATTATATTACCCGTTCTTTTGTAAATTCCATGTTAAAGAAGCGTTTTGGGTAAAATCATTTCATTTATCGTAGGTGTTTTGACTTGTTGTTCTTGACATTATTATTACTTATATAATGATTTACTTACTTCCAGAATATAAAATATAATTTATATATAAAATATATTCAGTATATATATATATATAATAGATAGATAAATGAAATGAAAAACACCGTTCATGGAGACGGTAGTCCGTACGTACGCATGAACGATGTTTTCCTTTCCTTATTGTCTTGAATTGAAGTAAGTAGATGACATATATATATATATATACATAAATCCAGTAGCTTTATAATGTAATATATTTCATTATTATTTCTTATATATACTTTATAATCATTCTTAAATGGTTAACATGGAGAATGAATCTCATCGAGTCGTGGAGACGGTAGTCCGTACGTACGCACGAGCGATGATATCGTTCTCATGGTCGTGGAATTGTGTTGAAGTGTATGTATACTATTTCAGTATCAATATCAATTTATAATAATCATATATAGTTACTCATTACACCATTATACCAATCCAATTAAGGTGGTGACGGAAAATATATTACACCACGGCGTGGAGACGGTATTCCGTACGTACGCACGCGTGGTGATTTCATTTTTCCGTAGGATGGATAGAAGGTGAATTAGAGTTGTTTCCTATTTATAATGACATATCAGTATATACAAAATACTGATGTTATTACTTTATCATGAAAAAACTAAAGAAGAAGAAGTTGAAGAAGAAAGAAATTGAAAAATCGGTAATGGATATTACCTCTTCTTTGAAACGCCTCTTTGAATCCTCCACTTAGGGAACTAAGATTGGTCTTTGAAGAAGACCAGTATCTCTAGGATTATTCTAGGGAAGTGGAGAAGGGATTTGGGCAGGGTTTGGCCGAGCTTGAGTGCTCAAATTGGTGTGAGGAGGAGGGGGACGAGGTGCCCTTTTATAAGGGAGGAGAGGGGCACCTTAGGAATATCTCAAAATTTTATTTGATATTAAAGTCAAAATCGGTTTATAATGGTTCCAAAGGGTCTTATTTCGAAGATAAAGTTGGGATGGGTCGAAATCCTATCATCCAATAGGATTTAGACAAGTTTAGGTTATTATTTTAACCTTATCAATTAGATTTAACTCTAAGTTAAATAATTTAACTTTTACCGTGTCTTTTTGTTTTCTTACACTATATGGTTAATACACTTACTATAACATGCCAAGAAAACCCTAAATTGTTTATTATTAATATATATATCCTTATCTAAGTCATTTGGCCGAACCTTATATTTTTAGGAATAAAATAACAATTAATAATATAATATTAGATTTAAAAACTATTTTGTGTCAATTTTGACACTATTTGATATATGATTTTTGTGAAAGTCATAACAAAATTATATGTTCGAAACAAGTTGATTAAATCAACACTAATATATCATAGTAACCTATAAAATTAGTGGAATTCATAAAAAGTCTCAAATTACATTTATTTTGGTGTTTATAACATCAATTATGTAAATATTTCATAAATAAGATAATTACTGCATCATCTTTGTGTCATAAATAAATTATATTATTTGATGTCTAAAAATTACAAATAAACTACCATTATGTAGGAAATCTTTTTATCTTTCTAATGAATATTTACAATCGAATTTATCTTATGTAAAACTCTATATTAAAAATGTTTTAGTAAATAAACTTTGATTTTAACTCTTTTAACTCTTCTTTGAATTAAATAATAATAAATGTCATAATCTAATCCATGTGGGCCTAAATGATAATATTTTACACTTAAGGTTGTTTTTGGTCGATATACACTTGTCCAATAGAATTAGGACATGTGTTATGGTTATATTAATATCATTCTTACCCTTAATTACCATATTTACTTTTAACCGTGGTAAATAAAAGTAAAAAGTTACTATTCACCAAAAATTATTTTCATCTCATTGAAGCACATTTTACTTACTGACATCAACTGTGTCTCTCGGATTTTTGAAATTCCATTCACAGAAGAGGTAAAATTAAGTTTTATGAAAAATTCAGTTTTTTAACTACCACTTAGTAGTTTCACTATTCATCAAAAAATAATGTTTTGCAGAACAATGCCAAAATTTCATCCTAAGCAATATTTCATATTCAGAATTCAAAAATGAAGTCTATTTTACCAAATTTATAACATAGAAGTTGCATTAATTAATTTTATAATTAAATCCCGCTATTAAAACAAATAGCGTGTTTTTAAGAAACAATATCTATCAAAAGTTTGACACTTGATTATGTCTGGTTTAAATGTGAAATTACATTCAATTACCAAAATTGTATTAAATTGTAAAAATATATTCTAAATATAAATTAAAACCACTCAAATTAATGATTTATCACTATTAATTATTTTGATTAAAAAAGTTGTTTTTAATAATAATTTAGTAATTTTCACTATTCATCAGAATATGAAAGTTATCCGAAAACTACCAAAATTTCACCTTAGGAAAAATTCGATACTCCGAATCCAAAAATGAAGTCCATTTTGAGAGCTAAATTTTCTAAAATTTAAAAAGTGGATATTACCGTTCATAACGGCTAGTTTTAATAATATTTTAATAGCATATCGTTGTTTCTTGAAACTCAGTATTGCGTACTACACACGCTATCGAGGAAGGTTGTGATTGCGTGTAATGCAAGGCAAGTCAAGGATGCGTGTTGTGCAAGCTCCTTTTGGTGTAGCTTACAACACAAGACATTAATAAAATTAAAAAGAATATTTTTCATAAAATCTCGGGCTGCTACATTCTACCCCCCTTAAAATGAATTTCGCCCTCAAAATTCGTCGGGGTTATAAATGGTTTACTATTCGAATGTTTCTTTAATAGAAACCCACATCATAAAAAAGAATACCAAAACTTGGCTTTAAAAACTAAATTATGAAATGTAACGATTACCCAAATAAACTAATCACTGGGTTTCCACATAGGTGAAAATATGGATATGGAAGAGAAATCTAACCATCATGTATTGATGGAGATTGGTAGAGAACATGGCTATGGAAAATCCAGTAATCAAAAATCCATATATTTGTGATGATATAAGGTACCATCTGATTCATCAGGTATAAGATCACTAGGACAACATTTTTGGTTTTCAAGATCATTTCCCTAAAGTTGAAAATTTGCTTAGAATAAATACTTACTTTATTTTGGTACAATCTCACTGGTGTTCGTGCCTTGAACAATTTCCACTTCATCTTTTAAATAAATGAAGTTGAATTTGTTAGTCACGAAGTGTTAGCAGATCACGTGATAGAATGACGGGTCATTCCATCTGTCTCAAACAAAAGGATAGCAAATATTATATACATAAGTCGATCTATAGTGAGATTAATCATATATGGTTCCTAAAATGGACATATACTTCATATATCATACTTCTTAATATAATAAAACTAGTTTCTACTAAACAGGGACTTCCTGTAGGCTAGTGGTAGGTGATAAAGGCCAGTCGCACTTCGGTTGTGGGTTCGATTCCCACAGCCTTGTCCGACGCCATGGGCTGTCGCCCGTCCTGTAGGTTGTCCTTTTTTTAAAACTATATTACTATAACATCCCATCAATAATAACGAAAAACTTTTATCCTTAAACAATACTAACTTATTTCCAACATAATCCATTCCAATTTTTAGGCTTATCTATAATATTGCAGTCCACTCTCATAACATAGTGAAAACGATTACCAGAGATTTAACACCATCGTCGATCCCCATATATCAAAAGGTATGTTTTGTTGGTCACATTCCAAACATTAAAAGTCCTTAATCGCGTATTCTCTTGAATACCTTAGTGAAAACATGAATGCAGTTAAAAGTTAACACTTTCCACATACCAAAATCCTCAAAATTCTATATACTCAAACCATGATATCACTTAGTCCTTATATCAGTCATGAGCTCATGAATACTGTTAAACATTTCATTTTCTCATTTTCCCTTCATTATGCGCATATCATCTACTTTCCAAAATATTTGAATAACTTTTCATGGTTAACGGTACCTTAAAATTATTGAAAACCACAATAGACCAATACACCATAAAAGTACCTCAACAACATTATTCTTGAATACCAATACATAAACACTTCAGTCCATCCACTTCAATGATTGTCCGGGAATAAGTCCTTCCTTGATTTAGAAGTAACTTTTTAGGTCAGGGCATTGAGTTGGGTAATGCCCATGTTCTCCACAAATAAGACATTGAACTCCATAACAGTCTGTCACTCTATGACCCTTTTCTCCACACAGATAACATCGGTCCCTCCATTTGAGGTATTCCTCAAGGTTCTTCTTCCCTTCTTTAGAAATCTCAATCTGCATTTCTTTATGCTCCTCAACATGCGAACATGCATAATAGTTTATCTTCCACTTCCTTGATGAATTAGGCATACCACTAAATTTCATCTTGTTAATCAAATATCGCGATGACTGATTCGGCATAATCACAATATCTTTCTCTCTAGGAAATACAAAATTGTTTTGCTCATAGTCACCAATTTGTCCATTGGATTCAATGTTAACTGAATTCCTTCTGGTTCCCTCCATTAACTAAAACACAGAAAGAATCTTGTGAGAGGCAAAAATCATGCTAGAGAAAACAACATAGTAAAGGGGGAGTACCCTCAATATCTAACATCTTAAGTTAAATTCTACGATCGTTAGCGCAATTCTAGGACTATAACCTATACGTATACTTATCCTTAGAGACATCCCTAGACATACAATAGAAATATCTCTAGGGATCACACTAACGTTATCGCATCCTAGTTTCCAATGGTTGACTAAACCTTTCCTCTGATACCAACTGTAGAGACCCAAAGCCTGACCTACATGGACATTACATTAAATTTGCAGAATACTTAGTACATTACAAAAACACACACACAAGGACCGTAATAGATTAGTGTCTTTGGAAACTCTGAATATAATCTTCTAATCCTGGTGAAAGATCTTCAATATCTCCCATAAAGATCTTACCTTTTTTTACCTAAAACCTTTCTTTATATCCTAGGGAAAAGAAAACATAAAAGGGTGAGCTCAAATGCTCAGTAAGGGTAAAGAAAAGAAATATAAATCACATCATATACATAAGAACATAAATTTTGGAAATCTTAACCTGCAAAAGAGAGCATAATTTCATAACCTGGGATAACTCATGGCAGTGAAATGTATTCACAATAATCATAACTTAAAACATGAAACTTTGTGGCATACACACATAATCATAGAAAATCATTTCTTGTTAGTCATGACTCATTGCCAAGACTATCTTAGTGGACAAAGTCCCTTTCTGAACCGAGTCACCCTCGTTCCAGTCCTGTTTCACTGAACCGGTATAACCTACCGTTCCAGCCATGTCTATCTCATGAGATATAAAATCTTTACCCAATGCATTGGAGGGAGATATAGGTCCCACCCATCTTATAATGAATCCTTTCTTATGTGTGCCACATAATCATAAACCATACATCATAGCGTAACCCACGTAATAAAAATGGGATTCTTAAACAACATGACATCATAAAACAATTCATATAAGATAAAGGAATTCATAAAAATATTTCCATCACAACATAATCGAATCCATGTAATAATAGGGATAAAAACAGAACCTTTTATTATCTTAGATGGAAAATAATTTTGATAAAATACTTGAACTCTATTCTTGAGGAAAATATCCTTTCTACTTCAAAAACACTTTTCCTTTCTTAACATGTCATAAAATTTTAAACTAAAATACGTTGATTAAAAATAAACTTGAAAAATTTTAAATTATGATTCTTGGAAATAATGTTTTAAAAATCCATTCATGTCGTATAAGTTAAAAAAAACATTCTTCGTACTTTTGTCGGAAAAGTCAAAAAGTACCTCGTACGAAAAAAGACAAAAGATTCCTTTCATATTCTTTACTAAAAACTAACCTAAGGGTAAAATTGGATTTAAAATATTGTAAGTGGATGGAAATAATATTACATATTGATGAAACATGGATGTGGATGATAAAATACACCCCAGTAAATACTTACGAATAAACAATCTCGGATAAAAATGAGATTGTGATATTTCCCTTACCTTAGGTCCGATTTTCTTCGTATGTGTCCGAAACTCCTGTATAATGATTTAAATAATGTCATTGACTTATTACAGAATCATATTCATTTTTATGATATCATATATGGTTCACTTATGACATTATATTTCCCGTTCTTTTGTAAATTCCATGTTAAAGAAGCGTTTTGGGTAAAATCGTTTCATTTATCGTAGGTGTTTTGACTTGTTGTTCTTGACATTATTATTACTTATATCATGATTTACTTACTTCCAGAATATAAAATATGATTTATATATCATATATATTCAGTATATATATATATATAATAGATAGATAAATGAAATGAAAAACACCGTTCATGGAGACGGTAGTCCGTACGTACGCATGAACGCTGTTTTCCTTTCCTTATTGTCTTGAATGGAAGTAAGTATATGACATACATATATATATATATATACATAAATCAAGTAGCTTTATAATGTCATATATTTTATTATTATTTCTTATATATAATTTATAATCATTTTTAAATGGTTAACATGGAGAATGAATCTCATCGCGTCGTGGAGACGGTAGTCCGTACGTACGCACGAGCGATGATATCGTTCTCATGGTCGTGGAATTGTGTTGAAGTGTATGTATACTATTTCAGTATCAATATCACTTTATAATAATCATATATAGTTACTCATTACACCATTATACCAATCCAATTAAGGTGGTGATGGAAAATATATTACACCACTGCGTGGAAACGGTATTCCGTACGTACGCACGCACGGTGATTTCATTTTTCCGTGGGATGGATAGAAGGTGAATTAGAGTTGTTTCATATTTATAATAACATATCAGTATATAAGAAATACTGATGTTATTAATTTATCATGAAAGAACTAAATAAGAAGAAGTTGAAGAAGAAAGAAATTGAAAAGATCGGTAATGGATATTACCTCTTCTTTGAAACGCCTCTTTGAATCCTCCACTTAGGGAACTAAGATTGGTCTTTGAAGAAGACCAGGATATCTAAGATTATTCTAGGTAAGTGGAGAAGGTATTTTGTCAGGGGTTGGCCAAGCTTGAGTGCTCAAATTGGTGTGAGGAGGAGGGGGAGGATGTGCCCTTTTATAAGGGAGGAGAGGGGCACCTTAGGAATATCTCAAAATATTATTTTATTTTAAAGTCAAAATCGGTTTATAATGGTTCCAAAGGGACTTATTTCGAAGATAAAGTGGGGATGGGTCTAAATCCTATCATCCAATAGGATTTAGACAAGTTTAGTTTATTATTTTAACCTTACCAATTAGATTTAACTCTAAGTTAAATAATTTAACTTTTACCGTGTCTTTTTGTTTTCTTACACTATATGGTTAATACACTTACTATAACATGCCAAACGAACCCCAAATTGTTTATCATTAATATATATATCATTATCTAAGTTGATTAAATCAATACTAATATATCATAGTAACCTATAAAATTAGTGGAATTCATAAAAAGTCTCAAATTACAGTTATTTTGGTGTTTATAACATCAATTATGTAAATATTTCATAAATAAGATAATTACTGCATCATCTTTGTGTCATAAATAAATTAAATTATTTGATGTCTAAAAATTAAAATAAAATACCATTATGTAGGATATCTTTTTATCTTTCTAATGAATATTTACAATCGAATTTATCTTATCTACAACCCTATATTAAAAATGTTTTAGTAAATAAACTTTGATTTTAACTCTTTTAACTCTTCTTTGAATTAAATAATAATAAATGTCATAATCTAATCCATGTGGGCCTAAATGATAATATTTTACACTTAAGGTTGTTTTTGGTCGAGATACACTTGTCCAATTGAATTAGGACATGTGTTAGGGAAATATTAATATCATTCTTACCCTTAATTACCCTATTTACTTTTAACCGTGGTAAATAAAAGTAAAAAGTTATTATTCACCAAAAATTATTTCATCTCATTGAAGCACATTTTACTTACTGACATCAGCTGTGTCTCTCGGATTTTTGATATTCCATTCACAGAAGCGGTAAAATTATTTTTTATGAAAAATTCAGTTTTTTAACTACCACTTTGTAGTTTCACTATTCATCAAAAATTGATGTTTTTCAAAACAATGCCAAAATTTCATCCTAAGCAATATTTCATATTCCGAATTCAAAAATGAAGTCTATTTTACTAAATTAATAACATAGAAGTTGCATTAATTAATTTTATAATTAAATCCCACTATTAAAAAAATAGCGTGTTTTTAAGAAACAATATCTATCAAAAGATTGACACTTGATTATGTCTGGTTTAAATGTGAAATTACATTCAATGACCAAAATTGTTTTAAATTGTAAAAATATATTCTAAATATACTTTAAAACCACTCAAATTAATGATTTATAACTATTAATTATTTCGATTAAAAAAGTTGTTTTTAATTATAATTTAGTAATTTTATTTATTCACCAGAATATGAAAGTTATCCGAAAAGTACCAAAATTTCACCTTAGGAAAAATTCGATACTCCGAATCCAAAAATGAAGTCCATTTTGAGAGCTAAATTTTCTAAAATTTAAAAAGTGGATATTACGGTTCATAACGGCTAGTTTTAATAATATTTTAATAGCATATCATTGTTTCGTGAAACTCAGTATTGCGTACTACACACGCTATCGAGGAAGGTTGCGATTGCGTGTAATGCAAGGCAAGTCAAGGATGCGTGTTGTGCAAGCTCCTTTTGGTGTAGCTTACAACAAAAGACATTAATAAAATTAAAAAGAATATTTTTCATAAAATCTCGGGCTGTTACAATAAAACACTGAAACTGATCCAAGATTCTCCACCTGACTTGGAACATTCTCCTGAGGTATCTCTGCCTACTGTTCTTCCTGAGGTAATTCTGCACTTTCATCTACAATTACAGCAGAATCAATAGCCATTTATTCTGAGTCATTAATGACTCCCTCAACAACAGGTGCTGCTGATATGTCTTCTGGATCAGCCACTGTCCTGACTGTACTGACTATTAGAGGACTCAAATTGATCTCTTTTTTAACATTTTCCTCATCATCTGCTTCACCATCAGCCTCCTTTTCTCCATTAAAATTGTGATCAGATTCGGTTGTCTCATCCTCCTCAGAGGTGTCCTTAACAACATACTAGCAAGCTTCTTCTACTTCTTCTGTAGTCTCTGTATCATTGTCCTTCAAGACAGTTTCTCTTTTTGGTAGTTCTTTTGGAGGGCTAGCTTCTCCATAAGAAATAACTTGATGCACTAGACTAGGGGGTAAGTCTGGGTATCCACCTTCCTCTACTGATGTCTCTTTCTCCTCAGCTTCATCATCACTGTATACTGGTTCTGGATCATATGGTCCAAGACCAGGATCTCTCATATCCTTTAGTCTAGACAGATGATCCATAGGAGTGAACTTGTCATAAATTTATCCATCATCATTCACCCATGATTTTTTCCAAGGATTCCAGCTGACTTTCATGTATTTACAAACAGTTCTTGTAACATAGAAGTTTTCCTTAACCACTACCATCTCATCCTGAGGTCCATCTATCTCCTTCACTTTCAGCATTACAGAAATTAGCTTTGAGAAAAACAAGGCATTTGACATTGACTTCGGTCTAGTCATCTCTTCCACTTGAACCATAATCAATCTACACAGATTTATTCCCACACTGTGCTTTAGCAAATGTAATAGATATATGTCTTGGAATCTCAAAGTGGAAAAGTCTCCTCTTCTCGGACTAACAACATGCGGAATAAATTTAAACAACAGCTTATCTTCTCATACCATCTCTGAAGCAATCACCTTTCTAGGGGTCCCATTCCCTGTGAGTTCCAGTAGAGAATCTTCATATTGAAACACATCACTGGTCGAAGGTACAGACTTTGAATAATAAGTAAAATCTCCCTTATGAGGAACTCTCAGGTTCTCAGCCCATTCTTCTGAAGTAAAAGATACTTCCTGACCATTTACTACAGAAACCGTTCTGCATTCTTCTTCAGACTTTTCAAAACGAATGAATTCGTAGAATTGTTTCACCAGTCCTGGAAAATAAGGTCCATTGTTGTTCGCGAAGCATTCAAGCCATACCTGTTGTTGTAAAACCTTAAGAACTAACGATTTTATTTCCATCAGCCATTTTTCACACACATATTTTTCAACAACAATCTCTCTCCTTGAGAGATGTGGGTTTATTGGATTCCTTCGAGCTACACTTCCAATTCCACTTCCTCTGGCATTCGATTCTTTCAGTCGTTTCGCTTGCGGCTCATCACTCCCATCTGTGACTTGGGGTCTCTTGACGTGGGACATTACGGATTGGAGGCTAGGATTCTGAAGGTTGAGAGGTTTAGGTTTAAGAGAATTTGAGCAGACAGGTTCGCAATGAGATTGAGTGAGTCTAGTTCGAGTTTTAATATCATTTAGGATTCATAAATCACATAAATAATAAATAAAATAAATACCGGTTCAATGACTCAGCTTTACAGAATTTTAAAACATCGCGAGATGTACCAGTAAAGTCTCTTAACGGTGAGGTCTTATAACGGTGTGGTTTTCTAACGGTGAGGATTCACTAACGGTGAGGTTTTTCTAACGGTTAGGATTATCTAAGAGTGAGGTTTTTATAATGGTTAGGTTTTTCTAACTGTGAGGTTTTTCTCTTAACGGTTTAATGATAATTTATCATTCCTAATTCGTGTCTAATGAAACTTAATCTTTCTGAACATAAAGGCTTAGTGAAAATATCATCTAATTGAAGTTCAGTGCCTATAAACTCAAGTGTTATATCACCTATTTGATAATGATCTCTTAAAAAGTGTTCTCTAACACCAATATGTTTAGTTCTAGAGTGAGACACAGGGTTCATAGAGATATTAATCGCACTACTGTTGTCACAGTTGATTGAAACATGTTTAAAGTCAAATCCATAATCTAGTAGTGTGTGTTTCATCCATAGAATCTGTGCACAGCAACTACCAGCAGCGATGTATTATGCTTCATCAGTAGACAATGCAACAAAGTTCTATTTCTTACTACACCATGATACTAGGGATTTTCCAAGTAAGTGACATGTTATAGATGTTCTCTTCCTATCTAACTCACAGCCAGCAAAATCAGCATCTGAATAACTTGTTAAGTCAAATGATTGTCCTTTTGGATAAAACAAGCCTAAATTTGCAGTATACTTAAGATATTTAAAAATTCTTTTAACAGCCAGTAAGTGTGATTCGTTAGGATTATCTTGAAATCTAGCACACATACATACACTGAACATAATATCTGGTCGACTAGAAGTAAGATAAAGTAAACTCCCAATCATACCTCTGTAATTTGTTTGATCAACTGGTTTCCCAGATTCATCAACATCCAATTTACAGGTGGTACTCATAGGTATATCACTTTCTTTAATACTGTCCAAACCAAAACGTTTTAACAAATATTTAGTATATTTAGTTTGATTTAAAATAATACCATCTTTAGTTTGAAATATTTGAAAACCAATAAAATACATAAGCTCTCCCATTAAGCTCATTTCAAACTCATTTTGCATAACTTCTGAAAAATAAGTACATAAATGTTTTTTAGAAGATCCAAAAATAATATCATCAACATAGATTTTTACTATTAATACATATTTTGAAATCCTTTTTATAAAAAGAGTGGGATCGGCTATTCCTTTTGTAAATACTTTTGAAAAAAAGAATTTTTGAAATTCTTTCGTACCAAGCTCTTGGAGCTTTTTTTAAACCATATAATGCTTTAGAAAGTTTAAAAACATGATTTTGAAATTGAGGATTTGAAAAACCAGGTGGTTGTTCTACAAAAACATCTTCAACAATAAAACAATTTAGAAAATCACTTTTCACATCCATTTGATATAACATGAAATTCAGATGTGATGCATAGGCAAGTAAGATCCTAATAGACTCTAATCTAGCTACAGGTGCAATGGTTTCTTCATAGTCAATCCCTTCTTCTTGATTGTATCCTTGTGCAACTAGCCTAGCTTTGTTTCTAATGATGTTTCCAGATTCATCAACTTTGTTTCTAAACACCAATTTTGTTCCTATGGTGATAGTGCCCTTTGGTCTTGCTACTACTTTCCAGACTATGTTTCTTTCAAATTGATTTAGTTCTTCTTGCATAGCTATTACCCAAAATTCATCATTGATAGCATCATTGAAATTTTTAGGTTCTACCTGTGAAATAAAACCTTGATGTTCAACCGAATTTCATAGAGAAGCTCTAGTCAGTGTTCCTCTATCTAAATTTCCTACAACAGTATCTAAATGATGGTTCTTGAGAATCCTAGTTGGCCTTGAAAAGGTAGGGCTAGAGATTTCAGGTTCATCTACAGGTTGAGGTTCAATAGAAGCAGGGTCTGGATAATTTCCAGAACTGGATGTTTTAACTACAGCTCCACTGTATTTATCATTAAGGTTCGAACCAGAGAGATCTTCTTCAAGATTTTCAAGATAGGTCTTAGGTTCATGTGGATCAGTTTCATCAACTTTGATGAGAACAGATTCTTCCACACATTTGGTTCTTTTATTGAAAAATCTATAGTCTTTACTGGAAGTTGAGTAACCTAGAAAAATTCATTCATCACTCTTGGATGAAAACTTGTCAATATTATCATTAGTATTAAGAATAAAGACTTTGCATTCAAAAACTTAGAAGTAGTTAACCTTAGGTTTCCTAGGGTTCCACAACTAATAAGGGGTCCTCTTCAGAACAGGTCTAATCAAGACTCTATTAATAACATAGAAAGCAGTATTGATGGCTTCAGACCAAAAATAAACAGGTGGGTCATACTCGTTAAGTATAGTCCTAGAGATTTCTTGCAGGGTTCTATTCCTTCTTTCTACTACACCATTCTGTTGAGGTGTCCTAGGGGCAGATAAATTTTGACTATAGCCATTGTGTGAGCAGTAGGATTCGAACTCATTATTTTCAAACTCACGGCCATGATCACTTCTCAGAGTTTTAATCTTAAGTCCAATATGTTTTTCTACAGACTTGGAGTATTTTATAAATCAAGGACAAGCATTACTTTTGTGGGCAAGAAAATATACACAAGTATATCTAGAAAAGTCATCTACAAGAACATAGACATAGTGCTTCCCATTTAAACTAGAAACTCTAGAAGGTCCAAACATATCCATGTGAACCAACTCGAGAGGTTGAGAATTTGACACTTATTTCATTGATTTAAAAGAAACTTTATGTTTCTTTCCCTTTTGACAGGGATTACAAACATTGTCTGTTGGAAATTTATGTTTGGGTAGGTCTCTAACTAAGTTCTTTCTAGCAAGTTTTCTAAGGGAATTCACATTGCAGTGTCCTAATATTCTTTACCAAAGCCAAGACTCTTTATGAAAATCGTTTAAACAAGTAATATTTTTCTTAGCTAAAGAATTTAAATCAATAGGATAAACATTTTCATTTCTCAAAGCAGCAAACACTAAAACATTTTTAGAATTAAAAAAATTGCAGGAATAATTTTCAAATTTGACATAAAAACCATCATCACATAACTGAGAAATATTTAACAAATTGTATTTAAGTCAATCAACAAATAAAACATTAGAAATGAATACTAAGTCAGTGTTACCAATCTGGACTAAGCCGATGATTTTTCCTTTTGAGTTATCACCAAAGGTGACAAAACCTCCATCAACCCTGACTAAGATTTTAAAGCATGAGAAGTCTCCTAACATATTTCTTGAAAATCCACTATCCAAATACCAAGACATTCTACAGGAGATCTTTAAGCAGGTTTCCTACAAAATAGATTTAAACAGGAAATGATTTTGGTACCCAGATTTACTTGGGTCCAGACTGGTTAGCTAATAACACTTTAGGTACCCATATTTGTCTAATGGGTCTCATAAAATTTCTAGAATCAAAAGATTTTGAAAGATAAACCTTATTATATCCATAACTATGAATATAACTAGTCGAAGCATAGGATGTTCCAGAGCTAGCAACATTCTGTCCAGATTTAGGAATAAATCTAGTTTGTGTAATTTTCCTTTGTCCAGGTTGGTATCCTATACCAGTAGTGTATCTAGGTGCTATTTTCTTACCTATCATCTGAGTAAGAGTATCATTACCATGTGTAAATTTCTCTAAGTCTTTCTTGAGTTGCTCATTTGACAATTTTAGATCAGTATTCTCTTTAAACAACTGAACATTCTTTTCTACATCAAGATCAAGACCAGATTTATGTTCAACAGTTAAAGCATACTGTTTCTTTAACCCATTGTACTTGTCTTTCAGCTCATTACAAGTTTCTTATAACATATCACAACATTTAAACAGTTCAGATTTAGACATGTTATCAAATTCAGATTCATCTCCAGAATAATATGAATTAGACGAATGATTTTCTGAAGTTACCTCAGAAGTGTTTGTCATAAAACACATGTTCTCCTTGTTTCTGTGTTCAGTTTCAGAAACTTCAGATTCACTAGAATTGTCCTCAGAAGCACTCCAAGTAGCCTTCATGGCTTTCTTATACTTGTTATCCTTGTATTCATACTTCTTTTTATATTTCAGCTTTGGACAGTCTGCTTTTATGTGTCCCTAACTTTGCACTCATAGTAGACAACTTCATCTGATTTATCAGGCTTCTTCCAATCCTTTTTCCAATTTCCTTTTTGTCATACTTACCATTGTAGTTTGAATTTCTGAAAAACATCTTCTTCTTATAAAATTTCTTAAACCTTCTAGCAATGTGAGCCATCTCAGCATCACTATCAGAATCACTCTCACTGTCTTCACAGATTGAACTTTCATTGATATCTTGAATCTTTTCCTTATCCTTATTCTTTGAGGGTGTAGTTTTTAAGGCAATAGACTTCCTTCTAGGTTCATCATCTTCTACTTTGTTTACTTTGAGTTCCTCTTCATACATCATCCGTTTTCCAATTAGTTCTTTGACTGGAAGTTCTCTAATGTCACACGAATCTCTAATGGAGACAGAGGTTCCTCTCCATCTTTCAGGTAGACATCTCAAAATTATCATGATTTGTTCCTTTGATGGAACATCCTTTCCCAGAGAAGTCATTGTGTTGACAATTTCAGTAAACCTGAGATACATGTCAGAAATGTGTTCATCAGGCTTCATCTTAAAATTATCATACTTAATAGTATAGGTATTCAATCTCATATCCTTAACATTAGTTGTTCCTTCATGAGAAATAGCTGTGGTATCCCAAATTTCATAAGCAGTTTTACAGGATGATATTGTATTAAATTCCTCATCTCCTAGAGCACAGTATAAAGAATTCATAGCTTTACAATTATTATTGTAGGCAGCCTTAGTAGCTTCATTCCAAGTAGTTCTAACAGTAGTAGGAATTTTATATTCTGATTCTATAGCAGTCCAAATATCAAAACCCATGCTCTCTAAATGAATTTTCATCTTGATTTTCCACTGAGCATAGTTAGTGCCATTGAAAAATGGTGGTCAATTGGTAGCAACACCTTCTAGTATATTTTCCATGATAACTAAATTGAAGCAATGATTTTAAAGAGATAAAAATTTAGAAATAACATAAATTTTAAGAACGTTAAAATACAACTAAAATCACAGTTGAAAAACAGAGTACTCTCAGAAAATATTTTAACACCCTCTGATAACAAATGTTAGACGGAGTGGACACTCAAGAGGGGGGGTGAATTGAGTTCCAATTAAAATTTCAGTTTTTAAAACCTTGTCTTAAAAACCCCAAATAAAATACTGAATTAAACTGTAGTGAATTTATATCATAGTAAAGGTTCTGTTGGGTTCTCAAGGTATTGATTATTTCTCAGTTAATCAAAATAGAAAGGTTGATTAACTTTTGAAACCAACTTACTGATTTACAACTAATATAAACACTTGCGAATTTAATTATCAAAGTGACTTTAAAACAGTTTTGGTTTTAAAGTAATTTGCAGCGGAATAAAAATAACTTAGAAAATAAATAAGCACAGAAAATTTAACCAAGAGGTTCAGTCTCAAGCTGAGACTTAGTCCTCTCAAAACTTTATATAAAAGTGATCCACACCATGGATCGGGGATAAACAACAGTATACAACTGTCCAGGTCACACGACCTCTACCACTGTTATCTGTGGGAAATAAACACAACAGCAACCAGCTGTCCAGGTCACACGACCTCTACCACTATCCCAGTGGGAAATAAAAGATGTAAGAGTATTGAGTGAGGATTTACAAATCCTCCAGTTAGAGTACAGGAGACAGTGTGTGTAAAATACATCATATAACACACACTTCTCAATATGTAAAAAGATAAATCACAGAGAAAATATTTAGAGTTTAGAGATGGATCTAGTGATTGTCGTGCAGTTCTGGACTCCTTTGATTTATCAGAATTCGCTCTGAGTCCACTTTTGGTTTTTTGTCTAGAAAACAGAGTATCGTCTGTTTTATTGACTTCTAGGTGTAGAGACAGTCAATGAAGCTCTTGGGTTATGTTCACGTTCTCAGCTCTTCACTGGTAAGTAATAATGAATGAATTCCTCATGTAAGTTCGGTCATCTCATTGCTTTCACACTTGGTTGTTCTTCCAGCACACCTTGTGTTCTGTATGTCTCTGTGTATTCTTCTATATGTCTATCTTGCATGTAGTAGCACATCCTTCCTTTATTTAAAGCACGAGCTCCGGCAAAAGATGATTTACTTTTTGCAGGTACGAGGTACGGTTCCCTGACATCCAACAGCACACATTAAATAAATGTCAGTGTATTAAAATATACCTGATATGACCATTGGTTAGATTAAACAAAGATAAAGCAATTAAAGCAGTGTCAGGTTCTGTCTCTAGAACGGTAGCTCTTGATATCGGTAGACTTGTGTTACAGTGGGTGTCTGTAGGTAGACTTCATCTGTAACGGTAGACTTTGTATCAGTAGCTGCAACTGTAGACTTGATCACATCAGTAGAGGTGGACTTGTAACGGTAACTGTGGCTCTGCCTTATATCGGTAGTGGTACGTCTCTATCGGTAGCTGTGGATCTACCTTGTAATCGTAGCGGTAGCTGTACCGGTAGCTGTATAGGTAGCTCTCTATCGGTAGCTCCAATATATCAGTAAACTTAACTGTATCGGTCGCTGTGAGCTGTAACGGTTGCTCTACTCTGTATCGGTAGCTAGTTCGTAACAGTAGCTGATAACTGTTTGAGCATTCACTTGGTTGAAAGAGTTAAGTAATAGTAAACATATATCTGATAATTAAAAAGACTTAATTTAATCATAGTGAAAGCAACAACATATATTAAAGTATATTTGGAATGTATTAAGCATAATCAAGATATAAAGAAAGAATGGTTGGGATTATCAAAACACAATAAATCCACTTAATTCTAGAGGGTTCAACATTACTATTCCAGCCATGTCTATCGCATGAGATATAAATCTTTACCGAATTCATTAGAGGGAGATATAGGTCCCACCCATCTCATAATGAAATCATTCTTACTTGTGCCACAAAAAAAATACATCATTCATAATAACCCAATAAATAAAATAGTTTTCATAAACATCATCCCATAATTACATAATCCATATAAACGAAATGGATATCATTTCATAATAAGGATAGTGAAACCATGTAAATCATAGAGACATTATACTTTAAACATACACATATGAAATAATTTCATCTTAGATGAAAAATGGTTTTGATAAAACACTTGAAATGAATTCTTGAGGAAAATATCCTTTCTTCTTCAAAATCATTTTCTTTTCACAAAATGTCATGCAATTTTAAAAGAATAGGATTTTTTTGAAAGAAGTCATGAAATATTTTGGAGGAAGCTTCATTAAAAATAAGGCTTTATAAAATCATAAAAATCCTTTCATTCCATATATGTTAAAAAACATTCTTCTCGTACTTTTGTCGGAAAAGTCAAAAAAGTACCTTGTAGGGTAAATAAAAAAAGATTCCTTCCATAACAAGGGGTAAAAGTCAAAATAGGTAAAATGGACTTTAAACATACAGGAATTAATTTTTATAAAACAAGGACATGGATTAAAGCAATAACCCCAGTAAATACTTACGAATAAGAAATCTCGGATTAATATGAGATTTGCAAAATTATCACTTATCTTAGGTCTGATATGCTTTGTATGGATCCGAACCTCCAGTATAATGATTAAAATAACTTCATTGAATTATTACATAATCATATTCATTGTTATGATATCATATATGTTTCACTTATGATTTTATATTACCCATTCTTTTGTAAATTCCATGTTAAAGTAGTGTTTTGGGTAAAATCATTTCATTTATCAAATGTGTTTCGACATGTCATTTCTTGATATTATTACTTATATACTGATTTACATAATTACATAATGTAAAAAATGATTTATATATAATATATATTCATCATATACATATATATTATATATTGATAAAATGAATGAAATACACCGTTCATGGAGACGGTAGGTCGTACGTACGCATGAAAGCTGTTTTCGTTTCCTTATTGAATTGAATGAAACTAAGTAGATGAAATATATATATATATATATAAATCTAATAGCAATATTATTTCATATATTTCATTATTTTTCATTATATAATCTTTATGATCATTCATATATGGTTGATCCTGGAGAATGAATCTCATCGCGTCATGGAGACGGTAGTCTGTACGTACGCACGAGAGATGATATCGTTCCCATAATTATAGAATTAGAGTGGATGGTATAAGATATAAAAATCAGTATGATGTTATAATAATCATATGTAGTTATTCTTTACACCATTATACCCATCCATGTAAGGTGTTGGTGGAAAAACATATTACACCACGGCGTGGAGACGGTATTTTGTACGTACGCACACGCGGTGATTTTGTTTTCCGTAGGATGGATAGATGGTGAAATATGGTTGTTTCATACTTATAATAACATACCAGTATATGAGTGATACTGATTTTATTACTTCATAATGAAACAACTAAAGAAGAAGAAGTGGAAGAAGAAATAAAGTTGAAAGAATCGGTAACAGACATTATGTCTTCTTTGAAGCGGCTCTTTGAGACCTCCTCTTAAGGCCCTAAAATTGGACTTTGAAGAAGACCAAAACCTCTAGGATGTTTATATGGAAGTGGAGAAGAGAATTTGGTGGCGTTTTTCCGAGCTTGAAGGCTCAATGTGGTGTGAGGAAGAGAGGGAGGAGGTGCCTGTTTTATAAGGGAGGAGAGGGGCACCTTTGGAAATACAAGAAATATTAGTTTATATTAAATCCCAACCCCACTTAAAAACGTCAAAAATGACTCATATTCTAATATTAGATTATATAGGGTTGTAATATCATCAAATAATAAAAAATATTCATGTTAGGAATTTATTATAAACATTATCAACTTGATTTATCCTTATTTAATCAATTTAATTTTATTTGTGGTAATAACATTCTAAATTTTAAATTATAACAAATAATTACTTATCTGTGGTGAATTGTACATAATTGGATACTTTATAACATTTTCTACCATATAAATTTAAATTTATAACTTGTAAATATTTTTTTTATTTTTAAACAATTTTATAATATATTTTTTTTATAAAATAACAATAGTGTCAATCTTGACACTATTCATTTATTTGAATTTAAATAAAATATATACAGAATATATGTTTGAAATAAAATCTTTAATAGATCCATAAAAGTTAGATGTATCTTGAAAATTAGTGGAGAACATTAAATAGTTCATATAATATTTATTTTATTATTTTTAAAACCATTTATTTGGTTTACCTCTTAATAAAATAATAACTACATCATTTTTGTATAATTATTTAATATACTTATTTGTTGCATAAAAATTAAAAATAAAATCTTATGATGAAGATAAATCTAATAACTTTCACAATAAAGCTTTTAATCGAATTTATCATGTTAAAATCACAATATTTAAATTGTTATATTTATTAAATTATGAAGGGGACAACTTTGGCATCATTAAAAAAAATATAAGTGTCATAATCATCTTAATAAGGATCCCAATGGTCAAAAATACAGCCATTGGATGATTAGGGATTATATATATACTAATAATAAGTTTTTCGTAGATTTTTGGGCCTTTTGATATGTATTAATATTTCAATAAATACTATATTATTGATTTTTCACTAAATAAATAATTTATGTATCTCTATTGTGTCAAAATTAATGATAATTATTTAATAACTAAAAATTATAAATTAATTCATATGATGTAGATAATTTCATTATCTTTCTAGAGACTATTCATGTTTTATGTTTCATTAAGTTTATCACTAAATTAAAATTAATATACTTATAATATTTAAGAGAGAGACATGTTGTCAATTTCTTTGGTTTTAATAATAATTAAGTTATTTTCATGGACAAAAGTCCATTAAATGATTCTAATCCGACCCTTAGGTTATATGGGTCTACTTTTAGACATCTAATAGGATTTTGGTAGGTGTTAGGGTAATTTTATAGTCTTATATTTACCCTTAATTACCTGATTTACCTTTAACAATGGTAAATAAAATTTACCGTAGTTACTATTCATAATGACCAAAAATAAAAAGTAGTCTATTAATATAATTTGGACCAACTGATTCCAAATATGGAATCCTTTTTTCCAAATTCAATACACATAATTTGCGGAAATTAAATTAAAATTAATCTCATTGTCGAAAGAAAACGGGTTTTTGTTTAAAACATTACAAAAGATTCAATTGATTTAACCTACAAATTCAAGGTAAAATCAATGCTACTGAAATACATTATATTAAATGGTAAAAAATATATTCTATTTATAATTTAAGATCATTCAATATTATAATTTAAGCACATAAATAATTATGTTGAAAAAAGTTGTTTTTAATAAAATATAGCGTGTTTTTACTATTCATTAAAATATTAATGTTATCAGAATAACATGAAATTTTTATCCAAGGTAAAATTTTATATCCTTATTCCAAAGAATAATTTTATTTTGTAAAATTGAACTTATAAACATGTCAAAAACTATATTTAAACTGGGTACGCCATCAAAAGGCCACAAAACAGCATTTTTTGAAAAGTACTTATTTTACCCAAAAAATTTATTTTGTTCACATAAAATGTTTTAGAAAATTGATAATATGAATAATAATGTTATAAAATTAAAAACGTGGTTAATTCTATTCATAACGTCTAGTTCGTGATAATATTATAACCATATATCGTTGTTTAGTGAAACCCGGTATTGTGTACAACACACGGTATTGAGGAAGGTCAAGATTGTGTGTAATGAATGCCAAGTCAGGGTTGCGTGTTGTGCAGGACTCCTTTGTTTTTTCGTATAACAAAATCTAACCATATATCATTTATACATTTATTATATATATATATATACACTCAATGTTGCGAAGAATAACTTCAATCAAATGAACTTGAAATTGTGTGTAACACGATCCAACAATTGTGTTGCGTATACTGCAAGCTAATAAGGTGTTGCGTATAGCACAAGATAATCTTAGTGTAGCATAAAACACATGACATCAAATAAATTAAAAAGAATACTTATCATAAAATCTCAGGGTGTTACAGTTCTAGTTTCAAATTTAGTCCACTATTAGAGGATTAAATAGTGGGGCATGCATTGGGTTTGTGAAAGGGGTGTCTTGGGTTGGTCCATAATTTTTTAAGAGGAAATAATGATCAGGGGTCCTTTAAGTCGTTGCCTTTAACATGGAAGTTCAAGATGTTAAGGTATATTTTCTTATGTCATGGTGAGTTTCTATGGTGGCCTTAGGGCATTCTAAATCACATTTAAAATTCCATGGAGTAACCTGCGGTGGTAATCAATTTTTTTCTGAAATATTTAAAACTACACTGTGTTTGGGGGTGGAATTATGCTCTAGGGTGGGAACAATATAAAATGTTTTAGGGGGATGATATAAAACAATATTTTACATCATGTCTTATTTAAGACCCTCTATTATAGACAAATCTATAGGTTAATTAAACATATGGTTCCATAGTGGATCTTGGTAAACATTCCTGCAACTGAACATTTACACCTTGGACTATACGAAATGAAGTTTCTAGAGGGAGGTGGGTAAATTTTCACTCACCTTTGATTAATAAAAATAATTATTTTTTAATAAAAACACATAATATGATTCCAAATAAATGTTTTTAATGTACTGGTTGATAAAAAAAATAATATTTATTTTATTTCTAAATGGTATAATTTTTATATGCGATAAATTTAATTTTGGAAAACATAAATTTTTTATACATAATAGTTTTTATACCTCAATATGTGCATACGAGGTGTTCTTTTTTGGTTCATACATGTAATTTACTGATTATGTAAAGTGTTACATTTGGTATAAAATGTTGATCTTTATGCATGATATAAATTTGTATTGGGTGTTTTTTGTTCCAACATAGCTGTTAGTGCTAATTTTATGGGAATGATAATGGGAACATATAAGAACATAGTAGGGTTAATCATAATGGGCATGATCTTGCATGTTTGGTATTTCTATAGTGGCAGGAAATATTGAGGGGATGAATTGTGTACATGACATGGATGTGTGAGTTGGAAAGGGTATGAACCTGACATAGATATGGCAGTTGGGGTGTACACGACACTGTGAAAATATTGGGATAAAATTTAAATACTAATTTTTCAGTGTGAGTTATTTATATAGTTTAGTTTTTAATATTATTTGAACATTTATTCTATAGTATTATATACAATGTATAATCTAACCAGTACTTGTTTGAGGGTCAATTTTACATCATTTCTCATTTATTTCATATTTATCCACTATACTAATACATATTTAAACACATGGGTGGATATAAAATTTATTCATTATGATAAAAATTTAGGGAGGAACCTTCTATATGATAGAAACATTTCATAATGATATAGATTAAACTGGTGCTAAGAGATTAGTGGTAGTGGTGATATGTATCATGGGAGAGTTCCACAGGGTACCTTTTATTTTATTTTGGATCTTTTAGTAATATTTTTATTTATTGTAGTTGGATATTAAAATATAAATTTCACAAATATATATTTTAGGAAATAGATTTATTCTATTTTACATTCATTAATTATGTTTATATTTTGACAAATGTTTTTTTATAAATGTGTTTTCTCATGTAAGGTTAAATATTACATTAACAGTATTTGTATTATATTCGAATATATTTCCATCATTTATTGTTTTGGGGATATCACATAAGGCTAGTTTAATTCTGGCCTAATAAAAACCAATTGGTTCTGGTCAACATCATTAAAATGGTATATGTTTTGTATAATATTTCAATTGGGATAATGGATGGGAATATATGATGTGTCCATACTAGGAATGTATTGTCTGAAAAGGTGTATGTGACCCCTTTATATATACCTTCAAGATACCAAGATGTTTTTTGAATGAAAAGTGTCGTAAAACAGTAATTTTTAATCAATTTGTGTTTTTCATCATTATATGATTATTGTCCATGAGATCATTTGGAATTATTCGATATATTAATTTGTTTTTTCTAATTTACAAATTAATTGAGTTAGCATATTCATTAAAAAAATTTATTGAGTATGATGTTTAGTCCTTAAGCATCATGATATTAATTATGTCCATATAATATATGATGTAAAAATTATGATCTACCTAGATGAAAATAAATTTAAATTATTATGATTAATTTTATACATAATGTAATTATATTTTGGAAATAAATTTTTATATTTAACATGAGTTGATAATTAGTTTATTAACTATTATATGTATATGAAATGATCGACGAAAATTTTTAACTTTTTTATTAGTGCTTACATGACATCTATGGTATTGTTTATATGATCTTTCTGATAAGGGAATATTTAATGATAAAAAGGTTTTAAAATTAAATAACATTTTCTTCATGTTATATTTTATAAATATTCCATTATTCAATGTTAGGTTTTATAATTTTTAATAAAAAATAGATTCTTAGAAGGGTTTTTCTAGTTTTCATATTATTGAATGGTTTTTCTAAATAAGGTTTCATGTTGGGAATTTAATAGAGACCTCGTATAGGGGAGTAAGGGTAAAATCGTCATTATAGTATGGTAATGTCAGTTTTTAGAATGTGGTTAGTATTTTTTAGGATGGGACACAGTTAGGTAGTGGTATATATTATAAATTAGTAGTAGAGGGTATGAGTGGAAGTGGGAATCAATTTATTTGTTCAGAATTAGGCATTGGATTCTGACCATTGATATCTTTGGAAGGAAGGGTGGCATACCTCTCTATTTTTTCATTATTCTTATTTTTCTACTTGTCCTTTCTGGTAATTATGATTCATTGACTAAACTTAAAAGAAATCTATTTTCAATAGATGGTCTATGTGAGGGGTTGTACCATTTTTAGTTCTACTTATTACAACATAAATATTCTTTTCCTAGTATTTATTCCATGCACAACATTTTATTATTCTATTCGCTATGATCATATACTATACATGTAATTTATCTTATACTATTGGTGTAGATTCATAAAATATTTTCTTCACTATCATGGTTTGCTTGATTGGTTTTGATCAACACTGGCATGCACAACTGACTTCTAATCTAAATATCTACCCACAAAGGAGACACACAATGAATGACTAAAATTCCACTCTACAGAGATGAATTATTTAGGTAACACCCCTAGAATCAACACAAAATGTGATATTGACTTCACCAGGGATGAGTCACGCAGTAGGAGACTCCTGACTTATGGTAGGCATGACATTACTTATGGGAACATGACACATCACACAAATCATATACTTCCAATCTACTGGGGAGCCATGTTACTATGTTGAGATGTGGTGGAGGTTCAAACATAGGATAAGAATACTAAACTCCCCCTACAAGAAGATACATGATCTCATTACTTTGGGATGATCACTACATGAAGCACTTGATGCTACCAGATGTGTTGTTTACTTTGTAGGATCAAACAGCTACTGAAAGACCATACCGACAATTCTTTCTTTGTTTTTGTCTTCACTTCATCACAACCAATAACAGCTGATATGAACATGTGCAATAAAGGGTTTTTGTTCAATGAATTTCACTCATCGTTTCATTGGAGTCTTGCGACTAATTCAATGAACACACATGGATCCTTCTTCATGCAAAAAAAACAAAGAAAAAATAATTATAAAAAACATAAAGACAGAGATAGTTTTTGGAAAGATATTATTTGGTAGGACCATATGTCATGGGTGAAGAAATGGGATCACCACTGGCGTGTGGAGGTCGAATTTTGGAAGGTACTTCTCCAGTGTGTGGATCACCCGGAGGAGCCGCACCAACCAATTGTTGTGTTGATCCTTCCAGTGATAGAGATAGCATAGGAGACTCGAAAAGAATTTGGAGAACCACCATTATAAGAAATGAAGGTGCACCAGATGAATAAAATCATGTTAGGGATGATGGAAAACTATCTTCTATAGAAGAAATAACCATTTTTTCTCATAACCACATGACATGAGATGTCCATAGTGGGGGATACTATGTCTCCTTCTTTAATTTCTATCCTCAAGGAGAAACCCAAAACCTTAATCACGATAATGCGGTGAGACACATGGGATTTCTCAAATCCATCAAGACTGACACCATAGGTTCTATTTATCGAGTGTGAACCCTTATTGAAATATTCTGAAGTAGGGTTTCTACCTCTGATGACAAAAGAGGAAGATTTCACACCACACCATGAAGAGGCATAGGTGGGTGAATAGGGATAAATCCGACTTCACAAAACCCAAAATGAATGCATGAACATATTCCCAACCAAATCTAACTATGAAAAAAATACACATCTTGAAATAGGATTCTACTGGGTGATGGACATGGGACATGTGATGATGACATCAGACTCCACTGTAGTTGGCACATTCTGGGTATTCTGAAATATGATTCCACCTATGTTGGTGTTTCAGATTTCTCCAATGACTTGAATAGGCACTAAAAATTTAAAAGATAAAGGGGTGATGTTGTATATATACATGGGATGTAGCACATGTGTCCGAACCATAGTGTAGGATGGACCATCTGGGAGTTTTCATAGAGCGTAGGAGGAGAAAGGGTGTGTCACCATCAATTTTTCCAGGGCCATGAACCTGGAATGGCCATTTGGCTAATTTCATGGAATAACTACATGACGAATAAAATTTTCCCTTAATTCCATATAACACAAATTTTATGAGAGATTTCATGGAATTCCTGCTTAACCCACCACCTTGAGGACAAAGTGGGTTTTCCAGATGATAGTAGTGATAGAGACCAACTATATGGGAAAGGGGTAGAATTATTATTATAGAAGGGGAATATTAGGTGTGAGAATGTGGATAGTATTTGTTTTAGGATGGTTCCAAGTTGAGTTATTGGGATCTATTATAAAAAATTAGTAGAGGGGTGATAGGAGGAGGGAATCAGTTTGTTTGTTCAACCTTTGTAATGGGACATAGGCTATTGAATGCTTTGGGTTGGAAGGTTGGAACTCCTCTCAAGTTCATCATTCATCTTCTTCCTCTACTTGGAAATTTTTATAATTCTTATTTGTAGTCAAAATTTTCAAGAAATCTGGTCCCATTAGTCGTTCTATAAGAGGGGATGTATCATAAATGTTTAATGCAATCCTTGTCATTGTTTTGGTGAATTGAGATTATTTTATATGGTATTTGGGACTAATATTACATGGTTTATTGATGGGTGTAATCTTTAATATGCATTTTTGTAATAGAAAATAATGAGTTTCTAATCTACGGAATGATACATCTATGTACTTTTATGCTATAATTTATGTTTGTTATATATTTTTTTATTATATTTTGGAATTTTTTTATGGTTTTGTATGATTACTTATCGAGCAAGTTATGTTATTAAGGATGGATATTTATTTTTTTGATAAACATGATAAAAATTTGTTATATAGAGATTTCATTTGGAAATGATATCTATTGGGATTCATATTGAGGTACCTCATGGGTAACAGAATACATTGGAAATATAAAATGGCCACCATTATCAATTACAAAGGAAATTTTTTATTTTTAGTGACAATTCATTCCATAGTAAAAAAACATATTAGATATAGCCATGAAAATGTTGGAGTTCTATCATAAAATGCCATATTGATTGATATACCTGGAGAGTTACTCTCAAATACTTAGATGAGTTTTTTGTCTTTTCAATCGGGTTGAATTTGAATCTTACAGGAGGAGAGTATTCATGAATATTGATCCATAACTTTCATACATAAGTTTTAGATAATATTAGATAAATATTCATTACACGTCATGCAGATCTATTCCTGAATATTATTGTTCTAGTATTGTTGAATAAAATTAAACATAAACAATTGGCTCAAAAAAATCTATATCATCACCAGCTGAGTTATTCATAACTATCACCCTTCATAGATATAACATAATTAATAAATTTCCTCATAACCTCAAGAATGGGAAAAATAAGAAAGGTTCTGTTTATATTCATAGTAAGGGAAAACACTAGAGATATCAATTATCTCTTGAGAATAACATGAGCATAAGGATATAAGAAAATGATGATAACATTTTAAAACCATGCCCTATATATAGTATTTCACAATCATGTGAAATTAATCCTATCATAGTATTTCATAAGACATGAATCATTAAAGGAATCAAAGTACCCAATCCATGAGAACATAACATTGGAATAAAAAATTAAATTTTGGTATACACCTAAGTATAGAAAATAATTTCCTTATTAGTCAAGGCACATTGTGAAGACTATCAATGTGCATTTAGTTCTCTCCCCAGAGCATTGTAGTAGTGAAGGATCACACCATATACAATCATAGATGAATGGGTCCCTTAATGAAATGTGTTCACTCCACATTGTGTTTTTTATTATATCATTAGGTGTCTAAATTTACCTAATGCATTTTAGGGCAATATAATTCTAGTCACACCCATTCCATATTGAAAATCATACATATTAGTTCTCTAAGATCATAAATTTATCATAATATTAAAACCCATAAAAATATATCAATTTAAAAATTATTTCATCACATCAGAACCAATGGAAAATAAGATGGATTCATAAAATTTTTACCATTCCATCATAGCATAACCCAAGTAAAATTAATTGGTAACAAAAAAATATCATTATTTCATCATTTAATAACTAGTGTAGATTAAATAGATTCATTAACATATTACCAGAAAAATAAAAACCATATAGAGAATGAATGAGGTCGGGATCCTTGGATCATATCCCAAATAAATCATAGTTTGATACAATGGATGTTATATTTTATGAATATAAATACCATTACAAGACAATTTACACATTTTGGTGAAAATATCATTAACAATTTAAAAATCACTTTTAAAAAAATAAATATTATAAAAATATTTTGAAACTCATTTATCATTGAAATAATATTTTTTAACTTTTATAGGAATATTTTTAGTATGGAGTGGATATAATGGAGGAATGTTCTGTTCGTGTTGTATAAGTTAAAAGAAAAAAATAAAATCATATTTTTGTAAAAATGGAAAAATATTTCATTCAGGAAATTAAAAAAATATTCATTTGAAACCATTTTTAAAAATTCACATGGGTAAAGTGTCATTAAATAATAATAGTAGAATAGTAAAAAATATTCTTTAATACAGTTTTTAAAAACATTGATACAAAAGAAAAATATTTTTCAACCGAAGTGAGAGTGAAAATAGATTTTAAATTTAAACATATTTTCAATATAAAGATTACATTAGGAGAGGACATAAAATTGAAAATATGTATTATAAATAAATAATCATATAATTTTAATATTAATTTGTTTCATAATAAGTATATCAATCAATTTTATCATAAAAACATAATCATAAACCTGATTGATAAACAATGATATTTAACCAAAAATACTACCGCTTTAGTTACATTTGAATCGTAATCCCAATGAAATGAATAACATTATATAGATGTTTAAACCCCCATAATATTCATTATATTAATCATAAGATACATTCTTGGTTATTATATACACCACATAAATAATTAGTGGTGAATATGGCATGCGTGTAATAGAAATATATGTGACCCGAAAACACTTTTCCACATGTCAGACAACCTTCGTACTCATTTAAACCCCATATATAGAAAATATAGGTTTAATATAATAATATTAATTAAATATAAAAAGCTATATCATACAATATATGATTTAATTATATTATTTTTTCCCCTATTTAATAAAATATTATTTTTATTATGATTATTCTGACAGATATCTTCTTCATCTTCCATGTATATTTTTTGGCCGATTTTTTCCTTGAACATTGATCGTGGTTAAATAATTTTTAAAATTTTAATAATTATAAAAATATAATACATTTTCATTATATAAATTTATATACTCATCCTTACAATAGATATAGGAAATTAATTACATAGTTCGTTGAGTCGATAGTCCGTACAAACTCATGAACATTATTTTCATTTTTTAACGTATGAAATGAAATAAAGATAAAAATAAAGAGTTATATAAAACAAATTTATATTATATATGTCATTTATATTAATTAAATCCATCTTATTTACCATTACTATAAATGGAAATGTAAAAAAATCACATTATGTTGTGGGTATTGTATTCCACATATACACACGAGTGTCATTATTGTTTTCCAATTGATTGAAAAGTTAGATGGTAGTTTTGATATAATAATTACTGAACTATAATTAATTTATTATTACAATATATAAATATTACACCCCTAATATTACCCTTACATAAAATCCAGTGATGATATATTAATTGTATCGCTATGTAGAGATGTTAATTCATACATAATAATGAGTGACACTTTCACATCCCATTTTATGTGAATGAGAGTTTATAATATATATTACATAAAAATAATAGAATATTGGTATATTTAGTATATATAAATTATTAATAAATGATCAATACAATATATTATAAATATTAAAATAATAATTAATAATGAATGTTATTGGTTATGGATATTACCTCTTCTTGGAAAGAAATCCATTAGGTATCCTCTTAGGGATGCATGTGTTGGTCTTTTGGAAATAATATCACCTATATAATGTGGGTAACTAATCTGATACAGTATTTTTCTAGGGAATTTTTGATCTACATGGCTCATTTGTTTGTGAAGAATAAAAACTAGAAGTTTTGTTTAAAAGTGAGTGCAATGAAGCTCCCAGATTTTCTTAAAAGAAGAAAATATGAAAAACTCAATGTCTACCCATAATGCCACAAAAAAATGAATCAAATGAAAGTTAAGAGAAAATTGGATTTAAGGCGAGTAAAAATTAATATATTTACTTGATTAATTAGTATTTTGAACAATATCCTTTTGTGTAAACCCCTAGTTAACCTATTTTAACCTTACCAAGATAACGCCTTCATCACTCTTAAAGGGTGGAAATTTTCTATATAAGGTGAAACATGGATCATAAATAGGAATGGGATGGCAGATTCGACCATATATTGTCCACAACATCATTTTTCAATATTATTATTCATTTTTAACAATTTATTAAATTATTTTCTACAAACATATCTCTAATAAATAATTTGGCACATCTCTTTTATATTGGCATAAAATACATAAGGAAAAAAGTTGATATTTGAATAAAATACTATTAAACATCCCTAATATATTATATTTATGTAAAAAATAGTGGAACACTATAAATACACAAATTATAAATCTTTTAATATCTTAATAACATTTATTATATTTTCCATTTATTTTAATAAATACTATATTGGCATGGAGTAAGAAATTTAGCTAATTATTCAATCATTAAAAATAAAAATAAATTACCCAAATTAATAGAGTTTCATTATTTATAAAATATAAATTTATATTCATTCATAAATTTATTTCATCTATATTTGAACATATATGATATTTTTAAAACTATAAGAATGATTTTTTGTAATTTTTATTGCATTAAATGATAAATTGGTAATTATCATCAAAATATGTCCATTAAAAAATATAATTCAATAAAATAGTGATAAGGGTAACATTAAATTCATGAAATATTATTTTATATGATAAATGGTTCTCCATAGATTTAATTTTATCCTAGATTAATCCATTTATCATTTACTAAGGTGACGATTTTTGTATGTTTAATATTAATACCAATAAAATAGGGACCTATTTACCAAATTTGAATATAAGGATTCTGAATATGGAATAAATTTTATTATATTGAAATTATATAAGTGGTAAAAAATAAATTTAAAACAATCACATAACTTGTGATGAAAAAAACTTTTTATCAAAATATATTTTAACCCTAAAAATTGATTTCTTATTATCTCATGCCTAGAAAAAAATATTAAAAAAATATTAAATAATTTTGTTAAATATATAATATATTCATTAAATTAAAATCATTCAAAAATAGTCATTAATTTATTTTATTAATATAAAAATATATAGTTTTCATAAAAACATTATTTCACACACATATATCTTTTTTATTCAAATGAATTTATCATTATTTATAATTAATTGATACGAAATGAATTTATTTTATAAATATGTAAACGATAGTTTTTTTATAATTTGTTAGACTTTTTCATACCCACCTACAAAATTTCTATGTGATAATTTTAACTTAATAATATATTAATATTATATAATAGTTCATTTAAACACGGTGTTCAATGTAATTCAAGCTATCAAAAAAATAAAATTATTTAAACTGAAATATATTCATTAATATTGGGTTATTACATGATTGGTAATTTTGGTATATATATAGTTATCTAGCAGCTAAACTATGTGAATATTGTGTTCGATTAGAGAACTTGGAAAATATGGTTTAATTATTTTACATCGGAAACCATCTTGGGTTGAATTTCTCCATTATTTTTGGTTCATCGGGACTTTTTTTCCAAATAGGTAAATTAATATAATGATTTATTATTTGTGGGTATCAATAGGTTCATTCATATATATTTATAAATGTGTAGTATATTTTATTGGAATCGTTGGTAAAGTTTCTATGAACCTTAAGGACACTTGCCCTTGGTATATAGTGGTTATTTCCAGTTCCCCGTTCATATTTTGTCAATTTGATTATAATAATGGATTGATTCATCTAATTGTGAATTTTCGAGATATATGGGGCTGAGGCATTCTTAAATCATAACTCTTTCATTGTTATATTTTTAAAATGATTGATCAATAATAAATCATGCTTCAACTTTTTAGAATATAGTTGGGTTGAACAGTTTGAGATGTGTTTTGGTTTTCAGTCATCCCACATTCATCAATATATATGGTGAAATAGTATATGGATATTTAAGGGTTTAATAATAATATAATCACTATGAAGTGAAATTTTAATTTCTATGATCCTTCAATGGGTGGCTATACAATGATAATTCACTCTTTTGTTTGATATCCAATTCTTCATACTCCTAGTTTTAAGAATGTTAAATGGATTATCGCTAAACTGGGGTTTAATATTATAACATTGAGGGTAGTATGGTCAATGTAGTTCAAACTAATAAACATTGATCTTTTGTAACTATTAAACATACATTTTAATTAATTGTAGAATACTCTCATGAATTTTTCAATTGATTGTATAAAATTTATCTAAATCCCGAGGTCATAGTAGTAATTGTTAAAACTATGAATTAATGAACATCCTTATTATACGAAGGATAATTTTTTTATATCTGACAATGGGGAATGACAATGACTTATTTAAAATCCTTTTTTATAGATCTCATCATCTCTAATATATAACTTAGTTTTAATTCATAGGTTTTGTGGTAACCACATTAACTATTGGGATCCCTATTGACTAAGATAAAAAAATAAAACATATTCTATGTGAGGGGATGTTATATTGATATATAATCTTGGATGTTGTTATTTGTTCAAGTAGGGGTAGTCTGAGTGATCGTTAATCTTGAATATTTTTCCTGGAGCAAGTAGGGTGAGCCTCTGAACATAGTGTAATTATTTATTTTCCATGGAAGTTATCTAATATAATATAAATAAAATATATTTATTCATATATTACTATTAGAAGGGTTTTAGGATTGTTTTAATGCATATTTAATTTCTTATGTTTTCTAGTTGGTATATAATATATTATTGTGTGTATTTCCATGAATATGGAGTCATAATTTGGTTAATATAATGTAATTAACTAAACAACAAAATGGTACCTTTAGGATTATAGACCATATCTTCAATCTTTTTTAATTTCTAACATTATCTATTTGATTATAAAGTAAATTATATTCTATTTTACAAGCCTTAATGGTAGTAATGTGAGTTAGACTCACTGGTATAGGTGGTTGTATCATGTTTTATTTGTTTCATTATATGATTCTAAACTAGAAATGGGAATGATAATATATTTTGAGGAATATGTATAACTTTGAAACATGGTTTACAGTAAAATGGTTGGTTATAGGATTCTATGGAAAGAGACACCATTATGTCAAATCAATGGTCTAATCTTATGTCCAGACCACCAAACCTCATTTTTTTGAAAAAAAATTTAATGGTGGGAAGAATTTCATAAATCCAATTAATGGGATCATTTTTTAAATATTACTTTTGTTTAATGTGGTTTATTATATAATTTTTTGGATTTTTTATGGGATAACGTTTGGACAAGGTATTCTTGGATCACTAGACTTCCCCACACTATAGTGGAAGCCACAGTGGAGGTCATAGATGAAGCCATTTTTATGGGAATAATGTCGGGGAATACTGTGAATGTGGAACTAACCTTGTGTCAAGGATTTTACAATTCCATAGGGTCCCCATTCAATTGGGAATTGTTATTAGGATAGTCAGATTCTGAGAAATTTGGAGGATCACTATGAAAAAGGGGGATGTTGGTGTATTGAATGGAAACTGTGGTAATTTTTCATGGTGTGAGGAACACAATGACTATTCTTACATGTATTTTTATGAGTGTTCCATATAGAAAGGTTTTACTAGTTAAGTATGGATTATGAAATGATAATTTGGAGACTATGGTGTGATGTGTTGAATTTCTTGCATCTTGAAATTGATGAGTTGGATATTAAATGTAGTGGTCCACCATACAATGGTCCTTGATGAAACATGATAATATTTTTGATAATTTTGTGAGTGACTCTAGGGAATAATAGTAATTGGAAACTCACTTCATAATATACTAATACAAAGCATGGTGGTAGCCAATTCATTAAAAAAAATAGAAAAGTGTCCACCCTATTTTGTGGATGAGTTATGAACCATTTAGGAAACCACATGAGATATTTGGGGGTATCTGAATGTGATATTTCACCAATTTTATTATATAAAATTCCCATTTTATTTTATCAACAATATGATCAATCAATATGTTTCCATAAGTGAACTGAATTAAATGTTCTCCATTATAACAATTCCTTCTTATACACTATTTGATGAATTTATTTGAGGGAGGTGGATTCAATTCCCCCCCCCTCTCAAAAAAAAATTGTGTCTGAGGTAGGATAAATCCGTTTAGTCTTATGAGTTTGGTCAGTTTACAAATGAATTCAATGGTAGGGTCATTTATTGGGTACATAATGTGTGTATTTGAGTTGGGATATGAGTTATCTTTTCATGTATGTGTGTGTTATGGTTTGGATTACACATTTAAAATAATAAGTAAAAAGTAAAAGTTTGTTTTTATTGTTAGTTATTCATATGGTTATATCTTCTATTCTTTGTACATTGAATATCTATTTTTTTATCAATTCTATGCTAAATGTTTCTAATTTAAGTGGAATTTTTGAGATATTTCAGATAGATATCATACTTAGTTACCATACTCACATCCTAAATATGAATATTCTTTCATTGATAGTTATTGTTGTTTTTTATTTGGTAAGGGGATAACTCTATTTATGTTCTAGTGTCATGTCACGATGATCTATATTATGATGGTTCTAGGAGCATGGTGGTAGTGGTCATGTGGGTAATATGAGAGTTCAATGTGGAGACCATGTCTTTTATTTTAAATCTTCTAGTCCCATGGTCTTGTATTATTTTTGTAAAAAACACTATAATATCCATATATTGATATGTTATGAATGATAGTTTGAAATTATTTAATTAATTCATTATATTTATACATTTCGTTAGGATGTTTTATAATGATGGGTTCTGGTGTTCGAGTAAATATTCCACCATCAATTTTATACAACCCTTGTATTTATGGGAATTATTAGGTGTTATAGGGATTATATGTATGGTTCTTGGAATTATGATCATTATAAATCTAATGGGTTGGTGTTGGGATATTACAATTAATTCCATTATGATTTCTCCTTACCATTATTTGAAAACAAAATTACAAAAAATATTATACATTATGTTAATATGACTTTATATGAGATGAAAGGACATTATTGAAGAGAACATTATTTCCTTCTATATTCATTTAATTTAATGGCCTAACATGGTTACATTATTTTCTTACCCCTTAATAAATATTATATATTAATAACATGTTTTCAAATTATTTTTCAAGATGTTATGGGTTTTTAGAAATTTTAAGATTTTTTTTACCTTCAAAGAAGTGTGTGTATCATTTAAAGATTTTATATTAGTGTATGAAAATTCCATTTTGAAAAAAATGGGATTATTATTTAAGATATTTTCATACTTCTTAGAAATTCTAAGGCTAAATGATTTTTGAAAAATAAGTGACATAATATATTTTGAATTATGTAATTGTGGGATGGGTATGATTGATCTATTATAGTCTCTATGAGAGAAAGCAATACATAAATTTATAGATTAGGTTGTTACCAATTATGGATAATTAATGATGTGTAGATATTAATATGGGATATTTTGTTTATGGTATATCATAAATTTAGGGTCCAAGCTACTATTTTTCAGACATGAATTATTTGATGTTATGTTGATTAGTGGTATCATGGTAGTTTTTTACATGAATAATACTTTATTTTGGCATAAATGATCCTTAGGGAAATTATTTTATTTGATGTTGGTTTAATTATGGTTACTTGGGAAAAAATATTATTTACTATAGAAAATAGAATTTGAGTAGTATAGAAAACCATTTGGATTTATATGTGATATGTGAGCTAGGAGAATAAAATTAGAAATAAATCTAAAATATTTTTTAGAAATATACATGGTTAAGATATATATTATTTGAAATAGTAATAATAAGTAAATTTTGGGGGAATATTTATTCACTCGTTATTTAATGAAAAATTTAAAATATATTATATTGATTTATAATTTATTTTACTGATTCAATTAAAATTTAGTGGTTAATCAAAATATTGGAGATTTAAATTTAAGAATTTAAATATATTTAATTTTATACATATTGATGAATTTACAATTTTGATTGGAATTTAATTATGAATTTTGGTTTCATGATGCTAATTTTTTGATGATTTTGTATTTTAAAAATATAAGGGCCAACTCAACTAGGTCTTAATCTTATTGGACCATAGGCCACAAACCCTGCCTTTGGTGGGATTTCTCGCTAAGTAGCCTTAAGTAGAAGCCCAATAAAATGAAATGGTAATATAGGTCACATGGGGAGTATCTCATGTAGTGTTTTGGATGGTTTTGTGTATCTATAGTTCTTCATATGAGATTCACATGGTTACTATATGTCATAATTAATAAATATTTGTTCCATACTCAGCATTATGCTCGTCCACTAGACAACTTATCCACACATCCTTCCATGCTAGAATCTTCCATTGATACCTCTCTATTCCACAAAAAATATTAATAACTTTTATAAAACAACAGAGCAACCACATTAAAAGATTTGACCTGGGCCAAATCTCCCACTCAAGGCCTTACCCCACAATAAATCCCTTCCAAGGCTACGATGAATCTTAGTGATGATTAATTCAAATAAAAAAATGTCTTTTATATAATAGGGGAGTGATCCATCCATTGTAAATCATAGTTTTTTCTAATGAGGTAGAATGTACATTACAATGTCATTCTGAAAACACTATATTTTTTGGGTGGAGGTCTACACTGAGATGTACTATCTTTACTACATGTAGTGGACCTACTATTTACAATGGTAGATGATTGTACTATTAGTGGAAGGGGAGATGAATATTTGTCATTGTTTTATCATTTTGATGGTGAAATGGTAGATGTTGTAATTTGGGATAATTAAGTAGATATTGTGGACATGTTAATGGAAGATAATTTATATTCTATATTCTCCCACCATTTGAGTTTCCATCAATAGTAAGAGTGGAGCTACCATAGGACGTACTACAATAAAGGAGGTCAAAGAATATGATGCTTTATAGAAGCATGGTGGATGTGATACCTTCATAAAGGTATACGTTGAAATCATTTAGGAAGTATACTACCATAGTACGTCCTCTATAGCTTATGGAGGAGTCAATTGTCAAACATAATCCGTCAATTATTGAAGTTAATTGTTACCATCAATGGAAAACTATCGTTCTAGAAAAAATTTGATGTACATTGGTGATCCACCATCATGATCTACTATTGTAAATGTTAAATGATGTTGCGGTGATGAATTTATATCATGATAAATACATCATAACTACTTTTATATATTTTAACATTATGAATGCGGTAGTGTTGAGAATGGAAGGTAACAAATTGAATATATGGAGAGCCATGAAATCTTTCTATGTGAAGGATGAAAAATTCAACTAAATGATACTCGTCATGAAGAATGGTTATGTCTCCCCCAAATATTGACATATACATGAATGTAATCAATAAAAAATAATGATACATGGACTGTAATAAAATAAAATCCTTATATTTTTATCTCCCATAAATCATGGATGGAAGTATTCATGATTTTTTGAAGATAGGAATGAATGTTTCATGTAATTTAGTGAATATATATATATTATAAATTACATATAATTTCATATATTCAACACTGAGAATTAAAGTAAATATATTATGATTGAGAGATGTTGATGATATTGTAGATTTTAATTAAGAATAAGGGGGGAGGACTCCATCATTAAATATATGGTTTTTTCTACCTCAAAATAGAATCACAAGATTCAAGAACCATGATTGCGCCTACATGTTTCCTAATACATTTATTTTATTCCATTATACCCTTTTTTACCGATATAACATTAATTATTTACTCTTTAATGGATGGGTAGAAACCATGGGTGGTAGGGAGAAGTGGACGTGACCCAATTTCAATGATTCAGTATAGGATATTACTGAAATTAATTATTCTATTTTTTAAAATCATTATAAATTATTTCTTCCATAATTTTATATGAATATGATTTTGTATATTTTTTTATGAATTTTAGTTATTCACTTATTTATGAAAAGCATTCTCCCTCCATTTTTTATTTATATTGATTTATTGGTTTAGAATCATGTAGAGAGTGTTTTGTGATTACTAAACATTTGATCATGAATCATCTATCAAATTTAGATAATTTTGAATCTCAATAACTGATTAGGCATTTACTATGTTGTTCAAAAGAGAAATATTTTGTCTATTACACATTCTAAGTAGGATTTTCCACGAAATTAAATTCATAGGTTTTTTAAATCATCATCAAAAATAATCAACGACGAAAATTGGGAAGTGACATTAAGACATTAATTTAACAACTTTAGTGTTACTAAGGGTCTAATTTTAGATGACCATGATTGCATTACATGTGGGGATGAAAAACCTAAACCCAATCACATTTGTGTTTTCTTTTTTTAAATGAAAAAAATATTTAATTATTGATCCTTGGAAAAACTCTAGATACTACAAATACTACATCACTTAATGGAAATTAAAATTCTTTTCGAATACCTAGTGGTTGGTCTACGTCAAAAAATGATACCATTTATAGGGCATGAGTGCTAATCTAACCCATAAATTTCATGATTTGGAACTCTAATGAAGTATAATTTACTTTTTATCCAAAGTTAGAAGTAAAAATTATAAATAGACTTGGAAACATGATTTTTCTTAATAAGGTTATTTTATAATAATTTATTTAGACTTCATGTGATCACTCTGAGACCACCATAATAGAAATTTACCAACGAAAAAACATTAAGGGACCATTGGTCCCCACTAATTTTCGGTAACAAATGTCAACTAACAATGCGTAATCACCATAATTAATTTTAATTATATGTTTTTATAATTCATGTTCTACCTGAATTTCATGTCCTTGTTGGAGAATAACCATACCGATACATTTTGGAGTTTATCTCTATTTGATAGAGATTCATGATGGGTGTAATATACGAGGATAATGGTATGTAATGGGAATTACACTTTTCACTCGACGAAAATTCCATGTGGTGGTTGTATAACCTAAAACCATGAGATATCCATGACAGGGATGAAATATAAATAATTTTTAGGAATATATGTTTCCCATCCTCCCAAATTCCAATAATAATGATGGGAATCTTAAAAATTTAAACATATATTACTGATACTCTCTAAGAGTACTTGAAACAATTCGAGAAGGATTTTTCAAGATTTTCCCATCATGAAATATTGAGAACAACATACTAGTATTTTTAATCTCAGGACTTATTGAAATGAGAGGAAACGATTGGATGCATCATCTGGGGGTATTTTATTTAAAACCCACCCATGTAATTTAGTATCATAATGTAGAAGATATTATAGAATTTCCAATATTTTAAGATAATATGTTCAAACATAATTGGTATCCATGAGGTAATGACTTCTAAATAATGATTTTTACATGAAACCATACCATAAAAATTATTAATCCTTGAAGGACAAACTATTGTGAAAAATGTGAGTGACTATCCTACCGCACCTCTGATATGAGGTTTGTGTTCTTTACCCCCTAAATTAACTAATTAATTTGTTGAAATATATTATATAGATATATATTATGCCAAATTCAATCCATAAATATTTTAAAAACTCATCCATGGATAAAAGATAAATCAAAAAAATGATTTCGACATCATTAATACCATTCTAGAAATATTTTTTCTGACTAATACCAAAATCATCTCCCTTTTCATCAACATTTCAGGGCCCCAATTCCTATTCAGAAACCATAAAAGAAACCTTATTACCAAATATATTAGGAAACACAACATATATACCAAAAAATAATATTTAAAACCCTCAAATAGTTCACTACTAACTTAAAAATAAACAGAGATAGAGTAGCTGAGAATGAATTGAATATTTTTTCAATTAAATATGAGTATCATAGAAATGTATTCTAAAAAAATAGAAATCTAAAAGCCCATACAATCCTAAATATTAATTAAAGATCTAGAATGATAATAAAAATTAGTTGAAAGTATACTCATCTACCTAAAACTTGTAATTTCAATCTGAACTATAAGAAGGTGAGTGTTGGTATTCTAGATATATTGTAGAAAAACATCTCACTCAACTGAAAAAAAATCCATAAAAGATGAATAAGAAGTAAAAAATAATAGATGGTAAATAAACACCTGATAAATACTTGAAAATTATATAAAATATTAAAAATATGTTATGATACGATTCACTTCTAACTTTACAAAATCAATGAAGATAAAGGAAGAGTTTTTTTAAAGAGACATCCCTGAGACATTTCAAACGGTTTCAATTAACAAACCTCTCAAAGAAGATACATGAAAAAAATTTAAAATCTTATAAATTTATAAATTATATTTATAAAAAAACTATAGAGGATTTATGTGAATGATAGAATCGTGTTATATAAGAGTATCTCAGCCATAATCAGACCACAATTTCCCAAAATATATCAATATCCAATGAAATTTTGTATTCTATGCATCATTTCATATTATATATTTTATGATTATTTCTATTACTATGGTTATTAAATTAATATCTTATCTCGTTCTATGTATCTCTCTTTTAAAACACGATACAAAAAACACTAGATTGGTTTTCAAACTATAAAAGAGATACATTATTTTTTTAGCTACATTTTGAAAAAGATACATTATTTTTTAGCTACATTTTTAGTAGTAATTCTAGTGGGAGTTGAAGGACCTGTATTTCCAGTATATTTTTACGTTCTCACTATAGAGTGTGATAAATAACCAAGACATTAATCTATCATATTAGGAATAAAATTCCATAAAATAGTGAAGATGATCATCATTGTACATGAAGGAACACTTTCAATGAATCATGGAGACAATAAGATGAGCGTCAACATCATTGAATCCAAGAGGAAACCATTAAGAAAGAACTCCTTATTAACAATCATACATGAAGATGGTATTGAGACCATTGAATAATCTAGTCTTATCTATGTTTTTTTAACCTTATGAAATTATTTTTATATTGAAAATACATTGGAAAAAGTGAATACTCATAAATAGAAAAATTCTATTTTCCAATTTAGTGAAGGTAAATCCTATGATTTCTTTGATACATTATTGGAATAGGCTAACATGATTTTAATTATATCATAAATTCATGCATTGAATGTGGGGGATTTTAATTCAATATCATTATTAGATTAACCTAAATATATTTATTTTAAACCTCTCCTATGTGATTGATAATATGATTATCTTACGAAGGGATATAAATTAATGTTATCAGTGATAATAACCTATCCAAATACAAATATGAAACATTATTATACCTTTTTAAAAGAAACATCCACGTTATATGGGGCCTAGGATGAATCCCAAAAAATAACCAGGAACACTACACTAATGGAATTTTTCTATGGGGGGATCTTTAAACTATTATGATTCCATATAGAGGCTAAAAACCACCACTAGGAATGTATTTAATAATATATAGAGAAGTTACCTGTATATTACATTATGTCCCAAATATCAAACTCACAATAGTTCTAACCCAACCATTTTGTTCCCAAGAAAACTGGTTTGACCATTTTTGAAAATGAGAATAATGAATTAATTCCTACGAGTGTTTCGAAATATTGTAGAGTATGCATTGACTATTGAAAGATTATGTATTTAACCAAAAAATAAAGCATCTACATCCAATTCATTGACCAATATTTAAAAATTATTATTTAAATGAAAAATTATTATTTTAGGGGTGGATTATCAATATTTTTCAGGTACCAGTTGGCCAAGAGACCAAGAAAACACAACAATAAACAATATTTTGGGACTTTTTCTTATGAGTGGGTTCGTTTTGGTTTATGAAATACTCTAGGTATATTTTAATTGTGTATGGTGAGGATATATTCAGATCATACTATGTAATTCCTAGTGGTATTTCTTTTTTAAATACACTATTTTTTAAATTACAATGATCACTACTTGGGAAATATGGAAAATATTTTGAGAACTTGAATAGATAAAAATTATGTATTGAACATTGATAAGTTTCACATAATAGTTGAAAAAGGTAGAGTTTTAGGTCATAACATTACATAAAAATACATTGAGGTATAAATTTCTATGGTTCAATTAATCAATATTTTTTTCATAATACACTCGTTGAAATTTTATTAGACAATTCTATGGAAAAGTGGGATTCTAAATTCGAATTATCAAGGACATTGGTAATATTTACCTTCTACAACGTATATGTCCAATAGAAGAATATTAATTTAATTTTATTCATGATTGTATTAATTAATTTGTTAATATGATTTAGAAACTGAATATTTCACCAATTATGAATCTATAAAATTAGGATAACCCACATGAAATACTATGTGATGCATCAAACCAAGAGTTTGGATCATCCCATTCCTAAAAAATTGAAGCAATACCAAAACTCATAAATTCTCCTCAATAACCATGGATGCTAATCTTCTCAATTACATAACAAAAAAAGGATTTCCATTATATTTTTTATTATATATATATATATCTTATTTATGTTGAACTAATGCTGTTTTATTTACTAATCGTGTATTACATAGGTACATAATGAAGAGATAATACTGTGTGTCACTGTTTATAATATGTATATTACTCTTATAAATTTTAAACCATGAGTTCATATAAATAAATGGGGTAGAAAATCATATGGAATATCACCATAGAATACACCCAATAATTCTTAAAATAGAAGTTCCCAAAACTAATCTTACTTAATTATCACATACTATGATAAAAGCAATACATCATTGAAGGTGTATTATAATGGTATTCAATAATATTTAATTAGTTGGACACATATTAAGTTCCATATCACCTTATATCTCATTAAGATATAAAACATAAGTATGAATATAGACTCAATATTCTTGAGGATCTATACATATGGAGAATCTATAGTGATCAATCCATAAGACGTTTCTCAACGACAAGTGATATTGAATATATATTTTAATCTATTCATAAATTTTTTTGTGGTGGCCACAATGGACCTAAAATAGTAGATATATATGTATTAGAATATATAAATTATTTTCCATAATTATTTTATGAATTTATGAGTTTTTTATGAAATGTGAGAAATTTTAATTATTTGGAGATATTTCTAAAAGACAATATATACCAAAAAACCAAGATATTTACTGAAATCATTGATGTATGGGGTATTTATAATATTGTTCCCTTTCCCAGGTATTTTTGTAATTAATAAACTTTACTTATCGTAGATAATGTCTCTAAATGGGTGGAAGTTATGGACACCAAGACTGACGATGAAAAATTTAGAGGTGGATTTGTTAGGTCAAACATATTTTGCGGGTTTTTAGTGCCATGTTACACCATTAGTAACCAAGGGATTCATTTATTATAATATGTATATATAATTTGAGGCTATGTTGAAAAATTAAGGGTTGCATCAAAAGTCATATACACTCAAGAATCCTCAAACAAATGCCCAAATGATTATTTATAACTGAGAGAATATATGTATCTTGGAGAAAATTATTAAACTAAATAAGAGGATTGGATATAATGTCTTGAAGATAGCCTATGGGTATACCAGATATCTTATAAGACTCTCATATGTATGATACCCTACACGTTTATTTATGGAAAACTTTTCCACCTTCCGGTGGGGTTATAACACCAAGCATATTGGCATGCCAGAAAGATATATTCAGATTTGGAGAGTGATGGAAGAGAGAAAATAATTGTTACAAGAAATAGAATAAATACGAGTTTAGGAATTTGAAAATTATATAATTTAAAAATACATAACCTATGTGTCACATGAAAAACTAATTCCACAAAAGTTATTTCAACCAAGAGATCATGTTTTTCTCTACAATTTTATATTAAATTTTATGTTTGATATGATTCATTCTAGGTGGTAAGTATATTTAATTGTTACAAAAGTCTATCATTTTAGTTCTCTTGAAATCAATAATAAATAATAATAAAACACATTTATAGTCAATGGGAATGAGACAAAAGTCATCAATGGGAATCAACAACCAGAATTGGGGGAAGATCTCAATAACATATTTCTATCTACTAATTTTGTCTCAAGTGGTATGGGCTAGGAAATAATCTTAACCAAAGGTAACTCTAGGATAAAACCTGAGATTTTTTTACTATGGTTTGGTGTTTATTATAATGTTACCACTTCCTAATACCCATTTTAGATTAATATAATGGTTCTATACAAAATAATTCATATTTTATATTGAGAATATTCCTTTTTTGATCTTGGGGAATGTCACACTCTAGAACCTACATTATAATTTTTAAAAATTGCGACTATGATGAATAAAATTAACATGATTATGTAATTTTTTAATAATACCTTATCTACAAGACAACTATTACATTGATAATTATTTTTTTATAGATACCATGAATGACCATTATATGAATGAGCCACATTTTACGCCATTGTTATCCATTCTCACCCTCCTATTAATATTCGTATGATATTTTATATGTAATGTGCGGTAGTGTGAGAAGTCATAGTCAAAGGATATAAAAAATTTAAAGGAAAAGGTATAGGGGTTATAATTTGGGAATTATGTATGGTTTATGATTCATCCAATGAATCTTTATTGTTTTCCATTTTTGAGAAAAAATGAAAAAAATAATAGTTAGAGGATTGGGAAAATAAAAAAACAATCATTACCAGAAGAATGATTTTATCATATGTGGTAAGGTGGAGGATGTGATCTTTATTAACTAAATTAATTTACTAAAAGTAAAAAAATATATTTTTTTAAAAAAATAAAGAAAAAAAGAAAAAATAGTAATAGATAACAAATTAAGGAGAGAAAATTAATTCAATATGATTTCATAGATCGTAACCTTACATTAAGCATGGGAATTGAGAAATTTTCATTTTTATTTTGATATTTTCATTGACCTTTTACTTTTCATAGAATTATATATACTTTAAATCTGACCTCGTCTTAGAGACATAATTTTTATCACATGTATTCTAAATAACCTCAATTAATAGATTCATTACAACATGATTGAAAATACAACATGATTTCATATTATTTTTTTATTTGAAATTTTGAAATATTAGTTCATTTACAATCCTATGGATAAGGAGAATGTTCTCATTATTACAGTGTAACTCTACTTGAATTTACATCATGAGTGATGAGTGAGAAGATTCAAAAATTTGATAGATCACAACCTATCATGTTTGATAAAAATTAATTTAGAATCCTAAATTATTTAATGGAGGAGTTCCACCATTTTCAAAATGGAGAATTAAAATACTAGGGATCATTATTGCTTCAAAAAGAGTGAAATTAAACTGTTGTTTTATGTGGAACAATAAAATTTTGTTTTACCATGGACAATTTCTTAATTTAATTGATTTGACATTTAAATATTTGTAACACAATATTCCTCTTTAAATTCAATTATTATATTTAATTCTTGAGGGGTATAATATTTTACATGTGTTGTTATTTTATGCAATAATAATTTCATGAAAAAATATAAACACATTCATTTGATTATTAATGGATTTTAAGGAATATTACCCCAAAATTAAATGTTTTATTAAAATATAGGGAATTAGAATTGAATCATTGAATTTTATTTTAATGGATAAAAATGATAAGATTAATTATCAATTTATATTCTATGATACTAAATATGTGATGTTGTTATAGGATAAAAAAACATTTTCTAACTCAACTAGGCCTCAACCCTATGTGACGGAAATCCACATAGCCAGCACATGGTGGCCAACTGATCAAGAATCCATTATGGGAACCCCTATAAAAAAATTGAGTATATGTCACAAGTTTAATAAACCATTAAATGGGTGGGAAAATGCATGTATGGTTCCATTAGTGTCGGTATAGAATCATTTTGTGTGTGCGTATAGTTTATGGGAACAAATCTCAGACCACCTTGGCATTATGATCAATCGATATCATGTGAACATAGATATAAATAACTCTGACCACATGAAAAACATATTCATGAATTTATTCTTATGGTAACATTAAATTATAACAAAAACATTTCCATTTAATGCTCATCTCAAAGCTTCAGTACACATACATTTTTATCCATTACTTTATATACCCTACTCCAATGCATCCACCTATCAAAACCATTCACATCATCTATAATTACTGGAAATAACCATGGACACCACTGGACAATCATAGGATCGATCCAAATAAACATATCTAGGCCCTAAAATACTATGAATCCCTTCCAGGACCACATTAATCTACCCAGATTATCACTTTGAAGTTGATAATTCCATTGAAACAATAGAGGAAAAATCCATGCACTATAAAATCCATAAAATTTAAATGATTAATCACATACATGACTACAATATTGGGAAACTATTGTACCATTTTTTGATGTCTTCAACTTTAGGAACTACCATCACTACATGGAGAAAATTTACCATTTCTATGAGTATATATTTCTATAATACATGGAATGAGAATGGAACTTTTAGATTTTTTTGTACCATTGAAATGATGCAATGATTGATGTCTATAATGTGGACAAAATGGGATATCATGGATAGATTAAATGTGTATATTCAATACACAACTATATTTCACTATTTTTGTTACCATCATTATAAAGAGGGGATATACCATTTGATATACTACCATGGTGGTGCAAGAAGCATTGGACGCTTCATCAATGCCCCAAATAAGTGTTATAGTCACATTAAGTAAACAGTAATACCATTATATAATGGTATTACCTTTAAATAAACACATTCACTAAAATAGGAATATACCATAATACATTATCAGTCATGGATCAGAGACATGTTATACCATCTATGGTGAGGTACCATTCAAGCTATGGTTCAAGATACTTTGGAGATTCAATATTGCGAGAAACCAATTTCAATTCTAAATGATTATACAGTGATGAGGTTCAATCGTTCATGATCCACCATTGCTAAAATTTCCGATTTATATACATACGATGAGGTAGTATCGAGCATTGAAGATAATTAATTGGATACATTGATATACACACATATTAGATTTATGAGGGATTATACATTAATCAACATTATTAAAATCACAAAAAAACAACTTCTCCCAAAAACAGAAACATGTATATGAATGGGAGATAATGTGAATAAAATATATGGGGACTGTGAGAATATAAAATCAATTTTTTCTCACTTAAATTATGGACGGAAATATTCATTAACATCTAAATAAATGGAGGGATGATATATGGAATATGGTGCACTGAGATATTAAAATTCCTTGTGTTTTCATAGTTTCATTATGGTTAATTAAATTGGATATATTCTAGTTGAGAAACATTAAATTCAAGAGAGATATGAATGAAAAATAATAAGGTGTTGATCCCTCTATAAATATATTGGTTATGCATCCTCATAATGGAAATAGTGAATCCATGAACTTTGATTACTTCTATATTATTCTTGATGAATTTATTTTATAATATTGTTACCATGGTTATAACAGTATTTCCATAAACATTACATAATATTTTGTTTTATTAAATAATATTCTTTATTACTCATTTACTGTATTTTTATGTTTATAGTTATTGATAATTTTTTCATCACTCATACATAACAAAACCATAAAATAAAAATTGGATACTTATGATTATTTTCAAAAAAATATAAAACATTTTTTATTACTCATGATTTATTTTCATTGTAAATCTCTAAGATTAACAAAATGACTTATTCCTTTCCCTTTTCCCATCAATTAACCCCGTGAATAACATTTTAAATACGTGATGTGCACAAAACTACCTTAATTGACATTAACAAATACAAAACAATTATTCCAATGGAGAATGGGAAATACCACATAATTTTATACTTGAAAATAAATGTTTATAGAGTGGATGAAATAAAACATTTTACAATGAAAAACAAACAAAAACATATTTTTCAAAAAAATCCTTTAAAACCTTTAATTAGAAATTAAAAACCATTTCTGTGACATAGAGGATGAAATTCAGAAAACACTTTTAGAATCCATTCAATTGGAATAACCACTAAAATTAATTATGATATAGTTATTACCAAATTAATTTGAAATATATAAGGAAGATCACCATTTGTATGACATATATTAGTCTCATTAGTCTTCTATGATCTGTAATGTGGCTCAATTCGTATAAACTCTATCGGTCACTCCCATGATCTAAAATGGAGACCAATCCTTTTTATTAGATTTATTGAGATCACTAGTTTCATTTAATTATCATTTACCATTTCATAAATAGAATTATTACACTATAAATTGATTTTAAAAGTTCATTTAATCCCATATGATAATAACTTTCGGATTTAAAATACATTTTTTTAAAAGGGATTTTCAATACTAAAACATCATGTTATTTGAAACCCCACATTCAATACAAAAACATCTAAATTACGAGAATGAAATTTTTCAATGTATAAATCATGAAATATTGAAAATAAATTTTAAATTAAATAATGTCCATGGAAACTATTTTTTTCTTGTATGTTAAGAGAAGAACAACCGTTATGTTGTTTTTCATAACATTCCATATAAATCACGTAAAAGGATTCATTATAAAACATTTGAAAAAAATAAATTTATATATATATATATTTATAAATCCTCCCATTCCATATAAAAACATTAATAAAATCATTTTAAAAACATGGAAAAGTAAGATAAATAGTTAGAATGAAAACATTAAAAGATGATATTTTAAAAATGAAACGTACTTAATCACATGGGAAACACATGAATCATAATAATCATTAAATAATTATGTTATAAAAATATTAAAGGCCATTATAATAGAGAAATTCAGGATATAACATGTAAATGGGGTTGTATATACACCTTATTAAAAAAGGGCGCAAAGCATCAAAATATGTCTCAATCAAAAGAAACTGAGATAATGTTCATTAACATGAGTTCGATCAATCACATGTGTCTTTATATTAATAAATAATAATATCTAGTTATGTATTTACTTTATTGATAACCATTTTAAATTTTAATATTAATTTTATTTTACTTATTTCAATGATGTATAAAATTACATAATTAATAGAGTTTATGTCGGATGTTTTGACCATATTTATCTTATGTGTCAAAATAGAAATTGGTATGTTATCTATCATCAAATAAGTCATTATTTAAAGATATAAAGAATAATAATCATTATACAATTATCATATTCTAATATAAATTATAATTGTAAAATGAAAAATTAAATGTGGTTATAGAAAGTGAATTATGTTATAATCATAATGATTGTAGGTTATACATACACATGGGTAATGTGTCCATTTACAATGATCAATGTGGGATTACATTATGTAATATAATATATTTAAAAAATATCATAATTTCATATATAACAGAATATATATTTATATTTATATTTATCATCCATGTGGTGTGGTGATGAAAAGAGTGTCACATTGCATTCTGAATGTGGTAGTCCATACATAAAGGATGATGTTATGACATTTATAGTGAATGAAAAGGTATGAAATAAAAATATATACTATAATTACATAATGAAAATTATTTAATTAGTATAATAATTATTTATTGCATATCATATATAAAAATTAACTTAATTATTATCACCTTATATGTGAAGCATTAGTGAAAGGTGTAACACCCCAAGATTTCATAGTGTGTTATTTCGTCAAAATAATACAATAACTTTTACTACACACAACACCGAGTTCAAGAACACGATGACTGACCAAACAAGCCGTTCAAAAGAGGTTATGAATAATATTAAATAAATTTTAAACTTTATATAATCCTTATATTTCTAGAATCCATATTATGAATTTCATAGACTTAATGTAAGAACAAATTCATTTTCAGTATTGCACTTTTACCAACTTTTAATAGTGATCACTTTTTAAATACAATATTTTAAACTTTTTGACTAAATGGGGACATAAAAAAAATTTAAAATGAAACATCCCAAGCTTCCACGGTACGCTTTCCTTTGAATAATACAGTAGCGTGTGTTGTACGCAACTTCGAGTTCTAACACACACCACAGCCAATCAAACTAGCCGTTATGAATAGTAATACCTAATTTTTGAAATTATATATATTTTATATTTCAAAATGGACTTAATTTTTGGATTCAGAATATTGAATTTAGCCTATGGTGAAATTTTGGTACTTTTTGGATAACTTTCATATTTTGATGAATAGTGAAAATTACCAAATTTTAATTAAAAACAACTTTTTTAATCAAAATAATTAATAGTGATAAATTATGAATTTGAGTGTTTTTAGAGTATATTTAGAATATATTTTTACCATTTAATATAATTCTGGTCATTGGACATAATTTTACAATTAAACCAAACATAAACAAGTGTCAATCTTTTGATATTTATTATCTCTTAAAAACACGCTTTTTGTATTCACAGCGGGAATTAATTTTAATTTAATTTCTGCCACTTCTGTGTTTTGAATTTAGAAAAATGGATTCCATATTTGAATCAGGATGTTCAAATTGTTTAAATAGGTAACTTTTATTTTTAGACATTTTGAATAATTTCTGCGGTAAATATTTTATTTACCATGGTTATGGGTAAATCCGGTAAATAAGGGTTAAAACAATAATATTATAATAATACTAAATTACCCTAAAACGTGTCCTAGCCTTATTGGTTGATACATGTTCGACCATAGGCATATTTTGGTCGATTTTGGGACCCCATGGTGCCACTTGTAGGTGATAGGGACACTATTTTAATTAAGTTAAAATGAAAACAAAAATGACATAAGCATATATCATTTAGAAAAACAATTTTCACATAGGGTTATATATGTTGTATTTTAGATTATAAATATTCATTAAAAAGATAAAAATATTTACTACATAATGATATTTTATTTATAATTTTTAGACATTAAATAATTTAATTTATTTATGACATAATGATGATGAATTAATTACTATAATAGTGAAAAATTAAAATAATTGATATTATAAATACCCAAATAAATATAATATGAAACTTTTAATGAATTAAAATAATTTTCTAGGATAATATGATATATTAGGATTTATTTAATTGACTTTTTTCTAAGTAATCAATCTATTATGAGTTTCACAAAAATCAACTATTGAATAGTGTCAAAATTGACATAAAAGAGTTCTTAAAACAAATATTATATTATTAATTGATATTAAATTCGTAAAAATCTAAGGTTCGGACAAGAGACTTATATCATGATAGTTTCATCATTAATGGACCACTTGGGGGTCTCATGGATGTATATAGTAAGTTTATTAACCATATTATATAAAAATACAAAGAGACATTGTAAAAGTGAAACTAATTACCATAGAGTTAATACTTAAAGATAAGGTTAATATAAGTACCCAAACCTGTCTAAATTATATTGGTTGAGTTTTTTGCGACCCATCCCCACCTTATAAGTTAAATAATCAACTTTGGAGCCATTATAAACCGAATATTAATTTATTATAAACTAATATTTATAGCTTTTCCAAAGGTGCCCCTCACCCCTCTTATAAAAGGGCACTCCTCCTTCTCATTTCTTCACATCTTCAAAACCTTTTGGTTAGGAAAAACTCTGCCCAAATACTCTCCCAAATTCCCTCACTACAACCTAGAGGCCTTAGTTTGATCATAATGCGAACCTAAGGAGCCCTTTTGATCAAATCAAAAGAAAGAACCCGAAGAAGAGGTAATGATTTCACCACCCTTTTGAAAGTTCCTTTCTTCTTCCACTTCTTATTTTTTTGTTATTACCATTCTAAAATAATAACTCCAGTATAATATATATACTATGATGTTATTATAAATATGGTACAACCATATTCAGTATTCTATCCACCCTATGAATAACATGTCACCATACGTGCGTACGTACGGCTTACCGTCTCCACGTCGTAGTGTAATTTTTATTCAATATATTATTATTTGGATGGGTATAATAATGATATGTAACTCATGTAAATAATAAATATATCATGTTAATTATTCTGTATATATGATATAACAACCATTTATATATTATTTTAATATCAAAAGAATGATATTGTCGCTCGTGCGTACGTACGGACTACCGTTTCCACGAACGTGATGAGATTCACTCTCCATCGTATCCATTCAAGTATAATTATCATTTGATGATTTAAAAATCATTTTTAAGGAATTTATATCATTCTAGATATGAATAACATACAACCTATCCATTAAAACATGGCTTACGTAACAAAAAATATAAAATAAAACAAGTAAGTTAACACCCGAAACAACGATAATACTAAGATATTATTATCAAATCAATATTAAAAGATCATATATGATATCATATTAATGTATATGATTCTTGTACAATTTAATAACAATTATTTAACCATTATACAGGAGGTTAACCTACCCCAACCAAGGAAATGTACAAGGTAAGGGGTTTTCATCTCACTCCTTATTCCCGTGAGATTCATGCCATATTGCCACCATTACCTTTTGTGTGGTGTATGTAATTCCCTTAATTATATTATTTGTGTAATACACTTTAATTTATGGCTATTTACATATTCTTTGTATGATACCTCTTTCATGGGTTGTATGTTTCTTAAGTTACAAAATTGGTAAGGGTTATTTCACAATCTCTTCATTATCTGAGGTTGTTTATTCATAATTATCTACTGGGATCTCTTTATCATCCACATACATGTTTCTTAAAAATATATTTTCAAAACATTTTTACTATTTACTAGAATATGAGTTAAAGTCATTTATTCCCTTTTTTACTTTTATAAGTGGTTTATAATGGAATATTTCCATCGTTTTCAAAACAAGGTCCTTTTTAACCTTTTCGACAAAATTAAGGTAAAAATGTTTTTTTAACTTATACGACGGGTGCAACTATTTTCCGCCATTATAAAATCTTCAAATATTCCCTTAAAATATTATAAGAACTTTTTCAAATTGAATGTATTATTTTATAATTATGTTACTTTTATAAAGATTTAAAAAAAGATATATTTCTCTAAAATAGTTTTGATTTCATATATGTCAACATCCTTTGATGGCTTTTAAGCTTATTTGAAGTTGATTTATTATGAAACAAAACATCCATATTTTATTAAAGGTTTTGTGATATTTTTGACTGTGGATAAGCTATTCTTAGGTCACTCATGGTTTTTTTAATGTATTGACATTTCATAAGTTATTTTTAATCCAAATGTTTATGTTATATTTCAACCATTCATTCAGATGAATGTGTTAGACAAGTATGTTCCGGGTTGGGGACCGGTAAAAGTAAGCCCTCCGGTTTGGTCTCCGGTTATTAGAGGAACTCCGGTTTGGTCTCCGGTTATTAGAGGAACATCGGGTTGGTGTCTGGTTATTAGAGGCACTCTGGGTTGGGTTCCGGTTATAGTTACCCCTAGGTCTTGGGATGAGGCCTTGAAAAATAAATTAAAGTTCAGCATTATGCATTCCAACATTATGAAAGTGGTTATTGATATTGCATGTGATTATTCGATTAGTAGAATATCAATGTGAATAAGTAAATCGCATTATTTCATTTTACTTTTTCCATACTATTTTGAAGATCAAGTTTAAAAGGCTTTTGTTTTAGTAATGCATTGCCTTAAATGTTTATGCTTATTTTTGAATGTTCCGCTATATTGTTATCCTTACTGGGAATTTGAGCTCACCCCTTTTCTATGTTTTCTTTTTCCCGAAATGTGAAGAAGTAAGTTATGAATGACCTGCAGGGATATTATGAGGGGATAATAGTGTGGACTATGGAGACATTATGTTGTTGTAGTAGTTTTTCACTTTATGATGTAATGTAAAACTTATGAATATATCTAGTGATTCCAAGGCTACTAAACCAATCGGTCTTTCAAGATTTGATCTTTCTTATGATCATGCCATTGTTATGTAATAATGCACCGACTCTGGGTAACTAGGGTCGGGGCGTTACAGTTGGTATTAGAGTAAGTTTAGTACAAACCTTGGAAGCTAGATTTAGATAAACTCTGATTAGAGCACATAGATTTAAGATGGACTTTGAGGATTAGTATAGAAGAACTTCCTAGAATTTTGGTATTGTAGAGATTTAGTAGGTTTTCTGATCAATAAATCCCTGTCTGGATACGAGTAGGTAGAGGTGGCTCTGGCATAGATGTACCTAGGGGTAAAACCTGAAAATACCGCTTTGAGCTAGACTCGAACGGGAACTAGTGCACGACAACAGGCCTTGCTACACTCTTGGTTACGACACTCCTGGGGGATATACTTCGGATAATTCTCATTTTCATTACAAACCATTATGAAGGGTTTATGTGGATTTACCCCCTCAAAGGAGAAATTGTTATGATTATGGATTATATCCATAAACTATTTAATTTATGTTATGTGTCTTACAAGTTTGGGATTAGGTATTGTTATTCATAAACTAATCTAGTGTATTCCATTGTTTAGAAATGGAACCCAGTAGAAGGAATGAGAACTCCAGCAATTCACATGATCCAAAGAGAAAGAAGGATCATATCTTTGATGTTCTTAAGCCATAATTTATAAGAGAAATAGTCTCCCATGTATTATCATCATATGAAGAAATAATATCATGTTTTGATAAGATAAGTAAAGATTTTACTGAGTCCTATGGCTTTGAAGGTAAGCAAGAGATGAAAAGGATGGAAGAGAGAATGATGGATAAAGGGAAGAGGGAAAATAAGAATTTTCCCATATGTGATAACTGTGGGAAGAAACACCCAGGAACTTGTCTGAAAGAAATGTGAGTTTGTTATAAGTGTGGAGGAAAAGGGCACAAATTACGTGACTGCAAGGGTAAGAAAATGGTTTCAAATGTACAATGCTTCATTTGCAAGGAGTTTGGACACTACATGAACCTATGTCCCAGTCATCAGACTATGCAGCAAATGATGCTATTGGATAATAATCAAGTTATAATACTACCAAATATGAAGAGGAATGATTAGAGTTCTTATGTTGATTATGTCATTTGAGTGTTGTATCAACAATGTACTTGTTATAACAATTATGGAGTATATATGGATTGTACTGCAGTACTATTTCATTAAGGACTTGAGATTGTGTGGAACAAAGAAAAGTGACTCAATAGCAGGTTAATTTTTTGGAAAATATATGGTTGAGAGAAAGATAAACCATAATATGGTTCTGATACCAAGGTAGTGATTTTAGAATAATACTTGATTGACTTGGATAAATTATATTGGATATTCTTGACTACCATGAATCTGATTAATGATTTGTATATTCCATCATTATTGGGGTTTAAAACATTTTTTGATTGATGAAGTATATCCAGCATTCTATATGGAATAAGGGAGCATGAATTTAATCAATAAGTATTATGGTAATTCAGGATGTTTTAGTGTTTTAAAAGAATACATGATGAAGGTATTCATATGCTATTACGGGGTAAAAAGTATCTACATTAAGTTTACCTTCCTTATAAATATTGGACTGTGAGTTTGGACAAAAGTATTTTAGATAAATTCTAGTTTGATATTAATTTTTTATTTCCATAAAAGGACAACCCAGAGGTTGGGCGTCAACCTGTCGCGACTGGCAAGGCCGCGAAACTTGAACCCGCAACCGAAGGGTGACAAGGGTGTATCACCTACCACTGGCCCGCGAGATGTCCTGGATTAAATAATGTAGCTTTTTTTAATGATCTGGTAGATGAATTATAAATTCATTTAATTTGGAACACTGTACGAATAGTATAAATAGAATTTTTATTACATGTTAAAGATGAGTTTGTGGTAGAAATTTATTAATGGATAAAACACTAATTATAAAGTAAGTATATCTCCTTATGATCTTGCCCAATCTCATAAATAAATTCCTCAACATTAAGAAAAGGAACTTATAACAAAAATGTTGTCCTATATGGTACCTTAAATCATCACTAATTTATGGCTTTGGGATTGTTGGACTTTTCATAGCCATGTTCTCTACCACTCTCCATCAAATAATTGATGGTTATATTTCTCTTCCATATCCATATTTTCCTACATGGAACCCTAGTATGTGTTATTTTCGGTAATCTTCATACATTCAACTCTTTATTTTAAATAGAGGCCTCATTAATTCATTTTTCGATGTGGGATTTCAACTAAGATATTTTTAAACGTCAAAAATGTGTTATCCTAATACCTTATGTTTTGTTGAATCGATGGTATTTTAAATCATCGTAGATTGATGAATTTAAGGGCCTCAATTTTAAACTTGTTTGTGATTGATGACCTCAATCACTACCTATAAATATTTACGTTTTCCTCTAATTATATGTCTCTAATAGCCACCAATGTTCTCCTAATCGAGATCATCATTTTGTGGTGACCCTTTCATCTCTCTTTTCCTCATATTAAGACTAAATTTTAGTAACCCAATTTCCGATGTTGGTTTTCCCACAAAGATATTTTTTTTTATTTTCAACCATATTTTCGAAAAACAATTTCAAATTGTGAGGACGCAATTTATTGAAGGAGGGGAGAATGTAACACCCCAAGATTTCATAGTGTGTTATTTCTTCAAAATAATACAATAACTTGCAATACACGAAACACCGAGTTCAAGAACACCATGACTTACCAAACAAGCCGTTCAAAAGAGGTTATGAATAGTATTAACTAAATTTTAACCTTTAAATAATCCTTATAATTCTAGAATCCATATTATGAGTTTCTTAGACATAATGTAAGAACAAATTCATTTTCAGTATTGCACTTTTACCAACTTTTACTAGTGAACCCTTTTTAAATACAATATTTTAATCTTTTTGACTAAATGGGGACATCAAAAAAATTTAAAATGAAACATCCCAAGCTTCCACGGTACGCTTTCCTTTGAATAACACAGTAGCGTGTGTTGTACGCAACTTTGAGTTCTAACACACACCACAACCAATCAAACTAGCCGTTATGAATAGTAATACCTAATTTTTGAAATTATATATATTTTATATTTCAAAATGGACTTAATTTTTGGATTCGGAATATAGAATTTAGCCTAAGGTGAAATTTTGGTACTTTTTGGATAACTTTCATATTTTGATTAATAGTGAAAATTACTAAATTTTAATTAAAACAACTTTTTTAATCAAAATAATTAATAGTGATAAATTATGAATTTGAGTGGTTTTAAATTATATTTATAATATATTTTTACCATTTAATATAATGTTGGTCATTGGACATAATTGTACAATTAAACCGAACATAAACAAGTGTCAATCTTTTGATAGTTATTATCTCTTAAAAACAGGCTTTTTGTTTTGACAGCGGGAATTAATTTTAAATTAATTTATGCCCCTTATGTGTTTTGAATTTAGAAAAATGGATTCCATATTTGGAATCAGGATTTTCAAATTTTGTAAATAGGTAAATTTTAGTTTTAGACATTTTGAATAATTACTGCGTAAATATTTTATTTACCATGGTTAAGGGTAAATCCGGTAAATAAGGATTAAAATAATAATAATATAATAATAATAATTACCCTAAGACGTGCCCTAGCCTTATTGGTTGATACATGTTCGACCATAGGCATATTTGGGTCCATTTTGGGACCCCATGGTGCCACTTGTAGGTGATAGGGACACTTTATTTTAATTAAGTTAAAATAAAAACAAAAATGACATAAGCATATATCTTTTAGAAAAACAATTTTTACATAGGGTTATATATGTTGGATTTTATATTATAAATATTAATTAGAAAGATAAAACAAATTCCGACATAATGATATTTTATTTATAATTTTTAGACATAAAATTATTTAATTTATTTTTGACACAATGATGATGAATTAATTACTATAATAGTGAAAAATTAAAATATTTGATATTATAAATACCCAAATAAATATAATATGAAACTTTTAATGAATTAAACTAATTTTCTAGGATAATATGATATATTATGATTTATTTCATTGACTTTTTTCGAAGTAATCAATCTGTTATGAGTTTCACAAAAATAAACTATTGAATAGTGTCAAAATTGACATAAAAGAGTTCTTAAAAAAATATTATATTATTAAATTATATTAAATTCCTAAAAATCTACGGTTTGGCCAAGAGACGTATATAATGATAGGTTAATCATTAATTTACCACTTGGGGGTCGCTTGGATGTATATAGTAAGTTTATTAACCATATTATATAAAAATACAAAGAGACATTGTAAAAGTGATACTAATTAACTTATAGTTAATACTTAAAGATAAGTTTAACATAAGTTCCCAAACCTGTCTAAATACTATTGGTTGAGTTGTTTTCGACCCATCCCCACCTTAACATTTAAATAATAAACTATGGAGACATTAGAAAACTAATATTAATTTATTATAAACTAATATTTCTAGCTTTTCCAAAGGTTCCCCTTACCCCTCTTATAAAAGGGAACTCCTCCTTCTCATTTCTTCACACCTTCAAAACCTTTTTGTTCGGCAAAAATCTTCCCAAATACTCTACCAACTTCCCTTACTACAACCTAGAGGCCTTATTTTGATCATAAAGCCAACCTAAGGATCCCTTTTGATCAAATCAAAAGGATTAACCCGAAGAATAATTAATAATTTCACCACCCTTTTCCAAGTTCCTTTCTTCTTCCACTTCTTCTTCCTTTGTTATTACCATTCTAAAATAATAACTCCAGTATCATATATATAATTTGATGTTATTACTAATATGGTACAACCATATTCAGTATTCTATCCACCCTTTGAATAACATGTCACCATACGTGCGTACGTACGGCTTACCGTCTCCACATCGTGGTGTAATTGTTATTCAATATATTATTATTTGGATGGGTATAATAATGATATGTAACTCATGTAAATAATAAATATAACATGTTAATTATTCTTTAGATATGATATAACAACCATTTATATATTATTTTAATATCAAAATAATGATATTGTCGCTCGTACGTACGTGCGGACTACCGTCTCCACGAATGCGATTAGATTCATTCTCCATCGTATCCATTCAAGTATAATTATCATCAGATGATTTAAAAATGATGTTCAAGGACTTGATATCATTCTGGATATGAATAACATACAACCTATCCATTACAAACATGGCTTACGTAACAAAACTTATAAAAGAAAACAAGTAAGTTAACACCCGAAACAACGATAATACTAAGATATTATTATCAAATCAATATTAAAAGATCATATATGATATCATATTAATGTATATGATTCTTGTATACTTTAATAACAATTAATTAATCATTATACAATATTTTAACCTACCCCAACCAAGGAAAAGAACAAGGTAAGGGGTTTTCATCTCACTCCTTATTCCCGTGAGATTCATGCCATATTTCCACCATTACCTTCTGTGTGGTGTTTGTACTGCCCATAATTATATTCCTTGTGTAATACGCATTAATTTATGTGTATTTACATATTCATTGTATGATACCTCTTTCATGGGTTGTATGTTTCATAAGTTACCAAATTGGTAAGGGTTATTTCACAATCTCTTCATTATCCGAGGTTGTTTATGCATAATTATCTACTGGGATCTCTTTATCATTCACATCCATGTTTCTTAAAAATATATTTCAAAACATTTTTACTATTTACTAGAATATGAGTTAAAGTAATTTATACCCTTTTTGACTTTTATAAGTGGTTTATAAAGGAATCTTTTCGTCATTTTCAAAACAAGGTCCTTTTTAACCTTTTCGACAGGATTAAGGTAAGAATGTTTTTTTAACTTATACGGTGGGTGCGGCTATTTTTCGCCGTTATAAAATCTTCAAAGAATCACTTACAATCTTATAAGAATATTTTAAAATTGAATGTATTATTTTATAATTATGTTAATTTTAAAATGATTTAAAAAAAAGAGATATTTCTCTAAAATAGTTTTGATTTCATATATGTCAACATCCTTGGATGGCTTTTAAGCTTATTTGAATTTGATTTATTATGAAACAAAACTTCCATATTTTATTGAAGGTTTTGTGATATTTTTTACTGTGGATAAGCTATTCTTATGTCACTCATCGTTTTTTTAAAGTATTGACATTTCATAATTTATTTTTAATCTGAATGTTTATGTTATATTTCAACATTTCAGTCAGATGAATGTGTTAGGCAAGTATGTTCTGGGTCGGGGACTCGTAAAAGTAAGCCCTCCGGTTTTGTCTCCAGTTTTTAGAGGAACTCCGGTTTGGTCTCCAGTTATTAGAGGCACTACGGGTTGGTGTCCGGTTATTAGAGGCACATCGGGGTGGGTTCCGGTTACAGTTAGCCCCTAGGTCTTGGGATGAGGCCTTGACAAAGAAATAAAAGTTCAGCATTATGCATTCCAACATTATGAAAGTGGTTATTGATATTGCATGTGATTATGTGATTAGTAGAATATCCATGTGAATAATTAAATGGAATTATTTCATTTTACTTTTTCCATACTGTGTTGAAGTTCAAGTTTTAAAGGCTTTTGTTTTAGTAATGCATTGCCTTAAATGTTTATGCTTATTTTTGAATGTTCCGCTATATTGTTATCCTTACTGGGAATTTGAGCTCACCCCTTCTCTATGTTTTATTTTTCCCAGGATGTGATGAAGTGAGTTATGAATGACCTGCAGGGATATTATGAGGGGATAATAGTGTGGACTCTGGAGACATTATGTTGTTGTAGTAGTTTTTCTCATTATGATGTTATGTAAAACTTATGAATATATCTAGTGTTTCCAAGGCTACTAAACCAATCGGTCTTTCGAGATTTGATCTTTCTTGTGATCATGCCAATGTTATGTAATAATGCACCGACTCTGGGTAACTAGGGTCGGGGCATTACAAAAGGTGTATCCCATCACTTCATTAGATGGTAGTAGGTCGTACACACAAGATAAATTATTGTATCTCCTACTAAATAAATGGTAAAAATGATATATATGATATAATGAATCTTGTGGTATAAATATGTAATAAACATTATATATATTCTTTAGATCCATCATTATAACTAACTGTGGAAGGAGGTAATGGAAGAATGAATGACATCAGTTTGTGAGGCGATAGTCCACCGTATACACGAACAATGATTTGATAACCAATTTGATAGAAGTGAAGGTGGTTTTCGGTCATAACCTTATTATAATAAAATCCAATTTTAGATCAATTAAATTTTTTATTATACCATAATGGATTAATAATAACTTAAGGAGTTGGATAATGAAATAAAATAATGATGTCCATTGAAGAACATTAACTCTTCGTCATGTATCCTCTTTAAGAAATCATTATAGCCTTCATATGATATATTTCTATCTAAACTATGGATTGAAGGATGATATAAATTAATTTGAGATGTGGTTTTTGTACTTCATGGCCGAAATAAAGAGGGTTTAAGGTGTGAATAATGGAGGGGAGGGGTGGACCTTTATAAGTCGGGAAGACGAGAGACATGGTATTTTTAAAAATAATTGAGTTCTACCACATTTTCATATTTCAAAAGGGACCTAAATGGATTATTATAGAAGTCTATATGTTTAATAATATTAATAAGACCCTAAAATTATTTCAATACAAGTTTATATATCATTTTGACCCTTATCATTTTAGTTTAACCCATACTGAACCCATTTTTACCTTCACCACTGTAATTAATATTTACTGCATTGACTATTAATTTTGGTAAATATTTATGTTCTCCTTTTAATATATTGTAAATTATTATGATTCCAAATATTAATAAATTATAATTAAAAAATTGAAAAAATGTAATTTCAAATTAATCCCGCATATGTGATAAGAAAGTTGGTTTTAAATTTGAAAATTTTCAAACTATTAGAGTATATTTATAAAAAGTTTCTTTATGAATATGATTCAAATTACCTTAACTGGATTAATTGGTATTTAATTGATCTAATTTATCTGAAATAAAAATTCAAAAAATATTTTAAATTTATTAATATTTTAATGAAAATAGTTTTTTAAATTAAAATTCATCATTTAAACTATTCATCAGGAAAAAAGAAATTTTCAAAAAAAAACCACATAATAAAACACAAATGTAATTTATGTATTTCAATTTCAATAAATGTTGATTATTTTGTTCAATAAGTTATATGAAAATATTTAAATTTAATTTTATATTTTCTTTGAAGTGGTTGAGTAATCTAACTTTTTGAGAAAATAGAGTTTCTTAGAAAGAATTTGTTTTTCCTATAAATGACTACTGTTTTATAACTAATCAACAGGTAACAAATTTTTTATAATCTAGTTTGTACTATTTAAACCCTCCAATTTTACACTAATATTGTAACTATTATTTTGAATAGTAATATTTTAATATTATTTCACATCTTGTTTAAATTTAGTGTTGCATATAACACAATCTAAACATATAATTTCATGTAATGAAAGCTAAACATAATATTTCATGTAATGCATGATAAAATCATTATTTCATGAAATTAAATATATTGAAGATATTAAATTTATTAAAAATTAAATATTTCAAAAAGTATCATGGTCTTACATTTTCTTCTATTGTGGGTGTTGTTTGTCACATATTCTATCGAACATAATTTTATTATTTAAAAAACTCAGGGTGTTACATTCACCCCCTAATAAATTATTCCCTCAAAATTTCAACATTATCTATATAATAAATGGATGGAAATATGAAATGACTTTTAGTAAAACCATATTATAGAACGTTTTAATAAATTATCCTCTAAATAAAAGAGATGTAGAAGAATATAGGTCATATGGAATAACACATTGCTAGGTATCAAAATAGGGGAACGTTGGTGTGGAGTAAATATTTAGATGTGAAATATAAGAATAACTAAATATAGAGAGTGATTCGGGTCATTGATCAAAAGAAATTAAATGATAAATGGAATGTTAAATGCTTGAAAACCATAAATCTATGATGGTTTAGAATAACATTTGATTCATCAGATATTAATGTAGAAGGATAAATTTTTATTTTAATATCATTTTCCAAAAAGTTATGAAATTCATTTATTGTCTATTAAAATAAGGCAATAAAATTACTTGATTTGTTTATATTATATAATAAAAATTATAACATTTATTTTTTCCTCAATCAATTTCAAATTCATCCCTTATTAGTATATTTTTATTCCCAAATCACTAATAATCAATTTCAATAGATAATAGGATCCATAAAAGAGTGAAAATTCCTTCTGTCTATCTCAATCTATTTTCCAAAACCAATATCATTTTCAAAAGATAACTATTATAATAAATTATCCACTAAACCTAAAATGTAATAACACTAGTTCATCACTAATATTTATTTTTCAAAATAATTTTCTAAAAAAATTTCATATTAAATAAGACATCACATAGACAAGTGGTTTGTGTTAAATCATTATCATCCTTTCAGAAATGTTTCAGTCCCTATGACCATTACAGATGTGATAGGTTATCACCCAACATATGTGGTGTCCTTTTTCAATATATTTAAGTATAATTACTATAATTTTCCAAAAAAATATTGGACATGAATGAAATAAAATTATCCATTTAATAACATTTTTACTATGGTTTTCAATACAACCTTTTTTCAAAAGTTCTAACAATCTTATTTCACTATTATTAAAATTTAATTAATGATAATAGTAACCATATAGTTTATCATTGCATGTAAACTTATTTCTATTAAAAGTAAAGACATTATTCCTTAAATAAAAATTATGGTAAAACATATACTTCAAGCATCTATGAAAATTCAATAAGTTCCCCAAAATGTCAATCCATTAGATAAAAATTCTGAAGAGGGGTGCCTATCACATTGAGCTTATGATCAACCTTTATAAAATATGGAGATCCTTAGATCTTTCACGACCTCACCAGATTTCACGAAATCAATAATAGTAGTAGAAAATGATTATTACTCCCCTTTTAATTCTACTCATGATGATTTCCACCCTACATATGTAACTTTGGACACATGTTATCATACATTCCCAACTAATTACAGCTAAAACATATCATTGTTGAATGGATATATATTATCTCATTCTACGATTTTTTAGGACCCCTTTAATGGAATACTATAACATTTTAACAAAATATACCACACAAGTAACATTTTCTTGATCCTAACATACAATCCAAAAAATGTATTTTACTACAATTGAAACATGTTTGGGGATTACCTCCCGGATTCTAATTGGGTTATTCTCTATTTCCTTCCACCTTTTCAATTTCTTACACTTTTGATATCATGTTACATAGGTGTCATAAAATATGTCTCATATTTATCATTAGAACACACTACTTTATTCTAAATTTAAAATTCTAAAGTGGGATATTATCTTCGTAATATTCGTTTAAATCCTGAGTGAAATATTATAATTTCACTATCATTGTCTAGAAAAAAATCCACTACGTACCTGGCCAACCTTATTAAATTTTCATCATATATGGACACTGATTCTTTAGCATATTAACTCAATTCCAATTTGGATTTTCTAAAATATTCCAAATAATAATATGTAAATATTTTTTAATGAATATATTCATAAATTTTTATAATTACATAGAATAAATATTATCTTTCACTTTTGTATTCGAAACCATAGACCACAATTGATCAGATTCAACATTAAAATGATAACTGGAAAGAGATTATTTTTCCTTTATGATGATTCCATTAATTCAAGTATCTTCTCATTATTATTAACGTGTCCATCAGCTACCACAAGGTCAGATGATCCACTAAATTTTGGGGGATTTTCCTCATGGAATCCTTCAGTATAGTCATGTTACTTTTTGATATATAATGTTTCCATTTTTATTGGATACCATGATTATTTATATCTAGGGTAAACTGATCCATCACAAAAAAACATTATTCTATGCCAATTCCAATAATCTCAAGTTTTAGATTTAAAAGGTTATTTTCTTCATTGTTTATTCCCACTAATCTCACCTATTTTTTATATGGAAAACCATTCTGAATAGACATATTTTAGATGATGAAACATGGTAATCCTAAAATTCTATATCCTTTCTACTTACCCATAATGTAAAATATTCCAAGATCATTCTATAAAAACTATCCTAACCTTTACTATTTTCTAAACTTCCCTTTGATACCAACTACAAGGACCTGCCTTTAAAAAAATTATAATCAATTTCTTTTTCCAGTAATTAACTATCTATCAATTTTTGTGTCTTTTTTAGGAATATATTTTAATATAATTAGTCTATAAATCATACATATAAAACAGAAAATAAAAATATTTAAACTTTTTATTATAATCCTTTTTAGGAAAAATATAACACTTTTAAAATAATTCATGATTTCTATTGATGGATAATTACTGTGAATTCTAACATAACTTCTATCATTGCCTTACCATTTCTTAAACCAAATGAAAAATATTTTAAAAGTGGGAAAAGAACAAAAGTCTCACTATGTTTTATAAAAATAAAACCACTAATCCAACAACAATATGAATAATCTTTTGATGTTTACCTTTTACTTAATTTTTCATTGAGTGTATAAAATAATCAATTTTAGATGAAAATACAGATGTTTTTCTCAAATAAATCCTTTATTTCTCATAACAAGAAATAAATAACCCTTTCGGTGACTTGGGGAATCATATTCATAAAAAAATAAAAAACCCCTTAAATTGGAATAACCATATGGTGAACATACAATATGATAATAACACAATGCATTTGAGAGATATAATTTAGATCACTCTTCATATAAGATATATTGGGTTTACTCATTTCTTATTCATAGTAATGTCTCCCAACCCTTCAAATAAGCTATATCAGGCTCATCCATGGGATATAATGAGGCTCAATCCTTCATATAATCTATATAGGGATCAACATTATCCTTTGATTCTCAATACATATCATTAACAATACAAATTCATCATAAATCCTTTTTAAATACTATTTTAACTCCATATTAAAATCACATTTAGATAAAAAATCCCTTTTCTTTTGAAACCCAATTTTCAATACAAAAACACCCTTTTCAATGAAAACAAATTTTTAATACCAAAACATCCACAAAAATAGAAAGCGGGGTTTTCATTGAAGATCACATGCACTCTTGAAAATTAAAATGTATATCAAATAATATATATGGTTGTGGATTTTTTTTCACTGAGTATTTTTTGAATAAAACATTCCTTTTGTCATTCGTCAAAATGTTATTTATAAAAAATGTAAACAAATTACTTTTGAAATAATTTAAAAATATTTTAAAAATAGGAATAAAATTTAATTTATAAATATTTTAATTATATATAAATAAATTAATAATATCATTTTAAAAACATTTACAATTATATGAATTAGTTCTATGGAAAATCTCAAAAGATGATTTTTTTAAGGAAAAGTACCCCATAACATAAGAAACACTTGAATCATTAACTCCGTTAAATAATTTTATTTTAAAAATATTAAATATCATGAGAATTTTCAAATTCCTTATATAACATTTTAATGGGTCTGTATATACACCTTATAAAAGAATAATGGTCCATAACATCAAAATATTCCTCAATAAAAGGGAATATGGACGAAGTCACTTACCATGGGTCTGATTCAGCACGTGTTTCTTCATCATGATAAAGATTAAATATATATAAATTATTTAATTTATTTAGAACCTTTTTTAGGTTTATTATTACTTTTATTTCAACTATTACAATATTTTATACAATTACATATTTAATTATGTTTACGTTTGATGTTTTAATAATATTATGATTTTGTGTCAAAATCGGCTTTGGTAGGTTGACAATTGTCGAAGATTCAATTATTTAAAACATAATAAATAATGATAATTGAATAATTATCATATATATACATAAATTAAAATTTTAAAACTAATAATTAACGATGGTTATCGAAAATTAAATATGTTACAATCACGGAGGAGGTAGGTCGTATTTACGCATGTGCAAATGATTCTATTTTCCAATGATCATAAGAGAAAGATAGTAAGTAATATATTATATAGTCATAATATATTATATACCATATTATATAGTTAAAATAATCATCCTTGTGGTGTAGTTATGAAGATTGTCACATCACTTCATAGAGGTGGTAGTCCACATGAACTGTAGAGACCCGTATCCAGACGTACATGGACATTACATTACATTTGCGGAATACTTAGTACATAACAAAAACAAACACACAAGGATCGTAATAGTTTATTGTCTATGGAAACTCGGAACGTAATCTTCTAATCGTGGTGAAAGATCTTCAATATCTCCCATAAAGATCTTCCCTTTTTTTTACCTAAAACATTTGTTTATATCCTGGGGAAAAGAAAACATAAAAAGGGTGAGCTCAAATGCTCAGTAAGGGTATACAAAAGAGAAATCAATCACATCATATTCATAAGAACATAACTTTTGGAAATATTAACCTGAAAAAGAGAGCATAATTTCATAACACGGGATAAATCATGGCAGTGAAATGTAATCACAATAATCATAACCTAAAACATGAAAATTTGTGGCATTCACACATAATCATAGAGAATCATTTCTTATTAGTAAAGACTCATTGCCAAGAATATCTTAGTGGACAAAGTCCCTTTCTGAATCGAGTAACCCTCGTTTCAGTCCAGTTTCACTGAACCGGTATAACCTACTATTTCAGCCATGTCTATCTCATGAGATATCAAATCTTTACCCAATGAATTGGAAGTAGATATAGGTCCCACCCATCTCATAATGATACCATTCTTATGTGTGCCACAAAATCATAAACCATACATCATTGCATAACCCATGTAATGAAAATGGAAATCTTAAACATCATGACATCATAAAACAATTCATATAAGGTAAAGGAATTCATAAAAATATTTCCATCACAACATAATCAAATCCATGTAATAATAGGGATAAAAACAGAATCCTTTTATTATCTTAGATGGAAAATAATTTTTGATAAAATACTTGAACTCCATTCTTGAGGAAAATATCCTTTCTACTTCAAAAACATTTTTCCTTTCATAACATGTCATACGACTTTAAAATAAAAGAAGTTGATTAAAAATAAACTTGAAAACTTGTAAAGGAAGCTTCTTGGAAATAATGTTTTAAAAATCCATTCATGCCGTATAAGTTAAAAAAAACATTCTTCGTACTTTTGTCGGAAAAGTCAAAAAGTACCTCGTACGACAAAAGATTCCTTCCATACATATTACTAAAAACTCACCGAAGGGTAAAAATGGATTTAAACAATTGTAGGTGGATGGAAATAATATTACATATTGATGAAACATGGATGTGGATAATAAAATACACCCCAGTAAATACTTACGAATAAACAATCTCGGATAAAAATGAGATTGTGATATTTCCCTTACCTTAGGTCCGATTTGCTTCGTATGTGTCCGAACCTCCTGTATAATTATTTAAATAATGTCATTGACTTATTAAAGAATCATATTCATTGTTATGATATCATATATTGTTCACTTATGACATTATATTACCCGTTATTTTGTAAATTCCATGTTAAAGAAGCGTTTTGGGTAAAATCGTTTCATTTATCGTAGGTGTTTTGACTTGTTGTTCTTGACATTATTATTACTTATATCATGATTTAATTACTTCCCGAATATAAAATATGATTTATATATCATATATATTCAGTATATATATATATATATAATAGATAGATAAATGAAATGAAAAACACCGTTCATGGAGACGGTAGTCCGTACGTACGCATGAACGCTGTTTTCCTTTCCTTATTGTCTTGAATGGAAGTAAGTAGATGACATACATATACATATATAAATAAATCCAGTAGCTTTATAATGTCATATATTTCATTATTATTTCTTATATATACTTTTTAATCATTCTTAAATGGTTAACATGGAGAATGAATCTCATCGCGTCGTGGAGACGGTAGTCCGTACGTACGCACGAGCGATGATATCGTTCCCATGGTCGTGGAATTGTGTTTAAGTGTATGTATACTATTTCAGTATCAATATAACTTTATAATAATCATATATAGTTACTCATTACACCATTATACCAATCCAATTAAGGTGGTGACGGAAAATATATTACACCACATCGTGGAGACGGTATTCCGTACGTACGCACGCGCGGTGATTTCATTTTTCCGTAGGATGGATAGAAGGTGAATTAGAGTTGTTTCATATTTATAATAACATATCAGTATATAAGAAATACTGATGTTATTACTTTATCATGAAACAACTAAAGAAGAAGAATTTGAAGAAGAGAGAAATTGAAACGATCGGTAATGGATATTACTTCTTCTTTGAAACGCCTCTTTGAATCCTCCACTTAGGGAACTAAGATTTGTTTTTGAAGAAGACCAGGACCTCTAGGATTATTCTAGGGAAGTGGAGAAGGGATTTCTTCAGGGGTTGGCCGAGTTTGAGTGCTCAAATTGGTGTGAGGAGTAGGGGGAGGAGGTACCCTTTTATAAGGGAGGAGAGGGGCACCTTAGGAATATCTCAAAATATTATTTTATATTAAAGACAAAATCGGTTTATAATGGTTCCAAAGGTTCTTATTTCGAAGATAAAGTGGGTATGGGTCGAAATCCTATCATCCAATAAGATTTAGACAAGTTTAGGTTATTATTTTAACCTTATCAATTAGATTTAACTTTAAGTTAAATAATTTAACTTTTACCGTGTCTTTTTGTTTTCTTACACTATATGGTAAATACACTTACTATAAAATGCTAAAAGAACCCCAAATTGTTTATTATTAATATATATATCCTTATCTAATTCATTTGTCCGAACCTTAGATTTTTAGGAATAAAATAACAATTAATAATATAATATTTGATTTAAAAACTATTTTGTGTCAATTTTGACACTATTTGATATATGATTTTTGTGAAAGTCATAATAGAATTATATGTTCAAACCAAGTTGATTAAATAAACACTAATATATCATAGTAACCTATAAAATTAGTGGAATTCATAAAAGGTCTCAAATTACATTTATTTTGGTGTTTATAACATCAATTATGTCAATATTTCATAAATAAGATAATTACTGCATCATCTTTGTGTCATAAATAAATTAACTTATTTGATGTCTACAAATTACAAATAAAATACCATTATGTAGGAAATCGTTTTATATTTCTATTTAATATTTACAATCGAATTTATCTTATGTACAACCCTATATTAAAAATGTTTTTTAAATAAACTTTGATTTTAACTCTTTTAACTCTTCTTTGAATTAAATAATAATAAATGTCCTAATCTAATCCAAGTGGGCCAAAATGATCATATTTTATTCCCAAGATTGTTTTTGGTCGAATTACACTTGTCCAATAGAATTAGAACATGTGTTAGGGTAATAATAATATCATTTTTACCCTTAATTACCCTATTTACTTTTAACCGTGGTAAATAAAAGTAAAAAGATACTATTCACCAAAAATTATTTTCATCTCATTGAACCAAATTTTACTTAATGACATCAACCGTATCTCTCGGATTTTTGAAATTCCATTCACAGAAGCGGTAAAATTAAGTTTTATGAAAAATTCAGTTTTTTAACTACCACTTAGTAGTTTCACTATTCATCAAAAATTGATGTTTTTCAGAACAATGCCAAAATTTCATCCTAAGCTATATTTCATATTCCGAATTAAAAAATGAAGTCTATTTTACAAAATTCATAACATATAAGTTGCATTAATTAATTTTATAATTAAATCCCGCTGTTAAAACAAATAGCGTGTTTTTAAAAAACAATATCTATCAAAAGATTGATACTTGATTATGTCTGGTTTAAATGTGAAATTACATCCAATGACCAACATCATATTAAATTGTAAAAATATATTCTAAATATACTTTAAAACCACTCAATTTAATGATTTATCACTATTAATTATTTCAATTAAAAAATTTGTTTTTAATTATAATCTAGTAATTTTCACTATTCATCGGAATATGAAAGTTATCCGAAAAGTACCAAAATTTCACCTTAGGATAAATTCGATACTCCGAATCGAAAAATGAAGTCCATTTTGAGAGCTAAAATTTCTAAAATTTTAAAACGTGGTTATTGCTATTCATAACGGCTAGTTATAATAATATTTTAATAGCATATCGTTATTTAGTGAAACTCGGTATTGCGTACTACACACGCTATCGAAGAAGGTCGCGATTGCGTGTATTGCAAGGCAAGTCAAGGATGTGTGTTGTGCAAGCTCCTTTTGGTGTAGCGTACAATACAAGACATTAATAAAATTAAAAAGTATATTTTTCATAAAATCTTGGGTTGTTACATGAACACACGCGGCCTTCTCACCTTTTCAGTGAGTTAAAACATTAGAAATAAAATGATATATTATATTGATAAAATCTTAAATAAAATAATGTTGTCTTTCATGTCCCATATAATCATTCAAAATTTCCTTATATGTCTTCTTGTGATGCATTGGTGAAATATGAATCACATCTCTCCACGAGGTTGTGGTCTGTCGTACAAATAAGTGACGTTGTTGTATATCCTATGAAATTGAAGGTTAAAAATATAAATGATATAATTACTCTATAGGAATAAATATGTTATAAATATAATTTATATAATTTATATCAATCATCACACCCAACAATGAATGGGGGTAATGAAATAATGAATGACATCGGTCCATGAGGCAGTAGTTCAATACACAAAAACGATGATTTCACATTCCATTTTATGGAATTGGATATGGTTGTAGGTAATGATACTATAATAAAAATAAAACAATATATATTATATAATTATTTTTTTCATATAATCTTGATTAAAAAATTATTAAAGGATGTGGAGAAGGAAATAAATAAAAATTCTTTTTGAAGATCATTAACCCTTCTTTGATTATCCTAATGTTTTCACTAAATAATTCAAATGGATTATTTATACTATCAATAATGATTCTTGGATGATATGAGGTAAATTGGGAAGTAATTTTTTAGTTCTTGGCTGCACCAATGATATTTTAGGGTATGAATTTGGAAGTATAGGGGAGTCCTTTTATGAGTGGGGGAGAGGACACACTTGGAATTTTGGAAAATAATTGAGTGATCCCATTTATTTATTATGTTAAAAGTGGCCAATATTTACCACTATCGAACTTTATAGGGTTCATAGTCAAAATATGGTAATAAAATAGTTTTTCAGTAAGATTAGTTTTCATATTTACACTTCTTGTTTTAGTTAACCCCTAGTAGACCCATTTTTTACTATAACTTTGTGAATTTATTTTCATTGCATTCAATATTCACATTGGTAAAAAATTATTTTGGCCTTGTTATTGTTTAATAATTTTTTGATTCAAAATATATAATCCATTTTACCAAATTCAATTCATATATTTTGAAATTTTTAATTTAAAATTAATCTCATAGACGTGATGAGAATGCATGTCTTTAATGTAAAAAATGATCAAAATTATATTGTGTTTCTATATGTAAATTAAAAAATAAAGTAATTGAAATGACCTAAATTGGATTATTTGATATATAATTGAACTAATTTTACATTATAAAAAAATTAATATATAATATAATTTTATAAATAAAAAAAGGAAGGTTTCAATTAAAATTTATATTTTTCAATAGTTATCAAAAAATGAATCTATTAAGTAAAATACCAAAAAAAATAAACATAAGATATTTTTGGGATTGTCATTTAAAAAACTAATTTAATTTTTTCTCACAAATTTTTTAAAATTGTAAAAATTAATTCTAAATTAGTTTCAAAAACTGTGACTAATACTTCATTTAGATAAAAATGCATTTTTTAAGAAATCATTTCATTTTAATAAATATTAATATGATTTTATTACTAAAAAAAAGTTAAGTATAGTTTTTATAAGATATTATATAATATTAATACCATCCATTTTAATGTCTAGGCTATTTCTATTACATTAAATAATAATGTTTTAATAAAATTTTACATTTTTTAAACTCGATGTTGTGTATAACTAAAGCTAAATTGATCATTTCATGTAATGCAAGATAAACATTATGTTTCATGTAAAAAAATATAAACATTATTGTTTCTTTCATTTAATCTACTAAATATATTTCATGTATTTAAATATAAATATATCATAATGTCTTGGGGTGTCATATTTTCTTCTATTATTGGTGTTGTGTATCACATACGCTATGGAACATAATTATATTCATTTAAAACCCTAGGGTATTATAATTTTTTATTCCCCTATAATCTCAATTATTCATTCCACTATGTAAATGTATAAAACGTGAGTGGTTGGGTGAAGGGGAGGTGAACTTTTGTAATGCTTGAGTGTGGTATATTTTTGAAATTAATGATTCTATTTTTTTCTTAATGGGTATGATTTAATAAATTACCAATTAATTATTTATGTGATTGTTTATATGATGCATTATGAATTTAAATTATTTACATGGTTTAAAAATAATTCTTACTATATTTTATTTTAAATAATATTTATTGATCTGTTTAGAATTAATTGGATATTGTTTAACAAACAATAAATATGTAAGGAAGATATAGTGATCCACTAAAGGAGTTTACACTTTTTAAGGAATCATTTGAGACTAAATACCATTGCCAAAATTCATTTTTGATGGGATTCCATCGATACTGGTCCTTTATAGAATAATCAATTCTAGAAAGTTTTCTTGTGATTGACCATCACATATACTAATTTTTTGTGATAGTGGATTCATCTGTTACAAAAAAATCATAAAATTTGATCAAACATCAGTTGCTACAAGTCTATCACAAATACACAGTTGCGACAGATATAGATATCTATCACAATTAATAATATTTTATAAAAATATAAAAATAATTATAATAAAAATCTAAAAATAATTACAAATAATTAGAAATGAAAAAAACATAACATTGATACACTATTTCACACTTAATATGTTAATCAGCCAAAAATTCAAAACATTTATATTAAATAAAATAGAAATAAAAGGTATTAGGTGGAGGAGGAATAAATTATATTTCGGGGTGGAGGAAACTTCATATCAACACCAAGCACAAGCCATCGTATATACTCCAACATATTCTCGTATCTCAACTTATTCTTCTTATTCTCCTCCTCTATATCTCTCAACATCCATTGTGTAATCTCATTCTGTGGTCACAGTATTTCCTCACATTGTGGAGTAGATGATGATGATGTTGAATCTCTATGATATACCTAATAGTTCACTAATAACAACATATAAGTTCAAATATTACTCATAGGTTTTATACTTCAACAAATATCAGTCAACCAACCTTTCTTGAAATCATGAAAATATGATTTTATAGAAGCCCCCTCATTGAAACATGTCACTCCAGTGGCATCTACTTCACTCTCATCATGAATCTTAAATGAATGAGATGTGGTATCCTCATCTGTTTCCTTCAACTATAAATATAAATAAGTATAAAAATAAAAATAATATAAGTGATTTTTTTTAAAATAGTTACTAAACACAATAAAGAGTTGTTGTCTCACTACAAGTTATCCTATATAGGGGTTAATTTAAATATTCTTATAATATTCGTAATCCACAATTGAGATTTTAGTAGAATATTATATAAGATAATAATAGATTAAATTTATAGTATATATATACTATTAAATAGTATTATTCATCGTATGCTATTGATTTGTACTAATTTTAAGACTTCCATCCCTATGTGCAGCCTCATGCCTCCCCTGGGTCTAACATCCCAATGATAACATCCTTCGTAAAGACTATAATATCTAGTTGGAGCACAATTAGACCCATAAATAAATTTAAATATTGTATGGTCAAATGGGAGATGCAAGAATAGTTGAAAAAAGATGTAAATGTTCCATTAATATCTCGTTCTCTGAGGTTGTATAAAAACTGATGAAAATGATCATGTATAGAACTCTCACATTCCACATAGTTATGAACTATCAAGGTATTTAAATTTTACACAAAAAAATTAATATTTTAGTAATTAAAAAAATTAAAAATATATATTATTTAACAACATATAATCCATTGGTCGAACAACAGTTGATGAACATAAATTGGAACGAATTCCCATTTCACTCATGGATCATAAAATCATTTCATAGAATCCCACCAGCCATCCAAAAAGGTATATGAAAAAAAATTTAAAATAAAAGAAATAATAAAAATATTATTGCCAAAATTAATCCTAAATCATAATATAAAATAAACATCTTAATCAATTAAACATACCTCCATAATCAATGATCAAAATCAATAGATATGTGTCCCTTTATAATGGTTTCAAGAATCATCAATCAAAAAATATTGTGCCCCCTCATATTAGGAAGACAACATACAGATCTTCTTAGTCATGATCATCAATTGGAAGTCCAACATGGATTAGATAATGAAATAGTTCTTTTGGAGTATCTCTAGACATCTAGAAGAAATAATCAAACATGTAAGAAATTATTAATAATGATATCAAATATAAAGAACAAATAAATACCAGAATATCATAATTTTCAATAAATAAAGACCAAAAATTATAAACTAACTTAAATATATTTTTTAATATTTAAATAAAATATAAAAAAATAAACATGATGAAGAATATAATATTTTTATTCATCAATAAATGTTAATACGGATAACATATATAAAATAATAATAATTACTGGAATTAGTGAAGGAACAAAGTAGATCATCAAAACCATCCATATGAAAAAATAAATTATCAATTTAATTAAATGTTAATAACAATATACAATTTTAAAAACTAATAAATACCAAAATATAACACATCAATCTTCATCTCCATCTCCATCTTCTATGAGGAAAATATCTGCATCCTCATATTCATCATTGTCTACATTCATATAACTTTTAGTTTCACCATTCCGTATTTCATCATCACCATTTTCAATATCATAATCGCTTTATTTGGGGGGATCCATCATTAATATTTGTATATGATTTGGAAGGAGGTATATTTTGGGATGTTTTTATGAAAAAGTTTAATACTTTTCACTTCGACTGACTGATTTTCATTTTCAATAAACTAATTTCTATAAGATTTAATTTTTATTACACTATAGTAGTTGTTAATATATCTTAATTAATTATAATAATTTTCATAATAAACTTGATTTTTTTTATGTTATAACATAAACTTTTTATTTAAAACAGAAGGACTACTATATTTAGTATTAATGACCCAAATTTGTGGATGAACTCAAAACCATTGAAAAGTGTCAACCCTATGAAATTTAATATTTTTTAAATAATTTAGTCCATTATAATAAAACTCAATGATTACATCTAGCATATAATAAAAGTGGAATTCACTTTTTAATGATGATATACATTCAAAAAAACTCAATATTAAATTATTTATTTAATTCACTATATATATATATATATGTATAGAATCAAAATATAATAGCCACATAACCATTATATTATTTTAAAAATACCAATGGATGTTATGTCATTATACATATTGACTATAAATTTTATTCTAATGATTTTTTTCTTCAAATAATAAAAATTAAAATAAAATATATAATTTGAAAAATTGTTTTATGATCATTCAAAAAAACATCAATTACCAATATTTAAATCAAATATAAAAAATTATAATGAAGATGTTCTTAAAGGACATCATATATAATTTTTTGTAAATGATATTTTTATATGGTGTTCACAGATTCCATAAAAATAATAATAAAAATAATGGTGTCCAATAAAAAATTTTTAAAAAACAATATAAAGACAAGTAGAATATTTTTCCACAGACATGGTACAAAACTATATATATATGTCCCAAAACCATGGATATAATCGTTATCCATGGTTCCATATCACTGTGGATTCTATTTTTTTTCAATAGAAAAAAGATATACTCATGGTTTTAGAGGGCTATTACCACAGATTCCATCATGTAAACATACAATATAGGAACAGTTTTGGGAAACCTGGTTATACCCCTTCAGTCTTTTCATTGTGGAGAAAGGGATATACACATGGTTGTCCATGTTTCCAATAAAGATATAGACATAGTGGAAAACCTTGGCTTCAACCCCAAAAAAATGGCTATAGTGTTAAAATAAATAGTGACCCCAGAGATTTGATCTCAATGCATCCATTGTATGAAGCGAGCCGCATTACCAGTACTATCCAAATAAATGGTGACATTAATATACATATTTTGTTATATATATCTTTATAAAATATTTTTTTGACTAGTAAACTGTGGAAATATATCTTCCCTCTATATTCCCACCTGAAAAAAAAATTCTAATGTTTATTCTGGAATCCTATAGCCATGGTTTAGTGAAACCTTGGTTACAAAATGTTGAAAAAAATACTTTATATACATTATTTAGAAAAACCATTCCTATATATTAAAATAAAAATACTATAGGGCCATATTTTTATAAAAACAATATGGATATAACCCTTGAGAAAAGACTATATAGCCATGATTTTACACAAACCATGGCTATAGCCCTAAAAAAGACTCTATAACCACAATTTTACACAAACCGTAGCTCTAGTCATTGAAAATAGACCCTATAGCCATGGTAGTACATAACTTGTGGAAATAGGTGCATGTTTTATCAATGATTTCACTAAACTGTTGTTATAGACTTCCAAAATATACCATATAGCGATAGGTTTACACAAAACCTTGGTTATAGCCTCAGTATAAACACCTATAGCCACGATTTTGGAAAACCATGACTATTGGTCTATGGATATAAATTTTTTTCTTGTATCGAATGTACTACTTACTATAAAAATAGTTTCATTTATTCACAATTTAATGAACCACAAATATAATCTCTCTAATGTTTTTATTATGAAATTCATCTTTCATGATAACCACAAAAACCAATATTGAGATCATTAAAAAATGACAACTAAGGGTATATTAAATCATCAAAATTTTTGTCACTATGACCCATATTGTAATGTATTAATCTATATTCCAATTCCATCTAATAAGATAAAAATTTGGAATTTCTCATAAATTAATGATTTTGTAATTGACCCTTCAAATGATGATTTATTACATATATTCTTATTTAATTTTTGTATAAATATATCAAATTTCTTATATCGTTTTGAATTATATCATCCACCACATTTGGCTTCATAAAAATGAGCAATTTTACATTTTTCGTTCTGTTAAATAATCTTAGGAGGAATATTTTTTCAAATTTACAATAAATGAACACAAAAACCATTAATATAAAATTATTGAATCATGATACGAATTGTCTAAAAAAATATCTCATATAAAATATGAAATTTCTCTCAGATGTTTCCATATTTAAGAATTCGACAGTCTTCTAAGACCAATAGACAGTAATATTTCCATTATGACATGGAAGAAAATACTTTTTACCCTCATAATATTCCTATTTCTAATGAAATAAGAAATATTATAAGTATAACAATATGATATCCAAAAATATAAAATCCATTTAGATAATAATAACTGAATTTATTCATTAGCTAGTTTTAGCATCATTAAATTTTGTGATCTTTCATATTCAAATAATCTATCTTCAGCACATCTCTACATTTTGGAAGGATATAAATGTTCCATTTAATGATATTTGGAATTGTTAGGTGTGTCCAATACGGTCTAAAATATATTATAAAAAACATTATTCTCGATATGGATTACATATAACATGTGATGAACCAACAAATCAAATCAAAATATTATGTCGCAAAAAATAATCTGCATTATCTAATTATGATCTCCCCAAAAACTATTTTTTTCATTTATGGTTGGTGCCAACGTAATTGGAGGTAATAAAAAGAGGTTATATGTTTCTCAATACCTAAGAAATATTTTGGAGGTTCCCCCTTTTAAAATTATACATTTAATGAAATAATTTCTACTTCATCAAAAAGTGTAATCCACTAGAAGAAATAACTAATGATAGTCAAAATAACTACTCTTTCTCCTAATACAGGGAATAAATGATTTTTATTACCCATGTATTATGAAAATGACTTTATACAATGCATAATCCATCCAAATAAAAAATCTCATTCCAAAAAGTAACTAATCATCTTCATTAATTCATCCTTCAGTGTACACTTCTGATGATCAACTAAATAAAATTTTCAACATTTTTCAATAATGAAATTTACTCAATAAGTAACTAATATAAATTAACATTTGCGAATTCTTTAGATGTAATATAATTCATAATCAAATATATGGTCCCTTCATTTAAATCAAAGAATTTAATTTTTATAGATTGATAAAAATATTCCACCAAGAATATTAACTATCATAAGCACAAAATAGAAAAGAAATCTGTAGAAAGTCCCAATAATATGTTATACGGTTCTGAATTAAATGAAAGATGTGTCTGATCAATGTTTTTCCATGAATCAACATAGAATGGTTAATTTAAGCTTTCAATGATGAAAATGTTTTATTAATTTAATGTCATCAATGTAGTTGTGTTGTAAGACATAATTAAAAACTATAAATGTTGTTTAATTGGAAAATACCTCATCTTTTTCACTTAAAATATAGAATTTTTTATTATGCCTCTTTATACCATGATTCTTCACATTTTTTAAAATTAACTAATGATTCATTATAACTATTATATACGATGTAGTCATTTGAAAATGTGTGAATATTCATGAAAACTAAGACCCAAATTATTGACCATCCTTTAAATTTAGTTGATGCATATATGTAATATAATTCATCCATTATAAAATATTTTAAGAAATAATATTTTTTATTAATGAAACTATTTTAATTTCCAAAATCGGAATTAATTTCCAAATTTATCAAAAGTTTGATGTTTTATATTCCTACATAGTTGATATAAAATCTCCTCGATAGATTTGAACAGATTCTAATTATTATTTAGATTCATATTCAAGATTTGGAATATCATTTTGAGTACTTTTTTCATAAATATATAGCCTAGTATCCCAATCTAATAAATTATTAAATTATGTATGAAAAACCATATTTTTTATTGTCTAATAACTTCATTTCACCTTGTTGATACCAAAAGATATAATCGTTTTAAAAACAAAAATGCAGTAGATATGGTACAATATTTTTAAATATTTGGAATTTCCTAAGCTCAAATTACATACATAGAAATTTAATTGATGGTTCAATAAAATTATAAATTTTATTAAAAAAATTATATAAATTTTTCAACACAATAAATTGTAAAATATATATATACAAGATTATTAATAAATTTTTCAATGATTTGTCAAATCATCTTCGCATAATAGAAACTGGTATCTACCATATGTGTCCATAATTATCTATATAAAAACATCAATAATAATAATTATTACTCAATTTATCTAATTAAATTTTTTTATTATATTTTATCATCTTGGAATATTTTATTGAATATTTCATGTGTGAGGTACTGAGTAAGATCAAAATTTTTGGGCTCTTAGTTGTTTTGAGAAGATAGAATACAAAGTGTAAATATATCATATCATGAAAGAATTTTTTTTAAAAAAATAATGAAATATCTCTAAAAATTTGTCTCATATGTAATATCTGAGACAATTATTTGTGTTGGGATGTATGTATTATTATACGTAAAACATAACATTTGTGTTCATCTAATGTTTGGTAGAAACACTTGTGAGGGTAATTATTTTAAAATATTTATTATAATTTATTTTATAAAAATAAAATATCTCCCCAATAATGTATCATATGAGAAATTTAAGATCACTGTTAGGTCTGTGAGGTTGGATTTACCAAAATTGAAACATAAATTTTTTGTGTGTTGAGAATTGGGTAACAATTCATTTGATGGTAATTCATTTAAAAATTTTATATAATTTTTAAAAAAAACAGAAATATATCTCGAAATATATATCAAATGGGGAATTTTAGGCCACTGTTAGGTCTGGGATGTAGGTTTTTCCCAAGTTATGATATAAATTTTATGCATATTTAGTGTTTGGCAATGTTACACATGAAAAAAATTCATTTAATACATTTATATGAATTTTTTTAAAAAATTTAACATGCTTCATAAAATTGTGTAATATATGATAAATATGATACCACCATTAGGTCTAGGATGAGGGGTTTAATCTGGGAATGACATAACATTTGTATACATTAGGTTTTTTGTAAAAATGCATGAGAGTGTAATAAATTTAATAATGTCTATAAAATTTTCAATTAAAATTGAAACATCTACCAAATAGTGAATCACATGGAAAATTTGAGACCACATTTAGGTTCACGATGTGGGTTTTACCCTTGGAATAATATAAATTTTGTGTATATCGAGTGTTTGGAAACATTACCAATGAGGGTAACCTTTTAAACATTTCATTAAAATTATCTAAATATTTATTTAAAACATTATTGTGATTTTTTAATATTTTCTAATTAATACTAATATTGACTATGTATTTATTTACTATTAATAAATTTTAATTTATATGGTGGATTTAAAATTTCTTCTACGTTTTTTTTCTAATTATTATGAATTTTTAAAATTAATTAGTATTTTTAATATTCCTAAAAGTGGTTTCAATTTTATTATTATGTATATTTACAATCTCATACTAATTTTTTATTAATTATTAATAAAATTAAATAAAAAATGTTTTTAATTACTAATATATTTTTTCATTTTAATGAAACCCAATAAAGTGTATAAATTATGAAAAAATACTCTAAAAACATTTTCAAACATCTATATATTCATTTCATGGAAAAATTATTCCATTTATCAATAATTAATCATTATAGGAATATTATTTATTATATATTAATTTTTCAGTAAGAATTTTTTTAATGTTTTTTAAACAATAAATAAAAAAATTTAACATATTTTAAGAAATTTGAATTTCTCAATCACTCATTTCCAAATTTATTTCATACGTTATATATATAACATAATTTTTAATCACATACATATATATAAAATATATTTTTACAGATGTTAATATAATATACATATCAAATATATACATACATAAATACATACATATATATATATCAAAAACCTTATGAGTTTTTTGAATGATTATATATATATAAACACATGTTTATATATAAAAATATAGAAACATATAAATATTTAAATATTTAAATATATAAATATATATATATATATCATATTATCTAAATGTTCATAGAAATTAAATCCAATTTTTTAAATAAAATAACAACATTCATAATATAACAATAAAATATGGTTTAACATCACACCACAATTCTATAATTATCATAATTTATAAAAAATAATACAACCATAAGAATGTGATAAAATAGACCAATTAAATAGATTTTTGTAAAAAATCCCAATATCAAATAACGCAAAATAATTTCCAAAAATAAAAATATTTCTAACAATATTATAAAATAATAAATTTTTCATTAACAAAAAATATTAATAAAATTAATTTAATGGTTAAACAACTAAAAAATAAATCAAATCAATTGAAAACAACTCTGCAGACACAATGGACACCCAAAAAGGGAAAAAAAATTTCATTCACCCTAAAAACTAATAAATTATGAAAAATTGATGAATGTTTCAACATAGGGGTTGACCAAAATAATATCATCATGATTTAAGGAAAATCAAAAAAAGAAATAAATGAAGACAAGTAGTGTCCAGACATAGAAGATCACATCCCAAATTGGAATGAAAAATGAGTTGTGGTTGATATTTTCATGACCATGGAGGGGGTCGGTAGTTTATGCATCATGCATAATTGGGAGGATCGAGGGAGGTGGGTATGGGTGGTATATGGAAGTGTTTTCTTGTATTTAATTTATTAATAATTTCTATATGTAATTAGTGGCTAAATAAATTCATTCACAATAGATAAAATCATTAAAATATTTTTGTGATGGGTAGTAATGTTCTTCATAAGAGAAGCATCCTAAAAGGTTAATAGTGACAGAATTTTATATCAATCATTATTATCATGTTGTAACTAATTTCCCATTGAGATGACTCATAACTGTTCCATATTTATTTGTAAAAAAAACTTATCTTTCATCAAAAATAATTTTCATAAGAAATAAAAAATTAATTTTTTCACAAATACATCTTTATTGGTGACTATTTTTTATGGAAATATTCCCTATCACAATGAATATCCTAGAAATACTCTTTTTCTTATTTGGAATCTATTTTTTATACCAAGAAAACTCAGTATCTGATTTTGTATTTCCTACATTGTTCGAAAGTGAACTATTATAGACTTCACATTTAAGAAAGAAGGATTTTACAAGGAAGTAAAATTTTAAGGATTATTTATAGTAATTATCAAAATTAATCATGTATGAAAATATTGAAGTGATTATGGAACCAATCATTTACTCATTTTAAAAAAAATTGGTTTAATTTTGAGGAGACCATGGTAACATTACAATATAGGGATCAAAAACAAAACCAAGTCACATTCACATCATCTTGATTTTAAAAATCCATTTTACTTCAATTTTTCATCCTAGTGATCTGAATTTTATTATTTTCTTATACACTGTGGTAATACGATATGCGCACTCCTCCTTTTAGAAGAATTTGATTACTAATAATATTACATCCCTTAGTGGGATTTAAGAATCTTTTCTCACACCCCAAGATATGTCTGTGTCACATATATAATCTCATTATGGCTTAATGTGATGGTGTTTTTTGTTATTTTAGGAAAATAATAATATTTTTTTTGAAAATATACGATTGTTTTATATATTTATTTTCAAGTGAGTTTATGATTGATTAATGTCATTTAAGGATATACATTATGTTTATTGGGGATAATATTTTATCAAGGTGTTCATGATTTTCATGTTGAATAATTTTATGGATTATGGTAGGTGGAATTAGTAGGTAAAAGCTAAAATAACCTATGTTAAACAAGTGTTGTATATAATTTTACTAAAACAATTTAATATATTACATTTACAACAGATATTTTGCTATATTTTTATTAGGAATTAAATTTTAATTAAATATTATAGTGTTAGTTTATCTTTTTCAATATATATAACCAAGTAAGAATAATTTTTAACCATATAAATATTTTAGATTGAATTTGTTAGTACTAAAGATTGAAGGTAATTAATCATGTTATGAATATTTATTTGATAATTCATTTAATAATTTAATTACATTGTTTCTACAAATTAAATACCATTTATCAAGATTTAATAACTAAGAAAAAAATATAATGTAAACAATATCCTTAATAAATGAATAATAGTAAATTAAAATAAGGGATATTAGAAAAAATGTTTGAGACAAAGAAAAGTCATATAATTTTCCTATTTTTATAAAAAAAATGATTTTCCTTCATCAAACCTAGAAAACTACTTTTTTAAATATACACTCTATTAAAAATTATGTCTGGAGGAAAAAATTACAATTTAATATTTTTTAAAGATATAGTGTGTGAGAGACCAGATATTTTTAATAAAACATTTGTCTAATGTTTTATATTAATCATTGGAATTTATTCGATAAATAACTATTTTGATTTTTAAAATTTTCAATTTCATTTCATAATAGAAAATTTAATACATTATACATGTAATTTAATAGACTGGTATCTTATCTAATTTAGATAATATGAATGTCCCCACCCATCCCCTAACGCTCGAGTTGTGACTTCCCTAAGCCCGCCTTCCGTATGCCAGGGGTTGTCGACTAGCACCGGAAAGTAATTTCCAGAAAATGGAAAGGAATTTCCATTGAACCTGCAAACACACAGACCAAGCACAGGACAAGATACAAACCACGTAGTAAAAATTTAGTAGTAAAAGTTTTTAATGAAATTAAAGGGTCCAAAATACAAGAATAATTGAAAGATACTACTACAAAAGAAAACATCTCCTAAAATAATCCACCAAGGATCATACCTGAAGGGTATGTACAACTCGTTTCCACTATTCTCTTTGTCAACTAGTCACCTCTCTGTACTGCCTGGTCCTGGATCCTAAGGACTCAGCCATGCTGGTCATTTTCTTCATAAGTCACAACAAGGTGCAGGCAAAGCCCATGAAAAGGTGAGTATAAAAATTACAAGTATGGACCTCAAGAACACATAAGGTCCCTCATAATTCCACAATGGAAAAACAAAAACATGATCTCAATAAAAAAGCAAAAAATCATAAGAAACCCCTCAAACCAGGTATATAACTAAAAGTTCAAGAATATAGATGATTATTCTTAATCTATATAATTTTATTCTATTATGAAGTTTCCAAAACAGAACCATGAAGGATTTGTTCCATTGTCGATCCACAGAGGGTTGTATGTCGTTGATCCACGACTAGCCTCTCTTAGGTTGGTCTTCGTTGGGTCGCGCAGTGTGGATCCACAGAGGGTCGATAAAATGTTGATCCACATAGGGTCACTATGATGCTGATCCGCATAGGGTATCTATCATGCTGGTCCACACAGGGTCGCTATAATGATGATCCCCATACGATCACTATAATGCTAACACCCAGCCACAGGATTCCCCACACTCGGTGCGCTTGAGTTCCACAGAATCCTCTCCTCAAGATATCGTTCATGAATCCACTTCCATGAATATCTACATAGGAGTAATCCAAAATATTTTCATGTCATAAGTTTCCCACTGAGATATACGGTGCGCCAATCGGATGCTAGGTCTGTGTGTTATATGCTTTTTAATGATGAGGGCCTAGATGGATTCGGGTTCGATCCAACCCATTTGTACACCAACATTCTCCAAAACTCGGGTGGAGTATTTCAAAAGGATCTTATCATTCCAATGCTACCATTGCTTCAAACAGTTCATAAAATAGATGTCCGGTTTGTGAGATATGGCCTTTTAAGAATATCTAGGCCGAAAAGGGGTCCGGGTCCTATCTGACCCGATAGGACCGAACCGACCCACCCTGACTTGGTCCAACACGACCCAGTCGGGCCCGAAATGGCTGGTCCAGCCCAAGTGGGCTGGGCCATGGAATGATCGGCCCGCTGGCTAGTGCGGCCCCTAGCTGGGTGGCCGCATGGGGTTCACTCCCCCTTCCCAAATGGCTAAAAGCAGTTGGGTTTTGCAATAGCGGTTCCACATGGAGGCCCCTACCTATTAGCAGGACCCATAGGGCACCTATGTCATCCTCCATAGCTCGATGTCGCGGCTTTCCACCTGCGGCATGCTATAGCGTGCGACCCTACTGCCATAGTGGCCGACACAAACCAGCCTCCCCGTCCATCCATTGTCGTACCTTCAGGCATTGACACTCCTCTTCGGCCGATGATAGCTGGCTTCCGCCGTTGCCCCATGATTTGCCTCTACTGCCGGTTTCTTTTGGAACTTCCACGAGCCACCGAGTGAGATTTTGTGGTCCATTTCATTTCCTTTTTTAACTAAGGGCCTCCCCAAATGTTTTTATCACTGTGTGGCCCCTAGATTCCAGATTTTGTCGAGTGTAAATACTTTCCGCTGAATAAAACATTAAAAACGATGTAGTAGAGGGTCTAAGACTTATTGTGTTGGCCCACTCCCTTCATATTAAAAATTAAATATGGTTTTGGAGATGAAATGATAAATTAAAACCCCATCCAAAATAATTCCAAAATTGACCTCCTGTAGTTTTATACGAATCGCTGATTAACTCGTTTTTGGTTAATCTGCATTCGTTATGTTTTTCAAGAACAATAGTTTGAAATAAATTCACTAGAATTTAAAAAAACCCTACCTCAGATTTGGAGGATTCTTTGTGGTTCTGGAAGAGAAATCCACTTTTGTTAAAGTAATAACCATTCATCGTTTCTAGATCAATTCCTCCAACGATGTTGTTCATGCCACTGTTATTCATTGGAGGGAATTTCATTCTTCAGTTCTTCATCTAGGCTTCTCCCATGATCCACAAATACTCCTTTTTTCAATGTTTGAATAATTAAACAATGATGTTATGATTTTAACTCTCCTTTAAATTAATGGTATCCTTAATTTGTTTAATTAGTAAAACATATTATTTATATGAGGGGTGGGTAGACAACCTATGTATAACTGGGAATTTTATATACCACATTAAATGGCCAACCAGCTCTATAGTCCCCACCACCATCTCTCAATATGATGTAGAAAAATAAAATAGCATGTTTATGTTATTTTATTATTCTTCTACTGTCCGTAAAACTATATTTTTCACCCAACCAACTGCAGTCGAAGTTACAACTCCCATAGAGAATAATGGTACTGTGAGTTCAATGGTGACCTCAGATTTAAATTTTGATCACCGGTTCAAAATATGGAGATTCATGCTCACACATTTATTGAAAGTACATTAAAAAAGATAAAAAATCCATTCTGGGAACACCGGGCCTCGAAATCAAGCATCATCACTTTTCTCAGACTTATAATAATCCCAAATACTTTTAAAAAAAATACATATGGAATTTTCGAGTCATTACATTATTCCAACCATATGACTTTTCTTCCCCGAAAGTGACAACAAAACCAGTGGAACAAATGGGGGTACTGACCACGCATCTGAGCATCCCACTCCCATGTACTCACCGAGAGATTCCCATGCTGCCAAGGAACTTGCATTAGAAGAATAAATTTCCCATGAAAGACGCACTCCTATCAATCCTCTATCCCCATTGGTAACTCTGAATTTTTTTCCCCATCATCGATTTCTAGCTCTCCCTAGTCGATAACGTGTGATGGAAAATGCTCATACCTCCTCAACTGTGACACATGGAAAAAATTATGCAGTAGGTTCATCTATGAGGGTAGAGCTAGATGGTACACCACCTAGCCTAATCTACTAAAAATCTATAATGGTCTGAAGAACATTGGAGATAGCTTCTCTCCCTACACAAACCTCTATAATCCTCGTCAGGGTGAGGCCTCATATGAAGACATGGTATCCATCCTCAAATTCAAAGGGTCTCCATCTCCTGTCAGCATAAGACTTCTGTCGGCTCGGTGTAGTCTTCATCATCTCATGGATGATCTATACCTTCTTCGTGGTAGCATGTACCAAAATTGGACCCATATATTCTAACTCCCCTTGGTCATTCCAGCATAGTGGTAACCTTCATGGTCACCCATACAGGGCCTCAAACGGTGCCATTCCAATAGTGGAGTGTTAGTTGTTGTTGTATGTAAACTCCACCAAGGGCATGTGATCCTCCCAACTAGTGAAAAAATTAAGGGCACAAATATAAATCATATCCTCGAGTGTCTGTATGGTCCACTCTGTCTAACCATCTGTCTAAAGATGAAAAGTGGTTCTTAAAAGTAGCTGAGTCTTGAACACCTCCTAAAATCCCTTCCACAAGAGGGATGTAAAAAAGTGTCATGATCTGAGGTGATCTTCTATGGCACCCTGTGAAGTCGTACAATCTCTTATATGTAATGATATCCCAAACTCTCTTCTGATACCAACTCTTAAATTGGTAGGAAGTGGGCTGACTTAGTGAGTCGGTCAACGATCACCCAGTTGGAATCAGGGCCCCTGGACGTACGTGGTATACCTATCACGAATTCTGTGGATATACCATTCCTTTTCCATTAAGACACCTCAAGTGGCTGAGTTAAGCCTGTTGGTACCTGATTCTTGGCCTTCACTTTTTGACAAGTGATTCATCGTGATACAAACTCTGCCATTAATTTTTTCATCCCTGGACAGTAGTACTAACGTCAGTGGTCCTGTAATAACTTTTACACACAAGGATGTAATGGAAAAGTGGGTGTATGAAACTCTTACATCACATCCTCCCGTTGCGTCACCAGTACCATGGTGCATCCTCTTAAGATGACATTCTCTGCACCTTAAAAAAATAAATCAACATCATGTACTGAGGAAATCTGAGCATGTCAGGCCTTGCAGTCTATGTCCTCAAGCTATACCTCCCCGACTCACTGAAGTTGTTGGGGGGTAATTTTCATAGGTTGGAGGTAAGCTGCTCTTTATCTATCAAGGAAGGATAATTGAAATATGGCTAGCCGCAATGTCTCTTCACTAATAAAATGTAAACCTAACCTGTTGATGAGTGCGTCTACTACCACGTTCCGCTTTTAAATAGTGTAGACTATCTAAAATTCATAGTCTTTGAGGAACTCTATCTATCATCATTGTCTAAGGTTCATGTCTTTTAATGAGAAGATATACCCAAGACTCTTGTGATAATAGTAAATAGTAAACTATTCACCCATCATGTTCTGTCGCAACATCTTCAAGATGAATACCAGTGCTGCTAAATACAGGACATGGGTAGCATAGTCCTTCTCATTCTATCACAACTATCGTGAGCTTCAAGAAATCACCACTCACTCCTAAATCAGTAAACAACTTATTCTGGTCCCTAATGTGTCACAGTAAACTACATACCCAACACCCTCTTCTAGTAGCCTCAAGATTGGGGCACTTGTTAGTCTCTGCCTCAGCTCCCGGAAACTCTACTAGTATCTCTCCATCCACACGAAGGCTTTTCCCTACTTTTTCAAAGCTGAAAAAGGTGTCGCAAGTCTTGAAAAGTCATGTACGAATCTCTAGTAGTACCCATCCAATCCCAATAAACTATACACCCCGGTCACATTCCTAGGTGTCTCCCAAGAAAGCACTGCCCTTATATTCACCGAATCCACTTAAATTCCATCCTTCGAGATAACATTCTGTAAGAAGTGGACTTCTCATATCCATTACTGAAAATTGAGAGCATGACATAAATCTGGTTCTCTTGGAGTGTATCCAGAACTTTCTGTAGGTGTCTGACATGCTCCTCCTCTAACGTTGAGTATATAAAGATGGGGTCAATGAATACCATCATGAAGAGAACGAGGTAAGGCTGTAAGATCCTATTCAGGAGTCCCATGAACACTGTTGGGGTGTTGGTCACACCAAAAGGCATCACCAAGAACTCATAATTTCTATACCGACCTCTAAAGTCCATCTTCGATACATCCTCATCTCGTACTCTGAGATGACGATAGCATGATATGAGGTATATCTTCAAAAATCATTGAGAAACCCTCATATGGCCAAAGAGATTATTAGTCATCAAGTGTGGATACATATTCTTCACGGTCACCTATTTTACGTGTCGATAGTCCTCACAAAGCCTCATACCACTATCTTCTTTCTTGGAAAAAAATTGGAGGCTACCATGGAGAAACACTGGGACTTATAAACACCTTCCTCTGTAAGTCCTCCACTTATAAAAAAACTCACGAAGCTCTATGGGAGCCATCCGATATGCTGGTGTGGATATCGGTGTCATCCCAGAGCATAGGTTAATGTAAAATTCTACCTCTCTGTGAATAGTTAGTCGTAGAACATTCTCAGAAAAGACATCAGTATATTGTTCCACCACTATAGGATAACTAAGAATCCTCACATCAACTGCTTTGAGGGTAAGGCTAGCCAACTAATGAGTGATCGGTTGCACCCTCCACCATGAAAGTTCATCGTGACCTAGAATGGTTCCATTCTCCCTAGCGAAGGAAAACCTGGTCGCATCCCCACACACACACTGCACATTGTGAGTAAAATAGTCTATCTGAGCATGGACCGTGGATAAAGATTCTATACCGAAGATGACATAGTAAGGCCTCAAAACTACTACTAGGAGATCCCATCCAAATATCTCACTTCCTAGAGTAATGTCACACTGTAGGCATCAATGTGTGATCATTTAACCCTCTCCCATAAGAGTCTCTAATCATAAGGATTGATCCAATGGCTCTAGAAGAATATCCAAGGCCAGAACGAGATTCATGGAAATGAAAGAGTGAATGGATCCTGTGTCTATAAGTACTGCATATATGGTGGAGTAGACACATATCGTACCTCAAATCATCTATAGAGCACCATGGCCGTAGGCCTCATCCTTCTAAAGCTATTCTCTTCCATGTCTTCATACTCCCTGAGGTCGGAGTGGACCACTTGGAGTTGGTGGCGGTAGAACCTCAAATCACTACGCACCACCTGCTGCATGACCTGTTCCTCTTCCATGTTTGATGCCCTGCGATCCTCCTCGCTCAAATATTTTCCTCTGCCTCGGTGATCCCTCGAATGTCTATTGATCATCGTTATGGGAGGTTAGGTAGTAATGATTCATGCATCCCTACCCTCCTTTAGTGAATCATAGTATTATCCTCTGTTAGACTGCTCTACCTTGTGAGTTCCTCACATCTGACCTTATGCCTTGGGGTTGTCCTCTGAAAGGTCTGGCCTATTTAGACCTCTGTGTCATCTTTCTACTACCTGCTACATATGACTCTTCTACTTATCATCCGGTGGTGGCTCTCACCGTCAATTCCATCTTAGCCAAGAAGCTCTCCACCAATAAACTTGCTCGAGTACTCTAGCCTGCGTCAGGATATTGATCGATATCATGGATTCTCTGATCTCCCGCCTAATAACCCACTCAATGGTCTGGGCCCAGAAGAGAGGGTTCCATACCAAGTCAGTGGAGTGGCGCGAGAGGCCAATGAACCATGTTGAGTACTGTGATACTATTATAGAGCCCTACTGTAAGTGTAGTAGATCCTGAATTCACACAGATCATAAAGTCACTGGAAAAAACTCCACCCAGAAGAGGCTATCGAAGTATGTCTAGGTGAGGTTCACCTCGTCATGTAACCATATCATCAGGCTACACCATCTCCCTGTCCTACCCTGGAAAAGCCTAGTAGATAGGATCACCATATACTCTGATGGTGTCTCAAGTAAGTGAAAAAACTCATGTCAGAGAATCCAGCTAGTCCTCAGATTCCTGGGGATCTGTCTCTCCTAGAAACCTCGGAGGCCTCTACTATTCAAACTATGGAAACATGATCAGTCAGCGTGCATTATCCGCTTGTGGGGCTAGTGGAAACATCATACCAATGGGAGTTGGTGCTTCTTGTGCACCACCCGAAGTTGATATCTCTGTTAGAGGGCCCTGAACATAAGCCTCATCGCTCGGTGGGCCGTCATCGTGAACTCTATCTATGGAATCCTAGCTGGCTATCTATGTTGAGGAATCCTGAAAAGAAATAGGTGTGCCACGGTCAATAAGTTATACCTGGTGAGATGACTCATATGAGATCAAATGAAAAAGATTTCCAAAACACATGTAATCATTGTTTTAATACACCGATCGGAAATCATAATTCAAGGTCCTTGTGTATGGATACATCAACCGCGACACCAGCACTGGACTCCCCAAACTAAAAACAACACTCAATACACTTCACACTATTCCACCATTGGGAATATCAAAGTTATAGTTCTTCGGTAGAACCAATGTCTCTAATACCACTTTGTGATGACCCGTCCCCCAATGTTTGTGTCATTACTTCACCATACTTTCCTTCCGTAGGTCAGGTTTGGGCGACTGGCAACCGAAAGGCTTTTCCCGAAAATGGGAAGGCATTTTTTTGAACCTTCAAACACACATACTAAGAACACAACAAGATACAAACCACATATTAAAACCACAGTAGTAAAAGTGTGTTCTGAATGTAATGGGGCTGGAATACAAGCTCAACTGAAATATACAACTACAACACAAAATAACTCTTATGATCATCCACCAATGATCCAACATTAAGGGTAGGTACAACTCGTCTTCACGTCTCTCCATATCCATGAGTCACCTCCATGTACCACCTAGTCATGGCTCTTAAGGACTTAGTCAAGATGTTTATCATCTGTACAAGACACAACAAGGTGAGGCAAAAGACAGTGAATGGGTGAGTATAACAATACCATGTTGGGATCTTGAGACCCCTGAAGGTCTCTCAAAATTCCACAAAGGAAGACCCCAAGCATGATATCAATCAAAAAAACAAAGAAAAAGACTCACCTCAAACCAGGTATACAAATCAAAGTTCAGGAATATAGCTAAATAGTCTTATGCTATATCATTTTATTCTATTAGGATGTTTCCACAAATGAATCATAAAGGATTTGTTCTAGAGTCGATCTACACAGTGTTTTATGTCATTGATCCACAATGAGCGGCTCTATGGCTAGTCCTCATCAGGTCGTGAAATTTTGGTCAACACATAGTCACTAGAATGTTGATCCACATATGGTCGCTATGATGCTGATCCACATAGGGTATCAATCATGTTGATCCACAGAGGTTCTAAATAATGATGATCTATATAGGTTCCCTATAATTATAATCCACACTAGGTCTATATAATGTGGATCCACACCGGGTCACTATAATGTTGACAACCACCCATAGGATTCCCTGCGCTCGGTGCGCTTGAGTTCCGTAGAATTTGATTCTCATGATATTAGTAATTAATCCACTATCATTAAGTTCTATATAGTTGTAACCCAATGTGACAAAATTTCATAAGTGTCATAATGCAACAAACGACGCGTCAATCAGATGCCTGATCTGTGTGTTATGGTATTTTTAGTGTCGAGGGCATGGTTGGATTCAGGGTCGATCCAACCTGGACATACTCCAACATCATCCAAAACCCATTTGGAATATCTCAAAAAGTAAATTATTGTTCCAAGTATTATATAATTTTGGAGGTTTTTTCAAACAGACGTCTGGTTTTTGAGATACGACCATTTAAGCGTATCTTGGATGAAAAGGGGTCTGGGTCCGGTCAGACCGACCCGACCCGCACAAACAAGGGCTAGCCTGACCCAACCTGATTCGACCCTGTTCTGACTGGGACTAGCCCAAAGCGGTTAGTCTAGCCTTATTGGTAGGGGCCACAGCAGGCTGGGCTTGCTGGTCTGTGGACTGGCCCGGCCCGCCATGGCTAGGCACGACCCGCCAGGTGGCCCGTTTAGATGGCTAGCGTGGCCCCCAGATAAGTGGCCTACACAGGGGTCACTCCCCCTTTCCAAATAGCTTGATTTCATTCGTTTTTACAATGGAGGATCCATGTGGTGCAGGCACCCTTTTAGCGGGACCCACGACCGCTAGTCCCCACTACCGTGGCACGATGCCGCGACATGCCTTCCACGGAGCGTGATAGCGTGCCACCCTATTGCCAAACCGGCCGGCCCAAGCTAGCCGCCCCATCCATTGGTCGTGGCACAGCATGGAGCCACCTCTCTTTTACCCCCATTTCCTGCCAGTGATTGTAGTCGGCACCGAAGGAACTTCCGCGGGATACTAGGTGAGCTTTGGTGGTCCGTTTTCTATTCTGTTTTCGCCTACGAGCCTCCCGAAATTATTTCATCACTCTGTCACCCTAGGATTTTAGATTCCATCGTGTTGAAAATCCTTCCCCCGAAGAAGATGATAAAAACGAAAAGTCGAAGGGTATGAACCTTGTTCAGTTGGCCCGCACCCACCATGTTAGCAATTAAACAAGGGTGAAGAAATCAAAGGATAAATTAAAACCCCATCCAATATAATTCCCTCATTAAAAAACCATAATTTCATACGAATTGTGAATCAACTCATTTTTTGTTAATTCATGTTCATTATGTTTTTCATGAACTGTATTTTAAAATGAATTCACTTGAATTTAAACAAAACACCCTTCCTCAGATTCAAGGGTGACATCATAGTTGTGGAAAAAAAATCCATGTTTGATAAAGCCATCAGCGTTCATCATTTTTGGATTTATTCCTCCAAAAACGTCGTTCAAGCCCCCATACATCATTGGAGGGAAGTTTGTTCTTTGATTATTTTTATAGGCTTCTCTGAGGATCCCCCAAAAATCCTTTTTCCCAATGTTTTAATAATTAAAAGGAGTAGTTAGGAGTATAACTCTATATTAAATTAATGGTTTCATGAATTTTTGTAATTTATAAACATTATAAGTTATTAGAGTGGTGTTTACAAAACCTATGTGTAACCAGGAATTTAATATCCCTCATTAAATGCCCGACCACCACTGTAGTCCCCTCCACCATCGCACTAGAGGGGTAGAATAATAAAAATAATTTTTTTTCTTTTTTTAATTATTTTTTTCAAAGTCCATAAAACTATCTTTTTTACCTAACCTACTGCATTCATAATTATAGCTCCCTTAAGAGAATCTCGACTCTACGAGTTCAAAAATTCCCTCATATTTCAATTTCGATTCCCGGTTCCAATGTTCTAAATTCCCGCTCACACGGTTACTAAATTTACCTTAAATAAAGTTCAAAAATCAATATCGGGCACACCGAGATTCAGAATCAAGTACCGCCACTTTTCACAGACTCATAATAATCCCAAATAATATATATATATATATATATATAATTTCAAGGTGTTTACTATGAAATTTTTATACAATATTCTAAAGGATTGTTTATAATAATTATATTCGATTTATATGAAATTATATTAGAATATGGTTTTCATTTTAAAATAAAAACAAGTTATATATATTTCAAAAAACAAGAGTCTAGTTAGTCGTTTTTTATATAAAACATGACACAATAGGTATTTCTTCAAATTATACTAATATTCATGATCCAAAATACCAAATCACTATACAATCAATATTTTTAGTGGATCATTTTTTTCCAAAAAAAATTAATATTTACCAAATTACAATGATTTTCAGGTACAAAGTCTTTTATAGATTATATTTGATCCAATGTAATATTTTCCATCCTCATTTTTCATCAGTGTGGATTAACACTAGCATTAAAACATATTATATTATGTCATCTGATCATCCTCTCATGCACATCTAAACTCATATATGCAAAAAAAAAATTCGGTGAGATATAATATTTTGTATGTTAATATTCTAAAGTTAAATAATCTTTAACATATTAATATTTAATTTTATCTGATTTTATCTCAGATGAGTTAATGTAATATGCTTTATGGTTCATTATTCTAGTGAAAGGCCATAATTATTCTTTCGTTGGTCAAATCCCTATCATGTCAATCTTACATGAGTATATATACATCCAATAGATTAATGAAATTTAATCACACAGGATGAAATATTTAATTTGAAATATGTGTAAATTTAATATATTGAGAGCTCCATATTATTTTTCTCAAACGAGTAAGGATTAATTATAAAATGGATTTGTTAATCTAGAACGAAACAATTATGTTATAACAGCTCTTTTTTAGTCACACCTAAGAGATATGAAAAAATAAGGCAATAATATTACACAATAACAAATATAACTAAGTTATTTTCATAGGAGTTCACCCCACAACATCTTATCCAAAAAAAAGTTTGTTCCTGATACGATGTCTATTAAACAATTTCTAAAAACCTAATCATATCCTAAACTCACCACCATCCACTAAATCTATTCTTTTGCAACCTATTCCTACAATGTGTAACCTCTCTTATTAGTTAAATTCTACATATCGTAGAGCTACATTAATAGCACAAAAGAAGGATTATTTTTATATTTTGTAATGAAACTCTAAAAAACTAAAATTATAGTAAACTTATTAAGATAATTTAATGATCATGAAATTAAATAATTAAAATTAAGAATAAATAATTAGTAATCAGTAATGTAAAAAAGGAAAAATATATTAAAAATAAAATAAATTTGATACTAATTTTTTAGAAAAAGGTATCATTATAAAATCTTATGTAACATATAATTTTTAATTTCATAACATATTTAATAAATTTTAAATAATTGAATTTACCAAAAATTTTAATAAGAAATTTTTTATCCTATAAGAATTATAATTAAAAAAAAGATATGGATTTTATGTTATTAATAACATTAATTTGGGAAGAATAATTTAAAAATAAATGGATTTGTAAATATTTTAAAACATAACAATTTTATGTGATAGGGTGTGATGTGATATTATTTTATGAACAAATGATTATAATTATATTTTATTGTAATATCATGGGAATATATTTAAATGAGAATTAAATTTTTATTTTATAAAAAATTAATTAATGTGAGAATATATGTTTTGTGATAACATTAACTACAGGTATTTTATGATTAGCTTGATATTTAAAATTCATTTTCTTATAATTTAGAGAATATTTATTTATGATAATTTAATAAATATTTTTTATTAATAAATAATTTCCCTACAATTTAAAAAAAACTAATAACTAGCTTGAAATCTGAAATCTTCTCATATGCATTCTTTATGAATCATTGTACATGTCCATTAGATTTTACTTAAAAGAACAAGTTTCTAATATTTCATTATAATGAAAATAATCATGGGAATATTTGAACTTTCTATATAAGCATCTTCACCATATTTTTTACATTCATAGAATTATTCCTCTTCCTCTTATAGAAATATATTTGTAACCTTAAAAAATGGTACTTTTAGGAAGTAAAACTATAAAACCACAACATAATTATAATTGGTTCAACAATCAATATATAATTTTAGCGACCCCATTTTTGGGATATTTTAACCACCCACATGAGTGATACAACATAATTTTCTTAATAATTTTTATTTAGGATGAAAAAATTGAAATAATAATAATTATTTTATATTAATTAGTTTATTATATTAATATTAATAATTAAAACTTATTTTTTATCACGTTAAATAGTCATCTAGTGGAACATTATCAATATTATAACTATTTATTAGAATATTTAAATTCAATATTTTTGGGAGATATTTAAAACAAAAACACCGACACATCAGGATCTTATATAAAAAATGAAGGAGGATATTTTTTTGTTATATTGATTAATTTTTTTAATTATTGATATTATAACCTCAAAATGGATAACATAAAAAAAATTAGGAAATTAGATGAGTTAAAATTAATAATAAATGGAAATTCATAAGAAAAATGAAAATGGATATAAAGAGATTAAATTATTAATAGAATTTAATTTGATAGGTTTTATGGAATGTACATGGGGAATCATAACCTTGGGAAATGTAACTTTCATTAAATTTTAGCTCTGTTGTCCTATATTATTTATTTGAACTCTCATACTAATATTTTTTTTTCATATTTTCATTATTTATTTTTATTGATATTATTAGTTTTATTTTATTTTCATTCCATTCCATTTCAACAATGAACTAGGTAATAAATTATTTAAAATACCTTTTTGGGTTAAGATAAATATTTTTTTCTTATAGGTTGAAAGGTTTTCTTTTATGGGTTTTATTATTGCTATACTGAAGTGAAATCGTCTATATGTTTTCTTCTTGTTATGGTTCACATAAATCATCTAGGAAGATTAATGAGTTTAATAAATAGCTCCATAATGAAACGGTTCCTAATTTCAAAAATGAAGAAATGATTTTTGGATGAAACAGATATATTTTATTCCATTAGGGGTAATTAGAATTTAATGGTGATGTTATTCTTATAAAAACTATGTTATATGGCCACTCTACACTTCTATGTGTCGAGGTTCCATGTAACCTTGAGTGTGCCTCCACAGATTTTCGTGGCTTCAAAATAATATTAAATACCTAATCAATATCATGGGTAGACTGTTAACTTGAATTAGATTCATACAATCATTTAAAAAAGACAACAAATTATCAACAGACCATAATCAGAGTTAAAATTATCAATGAATCACAATGCTACCACTATATAAAATTTCTATCATACATAAAAATTCTTGTACTAGTCATACATTGATCACTCATTATGAAATTACAATATATAAAATAATCCAAAGTCCAAAAATACACTCACATTCCCAACTTCCCTCGCTAGTCCTCAAAAGACTCAATGTCTCCAAATACACATCATGTTGTCCCAGTCTGATCACCAATATATCAAATTCTCTAACATGAAAAATTGGCATACGACCATCACATGTTCATGGTTAACAAAGAACAGTCTATGAAATAAATGTTATTATGGCCTCACATTTTCCCCTATCATAATTCACTATAGAAATGTTTTGTAGAGAAAAATAAACATTCCAAACAAGTGCATTGGACATCATGTGGTAATAACTATATAATATCTTGTGTTTAGATGGGTGATGAATTTCAAAAGGACTTTGTTATTCTATGGTTGTTTTTTACTGTGAGGATCACAATGAAATTCTAATGGTTTAGGCAACTCTATAGGTGTTTTTTGGACTACTTAAAGGATCAGGCGGTGACCTAGGTTTTCATGTTAAAACCATAGGTGGAACGATTTTCCACAGCTACTAGAAAACCTCAAAAATATAAATTCACAAAATGAAATATTATATCCCACATTGAATATTCAATTAGTTAGTGAAATCCCCTTCATAGATGGTTTATATTGTGAATAACGGGTTTATTCCATGATTATGTTTTCCAACATTTTTTTAACTGTGTACTAAACCCTTTTGTTCCTGATAGAGGTGTGAGTGTTGGGAGGTTGAATGATAACCACCTCCCCCACTCCCTTTATCCCTCCCTTCTGGGTAATTACTCGTGAGATTAAATGAAATTTACATTTATGTTATTCCTCCTCCTTAGATCCATGTTGTTCTCCCTCTCTCTACAAAAATTTTGGGGGTCTCTATTTTGGGATAAGGTTCTAATTTAACTAGAGAATGGTTTAATCAACCATTCTTGATAGTAATTTTACTAATTCTATCTTAATAAGAACACAATATAAGGGTTTCATGCTATTTCAGTGGAGGTATTTTTTGAAATTTTCATAATTATTTATAATTTGATTTATTTATTTTGTTGTTGAATTGGAATTTTTAATTGGGTATTTCATTTAACATATGCTTGTGGGTGTGTTGGGACTAGACCACACCTCGATGCTGCTAATTTTAGCTTCATGGTTGTGGTGATTATACATTGTGAACCTGATAATACAACATTTTTTATGAAAGATAAGCTTGGGATGATATAAAAACATGATGATATGAGGATATTTGTTGTTAGGAGATGTATTTACTGACATCAAATATGTATTTACAGATATGTGATACCTTATATATTCTCTTTAGATCTGTTATATTAGCTTACTAATTTGAAATGCATAGGATTACCTACTAGGGTTTGATGATTATTCCAAATAACTAGTCAATGCTTAAGATTACCACGTGGGGTTTATAAATTGTCCCTAATGATTGTATAACACTTATTTTTACCTTATGGGGTTTGAAAATATTAACTAATAACTATGGAGTGATAATTATTTCCTATAATGGTCTATGGATTGTTCTTGATGAATATATAATTCTAAATATTACCTTCTATGGATCAGTGATGAAACCTGATTTCTATATAATGATATGGATTAGAAATTGTTTTTTAATATGGTGTCTGATGAAACTTTATTTCCAAGGATTACCACTTTGGATATTCATTCAACATACTACTATAGGATTCAATGAACATGATCCTTGGATTAGTCCATTATTTCTAACACTATATTGATTCCATGGTGTACTACCTGGGATCCAATTTTTACATCTTATAATATATATACATGGTCTTTATATTGGTTTCTATATTAATGGGGAATGTTCACAGACCCCCCTTCTACTAGATAATGTTGGTTATGGTTAATCACAAATTTCTTATGATAACCAAGCATTGAATATCGTTATTTATTTATGATTCCATTTTTTTAATTTTTTTTATGATTATGAGATTATCAAATATGTATAATGAATTTATCGGTTATGTATGGGACCAGGGAACTAGTATCCTATTGAGTTTTACTGACACCCTTCTTGGGTAGCCATGAATCTTGGGTACCTCAGTGGAAAATACATGTTGTAGGTCTTGGATGGGAAAAGGATTGTAGTTTGATAAAAAAGTGAAATTAATGAAGTGTGTTTTGGATAAATTATGGTATTAAGATCATATATGGTATAATAGTATATAATTATTTTGTTTATATTTATTTATTCAAGTTATTATTTAATCAATGTGGGTGTCTAGTGAGTCTGTATGATTATAATCAGATGTATCATTTTATTATTTATGTTTATGACTATTTTTTCTAAATAATAGTTTTTGTTGATATATTATGTTTAGTTTTTTTTCATAATACTTTACCACATTGATATATGGGTATAATATCCCCTTTGAACTAACCCATACCCACCACTACTAGTTAGAAGCATATTCCATATTAGTAGCCATGACTGAGATCACATAGAGACTCACTCAGTTCGGGCATCGCTAAGTCATCGTGGAAACAGAGAAGAATATTACAAAGTTGTATAAAAGGTTTTATGTTCATAATTTCCCAACGCATCTGGGTTTTTAGTTTTTATTTATATATGTGGACATGGTTGAAATATTAGAAAGAAATGTTTTAGTTATTGTAATGGATATCAGACTAGGGAAATGAGATCACTATCTTTGATGGGAATTCTAGGTTACTCAGGATATGAGATAGTTGTTTTGGATTTTCAGTTTAAATTTTAATAAATTTATAATTTCAACTTATTAGGATAATGTAAAAAATGACAGAGGAAATGGATGGATATTTTGTAAACCATGATTTATAGTAGAAATTCTTTGGAAAAATCTCAATATGTTATTATTTTGGGTGGATATTGATGAAAAAGTTGTTTTAGAGAGGCCCAAATGACATTCATAAGAAACATGATTCAAAATATCAATTCCAAGGAGAAACAACCATTAGAACATGGTTTTGAAATGGTTAGTACTACCCATGTGGAATAACCATGTGTCATATTTCATAAAGGTACATGGTTTTTACAAACCATGTTGAATTTCTCAACCAACCATGAGGCCCTAAGAGGGAGGATGATGGTTTTTAAAACCATCACCCAAATACACATGACCATCTTAGATGTCACTATGAAATTTTAGTGTGGTACCACACGATATGTGAATGGTTTTTCAACTGTTCACCTGGTCCTGGGATGTGGTACATTTTTTGGGTAATACCTCTAAATGGTTTTGATATAGTTTTTTGAATTGTGTGCCAGCCCATGAGACGATGGGTGCCTTTATAAATTTATGTCACACAATTTCCATACACGTAATATAATAATGATACCAAACTCTGTTCACAAATAAAAATGGATCAAATAGCCACCCCCACCCCATCTTCTGTGATTCAAATTCATACATATTCATCAATTATTTCCCAAAATTTTGTAGTTTCCTGAGATCCCTTATCCTCCTCCTCTAGGATTAGTTAGATATCCTTCTTATGGATTCCAAAGCTTCCTATGTTAATCCCAATGGATTCCCAATATGAATTAATTGATTCTTTTTTCTTCCTTTCATAGATTCGTCTACAATAGTTGATTCTATATTCGTGTGAGATCATATGACCTATTTGAGGGAGTTTGTCTTTATAATTTATTTCTTTAATTTAAAATTCAATAAAATAATAAAAATGGATAATTTAATGTCTATGAATAAAATATTGGTTTTCTATGACTTTTATCTCAATGTTTCATCTTTTATAAATTCATTTCATTGTGAGGTACACAATAGTTTTTTCACATTGAACCAAAAATGTGACATCCCTTAGATTGAACACTTAAATTATAATATTGATGCCCTATAAACGACTTAAAATGGATAGAGGGTGATGAACGTAACATAAACCAACAATTAATGTTGCTTTGATTAAATTTTATCTTAAAAACTCATAAACGATAACTAATATAGGAAATGAGTTGTTTGGAGATTCAACTAAAAAATAAAAAAACTATATTGATAAAGATTTATTTAAGGTAATGGAAATATAGTTGTACATTATATTTACTATTCTATAATATTACTTAAGTTATGTGTTTAATGGATTAAATGGAACAAATTAAATTTCATGGGCCCTTGTCTTCCAATTGGAAATCAGGTTAGCTATAGCATTTAGATTATGACTAGAAGAATTAAATTAATTATTAAATGGTTAATAGAATCTTCTAGACCATATTCATTTATATTGGAATTATAATAAAGTTTAATTGTCATGTATACTTATATGGAATTTGTATAACTTGTATGTTTGTTTACTATTATAATGAAAATTTATATACTGTGGTGGATTAAATTATTATGATTTTAATTTATACATGAATTGTGAACTCTCATATAAATTCATATTGGCTACATTAAATTGTTAAATTAAATGTTCCTATATCTTGTGTGACATATTTAGGGATACCTTGGTTTCTAATATGGAATTCCTTGGATGAGTTCACTTGTTAAATGAGAATATGTACCCCATGAACGATACTAAGATTCCTGATATGGATGAATTAGATAGGTTCATATGATGAATGTTATTATGTTACACTTTGAGAAATCGATGGATTCCTGATACGAAATGCCTTGAAAGATCTCATTGGCTGAATTGGATTATGTCATGCACGAACGATAACTATATTCCAAATTCATAATTCTATGGATAGTTTCAAATGTTAAAATAAATTATGGAATTTGATGATAAATACATGGGTTCTTTGTAAAAAATGCCTTGTATAGGATTATAGGTAATATGGTATTGAATTATTCTTCATTTATAAATATATAACATCGTAAAACATGTAAAACCTTATATGATAATAAATATTTGTGGACTCCTTGGTTAAAATTGGTACCCCATATTTACTGTTACATATTGACATAAGGTATTATAACCATAGGTATCATATCTTCATTACTTCTCTAATGTTCATATATAATTAGACTAGGACAATATAGGTAGAGTCATCCAGATGTCCCATGAGAATCCATTTCCTAATATGATATTTTTATTTAGTTACATATTTTATTTTTGATATACCTGGAAACTCTTTTATTTGATACTCACGTACTATATTTTCATTAGACACCACTAGTGGTTTCCTATTGAGTTTTACTCAGAATCTTCTCACGATACTATGCTTATCTGGGAAGATCCCCTCACTATAAACTAGGTCTGGGACACCTACTTTTTTTATTTTAGTTTATGATGGGCTAGGACACGACAAGGGAGTTGGGAACTGAGCTTGTACTTTGTGTATCTGTTGGAAATGTGTCATTTAAAAAATTTGTATTTGTAATGTCTAGTTTTGTTTTATATATTTAATGTTATTTATTGACTACTTGTATTTTGACTTAGAATATTCAAACATGGTTTGTTTATTGACAATTTATAGGTTATATATTTATTCTTGATTGACTATTATTATTTTTATCATTTATGGACATTCATTAAATTTTATTCCAATGTATTTATCACTGATCAATAGTGTATATTTTCTCCACTATGCCACATTTAGAACCATTATATTATATTAAATCCCCTATAAAAAGGGGAGGTACCTAAGGTCATATGGAGAAAAAAATTAGTAGGTACTAGTTCAGGACATTATAAATGGTATCAGAAACACTTTTTACATATCTCTCGATTCTGATTTGATTAAAAGGTAATTAAAAATGTTTTATTAGTTGGTAGAAAGCCTGTGATTATGTCCAATGAGCCCATGCCTAAGGGATCAATCAAGATTCATGACATGGTACTATTTTTCATGATGTTCATTATTATCATTGAAAAATATTTCTCCTTGAGTGATTGGTATATATTTTAACTATTTATTGATTTATGGGTTTTTACTTTTAGCCTGATACAACAATGATGTAATTAATCATACATAATTTTAGTCACATAAAGATTTACAGTCCATTTATATACCATTAATATTCCATGCCATGTTTATTTTGTAGTAAATACTTCTTTTTTTATTTTGAATGTGCCTTAATTATATATTGGTAATTTGACTTAAATTTCACAAGGGAGACTGAGATATATAATGATTTAATTAATTTATTTAGATCAAACTAAATGGTTTTCCAAAATAGCATGATGGTGTCATGTTAAATAACTAATTATTACATGTTTGATGTATTTAACTCCTATTATATTATATGGAATATTAGTGGTTGGAATTAAATGGATGATAAATGAAATTTATAAGGTATGTGGGAATTAATAAATTGGGAGTGGTGGTCTATGTAATTGATTAATTTTAAAATGAAGGATTTAATTACATTATGTACCAATTATAAAAATAAAATGATAATACTTTGTAATATAGGAATGAAGACTCATATTAGTGAACTATTGATTAAAATTAATGTTCGATAAATTTGACTTATGAATTTGGAATATATTAGTTAAATGAGTTTTCTATTGCAACTTATAAAGGATTTTACCATCATTAATTTGGGATGGCTACCCATATAACTAATGAATTATTGATATGATGAGACCAAGTTAGAATATGTTTATTTATTTTTTCATATAGTATATAAATCAATGGGGAATAATTATGATAATTTGGGTGGTTATTTTTTGATTCAGTATCCACTTATATATTATTACCTATGAATTCATAGTGTAAACTTAAAAAACTAATTATATGAAATGATATAAGAACCAAATTTATAACCTTGGAACATTGTTCATATGTGGTGTTAGTTAATTAAAATTCAAATTAAAACTTAAATTGTGATTTCCAATATATCCTATAAATTAAATTTTCATTAATTATAAAATATTTTAAAATTTATGGTTTAATGAAATGGTTAAATGGATATTAGGTGATAATTGGCCAAAACATTTATGAAATGCTTGTTAAATAAAGTTAAAGATACAGTGTATCTATTATTGGTAGTTGAATTTTCATATATTGGATTAGAATCCTGATAAAATGAAATATAAATGATGATGTGGATAAAATTAATCCTTCAGTTGTGTTAATAACTTGATATCCTCTTGTAAGGGTTAGCTATTGTTTTTCCTTGAGAATTTACCTTGAATGAAGATGTTTGCATTTCTTATGGTTATAAATCGACATCTTATTTTATACTGGTCCTAGATGTTAGAGATTAAATAATAGTTTCCATTACTCTGTGACTTCTATTTTATAGTTGATGCCTCTTGCCTTTGTACGAAGTTACGATATCGGGGTAACACCATCAAAAATGAAAAATCGGAAGATTATTGATCTATGTTCCTATGAAATTAATTTATCATTGTTTAAACATTTTAGTTATGTATGAATCAATGAAAATGAAAATAAACCCCTAGGTAGTGATTTTTTTGTAAGGTAAATGAACCTAAATGGGGTTATAAATAATAAAGAAACCTAGTGAGTGTTAGATACTTATGCTGGAAAAATTTATGTTATCAACCTTAGTGGAGTACATGTATACGAGTGTGATCAATGAGAATAGGTACCAAGTATCCTAATGCATGTAATGTGATGTTGTTACCAATTTATTGATAGGTTTTGACACTTGTAGGTTGATGGACTATTTACTTGCAAATACATTTATCTATTTATAAATAGATTAAAGGAATATTTAATGTTTCATAATATAATCCCTTAACTTTTATATAGTTCTTGTGAGTGAGACCATAGAACTTGTTTAACATAAATATATTGCCTATTTGGATAATTAATTGATAATTATATTTGTGAGATCTAGAGGGTGTTATTTGTGACTCATATCTCGGTGAGTCGATGATAATTGATTTTATTGGGGAACCATACATAAATTTTTGGATAATGTTTGGGGATGAACAAAAGGTGATGATCTTGGTGTTATACTCATTTTGAGAAAATAAATGATAGGTTATTGGGTTTTAGAATATATTCATGAGGATTCATGTAGAATTGAGAAATAACATAGGTTTCTTGGGTATCTAGAATTGTTTCAATTGGTAGGACTTTTTGGCTCTCCCTACTATTTGAAATGTGGTTATTATCTAAACATTTTAAATATCTAAAAATGGATCCAAGAGTTATCTTTTCATTAGATGAATCATGTCATAGGTAGGTGCCCAATGTTTAAGATGAGATTTAAGGGAGATCTTGATGTGTTGTGAATAAATGTGTTGTGTAGAACAGCTAGATCAGTATTGTTTATTGATGATTCATTGGGGCATGAATTAGATATTTTACTAGGTTTTAATGGAAATAAACCCATGTTATATTTCAATTTTAGTTCTCTCTAGTTTCATGTGGTAACTAGTAGAGAAAAAATGTTAGTGAGTGTATGGGTATAGGATGAGAATCAACAATTTAAAAATGTGATGTATACATCAATAGAGAATTGGATCACATGATAAACTATAAGAAGGGACCTAGTCATAAGGGATATTTTGGAGTTAAATAAGGTTTTCTGAGTCAGTTGACTCATTTTTAAGGTTGGACATATATGGTTAGGAGGCATGGTGTGAAGTGTTGTTAAAATGTAAGTATGATTTGTTTTTAACATTATGGATCGAGAAAATTAAAAAATTCATATCAATGAGATCTTAGAAAAATATTATTTTATTATAGATAATTACCGACATCATAAAAAAACATATGTTTTCTAGGAGAGCATTAGCAATAAATTGTGGTACTTAATGTAATGAACCAGATATTTATATAATGATACATTTTCTTATCTTTTAATATTTATGAATTAGTCGTTAATTTTATATTAAATAGGCCACTTTTTCTAATATCATAGTCAACACTCAACAACATGTTTCTAAGAAGTATTAAGTTTCAGAAGACATTGAGATATACTAAAAAAATATTATTATTATTATTTTAAATGGTAGTAATGCATAGTAATTGTATTTGTGTGAATGAACATAACAAACTATATTATAATTTTAGATATTTATCTAATATTTTTACATTTATCTAAATAATATTAGAGGCTTCAAATAATAATTAATCTGATTTTAAACATGAAATACTCTAAAAATTTTAGAAGGTCATTTTATCACCTTTTGATGATGAACCCTTTTACAATCTAGATTTTTTCAGTTTTATATGTTATACTTGAAAAAAAAACTTATTCTATAGAATCATAACATAATATTTATTTTTGATTAATTTTTGGTATTTTTTTGATTACATACATATTTTTATGAATAGTGAATAATACTGCATTTTAATTCAAAACATTTTTTTAATAAATTTTATTTATATATTTAGATTTTATATTCAATTGCTTATAAAAAATAATTCTAATATATTTTTTTATCATTTAATCCAATATTGGTTATTGTAACTAATTTCACGTAGAAATTGTACATAAACACATGTCAATCATTTGGAAGTTTTTACTTCATAAAAACATGATTTTTAGTTTAAACAGTTGGAATTAATTTTATTATTATTTACTCAAATTTTGTGTTTTTAATTTGGAAAAATGTATTCCATATTTGGAATCATGTGGTCCAAATTTTATAACTAGGTAACTTTTATTTTTAGACGTTATGAATAGTAACATCAGTAAATATTTTATTTACCATGCTTAAAGGGTAAATCTGAAAATAAGGGAAGAAATGGTATTATAATAATATTAAATTACCATAAACCATGTTCTAATACAATGTTAAGAGATATGTCTGTTCATTGGTATCCTTGGGTAGATTTTAGGACCCCATGGAGCTAGTTGTTGGAGAAAATGTCATTAGATAACTTTTATTTTTATATTAAGGATAATATAACATAAACATATTTCTTTTACTAAAACTATTTTTATGTGGGGTTATATAAGTGATATATTTAACTATAAATAGTAATTATAAGTAAAAATTATTAACTACATCATGTTATTTTATTTATTATTTTTAGACATCAAATAAATAAATTTATTTATTATAAAATGAGGATGTAGTTATTACTTTATTAATGAATGTTTTAAATAAATAAGATTAAAATATTAAAATAAATTTATTTGGAAACTTTTTATTGCATCCAAAAATATTAAGAACAATTATGGATTGTTATATTTTAATTAATGATGTTTTTTCGAAAGTATAATGTTTTTATGGATTTTTTAAAAATCATGATATGAATAGTATATAAATTGACATAAATGTGTTTTAAAAATTACTACTTTATTACTTGTTATAATAGTCCTGAAAATTTAAAAATTTTCCAGATCACATTGATAAGGTTTAACATGTCCTTAATTAACCACATGATGTTCAATTATAATTTTAAAGTAACTATATTAAATATGTATTATGAATATACATGAAGACATGGTAAGAGTTAGATAAGTTAAATAAGGGTTATATCTTAATGATAGGTTAACTTCGATACAAAAGCATCTCTAAAAACTATTAGTTGTGAGGATTTCGAAAAATAATCATATTATCTTCGATTTAATTGTGTTTTGGAATTTTTAAAAATCTAAAGTCATTTTGTTATAAAATAAGCTTTCAAACATTCCTAATGTATTCCTCCTCCCTCTTATCAATGGACACCACAACTAACCATTACTCAAAACTCTCATGACCACTTTTCCTCATCCAAACTCTACCAAAATAATCTCCCAACGTACATCTCTTCCTTCTAGAATCCTTACCTTGGTAATATGTAAATTCAAGAAGGCATTTTATCTTAAATCAAAAAGAGTTACCCGATTTGAAGTAATGTATTCTCTCATGCTTCATCCATTTATTTTTCGTTCTCTAACCCTCTAATATATATTTATTACGTTATTTTATAACAAAAATATTATATTATATATTCTATTATGTTTTTATGAGATTTATTCTACCTACACGCTTACAAACCTCCAAATAATGGACTTAGAACATACTATTTCTGTGGATGGAAAACTAAAGCCCCAGGAAACGACGAATGTTCAATTATCTCCCACTGCCTCCCATGGTGACCATTATAATGGAACTCTATTTATATATTATATATATTATATATATATTGTATTTTTTATTATGTATTTTTTATTTAAATAATACCTTTATGCTTTCCGTAACTTTTAAATATGATAATTTCATTTGAGGAAGTCCGGACTACCGCCCCCTCAAAGTAATATGACTCAATCATTATATACATGGAGCATATAAAGGATAAAATTAATGAACATATGTAGCATATATAAAATTTATATTATACTGTAATTATAATATACCTATGTATCATTTAACTTTAAATCATTTAAATATGAAAGGGAAATTAAAGTAGAATTTAAGTGTACGTATGGCTTACCATCTCCATGAACGGTGAATTTCATTTCATATATCCAATTATTAGGGAATATTATAAAAACATATATACTGGGTCTAAATAAATATATACTAGATATATATTTTGTATATTAATCATGAATAAAATTCTAGATATAATGGACTTTTAACCACATGGACAATTTGTAATTATAAAACGTTCATTTTTGATTCAGGTACAAAACATAAAAAAAACAATATGAACATGAATAATTATATGATTGTTATATTAGGGTAATAAGTGATATAAAATAAATAATAAACATGAAAAATTTTATTATTTAATTAGAAAATAACTTAAGTTTATTATTCAAGAAGATCAAGGAACATATGTGACAAGCCAGATTCAAGGTTAGGGATCTTCTTAAACCAATTTCCGTTATTTGGGTTGATCATATACATCTTGTTTATGTCGTGCTATAATTATTTGAGAAGTGAATTTTGATATCTTATCTTGTATTTATACTTGATTAATGTGTACTAATATTGAACATACATAATTGATCTATTTTATTTACAAAATTTTCTTTGTAAGGTACTTTGTCTCAATCTCCATTCATTGAGGCATATATTGGTTTATATGTGACCTTATTTTATACAATGTATAATTATACCAATTTTTCATTTAATTTAATTCAATAGTTTTCAAATGGAATTTTTTTTACAAATCATTTTTTCTAACTGACAAAAAGAGTGTTTCTTTTTAATGAACGTGGTGACACTGACCTTTCCATCTCCAAAGGAGTTATTTGGTATTTGACTTCCTCAACAAGCCATAATGTTTTTAAAGGAAAATAAATACCATTTAATCTCTTTCAATATTATGGTATTAATTTTTTTTTGATAAACGATTGATTATATCAATATATTGGAATGATATATTATTTTTGCAATGTGGATATGTAAGCATTCCTTTATGCTTGAGTTATGTGTTATGATTATATTCTGGTTCTTGAGCATTGTTTACATATACGGGTAGTTCCTTGATAAACCTAGGTTAGGTGAGCCCGAGATATCTCTCCAATTCATTGGGTAATGTTATTTTGGTAAACATTAATGTTTCTCCTAAGTGATTTAGGGAATATATTGGGATGGGTTTTCCAAACATAACTATCGATGTAGTTGTGGAAGCTATAATGTAAGTATGATATGGATGACACAATTTACCATTATGGATTATGATTTCTATGTGTTATTCATAAATATTATGATTTCATGTGGTATGATAAGGATAATATATATTATTATTGAGAAGTATGATTTCATTGATTTGTATGTATTGTTGGACTAATATTTTATTTCCTTATTTTATAACCCTTAATAATATTTTTATTCTCATCCTATGTATTTTAAATGATTTTCATAAGGAATAAGGAAGGGAAAGAGAAAGGAATTATTCAAGTACCTTTAATTCAAGAAAATAATTATTCATTAATTTATGGGTTTTTATTTTGATGAAAAAATTTGGATAGATTAGAAGTGTCTAGTTTGTAATATTTATGATTTAAGGAAATAGTTATGACATAAATATCTAAAACTATAAAACTAAAAAGATAATCAATGTGAATTCTTGACTTAACTCAAAATTATGTAATGTTTATGGCTAGGGCATTATAGTTTTTATTAGTGGTCAGTTTAGATAACTTTAGAGGTTAGGTTGTTATTTAGCTTAAGTGACATACCCATAATGGTTAGCATATTGGAAAGAGCCACAGTTATTTTAGATACATTTAATTAGTATAACATAACATGAATAAGTATATATTAGTATTTACCCTCCTTATAAGATAATATATAATTATTTTTTTGATATACTCACACTAAAATATTTTTGTTTTTGTAAATGGATGGATCTAACCATACCCAAAGTAATGATGGATGTGAAGAATACTATGGATGTTTTCTAAATGAGCAATTGAATTAAATGGTAAACATAATGTGAACTCTTGTCGTTATTTTTAACCAACTATCTGGAGACTTGATTTCACAATTGAACCTTGGAGATTTTTCTATGGAATCATATATCTGAGAAATGAATCCCTATTGATGTTTAGGTAATAATCATAATGGTAAGTATATTGAAAAACCTATGTTCGATGGATGTGGAAAGAGACACCTAGGAAAATGATTCAAAGGGATGGGAATATGTTATAGATTTTTTAATGAAGGTCCCTAATCAATAATATTCCCTGGAAAAGGAAGAGTCTAGTTGAGTATAGGAAAAGGAAAGAAGATATTTTTCAGGGATCATTTGAATGTTATAAATGTGGTTTCTGTGCTCATTATGAAAATATATGTCCTACAATGATGGTTTGGGAATGGTATTAGTAAGACCAGACAAATATATTTTTACCAATACCAATTTCCAATCCAATCGAATATGAGGAAACTAAAATGACCTATGAAAGGTATGGATTATTTTTTAGCTCATGTTTTGACATTACTGAAATCTTTAGACATTCTGGATGATTTTTTTAGGAAAAAAGTATAAAATAATATGATGGAAAAATTGATAAAGGATCAAGAAGAATGTTTGATGATTTATATTTCTACATTATAGGAATTATAGATTTATGTCAGATATCTGGATGATAAAATGTTAAAAATTATTAATGGGTTTCTATTTATTGGATAACATTAGTAGCCTTTATATTGTATGTGTAAAAATTATGTTTGTTATGTAAAAATGATATTTGAGGAAGAGATATCTTTTCTTTTGTGTATATAGTTATAAAGAACCATTTGGGTTTATAATATACTTGAATTTGATGAAATTATACGTTATTAATTTTTGGGATGAAAATGCGAGGTATGAGACAATCATTGAGGTTAAAACCTAATATGGATATTTTCAAGGATTTTATCTCTTTTTTTAAATTTGTTAATAATTATATAGTTTTTAAAAAAGGACAACATGAAGGCATTGTGACAACCTATCTCATTGGACAAAGCTAGGGGAACTGAACCCACAACCAAAGTTTGACATGGATTTATCACCTACAACTATACTATGTGATATCTTTGGGTAGTATGACTTCTTCATTTTAGTTAAATTATTTTATGTATAAATAATAATTTGATTTTTGAAACTTATTTTTTATCAAATGGATATCCTTAGTGTGGGAAAATGATTTAGTAATTAAGTGATAATGGTTATTTTGGAATACGTTCTCACTTTGGGGAAAGCTATATGCCAAAGTAAAATAGAATACTCTGGGATTTCATTTGTGGAGTAATGGTTGAATTTTTTTTCGAATAAAGTATGTTTTTAATGTGAAAATTTTGAGATTTGGGTTATTTATGGAAATTATTAACATATCATATAGAATATTTAATTAGGTTAATTACTCTTCGATATGAGACTTTAAGAGTAGTCGATGTTATTTAGAGAAAAATGTAAAGATTTTCTTATGGAAGTCTATGTGATTAAATCCTTATGAGTTTTGGGTTTCAAAATTAGTTTGGATTATTTTGAAGAATTTTAAGTATAGTTGTTTATTGAATGTTATTTTTTGAACAATGGGTATTGATGGTAAAATTTTGGATATTAAGAGTAATATTACTTTTTATGAAGGATTATAATTTTTGGGGAATATCTTATCTCGTAACAACCATTTTGTTTTTTGTTAATGTATGAAGATAGGGGAAATATATTATTCGTATTTTGTGGATTATGTGACTCTCTAGACATTGATTCTAGAGGTTCATGTGTTACCTCGTAATCATGGATACTCATCATTTGGAGAAAATATGTGTTTGTGAATGAAACTTGTTGAAGGAGAAATTCTATTTGAAAAGTAAGTAGGTTTCTTATGTTCTTAATAAATATCATAAATAAATTATGTAACATTATGAAAAGGATCATAAACAACAAATGGTTTACATTTACTTTTCTTACTTGAAAATCAAAGACTATTTGACATATCATATATTTGGGATTTTTTGGTGGATAACTTTCTCATCTTCATGTTTTCTATCACTCTCCATCAGAACATGATGGTGAGTTTGTCTTCCATATCCATGTTTTCCTACACGGAATGCTATTATGGGTTATATTGGTGACCTTTTTACTTATCAATCTTTATTTTATAGTGATAGTTTTATTGAATCTTTTTCTGATGTGTCACAGTCAATGAAGTTTCCATGCCAAATTTTAAAATTACGAGGACATAATTTCCAAAAAGGGCAGAATGATGTAATGACCAAGGTATTTGTAGAATGATACATTTTTGTATCTATTAATATTTATGAATAATATATTAATTTTTTTATAGAGAACACATTTTTTGATAGCGTACTGAACACGCAACAACAGGTTTCTATGAAATCTTATATTTCACACAACATTGACTTATACCGAAAAATAATGTAATAATATTATTATTTTAAATGGTAGTTAACACATAGTTGTTGTTTTTCCATGAATATACATAACTAAATATATTATGATTTATAATATTTATTAAATGTTTTTTAGATTTATCTAATGAATATTAGAGGCTTAAAATAATAATGAATCTTATTCTAATCATGAAATACTCGAATATTTTTCAAATGTCGTTTTACAACATTTTGATGGAGAACCATTGTAGATCAAATTTTTCACTTTTATATGTTCTGTTTGTCAAAATAAACTTATTATATAGAATAGGAACAGCAATTTAAATTTTAATGATATTTTGTTAATTTTCTGATAAAATTCTTATATTTATGAATAGTAAACAATACTACAATTTAATTCAATCCAACATTTTAATCAAATTTATTTATATAGATAGACTTTAATTTTAATTAGTATTAAAATGTAATTATATTATATTTTTATCATTTAATACAATTCTGTTTATTTATTTAATATTACCTCAAAATTGGACATAAACACATGTCAATATTTTGGTAATTTTAATTCCTAAAAGCATGCTTTTTGGTTTTAACAACGAGAATTAATTTTAAATTAATTTCTGAAAATCTTGAGTTATGAATTCAGAAAATGGGTTCCATATTTGGAATCAAAAGGTCAAAATTGTGTAAATAGGTAACTTTTATTTTTAGAAATTATGAATAGTGACTTCATTAAATATTTTATTTACCATGGTTAAAGGGTAAATATGGTAAATAAAGGTAAAAAATAATATTATAATTATAATAAATTATCCTAACACATGTCCTAATCATATTGTATATGATCTGTCTAACTATGGGCATCCTTGGGCCAATTTTAGGACCCTATGGGTACACTTGTATGTGAAAATCACATTTAATTACTTTTAATTTAATGTTAAGGAAAATATAACATAAACATATATATTTTAATAAAACGATTTTTATATGGGGTTATATAAGTAATATCTTAGACTATAAATAGAAATTAGAAATCCATCATAATGGTATTTTTTTTTAATTTTTAGAAATCAAATAAATAAATTTATTAACGACACAATGATGATATAGTGATTACTTTATTAATGAATGTTTTTAATAATTGAGATTATACAAATTAAAATAAATTTTTTTTTCAAAATTTTATGATATACAAGAATTTTAGGAATACGTATGATGTTGTCATATATTTATTAATTAAGGTAGTTCAAAATAATAAATTAGTTGTTTATTTTTTAAAAACCTTGATATGAATAGTATATAAATTGACATAAATGAGTTTTTAAAACAAATACTATTTTATTAAATGATACAATAGTCCTTAAAATATAATATTCATCTAAATTACATTGATAAGGTTGAAAATATAATTAAATAACCACATGAGGTTCTATTTTAATTTTATAGTAACTATATGATCCATATAGTATAAATATACAAGAAGACATGAAAAGAGATAAATAATTTAACAAAGGGTTAAAGCTAAATGATAAGGTTAAATATCATACCAAAACATAACTAAAAACTATTGGATGAAGGTATTCCGAGTAATCCTTGTATTATATTCAAATTAAGATATTTTTGGACCTTTTTAAAATCGAAATTCAGTTTATAATAAAATAATATTTTAAAAATTCCTAAAGTACTCTTCCCTCTTCTTATACAAGGCCACCACCTATAACCCTTACTCACACCACTAAATCCCACTTTTCTCATCCAAAATCTTCCAAAATAAGCTCCAAATATCCCTATATTCCCCCTATAATCCTTTACTTGGGAAGAATACATTTCAATAAGTCCTTTGACCATAAATCCAAACTAGTTACCACATTTGAGATAATCTCTTAATTCAATCTTCTTCCATTTTTTCCACCTATAACCCCCTAAACTATCTTTATTCGAATATTTCATGACAACACCAGTATATTCAGTATACTAGGATGTTTTTATTAGAAATAATTGACCTAAAATCATACACACATCCATATAATGGATTTAGAAAATACTATTTCTCTACACGGCGAACTACTGCCTCACGAAATGATGATTGTTCAATTATCTCCTACCTCCTCTCATGGTGGCCATTGTGATGTCACTATATTTATATATGACATATATTATATTTATATTTTCTATATTACCCTCTTTTTTTCAATTATAGAATACATTTATTCCTTCCTTATCACGTAAAAAAGATAATTTCATTTAGGGAAGTGCGGACTACTGAACCCTCAAAGTGATGTGACTCATTCATGTTATACATGGAAAATATAAATGATAGAATGAATGAACTTATGTATCATATATAATATAGGTATTGTACTGGAATTATAATATACATATGTATCATTTATTTTTCATACCATTAAAAATGAAAAAAAGTACCGTTCATGCGTACGTACGACTTACTATCTCCATGAACGAGGCATTTCATTTCTTATATCCAAATGTTATAGACTATTATAAATACACATATACTGGATCTTAAATAATATATATTGGATATATGTTATATATAAATCATTAATACAATTCTGGATATAATGGAATTTTTACCACAAGGACAATTTGTAATTATAACAAGTTCAATTTTGACTCAAGTACCGAACGTCAACAAAATTACGGATATGAACTTGAATAATTATATGATTCTTATATCAAGGTAATAAGTGATATAAAAGGAATAATAACCTTGAAAGTGGTTGTAAATAATGTATAAATTAACAAAAATTTATTATTCATAAATAACAATGAACATACGTGACATGGTAGATTCCAGGTAAGGGAACATCTTAACCCAACTTCCATTATTTGGGTTGATCTTGTACTTCTTGATTATATAGTGCTATGATTAGGTGAGAAATGAATTTTTATATATTATCTGTTATTTATTATTTATCAATTATTACATATTGTGAATACACACAATTGATCTATTTTATTTACAAAATGATCTTTTTAAGGGACTTCGTCTCAATCTCCATTCATTGAGGTATATTTTGGTTTATAAATGACCTTGTTTAAAATGGTGTATAATTATACACCTTTTAATTTTATTTTAATTTAACTTTTTAAAAAAGGAATCTTTTTTTCTATTAATTATTTTATTTAACCATAAAAAATGTTTATTTTTAACTTATGCATTGAAAACGACCTTTGCGCTGTTGTAAGCATTATTTTGATATTTTTCCTCCTTAAAAAGCTATAATGTTTTTAAAAGGAAAATAAACACCATATACTCTTTCGAAATATTTTTTTATTTAAGATGGTTTTTATAATGGATTAATTAGTTCAATATATTGAAATGATATAATGTGATTACAATGTGGAAATGTTATCTATCTTTTATGATTGTGTAATGTGTTATGATAATGTTATGGTTCTTGGGAATTGTTTACGTATACATGTTCTAGGGAGGGTGATCCTAAGATAGCTCTCCAATGCATTGGGTAACGTGATGGAGGTAAACATTAATGTTTCTCCTATTATATTTATGTAATATAGTGTGATGGGTATTGAAAACCTAACTCTATATGTAGTTGGGAAAGCTAAAATGTAAGTATGATATGGACGCCACAAATTACCTTTATGATTTATGATTTCTATGTGGTATTCATAAATCTTATGATTTAATGAGGGATTTTAAGGGGATTATGTTTTATTATTAAGAATTATTCTTTAATTTATTTTTATGTATTAATGGAATAATGTTTTCATTCCTTATTTTATTACCCTTACCGATCCTTTTATGCTCATCCAATGATTTTGAAATATTTTTCACATGGTATAAGGAAGGATAATGGAAAGTAAGATTTCAAGAATATTTATATCATCACAAGAATTTTTGTCTTATTTAAGGATTTTTATTGTTGTGAAATGATTTTGTTAGAGAAGAAGTGTCTACATTGTAATATTTGAGATGTAATGTAATAGTTATTACCTAATTCTCTAAAAAATAAACATGGAAATATCCTTAATTTTAATTATTGATTTAAATCAAGATTATGTAATGTTTAATGTTGTGGAATTATACATAAAAATAATTCCATATTAATGGATGGTATTAATTGGAGAAGTGCTCTAGGAGTGGTATAAGTTAAGACATAAGGTGGGGAGTACACCTCCAGCTTTTTCTTGGTAGGAACCCTCATTGTAAATTGGAAATTCATTGAATGTAATGGGAACCATTCTAAAAAATTGATAGCTTGTGATAAGAGACATTAACATTAGTTCTTGGTAGTGAGATTAATCATGGCCATGCTAGTTCTTATTTCTGAGTATAGATGGAGCATAAGGAGTTTTAATTAGAAACCTTTTCATTTAGGTGAAATTAGTGATACTGGTGTCTTGGTGAGTGAAGTTTGGGTCACATATCTCATACCCTCATTAGTGGAAGGGTCATGGGAGTGTAGGAATGGATGTTGTACAATAATTTGGATATTCAATTTCATTAGATAATGGGACTATGAATGGAGATATTTCAAGGAAAATACTAGCTATGGGATTATGAAATTCAAGGTAATATATTTTTTATTTTACTCATGACCATGTTCAGGGACCTCTGTCACTTTATATGTGTTTATTTTCATAAATAACACATTTATTCATGTGTTGGAATTCCTTGGATCGACTCACAGACATGATCCAATTCATTGACTAGACTTACAACTAAGATATCACCATTGTGCACATAAATGGTTTTATGGTGTGGAAATATTTTCTATCTATCAACATTTCACTTGAAAAATATTTTTGTAAGGAATTACATGGATGAAACCCTTTTACATTAATAGTTTTATTCCAAATATAATATAGAATTAAATTTGGGCTCAGTGGCTGGTTAGAGCATGATTATTTATTTTTTTGATCAAGTTGGTTTTATTGATGATATTGTAATAGAACAAAAAAATGAATAGTTTGGTTGTAGATATCCCCAGAGATAGGTTATAGTATTTTGTGAGCATACTCAATGGAATCTTTAAGTGCATTTTGTTAAAGTTATTGACATTAGGTTTTTTTGTGTGTCATCCATTATAGAAAACCATTAATAATAATATATGACTAAAAAAGGGTGGAATTAAATTATTCTTTTTAGTTTATTGTAGTTAGTGAGGAACAACATTTTGAATTAATTGGTTTGAATGAATGTATTTTGAGGATAATATGGGTATTTCCATGGAAAATCTATCACCACCCTGTTAATTTTGGTCAATTAGAGATTTTCCATATTGATACAATCGGTGAATGAGAGTAGTTTTAATTTTTTTGATGGATGTAGTGATGTGGGAAAACTTTTATGACCATTATAGTGATTAAATTTATGTGATTTAGTAGGAACTTTCAGTGGTCAATATACCTTTCCATGTAATTCATTGATGAAAGTAAGAATATATAGTGGGGAATTCTATAGGGAGATTGATAAATAAGACAATGGTTTGATTTCATCTCTAGTTAGTAGGGCTCATGTAAGATCTATTTCAGATCTCTTGTTGATAGTCGATAATATTGGCTCAAGTTTTATCATTTTATGTTCCTTAAGATTAATGAATCTCTTATAAGTGCATTAGGATTTCTAAAATAAAAATAAGTCCATTTGACAGTGAATTAATGACACTAGTAGGCTAGGAATTATGTCAAATTTCCAGTAGGATTAATGGGGATGAGTGGGTCTATAGAAGAGAGGTTATAATGTTCCTTGTTTTGGACTGGGTTAAAAATTACATAGGAAATAGAATTATCATTTTAGTGGATGGAAAACATTTTATCCAAAATTTGGAGTGGATATATGAGAGTATGAGCTCCTAGATATGATGATATTGGGCATAGTTCAATTCCCAATAGTTTTCTTGGAGGTAAGAATGAGTTTCAGAAGTGTTGAGATTTGAATGATCAATTACAAGAGAGACAACCATATGAGCATGGTTGGTGCACAGTTAATACTATCTATGTGGATAAAATGTGAATTTTATATTTATAAGGGAAATTGTTTATCCAAACCATATGGAATGTCCCTGGTAACCATGCATTCCATAGAGGGAGGAACATAGGTTGTGAAACATTTCACCTGATTCCACACAACCATGTTTTATGTCTTTAAATAAATTAATATTAAGGGACAACATGGGCCGTGTATGGTTTGTAAAACCATGCGCCAAGGAATGAAATTGGTTAAGTTTAATTTTAAGTAGATCTAAAAGAGATGCACATAGTTTTAGAAACTATGCAACTAGACATCTGGTGCCTTGTACCTTTAGATGGTGTATTCACATGGATGGTGCATAGTTAATGTAACTGTGTGACCATAATAATCACCCTAATTAAAAAGTATGAAATGACTACTTTTTTAATGGCTCGGACCCACTTGGTCCATTACATTTCCAGAAAAAGGCTCCACTAAAAAGGTGGCACCGATCACGGGGGCACCGTGAGGGTGACACCATGACGGTGGCACCGTGAGGGTGTCACCATGAGGGCAGCACCATGATGGTGGCACCATGAGGGTGGCACCGTGAGGGTGGCACCGTGACGGGGGAATTGTGTCCTAACCTTCCATTTCCCGACATTTCCTCTTCCACAACATATCTTTTGACGTAAAGATGTTTTAATTCCCTCTTTTAAGCCATTTAAAGCCCATAAATAATATCTAAAATCCCCCAAGAGTCAGGAAACCCGTAACTTACCAAAACATGTTGTTTCTTCTCGGGGTCACGCCCTACCTCGTACCTTCTAGATCATCCACTGTTACGTTTTTCCTTATGATTAAAGAAAACTATTTAATTCATATCCGTTATGACCACCCCTCTAAAGAGAATTGTTAAATTACAATTATTTACAGTGTGCCTAACTACCCAACCGTGTGGGGAACCTCGATCCGACATTAATGTTGTTCAAATTTCCATATCACATAACAATGGTATCTCATCCTTATATCGCACGTGAATTATTTCTTCTTCTTACTCTTGGCTGGTATCCATTTTTTCATGGTGCATTGGGAGTTCCCCTTCACAAGAAATGTGGTGCGCCGGTGCCGGGGCCTTTCTGCTCACCCTTGGAGTCCCCAATGTTCCTCTTATGCAAGTCACGCATCCCCAGTTCTTGGTGTGTGGTGATGAACATCGATCCATGATCAAACAAGTAGGGTTTTTTCCTTCGTCTCTCCTTACTGTTTAACATGTGGGGTGAGTATGCTACTGTTTCTATGGGAATGGATGAAACCAAACCTTAACAAAGATAATAAACAGACAGTTAAATAATGATGGGGTGTGTTTGACAATTCTACAGTACACTTTTATATTGCTATATATTGTGAACTGTATGGGCTTATGCTCATTGAAAATCATGGTCATCGATGGTCTTCCCTTGCACACTAATGAACCCTTGTCTTCTGTGATGATTAAATAACTGTAACATGGAAATTGGTAAATCACCAAAACTAGGTTGGTTAAATGGATACTCAGTGAACATCAATCCTTGTTTGGTCACCCTGGTTATCCAATAGAAAAAAGAACTTAATGAATGATGTTCTTGAACCTAGATGTTTCCCTACAGTGTTTTCGTAGTTGGTGTGTTATTCTGTTGGAGGCTTATGGGGTGATGTGGATGGGGATGGGACCCTCTATTGTGGAACTATTTTTGGTTGTGAAACTGAAGCTATGAGGGGTGGTATCTCGAGGCTTGGTTTGGTTCTAGTACTTTGAGGGATCTCACTGATCCCTTTGTTTTTGTGATGTCACAAGAGAACCGGTTGTTAATGCTTAAATTTTTGTTTGGATATTTATATTTTTTTTGAATTGTGGTTATGCCGGTTAGTTTCCCAGTAGTATAGAATTCACCTAACTGGAATTACTTGAACATGAAATAATGAATGGGTTAAATGGGGAATTGGTTTTGGGAATGAGTTGTGACTTTGCCGTGGGTGTTGTGCCTTTCTTTTATAAATGAAGAGTAACAAGGGTGATTGTGCTTAGGTTGGATTTGGAAACCCTAGGTTGGGATGATTTCTTGTTACCTATATATATAATTGTAGGTATTATGTTTCTTATTCGCTCCTCACCCAATTTGAGCATTTAGTGCTGAACACCGCAACTTCATGGTGGAGGTTTTTTTCCAACACTCCTATGAGTGGATGGTTTTTAACTCCTTTTCTGATCCATTTTTTAAATAGCCCAAGATTCTTCGAGCAGGCTGTGAGGGCCTAAGGTCCATTATATCCCAAGATTCTTCAGGAAGGGTAGTTGTGGTGGTTGGCCCGTGTGTGTGCGGGCAGGTTGTTTTCCAAGAGTCTTCAGGATGAGACCCAGGTGTCTATGGGTGTGGAAGTAGTTGTTCTAGCCCATGATTTTATGGGTGTGGTTACAGGTGGTTATTGTGGCCCAAGTGTTTGTAGGTGGGATGTGTGGTAGTGATTTCCTAGGTATGTGCGGCAAGGGAGTGGCAGTGGGACTATAGTGAGAATTGTGGGAGAGGTTCGATGCATAGGATGTCTTCAATAACCAGTGGGAAAGTGGTGAGGGGTACCTAAATATGAATTTCCTATTACTATATATTACTTGACTTGCGTTATTTGGGGGGTGTTCCTTTGTGAGGCTTGGGTGGATTGTTTTCCTTGCTAGGTGCTTTGGTTATATCTTTTCTCATAGGGCATTAGAATGCCTCACCACTTGTGCACGAGGGTCGTTGGTTTTCCCTATTGAGTATTCTTGTATGCTCACCCTATGTATAATAAACTGCTTTCAAGTTTCCAGGAGGACTTCAAGGATCGTGTAGGGCTGTACTAGCTCAGACATTGGGACAATTTTAGTTTCTATTTTTTTCATTCTTTGGTACATTACCTTTTTATTCTCATTGTAATTTGTGGTATTTAATTTTGTAACATGCATATGGGAATGGTATTATTTGGCTTTCCTTTTACCCCCCCCCCCTCAGTTTTAGTGTTGTTGGGATTCTCAATCTTATCTCCCGATCCTATCATGGAAAAAGGGTAATGTCTTCCATCTTGTGTGTGACTCTATACCCTTGGTGCTAGTTTCCACTCCAGAACCTATTGAAGGTAGACCTCGGGGGTCATTATCTCTCCTTCAACTTGAAGAAGGAAGGGTCTTCCATTCTGTTGTCCCTTCTCTCATCTTGGTGAAGGTGGGTCGTGACAGAATGGTATCAGAGGCAGGTTGGGAGATATGATGGAGTATATGGTTAGTCATCGTGAGGATTGCATGGGATGGTAGTAAAACAGTGTTGGGTGATCTTGGTTTGTGAAATAGGCTAGGGAATACTGGCTAGGACATGGGATTTTAGGGCCCCCGATGATCCTATGAAAGAAATCTGGGCCTACCGAATGACCAAGTGAGGTTGCACTGATTGTAGGGTAGAGACCATAGGGAAGGTATATGCATCATAATGACTTGGTTTCTTATCTTTCATGAGTATTTTTGTATTTAAAGTGAATAATAAGTCCAAGAAAATTTAAAAGCAATATTATACACTACTCGGGCTTAGTCATTCCTTGTTTACCTTATAGTTATGGCACCTAGGAGATGACCATGAGTAGTGCGGGTGATCCAGGCCCTAGAAATTGACATGGCTGATCAACAGAGGGCTGACCGAGAGGAGGAGGATGATTAGTGGCAGAAGACACTTCATGCATTTCAGTGACATACCCTCAGGAAGTATGAGGGAAACATCTCTGACATGGAGAGAGAGAGCTGGCTAGAGGAGCTACTGATAGCTTTAACTTAATCCGAGCTCCGACGGAATACTGGGTTACTCTTGCTGTATGTCAGATGCGGGGAGCAGCACGCTAGTAGTGGATGCTTTATCTTGGGGATAAGAGGGAGGATGAGTTTATGTGGGCTGAATTCGAGAAGGAGTTACGGACAGAATTCCTCTCTTCCATGATGAAAGCTGAGAAGAGGAAAGAACTACTCCCCCTCTAGCAGGGGAGTATGTAAGTAAGAGAGTTGGGGATAATGATCAAGGATCTCCTTCTCTTTTCCCCAGACCAATTTCCGGATGTGGAGTCTCTGGAGAGACGTTTGGAGGAGGCACATCGACCTTCTCTCCAGTATGTTATTACTCCCTTCACCCTACCGATATACTTAGTGGTCCAAAAGAAGGATGAAGTAGTAGAGAGGATTCACACTCTGGGAGGTGTATCATGAGGGTAAATTTAGCTGGGCTCAACGAAGGGGAATTCCATCAGCAGTAGTCCTCTAGCATTAAGTCCCTCTAGGTTCCGACCAGTAGGAAGCAGGCCCTAGCTGTTCCAGTTCTAATCTCTCGCTCGTCGTCCTTTCCTTTCGGGCCTAGGAATGAGATGCTTCATCTGTGGCAGCCATGGGCACCTTCGGAATCAGTGCCTGGACCGAATATAGTACAATGGGGGTGGTCAAGTGCAGCACCTGCCCCAGCTATAGTAGTTTCCAGCTAGGCCCTTTCAGTAGCAGCGACAGGGACAGCGAGTTCCCGCTCCTCCAATGGAAAACTTTGTCGAAGGATACAGACCTCAGGGCAATCCTCAAGGACCTCAACCAGGGATCGGATAGTGAGGAGGCCGACAAATGAGGGACAGGGGAGCTGGGTGTGCACAATTACATGCCACGAAGGCTGTGGTTCATGCAGGGCTGGATGTCATTCGAGGTATGATTAACTTTTTTAGTACTCTTTCCCATTTCTTGTTCCATATAGGAGTTTCTCCCTGCTTTGTTTTGCCCAGTCTGGCCTATGATCTGGGTCTAAATGGTGAGGGACTTCCAGTTCCACTGGTGTTGAGTACACCAATCAGATGTCAGACTAACTTGTATTATGTTTTCTGAGGGTGTAGACAGATGATAAGGACACATCAGTCGATTAGGGGTCTTCTATTGTTGCAAATACATCCATGCAATGCCATCCTAGGAATTCACTTGTTGTTCTTTGTATGTTCCATCATTGTCTACTTCTGAGGAAGGGTCCTTTTTTTCAGATTTGGGCGGCCGATGTGTAACTTTCATCGGCGAGCGGGGTTTCCATAAAAGCAGAAGGTGAGGGGAGCTCATCCTTTCTTTGTTAGTTGAACTATCAGTGGAGTCAGTGGGTAAAGAAATTGTGGAAGTCCCAGGGATCGTCTGTGAGTTTATAGACAACTTCCCTGAAGAGGCGGCGACTCTACCCCCTTGATGTGATGTTGTGTTTGGGATAGACTTGCAACATGGTGCCCATCTAATTTCGATGGCTTTCTACCAGATGGAACCTTCTGAGTTGAAGGAGTTGCAGATTTAGATTTACTATATGATTAAGAAGGGTTTTGTTCAACCATATTTGTCACCATGGGGTGCTCTAGTCTTGTTCTCAAAGAAGGGAGATTGTGGTCTAAGGTTGTGCATAGACTACAAGAGACTGAACCAGGTAACGATCAAGAACCATTACCCCCTCTTGAGGATAGATAATCTCTCTGACCATCTGAGGAGATCATGTTGGTTCTCTAAGATCGATCTATGGTCTGGCTATCACTAGTTGAGGGTGAAGGAGGGAGACATCTCAAAGACTGCCTTCAGATGTAGGTATGGACACTTTGAGTTTGTAGTCATGTCGTTCAGCGTTACGAATGCACCATCTGTGTTCATGGGACTCATTAACTCCATCTTCTGGAACTAACTGGATCGTTTTGTAGTATTGATTATTGATGACATCCTCATCTACTCATGATTAGAGGAGGATCACGTTGAGCATCTGAGAATGATTTTAGGGGTCCTCCGACAGCACCATCTCTATTGGAAGTTGTCCAAGTGAAAATTCTGGACAAGATAAGTGCACTTCCTTGGGAACCTGGTGTCCGAGAAGGGAATAGTGGTGGACCCATAGAAGGTCTAGGCGGTTGTTTCTTGGGTAGTGCCCAAGAACATGGCAGAAGTTTAAATTTTCCTTTGACTAGAAAGATACTACCGGAGGTTCGTTCCCAACTTTTCCTGAGTTGCAACACCATTGAAAGTGTTGACCAAGAAGGACCAGTCATTTGTGTGGAGTGGGAAGTTCGAGGTAGCCTTCAGATATCTAAAGGAGATGTTGGTAAGTGCCCTGGTGCTGGGGTTTATAGAAGAAGGGGTGGTGTATGAGGTGTTCTATGATGCTTCCGGAAAAGGCCTAAGGTGTCTGTTGATGCAACGACAAGGGGTGATCTCTTATGGGTCTAGATAGTGACGTCCTTTAGAGCGTAATTATGCCACCCACGATCTGGATCATGTGGCTTTCATGTTCTCACTAAAGTTGTGGTGGCATTACCTCATTGGAGAGCGCTTCCTGGTCTTCATGAATCACAAAAGCTTTAAGTATATCCTCTCCTAGCTGGACCTGAACTTATGGCAGTGAAGGTGGATGGAGTCCCTTCAAGAATATGACATTGAGATTTCCTACACCTTAGGAAAAGGGAATTTGGTGGCCGATGACTTGATAAAGAAGTCGCAGAAGGATGTTGTTCGAGACTTGGCAGATGCTTGGAAGGAAATGGAGGAGTTACTTTCCATGCACCTGGATGCGAGGCTGGATGTTGGTAGGGGTTTCCTGTATCAGATGATAACGTATTCTTCTCTATTGCGGTAGGTAGAGTCTCAATGGGAAGACAAAGAAAGCGAAGTGATGTGTGACCAAGTTAACCAAGGCGATGATCATGAACGGTGGGCGGAGGTTGGTTAGAATTAGATGATTTTCCTAGGGAAGTTGTTTGTTCCAGAGGCGATGTGTGAGAGAGTTCTTGGTGAGTTCCACAACACACCCCTGCCAGTACACCCGGGTGATTCCAAAATGTACCAGGTCTTGAGAGGTCAGTTTTGGTGGCCTGGGGTAAAGCGGGCGGTGGTAGAGTTCGTGGCCAAGTGCCTAGTATGTCAGCAGGTGAAGGCTGAACATCGTGTTCTAGGAGGTTTGATGTAGGCTTTAGACATCCCCGAGTGAAAGAGGGATGACATTTCGATGGATTTTGTCACATAGCTACCCAAGGTTCAAGGAGGCTGCGATGCTATCTGGGTAGTGGTGGACCAGTTGAAAAAATGGGATCACATTCTGGCGATCAAGGAGTTTAGTGCAATGGATGCCTTAGCATAGAGGTACATGGATGTGGGGGTGGAGTTGCATGGAGTTATGAGGACCATAGTCTCAGATAGGGTTTCATGGTCTACCTCATGAGTCTGGAGGGGATTAAAGCATGATTTTGGCACATAGCTACGTCTTAGCACTGCTTTCCATCCCCAGACAGATGGATAGACAGAGCGAACCATCCAGAAATTGGAGCATATGCTACGAGCATGTATTTAGGACTCTGGGGGATCGTCAGAATGACACCTGCCTCTGCTGTAGTTTGCCTAAAATGATATCCATCACTCTACCATTGGCATGGCTCTGTTCGAAAATTTTTATGGAAGGTCATGTCGCTCACCCGTGTGCTGGACAGAGGTCGGGGACGCAGGTGTTCTTGGCCCGGAGGTGGTGCAGAGCACGACAGAGAATATTCAGCTTATATGGGAGAGGATGAAGGTGTCCCAAGACCGGAAAAGTCATATGCCTATAATAAGAGGAGACCCTTGGAGTTCAAGGTAGGGGACCACATTATCTTGAAGGTCTCCCCTCGGCATGGGCAACTGAGGATCGTCAGGGTGAGTAAGCTCTCTTTCAGGTACGTCAGACCTTTCAAAGAGATGCATCAGGTTGGTTATGTGCCTTATCATCTAGCGCTATCACCACCACTATTGAGAATGCATAAAGTATTCCATGTGTCACAACTCTGATGATATCTAAACGACTATTCACATGTCCTCAACTGGGGAAAGCTGTATATCGAGGATGATGTGACTTTTGTCGAAAGACCAGTGAGGATCAAGGATCGTGAGGAGAAGGCGCACCATGGACAGAATATTCCATTGGTTCGTGTGTTGTTGAGGCATGGAGAGCTCGAGGAAAGTACCTGGGAACAAGAGACACAGATGTGTTCGCAGTACCCAGAGCTGTTTTTAGTTTTATTTTGTTTTGTTTGTACTTAATTGTGATCGAACACTTTACCTTATTAACTATGGAACGTGCGGTTTTCCTTATTCTGTGGATGTGTGTGAAGAGTCTTAACTATGTGGAAGGGTGGACATGATCCCTAATCAAGACATATTATGGTGGATGCGATTAAACCCATGGGGGGAGTCAGTGTCACCCAAATCGGATAATATCGTGACTTGGAGGTTGAAACCCCCTAACCCATATGACTGGATAGTTTGACCCTCAAGTGTTTCCTGGTAACTTGAGGAGAAGGTTTGCATAGATGTCGATGTGGTTCACTCCTGAGAGGTATCTTTCGAGGTGGTTGTTCGGAACCCCTTTTTTCTTCGTGTCGAGTTTTGATTCTTGAGGTTGAGAATATTTTGAGTGGTATCTAATGTAATGGCATGGACCCACCTGATCCATTACTTTTCCAAAACACAGCCCCACCGAAACGGTGGCACTGTGAAGGTTGCACCAGTGAGGGTGGCACCATGAGGTTGACACCGTGAGGGTGACACCATGACGTCGACACTATGATGGTGGCACCGTGATAATGGCACTGTGTCCTCACCTTCCAGTTTCCGACCATTCCACATCCGAAACATATATTTTACGTAATGATGATTTAATTACCTATTTTAAGCCATTTAATGCACATAAATAATATCTAAAATCCCCCATGATTTAGTCAACCCTTAACTTACCAAAACAAGTGGTTTTTCCTCTATTTCATTCCATTACCCATACCTTCCAGATCATTACCTGTTACGCATTTCCTTATGATTAAAGAAAACTTTTTAACGCATAGCCATTATGACCACCCCACTGAGGATAATTGTTAAATTACAATTAATTCCGTTGTGCATAACTGCCCAACAATGTAGGGAACCAAGATCTGACTTTAAAGCCATTAAAAATTTCATATCCCGTAAAAACATGATCTCATCCTTATATTGAATGGGAATTCCTTGTTCTTATTCCTCTTGGCTAGTCTCATTTTCGTTCTAGTGCGTTTGGAGTTCCCCTTCACGAGGCAAGTGGTGCGCCTATGCAGGGGCCTTTTTTCTCACCCGTGGAGTACCCAACATTCCTCCCCTTCATGCCGTGCATCCCCAGTTCATGGAACGTAGAGAATAACATAAATACTTGATCAACCAAGTAGGTTTTTTCCTTCATCTCTCCTTACTGTGTATCATGCGCGGTGGTTACGCTATTGTTTCTGTGGGAATGGATGAAACCAAACCATAACAAAGATAATAAATAGACTATTAATGAATGATGGGGTGCATTTTACAATTCTGTTGTACTCTTTTATATTTATATATTTTGTGAACTGTATGGGATTATGCTCACAGAATGTCATGGTCGTTGGTGGTCTTTACTTGTGCACTAATGAACCGTTGTCTTCTATGATGATTAAATAAATATAACATGGAAATTGGTTAATCACCTAAAATCGGTTGGTTAAATGGATACCCAGTGAACATCAATACTTGTGTGGTCACCAAGGATAACAAACAGAAAGAAGAACATAATGTATGATGTGGTTGAATCTTGAAGTTTCCGTAGTCTTTTTTGGTAGTAGGTGTGTTATTCTGTTTGATGCTTATGGGGTGATGTGGATAGGGATGGGATCCTCTATTGTGGAACAGTTGTTTGTTGTGAATCTGAAACTATGCAGGGTTGTATCTCAAGGCTTGGTTAGGTTCCAGTACTTTGAGGGATCTCACAGATCCCTTTGTTGTTGTGACTTCACAAGAGAACCAGGTGTGAATGCATAAATTGCCAGTTGGCTGTTAATATTTCATTGGCTTGTGGTTATGATGGTTAGTTGCCCAGTAGTGAAAAATTCACCTATATGGGATCACTTGAACATGAAAGAAAGAATGGGTTAAATGGGGAATTGGTTTCGTGAATGAGTTGTGACTTGGCCATGAGTGTTGTGCCTTTCTTTTATGAATGAATAGTAACGAGGGTGTTTATGCTTAGGCTAGATTTGGAAACCCTAGGTTTGGATGGGTGCTAGTTACCTATACATATAATTTCAGTTATTATGTTTCTTATTTTCACCCCACCCATATTGAGAACTTAGTGCCAAACCCCCCCCCCCCCCATTTCATGGGGGAAGGTGTTTTTTCCAACACTATTATGAGTGGCCAGTTATAAGCTCCTTTTCTGCCCCTTTCCTAAATAGACCAAGACTCTTCAGGCAGGATGTGATGGCTTGAGGTCCATTATCTCCCATGATTCTTCGGGCATGGTAGTTGTGGTGGTTGGACCAGGTGTGTGCGGGCATGTTGTTTCCCAAGAGTCTTCGGGATGAGGCCCAAGTGTATGAGGACGTGGCAGTAGTTGTTCTGGCCCAAATGTTTGCGGGCGTGGATACTGGTAGTTATTGTGGCCCAAGTGTTTGAGGGCGGGATGTGTTATAGTGATGTCCCAGGTGTCTGTGGGCAGGGATTTGCAGTGGGACTGTAGTGAGAATGGCGGTAGAGGTTCGATACGACGTCTGTCTTCAATAAACACTGGGAAAGTGGTGCGGGGTACCCAAATATCAATGTGTTATTACTATACATTACCTGAATTGCGTTATTTGGGGAGTTTTCCTTAGTGAGGCTTGGGTTGATAACTTTCCTTGCCATGTTCATTGGTTATCTCTTTTCTCACAGAGCATTAAAATGCCTCCCCACTTGTGCACGAGAGTCTTTGGTTTTCCCTACAGAGTATACTTGTATGCTCACCCTATGTATTTAAAACTGCATTCAGGTTTCCAGGAGGACTTCAAGGATCATGCAGGGCCGTACTAGCTCAGACATTGGGAAAGTTGCAATTGCTGTTTTTTTCTTTCTTTGGTACTTTACCTATGTAGTCTCATTGTACATTGTGGCATTTACTTTTGTAACATGCATATAGAATGGTTTTATTTTTCGTTCCATTCACCCCCCCAGTTTTGCTGTTGTTGGGATTTACTATCTTATATCCTGATATCATTATTGAAAAAAGTGTAATTCCTTCTATCTTGTGTCTGATTATATACCTTTGGTGCTGGTTGCCACTCGAGGACCTATTGAAGGCGGGTCTCGAGGGTCATTATCTCTCCTTCAACTTTAAGAAGGAAGGGTCTGGAAATCTTCTGTCCCTTCTCTCATCATGGTGAAGGTGGGTCGTGACAATATTCACCTATCTTCATTAAATATAATTCGATATTATTCCCCCTAATTTTTTCCACACCATGAATCCACTTGAGATTCCCCATCTTCCTCTTCTACTATGCTCATATGGATATCCTTCATAAGACATATAATTTATGAATTGTTGGTCATGTTGAATAACAGACGGTAGGTTTTTGATTCCTCCTGCCTTTATCTATTTATTATTATATAGTTAATTCTATTTCCAAGTGATCTTATATGGGATATTTTACTTTGTTTGTAAATTTCATTGATTTCTCTCAAATCATATTGAATTAATGTGATAGAGTGGATGAGTGAATCTTCCTGAATATAAGGTGGGTTTTCTATGAAATTTTCCTAAAAAATTCACAATTATTAATGTTGTTGAATTATTCCTCACATCATAATTTCCATGAATTTCACATAAAATGTGAAAATACATATATTGAACACTTGCATCATAATCGTGATTCCCCTTGGACTAGAGGAAAAGGTTAGAGTTTAAAGACCTTGACATGACACACCACATATAGTGGGAATTATTAAATTTGAATACTCATAACATGTGATTTAAAATTAATAAATCCAATGGGTGTCTCTAGGTAGTAAATTATAGTATTATAGACTTAACAAGAGAGTTTTTGTGGATAAATAAAATACATTTCACCCTGCAATTTACTCTTTAGTTGGATGTCCTAGATAATGAGTTTAATTTATTAAATGTAATGGATAATATTCCTCATCCCATTATATTATTATTTGAAATAAGGTTGGTTATATCATTTGTATGATCTCTAGTTGAATTTAAAGAATTATTAAATTGTCAATACTATTCAATGACCATTATTCATTTATAAAAAATTATGATAAATTTTAAATGGATTATAAAATCTTATGATCTTTCTATCACCCATAAGTGATTTGATTAATAAAATGACATTTATAAATGGAGAGGTGAATTATATTATTATTATTGTATATTTTCATTGAATTTTGATCACACATGGATATTAACATGTCCTATGTTTTGTTATTAAATGAAATGTTTTTAAATATTTCCTTTCACCAGGAATGATACCTAGATTAAAAATATGGAATGCCTTGGATAATGTAACATCCCTTACAAACGCACAACTAAATCGATAGTTCGACTAATCTCCTCCTGACCTCAATAACATCTCTCATATGACAGAGGATGTTGACTTGTAGCGATGGAATATGATGTATCAATTAGATACTATTCATTCATAGATTATAGCATGAATAGTAGAATTACTAGTCTAAATCAGTATGAAATAGTGGAAGAATATGTAATAAAAAACTAGTTGTGAAATAAAACTTGTAATAACTAAATAAAATTAAAATGGTTGACTCCAATTAAATTTATTGATGTATTTAATTTTAGTTGTTACTATAACTTACAATGAGTAAAATATAATAAAAGAGATGAAAATCCAAATGGATAACTCCTTGAGTATCTGGAGAATGAGCCCAATCATATGCTCTTTCGGTCCCATGTACACAACACATCATAAGAAATGAATCCAATGAATTCTAAGTAAGAAGATATAATTGGGTTAAGAACTGCTCCCATGTTGGATTTGAGATATAAATCTCATTATACAGGCACCTTTGGTGTCTAGGGAAAACCATCTAATGCAATAATCAAATAAACAGTGTTCCAATATGTAACAATGAAAAAAATAAATATATTAAATAATAAAAACTTCATCTAGGTCCTGAAATGGACATCCATCCTTTATCCCCTTCATCACCCTAAGATGGAAGTCTGAATAGGGTACCTGTGCAATCCATAATATTTATAAAAGGGGAAAAGGGATCAAGGAAACCCATGAAGTGGTATACCCCCAAGGATATACTTTATATTTGGTTCTAACATAGAATTCATCATTAAAAAGTGATAGTATATCAATTATAATCATCCCATGTTCATAGGGAATCTCATTTTAATATTGATGTAAATTAATCTCATACAAAAAAGTAATGTAATCAGATTTTTTTTAAATAGAGTTAGAGTCTTGTTCTCATCAATGGAAATCTAAAAGAATCGAATGTATTGCAATAAGAACATCTGATTATCCAATACCATTGATTCCATCCAAGGTGATCCAAATAGAGTCCCTTATATCACTACGAGGCATGGTAACTTCTGATTCCGTCCTAGGAATCATACACATGGGACATAATATCACCAATGGAATAGTGTATCCATTATTCCAAAAGTTCTTTTCATAGTCTCTCCCTTAGGGAAATGATATCACTCAGAAGTATAATCAACCACCTTGGAATCCTTCACATGGAAAACTAAATCCTCACCCCTAGGAAGTCATGGTATATATATGTGAGCAAAGGTGTCCATCCATGAATCCGTGATTCAGAACCCATGATATCTCCAATCCCATTTCTAAAAGATCCTTACCTGGAAAGGAATATATCACAAGGAAATAACATATAATTTCATTCCATATAAATAGTATCCTCTTTGTAGAAGCTACCATACTATACAAACTACTAAATTGAACCATGAATAATGATAATATTTATATGATAGGGTGAGATAATTAAAAGATAACATGTTATTAGAATGATCCATTAATTACAAGGCATAAAAATTATGAAATGGAATGCAACTAAAAGAAAATTTAATTTTCATTCCACTAAACATATTTCGTTGATGTAATCTCAATAGAACTATGTAACAAATATTTTTTGAGCGTAACATTCAATATGCTAGATAGTCATATTCAATTCCATTTTGAATCATTATAATTGACATATGGAATTTTATAATGTAGGAGAAAAAGTCATGGTTTAACCATAAAATATGTATCAATACCATTTGATTCATCCCTTTAAAAGTGGAAACCACTATGTGCTATCCATTTAATTTAATTTAGTTTTTTCAATTTCATTTGGACATGAAATATCCATTTTATAAGGGTAACTGATAACTTAAAATGTGTCATTGGAAAAATGGAAATTTCATACAGGCTCATTTTCCATTTATAAGAAAAACAAAATATTTTAAGTCTTCACATTTAATTAAAAAAAGAAAAAACCTCAAAAGGCTCCATATGTCCTCTAGAAAATTCTATGGTCAATGCCTTTACAAGGATTATATTATCTCGATTAATATAGCCTACACCAACCATATACAAATTCATTCACTTTTCCTAATCATGGAAAATTTATTTGTATGACTTGAATGATCATATTAAAAGTTTATTGGTCAAGGAATATTCCTACTCAGGCAATGTCATATAAATTAAATGGGTATAATCATACATGAAAAATTTCATTTAAACAAATAAAACATTTAAATTATGTTCATATAATTCAAATGGGGAAATCTAACTTGTATAAAACAAGTACCATCTATATTCATATTTAAAAATCAATTCAATTCCAAGCTTGATATAAATAACAATCAATAATTTCTGGTTTCAAAGGCATCACAGCTCCGTTGGAGGTGATTTGTTATAAAAACACAATAAATATCTTCAGGAAATTAATTTATCATATTTAACATTTCATTCAGTTTTTCAAATGAATCATTTAATCTAAAAACTAACAACATTAATAATAATATAAGAATAGTTCAATATTTAATTAATGAACTCTTAAAAATAAAGGGAAAGGAAATGGATAAAATGTCATGAAGTATACCAATAAAATAGAAATACTTGGTGCCTGAAATCTTGAGGATGGAAACTCAAAGATTATCCATAATTGAAGGTGCATGCAATAATATTTATACCCCTTAATAAAATTTATGTACTCCCCTCTCCATGAGGGAATATTTACAAGTAAATAAATATATATATATATATACATATTTATATGAGTGGAAGCACTCCTAATGATTTCAAATGCTCTATAAAAACTACCAGGGACTCAAATCACCATGGATTGGTTCATCTCACTCAAAGGAAACTACAATTCACTCATAAAATACATAATCACAAATTATATAAGTAGAAAAAAATGGATGGAGTCCCTTACATTAAACTAATTGCAGTTAACCAAAATGATCCAAACTAAATCACCACCAGTGACAGGTGAATGAATACAAACCAAAGAGTCCTGAGGGACCCTTCACATTATCTAAGAGCAAAGGAATATGAAAAATTGGAATTAGTTTAACCCTAGGGTTTCATCCGAATGAGATAGGGTGATGTGGAGACCATAAGATGGCCCAAAATGAGAGAGAAAAGTAAGAGGAGACATTACATCAATGAATCAAATATAAAATGCGAACAAATTAAGGGAGGTCTCTCAATTTTAGGGATACATGGATTTGGGATGCATGTGATAAAGAGGAAGGGGAGTAAGGTCTCATTAGTGGAGACAGAGACCACATTTTTTGGATTATCTCAAAAATAAAATATTTAATAACAATAATAATATTGGTAATAATAATAAAAATATATAATAATAAAAATATATAATAATAATAACAATATCAATATTACTATAAAAAATTTCTTTATTTTTAATTAAATTCAAATTAAATTTTAAAATAGGGTATCATGCACTGTTTGGGCTACATGATTTGGAAAACCATGTGCTGACCAAGTGCTCTTTTCTAATCACATGGGGCACCCCACACGGATTTAACACATAATTTGGAAATTTTATGATGAAGATGTGGGGAATTGTGTTTAGGTACTATAAAAGGTCACTAATCATGTAGGTTTGGTTCACCTTTTGGTATAGCATACACAACCCATGAAATTGACTTTTTTCACTTGCATAATGACACATAGTTTCTTGCTCTGGGCCACATGGGTTCATACAAACAATGTGTCCACCAATGGTCATTCAAAATTTCATTTTATGAGTCTAGTTCTCTCAAAACTCGATAAGACACCTGATTAACCCCTTAGGCTTTCACCAAAGTTCAATAAAATCACATTGAAGGGTTCCACTCTGGGAATTGTTTTCAAGATCTTTTTTTAATAAATAGCCCATCTTGTAAATGAAAAGTAAAAATTACCCTACATTTTCATCAGGTTTAAATAATGATTCATTACAACCCTATCACCATAGATCATATCATACCTGATAAGAATTTAGTTACAATGTAAACATATACTGACCTACAAGGTTCGAGAATATTCATATTGATGTTCTTGTTTTATCCAAAAACTCTCAAATCACCCCTGAGAATTCATTTTAGTAAGCGGAAATTAGGCCATTAAAACTCATGACCATTGACCTCAAATCCCAAGTCTAGCCGACTTCACATGAAAAGCCCCGAATGAAAAAAACCACACTTGTATCCACCTCACGACTTGCTCCAAGACTTTCCTTCACCAAACATTACATTGAGAAAATGGAAGACATGTTGATCTACTATGGATGACAATTCAAGAAGACACTCTTCTTAGAAGACCATTGTTTTACAAGAAGAACTATGATTCTTCCCCCCAAGGAATCCCAAATTCTAACAAACACGTCCAAAATGTACATACCTGACATGTAGTGTAATGCCTATCCAAACCATGAAGGAATCCACAAATGTAGAATGAAACATCGATGGGTAACCACCTAAAAAGATTCAAAAAAAATTAATGCTTTTGTGCGGTGTAATACCGATGCTCTCTTACTATATCTTGCATGACATAAATATAAGGTACAAGCTCATCCTATAGTAGAGTACTCTTAGAGGAGACAAATAATTACCAAATTATTAGTCAAACCACTATTGGTTGGATTCCTTTAAAAAAAGATCAGTTTCACCTTCATATTCACTTAAACTAACCAAACACATGCCTTCTCTAACCAAGGAATTCCATAACCATTCAACATACCACTAATTTTAATCTAGGACTGATAGTTATTCACAAGGGTTGAAAACACCGCAAACCCGAACAGATTATTGATGGTGAGAAAGCACCGATAGAAGTTAACACTATAAGCCTCAAAGGAATATATGCAATATTGAATATTTCCAAATGTTCCATATCGGTTATGTTCCTTCAATATGGAAGGGGACATTTATTAGAACATACAGGATTCTCCCCACCTTAGTAGTGTCCAATCCGTCAATATAAAGGATGTAACTACCGATAAAAAGAGAACTAGATCCTGATTCATTTTAACGTACATGTGGCACTCCAATGAACCACACGAACATAAAAAATAAAATTTTACATAATATTAATCCCAAATGAACCTTCCAGTCAAAACACAAAAGTAACATAGATTCCCCCCTATGTATCAGTATGATCTTAATTATTCATCTAACAGTCCGATCCATATATAGATATATCTAGAGACCGTACCCAAAATACAAGGCTCAAGAATTCACGGAAAACGATCAGTTCATTACCGTACATAACACTCGATGGTACTGTATATATTAACACATGATAATCCAAGGATATATATGGAAATGGAAGATCATAATTAATATTCGTAGGCTTGTCATCCCTATGAATTCATGTATTGGATGGCTTACACAAGAGATTTATTCTAGAGTTGTGTTACCCCATAATAGGAAATCTATGAAAATAAATTCTTGTTTCTAGATAAGGAGACCTTCAATGGTCCAATTTTTTCAAACTTAGGATCATCAAATTGTAACCCAATAGCAGTTATTCAGATGTCAACACACCCATACTAGGTCATCTCATAAGAAACGTGCCTCCAACTAACCTAATTTGGTCCAGTTGTGCAATTAAAAATTTAACCATCTCACATTACATTAAAACTAAATATATTTTATAGATATAAAATTTTGAAAATAACATGGTTATTGAAATTAAAAATGGTTTCCATTTCCTAATTTTTGACATGATCATACAGTCCATAATTTGAATATTAGATCCCATTTATCAAAACCTAATTCCATTAAAAATTATGACATGATCATATACAATGATCCAATAATTTTTGTGGCCATATACTAGCCTATAATGTTTCCATACAATATATAGATTGGAATGTGACTCCCATATACTCGAAAATAATAAAAATTAAAATTTTCACTTATGTATCCTTTATATTTTAACACCATCCATAAATGTATATACATTATGCTGAATATTGATTGAATATATTGTGTACCCTATCTCATTATTAAGGCACCCATACACCATACGATCAAAAATTGGTTCCTATTAATTCACATTCACTATCTCATCAAACCAAAAAAAATGTATATAAAATAAGTGAATCATTCTCTTATAATTTGTAAAAAAATAATTCTAATAAGTATAGTGAACAATATAAGGAAAGACATGCTGGATAGGAATATTGTATGGAATAATAAATATTAAAAGCATGCTAAGAAGGTAGGAAACATGGAATATAAAAAGATTTACAAGTTATACAATCATCCATGATAATCAATTTCCCAAACAGTGTACACTAATAAAAATTATGTCATGAAATAGTATTTAAGGTATGAAACTAATCAATAGGAAACAACAAATGAAAATACATGTCATGGAATATGCATATCATTTAAATTTCAATGTGCTTATTATGATGCATTCGATGATTCATCCTATCTATGAAAATACAAGGGTAAAATATATTAAATCCGATAAATAATAAGTAGAAGATAGTACAACATTACTTCAAGGTGAAAATAAACCAACAGTAATATCGATTGTCATAAACAACAATTCCCAGCCCTAAAATTTCTCATTTCCCTTATGTGGGGTGATCAGGCCCAAGCACAAATATTTTCCATGCACTAAAACATTCATAGTATACTTTATACCAACCCAAAATAGTAACAAAAAAGAAAAATATCCCTTAACACCACTTTATAATGACCCTACCACACATACCTCTAAACTAGTATCTAGACCATTCACAACATGACCTCAACCACATCTCCCCAAATGCCTAATGCTACTGAGTACCAGTAAGGTCCTAGGTTGTGTATGTGGGTAGAATATGGACACATATATAATAGAATGCATAGTAGTATAACACCATAAATTAGTATGAAACAGTGGAAGCATAGGTAATAAAAGAGAACTGAAGTGGCAGAATATATGTAATGACTAAATAAAAGTAAATTCGATAATAAAAATTCTTTATACTGATTCATCTAATGTCATGTGTTATTATAATGTACAAAGAGTAAAATATAACAAAATAAGGGAAGAAACGATAGAAAAAAACCTCTATAATCATGACCATGATCCCAACCATGTGCTCCCTAAACCCATGTACAAAACAAAACACAAGAAATAAACCTAATGACCTGTGAGTAAGAATATATAAAATGGAGAAAAATGACGCCCGAGTAGGGTGTGAGATATAAATCTTAGTAGTTTGTAAACCTTGGTTTCCAGGACAATTCATCTCATGTAATAAAAAAAATAAAAAGTGTTTCAATGTTTATCAATTCATATCAATAAAAAAATTAAAGAATAAAAACATGGTCTGCATTCCTACAGGGACACCCTTCCCTATTCACCTACTTTTTCCTTAGTCGAATGATTCAATAGGGTAACTTTAAAATCTATAATATGTATAAAAGTGACCATGTGATCATGGAATCCAAAGAAGAGGTACACCCCAAGCTTGTTATTTGAATTAGGGTCTAATTAACAAGTAATCACTCAAAAGGGATATTAAATCAAAGAAAATCATCACACGTACATAAGGATGCTCATAATAACAGTGAAGGATATTTATCCTCTATGAATTTGAAATCCAATCAGAAAATCCATCAAAACCATAGGTGGTGTCCTATTACCATACGAGGAAATATAAAATAATCCCAAGTATAATAATAGTAACATCTGATTATAAAATACCACTAAGTTTATACATGTAGGACTAAATAGAGTACCTTGTATCACTACGAGGCATTGTGCCTTATGAATCCATCCTAGGTATCTCACATAGGGGACTAAGTATCTCCAAAGGTATGGTGTATCCATCTATCCAAAGCTTCCACCCATGGTTTCTCCCTTGGAGAACCTATATAACTCAGGAGTATAATAAATCACCTAGGAATCCCTCGCCTGGAATGTCAAAGCATTAACCCCTAGTTTTTCATGGTATAACCACCCATGCATGGGATTCCAAAAAAATCCCTAATACAGAACCCATGATCTTTTTTGGTACATTTCCATGAGTTCCACATCAACCAATGCATATATCACAACAAAGAAACTTATAATTTCAAACCATTTAAACAATATCCTCATGCCAAAATCTATTAATCTATAAAAAATATTCAATTAATTCAATGATAAGGGTAAAATTTATATGGAATTACATGAGCATTAAAACATACAAATTCATTACTGTGATCCATTAATTACAGGTAATAAAAATTAAGCAGTGGAATGTAACCACTGGCACATGGAATTAACACGCCTCTGTATATATGTCATTAATGAAATCTCAATAAAACATTATAAAAATATCTGTTTATTATACCATTCAATAAATGGCATGGTATCATTCAATTCCTTTTTGAAACATTACAAATTTCATAAGGCATTTTATAATTTGGTATTAGAAGGCTTGGTTTAACCATCGTATTTTTGCCAAGAATATTTTATTCATCCATTTAAAATTTGGAACCATCATTTTCATGACATCTCATTTAATTCAACCTAGACAATTTTATAATGAAATATAAAATCCAATTATAACGTTCCATGGTCACTTAGAAGTGGTCATTGTTAAAAAAAATTCTTACATAGTCAATTTCTATTTAATATGATATCCAAAATCATTAAGGCATCAAAATTGATTACAACATGGAAACACGCACATATGGATCCATATGTCCATTACAATGATTCATTATCAATACATTATGAGGGATGTTATTATCTAGCTTAATCCACCCTACACAATCCATTTATCGATCATTCACTTTTCATAAATTTGGAATATACATTTTTAAGACAAAAAGGGTGTAATGGAAAGTGTCATGGTCAAGGAATATGACCACTCAAACGATGTCATTTAAACAAATCAGGCATAATTAAACTCACGAAACATCATTTAAACTAATCAAACGTGTAAATTTTTATTATGTTATTCAAAGGGGGAAATCTAACATTGCAAAAAATAACCACCAATAAGAGGCATGTGGAAAAATCAATCCCAAGGTAAGCATGGTATAAATAACTATCACTAATTTTTTGTCTAGAAGGTTTTAGACCTCCATTAGAGAGGTTTTATTATAAAACATGACATTTATCTTTAAATAATTCATTTATCATTTTTAATTTTTCATTCAATTTATCAAAGGAATGTTTTAATCGAAAACCCAATCGCATTAAGTAAAATCTTTTAATGGTGAGGTAAGTAATTATTTTATATGATCATAAATTTAAATGGAATGGAATGTAAACATATGACAAGAAGAAGACCAAGCCATGCCAAATACTTGTCTCTTGAGAACTTAATGATGTCATCTTGAAGTAGCTCTACACATGCACACACATATATTACTATATGATTGTACCCCTTAATCGAATGATCATATTCCTCTCACCAAGAGGTAAAATGTACAATGAATATATATATATATATATGCCTATTTATATGAGTGAATGTCCTCCCGGAGTCATCAAATGCTCTACAAAAAACTAACAGGGACTCAAAACATTGTAGAAAGGATCAACGTACATGAAGGAAACTAACAGAAACTGATGAACTATGAATTCCCCAATTATTAATAGAGAAAAAATAATAATAGAAGGAAACCCAAACCATAAACCCATGGTGGTGAAACAAAACAATCCAAACCACATTGCCTTTAGTGTAATTTTCTGTAAAATGAACAAAGTATTCATGAAAGAACCGTTTCATCACCTAAAACTAAAAGAAATCTAAAAATGCGGCATTAGCCTAACCCTATAGTTTAATCAGAACAATATATGGTGATGGGGAGACCAAAAAGCGGCATAAAATGAGAGGGAAGGATGATATGAGACATTAACCCAATAGATCGAAGAGAAAACAAGAAGGAAATAGAGGATATTGGTGCACCCCAAGGGATTCGTGGAGTTGGGTCACCCACGTTGTAGTGGAGGGGGGGGGGGTAGGTTGCCCTGATGGAGAGGGAGGCCCCCTTTTGGGATTTCTCTTAAAACTAAAATAATTAATATTTTTTATTAGTATATGTAATAATAATAATAATAGTAATAATATTCATATTATTATTATAAAACATATCTTAATTTTTAAATTAATTTAATTTACATGAATTTCTCAAATAGGTAATCAAACATGGTTTGGGCCGCATTGTTTGGAAAACCATGATCCAACCATTAGCCCTTTAATGGTAACATGGGGAACCCTATATGGGCTAGCCGTATGGTTTGGAAACTTTTCACTCACCATGTGGTGAATATGTTTAGGTAATATCAAAAGATAATAACCATGTGGGATAGGGGAATGGTTTGGTAAATAGTGTGGGTCCAATGAGACAGCCTCTTTTCAATTGCATAAGGAAACATTGTTTCTTGTTGTGGTCCTAATAGTTTTAGACATACCATATTCCCTCTATAGGTCCTTAAAAAGTATGTTTTCCAGGTCTGTCACTCTCGAAACATGACAAGACACATGAGTAACCTCTCAGGCCTTCAACCAAGTAAACAAGATTCACTTTTACGAGTTCCAACTATAAGAATTAATATTTAATGATCAGTTTTAAAAACAGACCATCCACTAGATAAAAATTTCAAATTCCCTTCAATTTTAATCTAGTTTAAACCACGGGACATTGGAAAAGATTATAGGGTGATTCCAATTATGTACACCATGATCAATAAGATGATTCTAGATACTAAATACCTTGGATGAGTTCATAGGTTGAAGTATTTTATGTTATTCCATGACTGGCACTTGGATGCCGAATATGAAATGACTTTGATGAGATCATAGACTGAATGGGACTATGTCATAGCATGAACGATACCTAGATTCTATATAAGTAATTAATTATATGGGTTCATATTTTAAATAAATTTTTTTGGAGATTGTACCTTTACATAGATTCTTGATACAAAATTACTTGGACATGCTCCTAGGTAAATGATATTATATTTTTATTTATTGCAAAATATGGAATATCGAAAAATGTTTATATCATTTTTTTATCAGAATTATATGTGGATTCCTAGGTAGTTTTAGTCTCTATGTATAGTGATACATGTAGATGTTAATGATTATATCTATGGGCCCTATATTTACATTTCTACTATTATATTTAAAGAAAATGGGTTTGTGTCAAAGTAATTAGATTCGTCTAGGTGTCCCATGAAGATCCTAATAATAATATTGTTTTTATTTACATACATATTTAGTTTTTTATTTATCTACACAAAAATTTATTTTACACTCAAGGAGTTGATTTTCATAGACACCATTGTTGGTGGAATATTATGTTTTAATCATACCCGATATGGGTTGTTGTTTGGTACCTAGATAGATCCCATGAATGTAGATTAGGTATTGGACTTGTACTTTTTTTAGTTACTATGAACTAGGACATGACATGGGCGATAGAAACCATGATTTTAATATGTGTTTATACTAGAATTTTACCTTTTGATAATTTATTCTTTTGAGAGTTTAGTCCTATAGTATGCATTTCCTACATTTTATAGACTTCATGTATTATGACTCATAACATTCATTTATCATTTTTTTATTGGAAATATCTAGGATATCAACTTTTTTCTGATTGGAAGTTATTATTATCCCCCATTACCTTTAACTTAGTACGATTCTACAATATTTATTATTGAGATATAGTGTATCGGTACCTCATTGTACCACCATCAGACCATTAGTATTAGTTGGACACCCCTATCATTTGGAGAGCTGCACTTGAGTTTTACGGTGAACCAGTTCTAGGGACCATTTTATTGTCACATGTTTTATAATTTTACGCTTTTCACATAGCATGAAACAAATGAGATTTTTTGATTTACCTATTGTTTTTTTACGATTATGTTTTGGTTACAGATCAATATATATTGGCTAGATTTCATGAATTATATTCCACATGAGGGATTCATATCATAATCACATGTTTGGGATATTTTTATCACTATGTAAATACTATTTAGGTGTCTAAAATTTCATTAATAACTTATATGGTGTTTTACCAAATAATATATAATACCATTTTAATCAGTTAAACTATAATATTTTTTTTTTCAAATTATTGCACATTTGCTTATATGGATAGGATCATAATAATGAAGACAATAAAATACCTCAATATAATGGAGGAATATAAACCCTAGTGGGTTGGTACATGAATTGGATTCCTTATTGATGGACCCATTTTAGGCAATTGTGGAACTAGTCCTGAAAGAGAAAAATTGTTCTAGTTACTTATAGTGTCAATAAAAATATATACAAAATTTTCTCATTTAGCTCATTGATAGAATTATACTCAACCAAACCATCTAAATATTGATAATTAACAAAAATAATGGTGGGGAATTTTTGTATTATGATTTATGAAATGTGATCCTCGAGTTGGTGAATCAAGTATATGGAGTCCAGGTGAAGATCATCCCAGGATTATATATTATCAAGGGTGTAGTGCTAAATGTTCATGCCCAGTGAGAATCAAGGCCCAAGTAAAAATGGTTATATAATGTTAGGTCATTGTGTATTTGATTACATGAAATCATAATTATATAGGGATAATTATATATTTAGGTAATCATGGAGAATAAATTCACATGTGTAAGATGATGAGTTGGAATCTGATGCCTAATATGTATATGTGATCCCTGGAGTGGGTAGCCTAGAACAGTAGTAACTATTTGACCATTAAAATTTGAATAAAGATGACTTTTCATGAGCTACTTACTCAATGACATATAACTAGGGGTCATGAGGGAGATCCTAGTGCATTGACATAGGGATCATGTAATTTTGGAACCATATATTAAGGATGAAATCTGACATGTGAGGGTAACATGAGAGGGGGGTTTGTTTGGGCTTGTCAGAGCACTAGATTCATGTTGTAGTTATAGATTCTTTGGGTTATGAGATTAGTCTGCATGGGGTTATATTAGGTATGGTATGTGTGAATGCTGATTCCATATAAGATATTTATCATGTATGTATAGGGACTATAGTTCTATTATAGGGATGAGAAGCATTAGATGAATGTTTAATTTGATATATGGTTGGGGAAACATTGGGTTTTAAGATAACAAGAACCCTATGTATAGGTGTTTTTTGGAATTATGGTATATATTGGGGTGGTATAATCATTTTTAATCCTTTACCTATTTGTTTTGGAAGTGTTCCTATGTGGTGAATTATAGTGCAGGGATGGAAGCCTATAGTTTTTTTATGATTCCATGATTGTGGGTGACCATGCAAAAGATCTTGGCATTGTTAGATAATGAATATTTAATATGATCACAATGCCTTAATTAATTTTTAATGAGATTGAAATGTTTTTGGGCTTGTATAGTGTCATAAATATATTATTCTAGGTTTTTGGAGACGTGAATTATTGTTTGTGAGTCATTTAATTTGATTGGGTTGTGTTAGAGTATACACTCATTACTTCTCAAAAAGAACAAGGTAGCCCGAACTAGATATGTGGGACACTATTGGTTTTCTATTTATTGATAAGTCATGTGAAGGACAAGTACTATTTATTTGATGACATTCTTGGGGTTTAGATGCCTCATATTTGATGAAATTTCAAATTTCCCTTTAGGGTATTAGAGACTTCAAAAAATCGATATGGAACTATGGAACAATCAATAAAGGAGTTGTTCCCGGTTATGTAATGATAAGATTGATTTTTGTTTCTCAATAGGGGTGATATACATTTGATTATGGAACCTTTTTTTGGTCCAACATGAGGAGTGGTATAAGAGAATTTGTATCATGGGAAGTGTACCATGGGTTTTTTGAGGGAGTGACCATTGTTAGGAATTGGATTTCAGTTGATTATAGTTGGTGGCATGTCCATGACTTGAGAACATTCAATAGTTTATAATTCATGGAGATACACATATATAGGTAAGAAAACCATTTATATTCATTATTTATTGTTTTTGGAATAGTTTGATCCATTGAGATATTATTTAATGTTTTTGGGGATATTTGTTTTATATGTCTGGTCATAGGAAGGTCACTAAATTTTTTCATATTCTTGTGTACCTAATTATGATTTTAATAATCAAGTAAAAATATCATATTTCAGATTTATATGGGTTATCAGATATGTTGATACACTAAATACAGTCTTGGGATGTATTTGGTATGATCTAAAGGTAGTTCTTATGGGGAATTGTGGTTTAGGACATGATTTGAAGGGTCTGAATCATGGGTTCTCGAATTTTTAGTAGGTGGAAACATTTATTCAAGTGATTTTGATGTAAAAAAAGTTCTTTTAATGATTTATTTCATAAACCTGATTCATAAAATGGTTTAGAGGTTAATCATGAGGATAAATTTAGTGATTGTGTTTTTACGTGAGATTATATGTGATAAACTTGAGACCACATCATGAACACTATATTTGGTATGATGGGTTTGTTACAAGTTTCATGTTTGTAAATTTTGAAGAATGGTCACTATATGTTGTAATTGTTCATTGGTAGTGTAGAAATATCTAATATTGTTTAGAATTAGTGATGAAACATTGTACTAGAATTTGAATAATGTTTTCAGACATATTTTGGTGTAGTGAGATGAAAAATACATTGATCAGGTTGTTAGACCACTAGGTATGTGTTTAAGTAGGTAGTTCTAATATAGGGTATCACCAACGCTATGCATCATCCATTGTGAACTAAGGATTACTGTGGGGATCACAATAAGATGTATGATCAATTTTTAATAACATAACGGTTTAATGAGATGATCATATACCATCAAGTGGTTTTAGTGATTTAATGGAATTGTAGATCGGTTTCCAATGTATAGTTATCCTCTTGTTTGGGGTTGTGTTGTGGAATCTTGTTCGATTAGTTAATAATCGTCTGGAATCCCAAGTATAACAGGTTTTTTGGTTTAACAGACGATTAGTCTTTATGGGAATGATATGTTCTATAGTGAGGAAATTTTTTTACTTTATTTCTAGATGAGTTATGAAATTAAGGATGAATGTCATTTTATTTATGTTTTAGTGGATGGTTTGATTTCAGAAATGTGACTTTGAATGAGTTTACAAGATTTTGGTTTACCATGGGAGGTATTTTTGTGTAGGAATCATGTGTTGGGTGGTGAATTGTGAGTTTAAGTAAACATATTAATGAGAAAATGTGCCTCAAAATTCTAGAGAATATTAGAAATTTCCATTCACAATGAGAATGGATATATCATTCCATGAGAAATTCAACCAAGGGAGAACCACCACAACATGTTTACTCCATGGAGTAAACCCATGATTTAGACCATGAAAATTTCTATCATTTTAATAAAAAAAGGGCTAAATACATTTTTCATGAAATAGAAGTGTATGGAGAGTATCAGGGGCAGAACCCCACCCCTCTCAGTTATTCCCTTTATTTGGGACAATCTTCGGTATGATTAATCTATATTTATAGGTATTTTAACCCTACTCCTTATATGCTTGTTGTTTTTCATGATTGAAAAATTTTATTTAGAAATTCCATTTTAGGATTTGGACTCAATTCCACTTGAGTCTGTTTAAAATAACCATCCCCAATGAGGATAATTTTTGGCAGCGATAGAGAAGAACCTGAGATGACGTCTTCTAAAATGTCATTTTCTATTTCATATATGTAATATCTCTTTTTTTCAAGGTGTTTTGTACAAAAAAAATTATTTATAGTTCAATAAATCATTGTTTTTAATTAGATAATTCATGTTTCACTGTCCAATAGGTGCATCGTGATTGGGCCAAATATCATTTACAATGGTTTATACACTATGTGATGACCTGATATGATTTAAAAAATGTTACACATTTTAATAAATTGTTTAATTAATTATAAATTGATATAATTAATTATTTTTGTATGTTTTGGAATATGTTAGAGGCATGGGTGTTCGGACGATGGATGATGGACTTGAATGAGTCTAGGAACAGGTGTCGAGCTATGATTAAAATGAAACAATTCATGATATTTATGCAAGTGGTCCCTTGATTATTAAAATTTAGTAGTTGTATTTATTTGTTAAAATTTTCACGTGATATGAGTTTTCTTCTATATGTAAATATTACTAATTTAATATATATAATTTTTATAATTAAAAATATATTCCAATAATTAAAATAGGAAATTATCAATTGATACAATGAAACATGGACACTTTATTTATTTACTAGGATGGTGATGGTCTAGGGACTGATTAAAGATCATGCCTTGATACACAAACTCCCATTTTAGGGGTTGATTTGGTTTTGTAAGACTAGTGGACATTCTATTATGTTTCGTGTTGGGATATGAGTATTTATTTTCATAGTAAGACATAGTGGAAGATTGAGGTGTAGTAAATCCATTTAAACTATGACATGACCATGCAGTGATATTTCATCCATCAATGAGATGTGATTTCTTGAGTGCGTAGACCATGTGAATAATGATTTATTCGCTGGGTGTTTTTACTAACATAGAGTTTCCTAGAAAGGAAATGGTCCTATGTCCATATACCTTATGAGTTTTCCATAATAGGTAACTGATTCCTCCCTGAGACATTGATGATACTAGAAAACGTTATTCCATTCGAGTGATGGTTAATGAATTGATAATCATGTTCGAGATAGGAGGTCCCAATATTTTTTTCATGTTCCTAATTATTCCTATTTTTTCATACGAGGTTCCATTGTGATATGTTAACCCCAGGGAGAGAGTGTATACATGAAATGGTTAGTGATGATTATGAGTTTCATTTTATAATATGAATTATGTATTTGATTCTTATATGGATGTGAAGATTATAGTTCATGAACTTAAGAGGATGGGTTTTTATATGTGAAAAATTCTTAGGGAAATTGACATCTATAATGAGATGATGATATGAAGTCTTAAAAGATGGACATACTTCCTCTGAGAAGTATTTATATTCATGTGATTATAGGGATTTTCTCCTTGGTTCTGTCATTTGATCATACAACTATGGAATTCTTAGGATTACCTACAGGGAGTTAGTGATTGTACATGATGACTATAGAATGCATACGATTACCAAATGTGATTTATTAATATTATTCCATATGATTATAGAATAGTTAGTAATACATCATAGGGTTCATTAAATTCACCTTTGAAAATGGAATAGTCATGAAAAACTCATTGGGTTAAATAGTTAATCATGATCACTTGGAAATTAGTATTATTAACAAACATGGTTATTAAATTATTCATGATGACTATAAAATACACAAGATTACCTCCTGGGGTTCATTGATGACCCGTTATAACTATTGATATCCTTGTATTTCCTCATAGGGATTGTTTTGAATCCTAATATCATACAATGTCTTGAACATGATCATGGGATCCAACCATTTTGGATGACACTATATGTTTTCCTTGGGGTACTATGTCAGTTAATTTATTTATAAATACAAATATATGTTTATCATCCTGATATTAGCTTGAAAATTATGTTATTTTTTTAGAGACAAATAGAAAGCAGCCAAAAATGGTTTGGGTCAATCCATGATTTCATATAAGTAATCAAGGATCGATAGTTTTTTATTTATTCTTACCTCTAAAAGATTATTTACATTATGATTATAAGTATATCACATGTTAACACTATATTTACTGGTTATATATTAGACTGTGTTGTAGGATTCTTATTGATTTATAGAAATACTCTGCTTGGGTGGCCATTAATATTGGATACCCATGTAGACCACACATGTTATATGTTAATGTTGGGTAGAGGCTTTGAGTTTAATGATTATGTCATATAACTCATTTGGGTTATAGATATCATGATGGGATGTCACTCATTGATGGTAGCAGAGTCACCTTTTGTTTATTTTATTTTATTTATTATTTAATATGTGGTAATCTCGGTTGGCTTCTAGTGAGATTGTATGGCTATCTGAATCAACATCATTATATTATAGATGGTTGTGATTATTTTCATTGTATACTATTATTTTTTATTAATATATTATGTTAGTTTTATTTTCATCTCTAATTCATACCCTGACACGGGGGTATAGTCTCCTCATATCACTTTAGTAGACACCAACTACTAGTAATCAACTTTTGGAATATTTGGATATGAAACTAATGTCATGTTGTGATTCTTTATGATCGAGAACTACATTGTGGGCATATACCAGGGGAAAGAAATTACATAGGCCACCATGATTCAATTATTTTCAGGACCCGATGTGAAAATAAGTACACTATAGAATCTGATCATACATACTTCGATTCCATACCAAAATCCACCTATTTTCCATAAATAATTCTACTAGAGAAATTTATTATCCATACCCAAATATTTAAGATAGGCATAATCAAAGACCATGGAAAATTACATGAAGGGGAAACATAAGGTCTTACATGAAAAACATAACCAACTATATTATAAATTATGGTAGGATTCATCATCCATGTATTCTTCTATTACATGACCCATCCCTCTCACCCAAGCTGGATGAATATAGTAACCCATTCCTACTCAAGGAAGAGACCATGATCCTAATAAAATAATAATCAATGAATATTCCTAGATCAATTTACGTTAGGACTAAAATCACAAATAAAATTTGATATTGTTCCATTTCACTCTTGGTGGGGCCAAGTCTTAGGATCGCATACCCTAATGGGTCCATCACCTATTAAAATAAAAAACACACTTCTATACCAATAATTATTTATCACAACTCATCACATAGATTTCCTACTAATCCACAGGTGTTAGTCACTCAATACCAATCACTACAACCTCATGAATGTATCATCTCTCCTGTCATGGAGTCCACTAGTTACCTCTGAACCATCAAAGATTATGGTAATAAATATAATCCCATACTCTCTAATCTTTTATGACATCACTACTCATAGACACCCTCTGATGTAGACCTAAGAGAAGAACCATATTTATCCTGAATCCTAATCAAATTTGGTCTTGTTATCGAGTGACCATCACAACCTATCACACATTAATTCTCTTGGAAGCCCAATTGAAAGTCTATAAAATTCCCAAGATCCACTCCTAGTCCCATCATAGATATCTAAAGGGATATCTCATAGAACACCTCTTATATTAATGATCACTTCATCACTAAAATTCTATTCCGAAGGACTCGAAAGAAGGAAATATTATTCATTCCCCAATCATCCTTAAATGCAGTGTCAACCTTCAGGAATGGTACATAAGAACATATCACCCATAATATCTAGGATAATGACTATATTTTAAACTAAAATACTCCTAGGTAAATCATCTTAGGTTATATGTGTTCCATGAACCATCCTGATACAAACTTAGGTCTCTCTCTATGTCAAATGACACCCTCATCCCTTGGAGACATATTCATCAAATAGTCAAAAATTACCCACGTGATATGTGGGATCATCTGAATTATTATAAGCTATACACAATCATATATCTTATATCAAATTCACTCTCATCCACTTCCTATTAAAAGAATCCCATGATTCCTACAATTACTCAATAAATCATTTATAACATAAATATGGGCTTTTTTGAAATGGACCACCACACTCTAAAACATAGTTACCATCCATGAAAATCACAAATCGCCCTCATAAAAACCCAAAGATGAATCATCATTGCTTATAGAAACACCAAATATTATATCTATCCATTATGACATAAATAATTTTTCATAAAAATTTGTAATTATCTATATAAATTAAAAATGCATAATAATCAGCTCAAAACTCACAATGTATCATTTTCATAACCAAAAAAAATGAAACCATTACCAAACACTATTGGACGTTCCTAGAAATACCACTGAAACTATCTTGGAAAAATTCATGCATAATGGATCCTAGTGAACATGAAATTTCACTGAATATAGGAAATAGAACAAATAAATTAGTATAATAATTTACCTCAACCAAAAGAATGAAATGAAACATGTGTTCATCATATTGAAACCTATTTAAACATTCACACATAAATTTCCCATAATTCTATATTATTTACACTATGATCTAGTTTAATTAATTGATAAAACCTATCCAAAATTGCACAGAAAATAGAGGGAAGTAATAAGAAGAAATAAAAAAGAAAGAGATAACATGTGTTGAATCCATTCTAGTGAGACAAGAATATTACATATCTATAACAAGAATGAATAATTGTTTGTGAAACCTCTTATCGAATGGAAATACAGGACATATTGTAAGGCCCCTACCCAACCTATGACTGTAGAATTGAGGAAACCTCCACAGTCTATCCCAACTTAGGTGCATCCCAACTATTGATATTCCATGTACTCCCTTGAGTACTTCCATGCTGTGAAGTGGCTCTAGGTTTTGGTGAAAAAACTAATATGAGGGGAAGGAACCCAACCCACCCCCCCCCCCCTCTATGTGGTGTGGACCCTAGGGGTGCTTCCATATGTCACCCAAATGCGGGAGGCCCTTAAAAATTATATATTATGAGCTATGGAAACATTATCTCTATTTTAACATCATTACAAAAAAATCCACTACAACTATGACATAGCCTCCATGTCCATGTGGTAAAAAGTCGTATTACCCTATGCAATACCATGGTGAATGTCTTCTCTAATCTCTTCATCTAAAAGGACAGTAAACCATTCTCATTTACATTCCCAAGAACATAAAAACTCATATGGTTCTCATTTTACATCAAAAATCATATCATACAGATGTCCAAATGCTCGAATTCTTGATCCAAATCCCAATTCATTGATTAACCATTTCCCCTATATCAAAATTTAATCATCCTCCAAAACAAAAAAAACCAAAATATATATATATAATTTCAAAAAACCCCACCATAATAATCTCCATCCATTTGGATCTATAATAGTTATATCACCATCAAAACTGAACTACATCATTTTTCAATTCACCAAGGACTCTTCACATTCTTTTTTGAAACACAACACATACTTCCACAGTGAAACTCACAACAACGATGTAAAATATTCAATATAAGTAGGGCCAATAACTCTCCACCAAAATTAAAACTACAACATATCTCACCTTTAGACATCAATTCGGAGTAGAAATTGTCTCTTCATATGGTTTACCGCGATGCTCATGATTTTCCCACTAAAAGGCATCACATTAAGGTGAAAAATTGTGAATAATGGTTCTTCATACCATATAGATTTCCTAGAAAATTATATTATAGTGATATGATGAAATTTTAAATATAGTTTCATTTTAACATCTCATATTTTTACTTGTATTATTTTTAGAAATTATAGGGATTGATTTCAAGACCAGACATTGAGACAACATGTGATTCTGTGGCCTAGTATTCCCAAAACACTTTTTTTAAATAATAATCATTTAAAATAACACACATGTCATTTTCAAAAAAATTGAAATTACTCTTAAACGGGTACATAGATCTGAAATATGAGAGAACCATTCTATTTGAGATGGGGATTTTCACTATGCATGACATTAATTTTTTCAGTGTGAGACATCTGTAGAAAATGCCTCAGAGGACGTAATTGTAAAAAAAATATTTCTTATAAAAAAATTATTATGATACAGTGAAAATCCTTTGAATAAAGGATTTTTTAGAAATTATGTTTTGACCTTATAAAGATAGAATTTTTTTAGTGATGTGGAGAATGAACCATTGGATAATCCGTTGGTAGATGATGATGGATAGGTCAAATGAAACACCTCAGATCGACTATGACATAGTGATCGTTCTTCATCAGTGACCAATCCAAATCAAGCTATGAATTTTGTTAATTTTTATTTTCCATATTCTATATTTCCATTATAAATATGCGTCAATCCATGATTATTTTGGTCTATGGTTGGATCATTTCTGGATGGGTTATGATTATAGAGATTATTTTCGAAGTCTTCCATATTCTTCTATGTTTTTATTTATAATGAGAATGAATTGATTACAACACAAAAAAATTAATGGTTTGTTAATCAGGGTTTTCGAAGTCTTCCATATTCGCCTCTATGAGGGATTGATGAAAAGTATTAGAGGCATTTGATAATTATAAAATATCCATCCACATATCCCAATTAAAACTAAAATTATGTTGGGATCTGGAGGTGTGGGGGTGAATAAAAAATTATTAGTTAACCTATGGGGAAAAAAGGTGGGCTCAAATTTGTAACGTCTCGGATCTGGATGCCACAACAAGGGTGCCCTGAACCTGGTTGGTCACATGACCTCAAGCGCATTTCCCCAAATGTCAGAGGCTGCCGACTAGCAGTGAGGGCCTAGTTTTGAAAATGGGTAATATATGCCCTCATTTGTCAAAGTGTAAAGCAGTGGAAAAATATAATCAAACCAAAAAGTGGAAGTAGCAAAAAAAAATGCTGAATGGAAAATGGTACTGAATGCAAGGGATAACCAATAGTCATACATATTTGATGATGCAATATCTAATATTCTAAGAAAGAGGTCAAATAAAGATACACTGCAATCAAATACAATAAAGTACCAGGTACCAAATAGAACAAAGTAAAACAAAATCAGTGAAATAGAACTCAGAAACATCTCAAGCCTATGCTCGGTCCCATGCTCTCGTACTCCTCAGCAACAATAAAGTACCTGTGTAGGGACCCTTGACCTTATCAACACCTGCAACAATATAATATTTTCGGGGTGAAGACATGACCCAAACATGGTGTCAGTAATAAATCCGAGTAGACAACCACCAAAGACATGTGCCCGACTGTCAGTATAAATGTGGAATAGTAGTGTGGAATCGTAAAAAGGTAGAAAAATAGGAAGTACTCAAAAGTAACTATCCCTAACATTTACATTTCCATTTTAATAATATTTTTAACAATTCAATGTCATGAAATCACCATAGTGAATTTTCTAAGTAAACAGTGTCCTTAGACCAGAATACACTTACTCTCAGGTAAATAGAATCGAAACGTCAGGTGACTCCCCTCTGGAAAAAATAATATTGCTCTCAGGAGTATGAGATACCTCCCCTGGGCATGGATGTATTGTCCTCAGACATATGAGTATTTACCATCAGTCTAACCAACACTACCCTCAGGATAAACAAATCACTTCCCTTAGGCTAAACAAAATGTAGAAAATAAACCGGGTCGAGCCCAAATCATAAACAAGCAAAAAGTATATGTTTCCTCTCTAGAAAACTAAAAAACGCTATAATAACGGAATACCATTGGTGATCCTTGCCACCAGCTAAACTGGGGGAACTAACCAACAGGGTTTCCCTAGATCAATGCAACATTCCCAAATAGCAGTTCAAAAATTATTCATTAGATTACCTATACTGTTCTAGGCATGTTAGCAGTCAAGGCCTCATCCATAAAACACCCCAAATATGAGTTTTTAGCACAAAGGCACACCAAAACAACTCAAAACGTTGAAATAAATATCAAAACATCTACCTCAATCTCCCCTAATCGATATACACGAAAGGAGCCTCCCTAAGAGACTAAGAATAACATAGATATGACAAAAACAAATACTCGTTCAAACACAAATAACTTTCATTTGGGAAGAATTAGAAGGAACGAGACTAGAACTGGGAAGAAATAAGCTGTGTGGTTCAAACATGATCAACTGTGGAGAAATCTGATTCCTGTTGTGCGGTCAGGAGCTCCTCCAAGGATCGACCATCTCTCTCGGTGTCTAATACATACTCATTGCCTCCTCTGACGAAATAGGAGTCTAATGCCTGTTTTAAGAGAAAAAACATGACTACATGACATGTACTCTCAATTACATGGAGGGTAATTTCTTTTTAACTATTCCTCTAATGGATAATTTCCACCACCGCACTTTTCATCTATCGACTGATTACAAGACATGTATTACTAGGTACACGCCATGTAGTTTGTTTCTACAAACTGAATCGCCGACATGCCTACACGCCATGTGTTCTTTTCCCACACGACCAGAGTACTCGACGTGTATATGAAAGTACAAAGTGTGTAGTTTGTTTTTACTGACAAACCTATGCACCCTTCCTTCTCATCTCCCATAGATGATGTACACAGCTTGTGTACAAAAGTACATGGCATGTACCCATAGCTTTTGGATTTATCACCCATATACATTGGTTTCCCAAAAACACTTAAGGGAAAAAAGGAAATGAAGAAACTCGTACCTCAAGAATAATAACTGTGTTCTTAAAAAATTCCTCCCTTAAAGAAATCCATCCCCGGATTTCCCTTTCAAAAGTGGTGAAGATAAAGTTGTGATCAATTCTTGCCACTGAGTATGTATATCGGTCTCCTTCTCCTAGGTTTCGTCCTCCACTCAGCCATGCTATCATAGCACTCATACGAGAGGATCTGACCATCCTCAGAGAAACTTCGTGCTCATATCAACTATACGAATCAGATGATCTTAAAAGGATGCATCTACATAATGTTCAACCTCCTTGGGATGAAAAATGTGAGATGTGTCTGGATGATAACTGCACAACCTAGATACAGCGACGATGTCATGCATGGCCCAGTACCTCTGTGGTAACTATAACCGATAGGAAACCGTCCTAGCTTGCTCTAGAATCTCAAACAACCCTACATACCTTGGTGAAAGTATACCCTATCTCCGGATCCGCTTGTGTCCCAACCTCGGTGAAACACATTAAAAAACAAGATCCCCGACCACAAACTCCAAGGGTCGTCTGTAGTGATCAGCATATGATTTATGACGAGACTGTGGTGTAGCCATCTGCTTCCCAATCAACTGGACCTACTCTGAATTCTTCTGTGTGATCCATTATCCTAGTAAAGCTGCCTCACCTATCTCTAACCAGCACAAGGATGATCGGCATGACCTACCATATAAAGACTTGTAAGGTTCCATCTTAATAGTTTTCGGAAAACTATTATTGTAATCAAACTCGGATATTGGTATTTTCTTCTCCCAAGAGCCCCCGTAGTCTAGGATTCATGCACACAGCATGTCCTCCAGTACCTGTATCATACGCTCTGACTGACCACTAGTCTAAGGGTGGTACGTTCTTCTCAGAATCACCTATGTACCCAGTGTCCTCTAAAAACTCTGCAAGAAATGAGGTGTAAACTGAGCATCCCTATCTGAAAAAATAGAACGAGGGACCCCATGAAGACTTACTATCTATCAGATATATAAATTCCTGATCTCATCAACACGAAAGGTCTCCTTCATAGGAAAAAATTGATCTTCCTTCGTAAGTCTATCCACAATAACCCATAATGTATCATTGACTCGACATGACCTTTGCAACCCGGTCACAAAGTCCATCGCGATGTCATCCCATTTTCACTCCGGAATGGGTAACTGTTGTAATAGTCCGGCTGGCCTCTGATGCTCTGCCTTCACTTGTTATTATGTGAAACATCTCAGAACAAAACTAGCTACCTCTGTTATCATATCCGGCCACCAATACTGACGTCTCAAGTCACAATATATTTTGGTGACTCCAGGATGCACTACTCAAGCTGAAGCATGAAATTCATGCATTAATTATTGATTATATCCCCTGGAACCCACACTCATCCATGGATACATATTACCTCATCATCTCTTATCATCCAACTAGAAGGACGTTCCTCACTTTCCATTGACTCCCGTAGAACTAGGCCCTCTGAATCAGATAGATGTCTCATCCTCACTCTATCCAAGAGGGTAGAAGTCACTACTAAGGATGAAAGATAGGTTTTCCCTTGACTATCGTACACCTTCAAATGCATCTCATAGAACAAATCCATATGCTTACACTCACTACTGGCCTCTTTCACTTCTTGTATCATAGTTCTCTTGCTAAGAGCATCATCTACTGCATTACCTTTACCAGGGGTATAGGCAAGCTCAAAGTCGAAGGACTGAAGGTATTCAATCCACCTTCGTTGTCTCATGTTCATGTCACACTGGGTGAATATGTACTTGAGTCTTTTTTGGTCGATGAAAACCAAAAAATTCTCTCCCAAGAGATAATGTCTTCAACAGTGTAATGAATGAATAACTATAGCAAAATTGAGATAATGTGTTTGGTAATTACTCTCATGTGGGCCCAAATGCAGAGACCCGTACACCACTACGTGATCGCCCTACATCAACACTACTGCTAGACCAATACCTAATGCATCACAGAAAACTGTATAGCTCTTCCCATGCTCTGGTAGAATCAGGACCGGTGCTGATGTCAAACTTCCCTTCAACTCTTGAAAGGTTGTCTCACAATCTTCCTACCAAACGAACACCACCCCTTTCTTAGTCAAACCCATAAATGATGCTGCTAAGTTGGAAATTTCTTATATAAAGAGTCTACAGTAACTAGTCATCCCTAATAAATTCCATATTTCAAACACATTCCTAGGATTCTCCTAAGAAACTGCTACCCTCACCGTCTCTGGGTCTACCGCAACTCATGAATCTGAGATAATGTGACCCAGAAAGTGTATCTAGTCCATCAAAAAGTTGATCTTTGGGAGCTTAGCATATAATTGATGCTCTCTTTGTGTACTAAATATGATCTCAAAATGTGTAGCATAGTCGTGTCGAGTGTGAGAGTGCATCAACATATCATCCATGAAGACTACAACAAAAGAATCCACATAAGGGTGAACACACGATTCATCAGATCCCTGAAAACCGCTGGTGCGTTTGTGAGTCCGAACAACATGACCAAGTATTTCTATAGACCATACCTACTCCGGAAGGCTTTAAGAGGTATATCAGATTGTATAACATGAAATTGATGATATCCGAACCTCAATTAAATATTCAAGAAGACTCTTTCTCCTCGAAGTTGATCAAAAAGATCATAAATCCTCAGTATGGGTTATCAGTTCTTAACCGTTAACTGGTTCAGCTTTTGATAATCCATACAGAGTCTGAGTGTACAATCTTCCATCTTTGAGAAAAGGATAGGCGAAACCTAGGGAGAAGTACTGGGTAGGATAAAACCCTTTTCCTACAACTCCTCAAACTGCTTCTTGGGCTCCTGTAACTCTGGTGTAGCCATTGCATAAGGAGGAATGGACACCGGTGCTGCTCCTGGAACGAGCCCAATATGAAATTCCACCTCTCACTCTAGTGGAAAACCTGAAAAGTCATCTGGGAAGACATCCCTAAGATGATTAACCAATGGAGGGAAATTCTTCTGACAAGTTCCCTGGTCATCAAGATATAAACTCACAATCCGGGATTTCACTCCACCTCTACCATGATGCTCTGGTCCAGCTCGGCTTTCCTAGACATCCCATTCACCCTTATATAGAAACTCTCTGCCCTCTGGTGACATGAAACTCACCCTGAAACAATATAAATCTACAATAGTGTGAAAGGTTATCAACCAGCCCATCCCGATAATGACATCATAGCCTGTTATCTCTAAGACATAAAGGTTTCCTAGGAAGTGATCCCTACCAACCTCTATGGGGGAATCCTTAACCTGACACACACATGCTGTTCAAATTCCCAACAGAGTTTCAAGATTTATCATACTGGAAGAAGAAGAAACATAGATCCCAAGGATCTCCACAACAGGCATAGATATAAAGCAGTCTCTAGCACCAGTATCGAAAAGTAATGAAGATAAAACAGAAGCACTAGAATAGTACCTCTAACAGTTGAAGGTTCGGGATCCTTCTCTTGTTGGTTCTGTTACACTGCATATGCCTTCCTAGTGTCGCGACACTACGACACAACCTAGCTACTCTGAGATAATTGACATTGTTGTATATGATATCCTGGTGTCTGACCACCGTGGACAAGAACACCACCTTGGCATGAACGTCCTAATGCATTCCAATTCCCTAACTGGTAAGAAGTCGATGGTCCTTCTCCTGTACACGGAGTCTGCACAGAACCCCTCTCACTAGTCACTGGTGGAAACGAACTACCGAAACACTGAATATAACCCATCTTTCCGAAAGCACAACACTCCACTAGGTCACGTGGACACTATGGTCTCACGTGCCCCTCTTTACCACACCCGTATCACATGACATAGCCACCTGAAGAATATTTCTGGCTAGTACTTCCACCCTGAGAGAAATCCAAATGCCTCTTCCTCTTTCCAATAGAAATAGTACCAGAGACTAGTTCTTAATCGCCTTGGCCAACACCATTAGCTTCTTGGAGGTTCCACTCATTAATCAGTTCCAGGTTCACAATAGCATGCATTGTAGGCAACATGAAAATGTTCACTAATGCTCATACGTCATATCAAAGTCCATCATCAAAGATTCTAGAACTCAACGAATCATCACCCACCAGAATAGGTGCATAACGCTGATGCTCGGTGAAGCGAGCACTATAATCCATCACTGTCATGGCGCACTACTGCAGATTCATGAACTCTCGAGCTAGATCATCCCCCAGCATCTTGAGAAAGAAAAAATCATAGAAGGATGCTTAAAAATATTCCCATGCCATGTCTCGATGATGCTTAGTCCGGGTGGTAACATTCCACCATATCATGGTGGAATCACGGAGCATGTAGATAGCGATCTTGACCATCCTCCCCAGAGGCGTCTCCATGTACTCAAAAATCATCTACATATAGTTCAGCCAAGACTCTGCAGCCTGTGGTCCAACATCCCCTGAAAACGTAGGTGGATGCTGCTGCTGGAATAAACGTTTCAGCTCTGCCATAGATGAGGAGACCTGTGGTGTTCCCTGAAAGGTCTACATGAACCACATGATGCCTTCACGGAACTATGCATCTATGCCTCTGTCTAGTATAGCAATTGGTGCTACACCTGGCATCGATGGGGGATTCACTCTTATCTCGTGGCCTACCTTCTCTGGAGTATAATCGTCACATCTTTCTTGGTAAACAACTCGTGATTGTCTCGATGGCATGACTCTACAAGATCAACACACACCTTATTTTAATTTACTGTATTGTCTCTTTTGTAAGTTTATGTGTGCCGAAGAAAAAGAGAATGAAAACAAAAGAACATGGAAAAAGAGACTACACAACATGTATAAAGTCCACACGGTGTTTACCGTTATGTCCTTACATGGTCATGTTCTTATGTCGGTCTGTGCGTGTCTCAATCCCAGATACACGGCATGTTACACTCGCACACGGTGTGTACACCACCCTACTCTCCAAGCCACACGACCAAATCAACATGGTCTCTTATCGGTCATGACTACACGTGGTGTCCCATAGGTACACAGTGTGTACTAGTCAAGCTTCATCGGCCTGTGTTGTTAGTGACACAACCTGTTTTCCCAGGTTAAACTACACGGCATGTTCCAGATAAACATGGTGTGTACTACAAAGCCCTAAACTACCCTTTTTGTTAGTGACATGGCCGGATACTCAGCTGACACCACACGGCTTGTTCCAGAAGGACACGATGTTTACTAAAAAGACAACACCAATATGTGTTGTTAGTGACACGGTCGGATACCGGGGTTAGACTACACGATGTGTTCAGCTGGCACATAGCGTGCGCTCGCAAGAAAAACTTTTCCTCATCCCGTGTCTCTGCCCACACGGCCTATGACATGGTTAGAAACTACACGACATGTACATAAGGTACACGGTGTCTACTTAGAAAATTTCATTTTCTTCCTGAACAGAAGAGGACAAGGTGTGTGTTCATAGAACCACACGCCGTGTTGTCTGGGTTTCCAGACTGTAGCCCCCAGAAACTACTCTGGATCCCCTTTTTCTTTAATTCCAAGCATATGTAAGCCAAATTATGATCCATGTGGGTCCATACTCCCGAAAAAACAAATTTTAGAAACTAAAATTTCACATTATAGTATAAAACGCATCAAAACATTGGATCATGATCTGCCAAAATCCTGTCCAAGAGAGCCGATACTTCTCAGGAACCAATGTTTGGTGTTCAATCTATCAAACCTCACACAACAATACCCTATCAAATAGAAGGTATTTTACCAAATCATCTATCACAATAGAATGCTTTTTCTAGTACAACATCTATCACAACAACATGCAAATTATAATGTACCTACATGGCATGGAAACTATGCATGACTTGTGATTCTACCATGTTCCTAAATGATGCACGAGATGACATACCCTCATCTCATCAGGTTGAAACAAAATAGAACCCCAGTATATAAAAATATAAAGAGCACATCACAAGTGCATCACCCAATGGTGAAAATCAAATCATCTATAAATTTCAAAACCAAAAATATTTCAATTAAATGAGGTAGATTGACTTTTCCCATAACAAGGGTTAGATACTACAGGGTATAAATTATTAACAAATACCAATTCCATCTTATCCCTAACTATATGCTCCAAACTGTATTTCAAAGAAGAAGAAACACCTTTGATTCCACTTTTTAACATCCTGGATCTGGATGCCACACCACGGTTTCCCCGAACCTGGTTGGTCACATGACCCCAAGTGCATCTACCCAAACGCCGGAGGCTGCCGACTAGTAGCGAGGGCCCAGGTCAGATAGTGGGGAAACTATGCCCTCATTTGTCAAAGTATAACAGAGTGGAAAAATATAAACAATACAAAAATTAGAAGTATAAAACAATATAAAGCTTAAATGAAAACGATATTGAAGCCAAGGGATAACCAATAGTCATACATATATGATGATGCAATATTTCATATTTTAAAAAAGTAGTCAAAGTAAGATACTCTGCAATCAAATGCAATATAGTACCAGGTACCAAGTATAGCAAAGCAAAAATAAAGTATTGAAACAAAACATAGCAGCATTGCTGGCCTATGCTCAGTCCCATGTTCTCCTACTCCTCAGCAACAATCAAGTACCTGTGTAGGGACACTTTCCCTTATCAACACCTGCAACAATATAATCTATTTGGGATGAAGACATTAACCAAACAATGTGGGATAAATAAACCCTAGTAGGCAACCACCAAAGGCCCATGCCCAACTATCAGTGTAAATGTGCAACATCAGTTTTCAATTGTAAAAATGTTGTAAACTAGGAAGTACTCACAAGTAACTACCCCTAACAATTACATTACCATTTTAATAATTTTTTTAACAATTCAATGTAAGGAAATCACTATAGTGATTGTTCTAAGTAAACAGTTTCCACAGACATGAAAACTCTAAACCTCAGATAAATAGAATTGAATCCCTCAGGTGGCTGCCCTCAGGAAAAATGAATATTTTCCCTAAGGTGTACGAGATACTACCATTGGGCACAAAAGTACTGTCCTCAGACATACGAAATGTTAAATTAATGCTAACCAACACTACCCTCACTCTAAAAAAATCACTTCCATCAGGATAAAGAAAATATAGACAAGTAATCAGGCCAAGCTCAAAGCATAAACAAGAAATACGTATATGATTACTCTCGAGAAAACTCAAAACATTATATAATCCTGGCATACCATTGGGTATCCTGGACAATGGCTAAATAGGGGGAACACACTCATTGGGTGGACATGGATCAATGAAATATTCCCAAAACGCTATTGAAAAATTATCTATTAGATTACCTTTTTATTTCTAGGAATTTTAACAATCAAGGCCTAGGCCATACGACACCCCAAACATGAGTTTATAGCGAAATGGTCCAAAAAAACAACTAAATAGTTGGAAATAAAAATTAGACCGCTACCTCAATCTCCCTCGATCTATATACGCGAAAGGTTCCTCCCTAAACGACCATGAACGTCATAGATCTTAGAAAAATACTCGTTCAAACCCAAATAACTTCCCTTAGAGAAAGAATTGGAAGTAACGAGTCCAGGAGAGGGAAGAACATTCCAGCACAGTTCAAACGTGATTGACAGCAATGGAATTTGATTCCCGGTGTGCGGTTGGGAGCTCCTCCAAGGTTTGACTGTCTCTTCCAGTGTCCAAGAAAAGCTCAACAGATCCTCTACCGAAATAGGAGGCTACTTCCTATTTTAAGTGAAAAAAATGTCTACATAACATGTAATCTCAAGTACATGGCTTTTACTTTCTTTTTAATTGTTCCTCTGACAGCTACTTTCCACCACCGCACTGATCATCTCTCGACTGATTACATGTCGTGTATTACAAAGTACATGGTGTGTAGTCAGTTTCAACTACTTGAATCGATGACATGCCTACATGAACTGTGTTCTTGTCCCACATGGCCAAAGTGCACCACATGTATATGAATGTACAAGTCTTGTAGTTTTTTACTGACAAACCTAGGCACCTTTCCTTTTTATCTCCCACATATAATGTACATGGATTGTGTACAAAAGTACATGGCGTGGACCCATAAATTTGGTATTTTTCCCCCACATCCATTGTTTTCTCAAAAACACATAAGGAAAAAGGAAAAGATGTAACTCGTACCTCAAGAATAGGAACTGAGTTCTTACAATCTTGAACTATTTCCATATTATCTATGGTGTAAGGATCTTACATGGCCTCTAAGTATGGCATAGATCCATTCCTCATGGTGTATCCAACATTAGTGGTAGTCCTACCCTTCCTAAAGAGTATCCACCATGGTTTGTCACCTTAGTGTTGTAACATTGCCTCCCTTAACATGAAGAAGATATTTGAATGACCCCTAGTGTGAGGAATAGCCACCCATAAGGGGATAAGGTGGAAAACCCTAAAGGCCTTCCCCTTGTAGTGTTTTGCACAAGGGTGAATTCATATGGGACCCACCTATTATATCCCCCCTCCATACATAGAACAACTATGCTGTGGCTTGACTACCTACCTAATAATGCTAACAAAACCCAACACTCCCTATGGTGTTGTATCCCCCTTAACCACTAACCACCATGTTTCAACACCCAAGGATCCACTATGTTGGATTTTAGAGATGAAGTTATAACTATTGGGCATACCATAATTTCTCTACCACTTATCTGAGCACCCAAATGCATATCCATGTCTTCTTCCATGTTGATAAACATCTCACAGATATGTTGAGACACTCGGCTTCCTGATCCACATAAAAATTCATGATAATTCCCCTACTCCAATATCAATATTTAAACATCTCCAAAGCTTTAACTACATAGGAATATTCAAGGATGTATAATTAATTCATGGGTTATTTAAATTAATTATTGTTTTATTGAAATATAAATTATTATTAATAGTTATAGTTGATAAATATAATGTTCTGTGTAATCTTCTCTAATATTACCTTTATTCATTCTCATTATTTTTATAAATAATTCATTGAAAAAATTAGTTTATTTATTATGTGATTATAATATTATACTATATTCAAAAATATTATTCAAAATTAATATATTTAAATGGGGTTTATATAATTTAAGTTCCAATCATGGTTTTTATCTTTATAGCCCTTAATGAGTTTTATATAGTCATCCAACATTTTCTATAAAAATATTTTGGGTTAATATTCTTGTTGGAATGATAATGAATCCATGTTTTTGTTATAAGGTTGTATATATGAAAGAAATAATATTATCAATTAATTATTTTTTTAGTGGGAAAATATTTTTTTAGAAATTGAGTAATAATTTGTATATGTGATTTTCCTAAATATATAAATCACTAATCATAATATGTATTAGGAATTAAATAAACTTAATATTTTTAATAAATGTCGTTTTTATTGTATGGATGAGTTTTGTTCCCCCATGGTGTAGGTCGAGTGGTTCACCAGTTGAGCCATCTCACTGTCTGGGGGAACATGCTTAGGGTTGAGTCCCACAAGACTCGGATGCTGTGAATATTATACACAAGATGATTCAAATTTTTTTCTTTGAATAGGAACGTGTAGTGAATGCTTGCTTGGTGGATCCCTTAATGGGCCCATGTGTGTTACCCTTTCACACGTTTTTCCAACGAGCCTATTCCCATGTGGTAGAAGCTCATGCTTGGAATCAAAAAGTCCCAATTTCAAATAAGGGTAGGGGATGAATTCATGAGTATTATAGAAGAACTGTAGTGGGTCTATAGAAGTACTGTAGCAGGAGAGGTATTGTAGTATCAGTGTCACTGTTTCAGTGATGCAAGAGTAGCATAAGTTGTAGAGGCGGCAGTACTATAGCAGGTACTATAGAAGCCTGGGTACTACAGTTGTATTATTCACCGAAGGGTCCTTTGGGTCAAATAATGGGATTTCAAGCCTTGTATTCAAGCCGGTTGTCCTTGGGAATTCAGGTTATATAATGGGTATCCTTTTACCATGACAAAATGAGGACTTTTCTTTGATAATAAAATGGGAATTCGGCCCCAACCTTTAAAAATAATTTATTATATGTTTTTGTTTTTATAGTCTTAGAAGATAGAATTGACATATGATGTGATCATATTTACCAATGCACGTTACTCATTCATATTAAATTTCTCCATGGATTATGATTATTATCTCAGGATTTTTTTTCCTTATTCAAGGGTACATACTATAATTTCATAATCATCATTTTAATTATTTTATTTCTTGATATATAATTATTCTATCTCATTATCACTTCCAATAATTTCATATTTTTATTGAATAAATCATTCCATTTATTTATTGATCATGTCTCTCACGTGTTTATTATTTTATTACAACTTTTATATTATACAATTGATAAAACATCACAACTTTCTAACCATTTATGCTCATTATTTTCTATAGTTTCATAGTTTAACCATGTTATTGTAGTTGTTAAAATTATTATTAAGAAATTATATGGAATCAATAATTAATTATTTGACTAAATTATATAGTATAAATTAATTATTAAATTTTTAGAACGATCTCAAGGAACCTAATATTGTGTTTCTTAGAGTTGGTTATAGTTCATTCAATATATAAAGAAATATGTATGACATGAGAAATATGCGATTGTTTGGTTCCGAATCATTTCAATAAAGATACACCAACTACATAACAAAATTCAATGAGTAAAACTACTATTGTATTAATCATAAATCAATGCATAATATTCAAAATATATATTAACAATGATATAAAATATAAGTAATTATACAAATGTTTTTAGATAAAACAATTCCTATATAAATTAGTATTTTTACTTCCTTTAAGTATATTTATCTTAATAATATCCTCCAACTGAATAACATCAATTTTAAACCCCATGATAAATCTTTATAATGATTATGGTAAACAAGAACATAGCTATTAGACAAATTTAGTGACTTATTACATCATTTCATATAGTCCACATTGAATAACATAATCAATATAGTAATTTTATACCTAGTCTCTCAATATTAAATAAACAACTAGAAATTTTTTATATGAAAAATATTTTATAGGAACTATTGCCTTTATTATATAGAAGAGTAAAAATAGAAAATATTTTAAAAAAATTAATATATCATACTATATACATCTTTTTTCTACCCATGAATATATAATGTATGGTTGTTCTAGTACACCAAACCTAACAATCTCCCATTTTCACTGGAGTGAATTTTGAACTATTATATTTGTTAATTATCATATGATACTAATTATTCTATATATTTTATGAATTTACTAATGGGTCCAAAAAAATATTTTTATGGAAAATCAAGTAATATAAACACCATTTTTCTAAGTAGATCCCTTTATGTGATGATCCTTTTAAATTATATAGTTTATTTGTAGTTATGACATGGGTGATTTAGAAAGAAGCACTCTTTTACTATTATAACACCAACATATGATATGATTTAAATTTATTGGAAATATATCAATCTCGGAGAAGATATATCAAATTTAGAAAACTTTTTTTACTAAATCAAAAGATACAATGTACCCCTATCTTATATAATTGAAGACATACAGTTATATTGAGGTCAACACTCTCAAAAACGATAAAAATTTTATTAGAGAAATTTTATCTATTTAGATATTGTAATATCACTTTATTCATAGATCTATATCCTCTCCATAATCCTATATAATATAATTTCTAATCATATTGATTTGTTTAAATACCAACTATTGTAGTTGTCAAATAATTTTATTAATATGATTATGTTTTTAACATAGCATAGTTTGTCTTATATATGTAATCAATAAAGTGAAAAGGATCTTTTTTATCCTATATTTCACTTCATGGATATAAATACACATTTTTGCAAAATATTAGTTCTATGGAAACTATGAAAAAATAAATTCTTTATTTATTTTATCTTATTGTTATTCTCATCATTTAAATGTATTTAGATTTAATTATCTTATGAATCCTAAAATATTAATTTCCATATATATTGATCCCTAGAATATAGTATTCTTTTTTAAGTCCTTCATGGATATAATTTATCCAACAAAATAATTTTTATTAGAAAGATTAGAGTCTTTTAGCAATATAACATAAGGGAAAAAATGGATTTCCAAGTATCATTTAATATAAATAATTTTAAAATAAATTTTTAATGAAAACAAATTCTCTTAAGAAATCATGTAAATTAACATTTCATGATATTGATATATTCTTTAATCAATAAATAGGTCTAAAGATCTTTTATTCTTAGTTGGATTCCTTTTATGTATAAAACAATTTTGGTTATTTTATATATATATCATTATGAAATTCCACATTATGAATAAATTTATAGAATACATATTACATAAAAATATAATATTGAGAATACACTGGAGAATTTATAATTTCAAATGTTAAATGGTTTATTCATATCCTATATAATAATTTTTCTTGGAAAATATAATAACCATTCTCACTTTAAAGGTAATAACTTTACCTTTTATTTAATTTTTTTTACTATTTACTACATGCCTGTATGTTATGAAATCATCCTTGTGAGTGAATAAAATTAAATCATTCATTATTAGTAGAATAACTTATCAATTTGTTTTTCTATCTTCCTTAATTTTCCAAGATAGTATTTATTTATCCAGATTTTTTCCTTCCCTATGTTTTGTGAGCCTTAACTTTATCAATTGATATCATTTTCCCATGATTTCCTTTATATTTGTTACCAATTAAATAAATATATTCTATCTCTTTAATAATTAATTTGTATAGAAATATATTTTTGTTAATTTTGGATAATTTAAAAGATGCATTTTTAATTTCATCAAACAATTCTTTTTCTAGGATTATCCTTAAAAACGTTTAGTTCCCTATAAATGAATATAAGATAATGAGGATTTATTCCCATACCACAAATCAAATAGAATTAATTTAATTTCGTTATATGGAAAAAAAATATGTTTTAGTGATATTACATGTAATTTATATCCCAAAAAATATATTGGATTTTTTACATGACTCATCATTTATATAACCATGTATAAAAAGATGTATTCTCTCCATCGACTATAAGCATTTAAATGAGGTATATATGGATGTGTAATTTTGAACAATACACAACAATGAATCAAATTATCATTCAATACTTTTCTAATATTTTATCTATAATAAATATATTATCATTTACTTATCATTTTACCAAGACAATTATATAAATTATTTTTATATTTGAAAAACTAATTAAATGAATCAAACATATACCTCTTCAAGAATACAGTTTCACATCTTATAAATTCAATATTAAATGTGATAAGGTGCCAATACACCCCGTTTTCTTCTATAAGATATAATCCGCACACATTTTTTTGACCAGTATAGAAAGATTTATGAAACTTTTACTTTTAACATTAATCAGGGACTTTTTCATTTTTCCTTATAAACTAGCATTGAATTCCTCACAAAATTGAATATCTAAAGAGCATAAATACCCTTTAGGATATAAATTCATTAAAATAATTCAGTTTAATTGACCGTGCCATTAATTTGAAACTTGGAATAATAAGAGTCATTCGAATTTTAATTTTAATTTATCACCAACTATTAATTTTATGTTTCATGTATGTATTAGAATAATTCTAATGAGACTTAACTTAATCTATTTTAACATTATAAAATAATAAATATTCTTTATATAAACTATATTTTATAATATTTTGTGTCTCAAAAGTGAAAAAAAATTATATTCATGGTTATAATACTAAAATAATAATATCCATCTAAAAAAATTGTTACTCTATTAAGGAATCAGAGATGGTATTATTCTGTAACCTATATCACAATAAAAATTATTTTAGCTGGTGGAAGATCGAACTCACCTCTTTTAATATTTTATAATATTTTTTTGGTTCATTCATATTAATAAAAATATATAAACAATCATATATATCCTATAAATAAATATAAATAAATTAAGATATTATACTTAATAAAAAAACATACACAGATATCCCCTTTGAATATATTTTATGGGATTTTAATTCTTCTTCTAATAGAGTTTCCTTATATATGTAGACAACTATATAATAATTTTCCCCCTAAAAAATATCTTTTTTAATAATTATGTTCTAGATTAACATTTTTTTCAACATTAACTAGGTATTTTCACCTACACCATATTACTATTCACCAAATGTATTGATGACCTACCTGTATTCATGTCTTTAACATCTTAAAAAATCATAGTTAAATTGTTAGTGTGTGATATTTATATATTGTTCAAGTTATAATTAATAAATTAACATGAGGATATTGGTAGTATTAATGAAAATATTATATTAGTGTATATTCCCTTATCAATGTTGATTCTATGTTTATCTTATTGATCAATGTACCAATTAAACTTTAGGAAATGGGGAACCAAAATAGATTAATTATCCTAATTTCATTTAAAAATTGACGTAGACATATTATTCATTTATTTCATATAATTATCCAAATATTGATCATAATGTTTATGAAATAGGGTTTACATATCATTATCCTAAAATATATTTTATTTTAAATTAATAATTAATTATACCATAATGCATAGGAAATCCAATGAATAAACCATGTACCTTTTATAGGATTCATTATCTTCATTTATATCTCTTTTATTTGGCTCATTATGTAGAGTGATTCAACGACATATGATTTTGACTTTTTATAGTACTATTCAAAAACACCAATACAACTCCAATTTTTCTAAAATATTTAATTTCTCCATAATAGTTTAGAATTCTTTTTTTTGTGAAATTAAATTACGACTATAATAAATTTGTATATAATCTTGAATATCTTTTAATTCAATTATTGAAAAAATAACAATTCATTTGTTCAAATCCCAACATTCCTTACTATTGGATTATAAATATCTTGAAAAATAATTATTATCAGAATAATCCATATTTCCGTTTTCATTATAAAAAATATGTCCTTGATACCAATAAAAGTGATTTTGGAAGGATTTAATCATTATTAAAAAATTAACATGTAGCTCCAAAGAATCCATGGTGATCGGGGTGAAGAGTCTTGGAGTTTTAAGGGCCTGATAAAGTTAATTTAATGGGTGTTGTATGAGTTAATATTAATTGAGTCATGTTCAATTTTTTTTAATATTTTCATTATGATTTTTAGAGCACTCAAAATAGAATTATATCAATTGTATTATTATTAGATAACTTCAAAATTTGAATATTACAATGATTCTTTTATAAAGATAATTATTTAATTGGGAACTATGATACATTCGTGATATATTCATCGAATAAATTATTATGGATGAGGTTGTATCAAATTAGTGCTGATTCAAATGAAAAATAACAAAGGAATAAATCAATGTTCATGCCATAGTTACCTAATTAACATGACATAGTGGGCCTACACAAAGTAGATTCTGAAAAAATTATGTGGAAGTGAACATTTAGATGTCATGGTCTCTTTAATTTTACATGGTAATGTATTGGGTGAACCAAAATATTCTTGAATACTCCCTCTTACTGTAAGTAAAAATTATGAGTCAGTTTGGTTGAGAGTTTCCATTATTCTTGAAAAATATAGGTATAATACTGGGGAGTTTTCATCGGGACATAAGTTGATAATGAGCATAAAAATTAGATAATAGAATAATAAATCTATGCGAACCATTTAAAAGGATTAAAATCCCCCATCACTAGTCATTGTGAGTTCATACTAAATAAAAAGAAATATTTGGCCATATTTATTAGATATAGTTTAGATAGACTAGACTATTTCCTTGTATATACTGATATACAAGGGAAAATTTATGTATATAAATAAATGGTGTGCTATACATATCATGGTATAATGAAAAATTGATACACTTTACCAATATTTTTAAATAGAATTTAAAATTTGATTAGGACCTATCTATGGAGGATAATGAATGTGTTCAAATGATTCAAATATGGGGAAATATTTGAATGGTAGCTTATGGTTGATCAAAAAATTGATTCAAATTTAGATCATTCTTATAATTATTTTTAAAGACCATCTGGAAATTTATTATATGTTATTTTTCTGTATTATGATATATATGAGTAAATGTGATCAAACCTTCTTGATAAATATAATTATCCACAAGATAAAGAGAATTCATGAACCTCAAAAAAATTCTTTCCATACTAATTTTATCTCCACTAATATCACATAATTCCTTATTTTTATCATGATTATAATCACATATCAATGATTTTTTCTTAATAATTTATGTTTCATCACCCATTAATCCCACCCCAGATAGAGGCAGTGCATTGTCAATCAAGACTATAATTTTGTATCATATTATATTAAAGTGGATCAAGGTATTCCAATGGATCTATTTTTTTTACTGTTAAAATATTATTTATCAACAATTTATGGAAAAAATAAATTTCATCAACAATGCAACATTTCCATTTCTCTAAAGGATCTGATTAAATATATGTAAGGATGTGACAGTTCTATATCTTTTATTTATTTTATTTTATAATATTAATATCACTGAGATTGGACTACATATTTCAAAAGATTTAAAAACCTATATATTTCATTTAAAAAGAATATTGGATTTAGTGAGAGATAATATAACTTATGACACCCATCCCTCATATAGAGAGATATGATAGTAGTTATGGGTTTATTGTAAGTGAGTTGAATTTGGAAAAAAATACATGATATCCAAGAAGGATATATTTTAAAGAGTTATGTTTAAGAACATGTCATGATCAATTTGATGATATATTAATGGGTGAATATAAGTAGGTGGATATGATATTTTTTTTAAATGATTCAAGGATATAGTTATATTCTTTAAAAAACTATAGATGTAAATAAATTGATGTGAGTTCTCTCAAATAAGGTTAATGTATAAAATGTTACCTATGAAAATGAACTATTGGAGGAGTGTAATGTAAATAATATCAATAATATATTTGCATCATTTGATATGGAGTGAGGATGACCTTAATAAATAAATTATAATCAGAAAATGAGACTACATTCAATATTTATTAATGTTTATAAAACCGTAAATCAAAGAGGTGCCATTAGAAAAACATTTGATGATGAGGATGATGCTATGAAATTTTATGAGTTTATTTCATTACTTTTAAAATTCATGGTATTAGTATATTGTAAATATATTGTTAATATTACATTTATTAGATTATATTACGGAAATATCATATAATTTTCAGTTTGTTTCTTAAAGATAAATCATGAAGAGGAAGTGGGTTATTAACGAAAATATACATATAGGGGAATAAAAATGGAATCTGGTCATAGTAGTGGAATGTAATTTATTGTAAAATGAAATATTAACACAATAAAGAAGTAAAAAACTTCAATCAATAGATTATCCTATATATTTTTATGATTAAAGAAAAAGTAATGTTTCGAGATGAATAATGATGGTCCTATACCTTTAAAAGATAAACAAAAGTCATCAAATAATCTATTTAGAAAATAAAAAAGTGATAGTGGATAGGATAAAAGATAAGAGTAATAGATAAATGAATTTCAACTAAAGATGGAGAACGTGAGTGCTTGAAATAAAAAATATATTGAAATAGAAAATAAAGTATAAAAATTTGAAATTTATACACTATGAATAAATCAAAATATAAAATTATTTACGATTGAAAATTTTATTTATCATGAATGATTGATGATCCCAATAAAATTATTTAAGTGGGTGATAATATTCTAGAATATATAATGAAAAAATAATAAAAATGAAAATGTGAAGAGACTTGAGGAAAATTTTAGTTGATGTTAAAAATTTAATGAAATATTTCTAGCAAGTGAAGTTCAATATTTACTTAAATAACATTTGAAAATCATTAAAATAGATAATGTTGTTAATGATACTAGTTATCATGTTTATTTTTTATAGTGGAAATATTTATAATATTGGAATCCCAATTTTATATTCAAATGGGGGAATTACTGATACGATAGAGTTGAAATGAAATAAATCACATAAAAAAATAAAAAATTTAAATAGAAATTTATGGTTCTTAATGTTAACAAAAAAATATGATTTAAGGATGATATAGGACATAGAATAATATAATGTAAATTTCATGATAAATATGTATAATTATAAACAAAATGAAATTTGATGAAAGAAGAAAATTCAAATTTGATGGAAAATAAACAAGTTGATTTTGATTAATAATATTTCTAACTAACATAATTCTTTTAATGAAATATATGTATTTTTTTATTTTATAGAAAAAATATGTGTGTTGGTATAATTTATCACACCTAAAAACATTGTGACTCTATAAATTGAAGTTGAGTTAACATGGTCTTCTGAGAATCTTGTTGATATAACATCCAAATGTGGGGGGGGGGGGATTGCATAATATTTTTGTTTCTGATAATGTAAAATATGGGCTTTTTTAACCTAGAAATATTTACAACATGTGACTTATAATACTACAATAGTAATTAAATAAAAATAATTACTCAAAATTCAATATGAATAGAAATCTATGAAATTATTTTTTATTTGAGATAACATGTGTAACTGTTATGTTTTAAATTTTAATTATTTTTCATCCAATTTTATAATTAAGGGGTTTGCGACAAAAATTTATAATTTTTAATGGGTTTTAATCTATTTTATTCTTAAGTAATAGTTATAAATAATTTTTATATATTTCATTGAAAACTATAAAAAATACTAAAATTCATTAACAATTCTATTTTTCAATTCTGAAAAATTATTTTTAGAATTTTATAGGGTTATCTATAAACTTGTGAAAAATAGATTGTTTGTTTAGATGATCCGCACTATTTTCCCATTGAAAAAACAATTGTTTGACCTAACCTATATTGGGTGTGGGGTTTTAATGAGTGGATCCTTTTTGGTTAATTTTTGATTATTAAAAACATTAGACCAAATCTTTAATTATTCTTAGATTCTCTTATATTTTGAAACATCCTCCTCTCCCCTCAAATTTCCTAGTCTAACCACACTGGATCCCATGGATTTTTTACTACTCAATTTATTTTGATTTTCCATTCCCTTCTTCTTTCATGTAGTTTCAAATGTATTTATTGTTCCTCATCCATTTTTTTAATTCCCCTTCACCCCATTTTCCATTTCTCCTATGTTTATCTCTTTTATAAGTACTATAATTCTATATGAATATTTACTTACAGCTATAGGTTATATCTAACGTTGTATTTTAGTTACTCAGGATACATTATCCATGGTTATTTCTTATTTCATTTTATATTATTGTTATAAGCGCATTAAAACATTATTCGGCTGACTTCAATTAGTTGTTTCTATGAAATTCCATTATTTTTTTCAATTCAAAAAGTTTTTGATTATTCTAAATTAAAATTTTATAAAACTATACACTAATATGATATTTATGTTTTTTTAAATTCATTTGATCATTTTTACTCATAACATATAAGTTATTCCTTACGATGTTCAAGTATCTATTTTCAAAAAAAATAAAATAATTTTTAGAAATTATTATGAGTCTTGTTTGATGATTTGAATTGAAGTTATAACAATTAACTACCATTTTTTTCAAATTATCAGAAACCATTTTTTGAAAGATGATATTAAATGGGGAAAGGGGATTTTGTTTCAAATAGACTTATAAAGTGTATTTGGATATCAAATGAATGTAAATATGAAATGAAATGGAGTTCTGAGTTTAATTTTTTAAATTGGTATTTTTAACATTATTATGTGGCCATGTTATTGCATGTGAGGACCTCATTGATTTCCACTGTCATTAATAACATATTTATAGGTTTTTATTTATTTCATGATAATTATATGATCTTAAAGTAGATGTTTATTGTTATTTTATTTTATGTTAGAGTTATTTATTATATACTATTTATTGATATATATATATATCCTTGAATTAATTATTGGCTCACATCCACATTGGACTAGTCTGGGGAACCTGGTTAGCTTTGTGCGAGACCTTAATTTATGATACACAACCCCACTATATTTCAATAAGGTGGTATATTCATTTATTATGGATGCATTGTAGAATAGAGGTTGGACCATTTTTCATGTACTATTAGAGTCATATCACATTAACTCATAAGAATATCACTATTCCACTTATCTAAATATTGGTGGTTTATGTATGGGATTTTATTACTTCATATGTTTGTTTATGAGGCACATCTTCTTTGTGAGACTATTAAAATTTTTTCACTTTAGTGTATTACCTTGATAAATTGGTGTCTTATATTATTATTTTTCATTCATTTTAGTTCATTATTAATATTAAATATCATAAAAAATTAATTTATAAAGGGTTTTTCAAATAAAATATAAAAATTTATCTTAATTTCTACGATTTCAAGAATGGTTCTTCAAATTTTTTTAATGGGGTTTTAATAGGTCTTTTCTTATTCTATAGGTAGCCCCATTAATAATTTTAAAAAGAGTTATAATTTATTAAATAAGTATTTTAGGTTGTTTAATAATAAAATAAATGGTTTTTAATAATGATTAAATTAAGTTGTTTTTTTTCATCATGATTTTTGACACATTCAACCTTGTTTAATATTTTATGTCAAACAAGAACTTATGATTTTCTTGGGAAATGAAATTTCAAAGATTTCATGGGGAGATCCCAATACACATATTACCTCAAAAACTAAATAAACTGTCACATGAGTGTCATATTTCATCGAGGTTACTCATTCTGTTTTTATTGGATATCATATTTTTGGGATTATGATGAGTTGGGATGTGGTGAATGACTATGTGTCACATGGAATTATTCTGGAAGTATGGGAAAATGATTTTATATTATTTCCAGAAGTGTTTTATCATTCAATAAGGACTCTAATTATATGAACTCTTCTTATATATTGGTGTTGTTTTTATTTGTTTTTAATGGAGTTTCATGTTGATATAAATGAGTTGATCATATGGGTTTGTTATTCCCTATTTTTTCTATATACATATTATTATTTTATAGTCTTATTTTATATAGATACCCAATGTATAGATTCTCCATTTCTATTTAATAGAAATTGATTTTCTAATCAGTCACTCTTATTATTATGTGAAACTATTCGAAATGTGTTTCCATTGACGGTTAAGTAGTTTTTTAGCTCATGGGGATCGAGAATGTCCTTCGAGCCTTATTATTGATGGGTTTTGGTAATAGGTCAGGCTTGTTAGGGCCCATGAATTATAATTGGTATCTATTTCATGGTATTTAGATACCTTGGTTTCATGAAATTCTCTATTTCTATTTTCATAGTCTAGTAATATAGAGATAAAGGTGTTAGGACTGTTGAGATAGGAATTGGAATATTCAATCTACCTCTTTCACATACATAACCTCGTATTTCTACATATATTCAAGACTATTTTCATTTATTTTTATTTATTTATTGATCCAAAAAATTTATCTTTATGTGGGGTGATTATATTTAAATCCATAATTAGTTCATTATGTGATCTTGAGCATACATATTAGGTTTTGGGGAGAAAGTGTATGGAGATCTAAGGCTAGATGGTTTAGTCAAATACTTTGGAAAACCATGTAGATTCTATGCATAGTGTATATGAATAATTCCCAAAACCCATTGAATATTTGGTTTATAAACCACCAAAATATGTGGAATACCCATTCAAAACTCTTTATCCTACACTTCTGTGTTTTTTTTTTCACCTTGACGGGTTTTTAATTTCTCAGAAACACTATTTCAAACTGTTGGAAATGAATTAAATAAGGATATGATTATGTTTTCATGTGGTTTTGGTGTATTTTTCTTAATATAATGAAATATATTTTTTATATCTTGGCATTTGATGTTTGTTTTTTTATAAAAAGTGATAATTATATTAAAAGATTAATTTAAAATTCCTACTGTTGGGTAACATGAAGAATAATTCTATTAATTCTCAAAATGTATTTCATAACATGGTTGATGAAATTATGGTTTTCTGAAATATGTTTTAAAATCAATGTGTGGTATTAAATTCATTATCTACAATAATCTTAATCAATATATAAATGGTTTAAAATTACAAAATTATTTACAAAATTATTTCCTTTAATTTTAAAAGGGGAATGGTTTATTTTACCATTGTTATTTCATTTTAAAAGAAGAAATGGGATATTTTTTTTAGTTCATTCATTGATAAATATATATTTAAAAACTATATTTTATATGAGTGGTTTTAATGTAAAAGATTTTTTTATGAAGTGTTAATGACTTCTTTCTCTATAGAGATGTGTTTCTGGAATCTTCAATTTTATTGTAATAGAAATTTTGGGAAAAACACTTTGATACATGTATGGATCCAGGTTCATATATTTTGTTATTTAAAACAACCCTCCCATAATGGTTACAAAATAAAGAATAAGGAATTCATATAATTATTGTCCTCTTGGGTAATATAGTCATTTCATGGAGAATTTATATATAATTCCAAACTATTAAATGAGTTCAAGAAGTTTAGTGATCATGAAAGGTCCTTTTCTTCTGGGAATTTTCTAAAACTAATTATATCTACATTCACACTGTTTTGGAAGGTATAATGGTATTTCTATACTTGTGGAGTGTATAAAAAATATTTATAGAATATTCAATTATATTGGGTCACGTAATGTTTCAGGGGTTAGATTTATAATGATTTTTCTTATTAGAATTGGACGAGTGTGGTGGGAGTTTATGTTTCCTCTATAGTTTCTCTAGAATACATATTTTCATATATTTAACATATTATTAATTTAGTGGATCTATAGAATGAGTTAAAAATTAGATACTAATATTTTTTTAATGATCTTTCCTTCTGTTGGGAGGTCAATAGAGGGGTATATTGGTTGCTATATAGAGGTAGTGAACTTATCCTCGTAATTTCTCATCAATGAATTAAAAAAAAATTATTTATTTAGTTGATTAATTCTCCCTAAAAATTGAATAAATATTATTTGTTCTTTTTGATCATTTTTTATAAATATTGATGATTTAAATGTAAGAAGAAGATCAGTAAATAAAACATATTATAGGTGACCCCACATTTATATATATTAAGAAATAAGGAAACAATTCATGTGTTAGGTTGATGATCAATTATCCTAAATTGGATATATATATAAGGTGGAGATCCAATCTTATTTGAGCCATGTTTTCCCTCATGATAAGTAAATACCTCTCATGAATGTTTACTACGAGGATCCATGGAACTATAAAAACCATTTTTAAAAAAACATAAGTAGTTATATGAGTCATGAAAATTTGGGTAACCATTAGAGGTATAGTATTTTAGTTTTTCTAAATAGTTTCTAGATATATCATGGATTCAAATGTATTTTTTTCTATCCAAACATATTTTTTCTTTTTTTGGACTTCATTTTTATTAAATTTTTTTTAAACAATTTTGAGGTATTTTGTTCAAGATATTTAATTCATGTATATCATTGATCATTACTTATGGTATGTCATCAATTTTATAATTTGTTATATTTTTTATGATTTAATCATTATTCATGATTTTTTATCAATGATCTTTGTTGTGATTTGGATGTATTGTCAATGTGACCATGGTGTAGATGGTTTGGATGTGTAGTGTTGTCTATATTGAGGATTTTTTGTTGGAATAAATGGAATGAGGAAAACATAAATTTCATGTAAATATGGCTATGAGGTATGGGACAATTATTCATGTAACTTATTTGATGGTGTTTTTTTGAATTTGTTCTTCTTTAGGAGTCGGTGAATAATGTGTGAACACCTGGGTTACACGTTTGATGTCCATTTTGACTTGTGGTTTGAACCATGAAATTTCATATTGATTATTTCATTTATATTTTCCCATTTATTAGATTTATGTATGTTATTTTACATTTTATATTAATAAATTTTATAATATTTCTATTGAGATGATCACTTATGGTCGGTGGTAGATTTACTCTTATCGAATGTTTCATAGTGGGGTTGTTCTAATAATGAACTTATATCCCTTTGGAGTTTATTCCCTTAATTTTGAAATTTTTTATGATTTTTAAATTTTGGGGAGTTAAGTACTTATTTTTATTCTTTATAGGACTCTTTATTCATTGGTTTTTGTTTGGTTTGGGATTAGAGAATCTTCATGGTGGTTGAGCAATATAATCCTTTGTTTAAGGTTTTTTGCGGGTGGTTGAGTTTTATTTTCCACTAGAACCTATTTTGTAATTAATAAAATCCCTTCCATAATTTATGGTGTTGATATTTTATCTTTACACTACCTTTTAAATTGACCAACGAGATCCTAAGGGAAGAATTTTGGATAGTGGGAAAAATTTTAACACCCCGATGTCACTATTAATTTATAAATTTAGTTATTATTGTTCCTATTTTAAATTTTGAGTTTACTACTAGAATATTTTTAATATGTTTTTCCTATTTTTCATAGATACAACATCATTAGGCCAATCTATATAGATTTAAAAATGAAAATTTCAAAATTTTAAATTTATTGATAGTGGGATTTCATCTAATTAGAGAATTGGTTTTCAAATCCTTTTGAGTAATCTAGGTTATTTCATGAGATATTTTGTTTTTTGGGTTTAAAATATGTTTAATGAATGAATATGGGAAACCATGGTGCCCAAATTGTTCATAGTGTGATTTTCTAGTTTGTGGATCTTGAATAGTTGGTGAATAGTATGAAAAACTCTATCAAAAAACTATTTGGTCAACTAAGATTCATTTAAATTGTGAAATTTAATAAATTTCATTATTAACTTTCAAGACTACTCTCTACCTACCTACTCCCAATCATATGTATAAGAATATAATTGATCTGTAGGGAGTGTACCTCATCCCATTGAATAAATTTTAGATTCCCTTAATTGAAGTTTATTAATTTGACAATGTATTTCTTATTATTTTCAATTCATATTATTTCCCACTTAAATTTATAATATTGTTCCCTTTTTTAAAATACCTCATTTTACTAGACAAGGTTATTGATGTTTTTGGGATTTTCTATCCCAATATTTCAGTTTCATGGGATCTATAGTGGGTGGATTCTCTTTGTTTGGGTTTTTTCACATAATATTATAAAATATGACTTTTATATGATATATATAAGGTGGTTGTTTCTTTTTTGTTTATTTATTTATAAATTCATGAATTTATTTAGGTTAATAAAATCCATTTTTATATAATAATATATTCCAATGATCATTGTGATGATTTCATAAATTGGTTTAATGGATTATAAATGTAGTATAATATGAATTCCTTATAAAATTTAAGTATCACATCTCAATTAAATTTTTTTCACATTCCAAGTGTTTTTTAAAAATCATATGATCGTCCTGGAAGGGGTTCGATGTAAATATCAGGTCATAGGCACTATTTTGATTTATAAATATTGGAAAATGTGTTTTAATGTGTTATTTTAAATAAAGAAAACTAGTGTTGATTGAAAACGATTTATCAAGGGTAATTTGAAATAATATTTATATAAAATGGAATGGAAATGTAATTTTGGGTCAGATATATTTTAAATGAATATTTGTTACATTAAAAAATTTCACGATATTAATGAGACCCACAATGGTTCCCAATTTTCATTTTATCCCCTCTAGAAACTTTTTATTTGTTTTGTGATTATTATATTATACCAAGGTGTTGTTTCATGTTAGTGTATTAGATGTGGGGAAAACTTATTTTGTATGCTTCATGGATGAATATGTGATCTTTGGTTTATTTTGTTATCACCACCATTTTCTTGTTCCATGGAACCTAGGTAGTTATGTTGTTAACCTTAATTTACAATAAACATGTTTATTGACCACATGGGATATTATCCCCTCTAGAATGGTGTAATTGGAGATGGGGAGTTCTCCGGAAAATGTTAAGGTTGGACAGTTATATTTTTTATAAGATAAAGAGGCCATCTATTTATCTTATTTTTATAATATCATTAGGGACTTCTCACTTTATGTATGATAAATATTCACATGAAACATGTTACTTGGTTGGTAGATTATTTAGGATATTTCTGCCTTTGATATTTATTAACTCATTTTTATATTGGTTGTGGAATCAGTTAAATAATTTACATTTTGTGTTTTCCCATGATATAGTGAGAATTTATCTTATTGTTAGTTTATTTTTTATGGTTGATTTATTTTATTAAAAATATTGTAAAGGTGAATAGGTAATTTATTTATAGATAAATGTTAAATATTATATTTTATAATAGGGATATCATGAATGGTTCTTGAAATAGGGAAAAGTATGCTTTATTTTTTTATCATACTAACGATCTTATATTAAGAAATTATATATTTTTTTCATTTTATATGTATATATTTTATATGTTTTTATATATTTAAAAATTAATTTCTTCCTTATTAATAAATACATGTATTTATTTTATTATTTAGGATTTATGAAACATGACATCATATTTTCTATTTTATTTCAAACTAGAAATTTTGAATTTTTTTGTTATAAAATGTATAAATCCATTTAGAAGATAATATTATTCCCATTACATCACATCCTAAATTCAAACCGATCTTTATATATGAAGATCCCATGTTTCACTTAGGTACTTCATTCTCTTCAGATTTATTATCACTTATATGAGTCAATTATTTATTTATATATGGTGAGTGTACATGTGTCCCACCGAATATTTTGTGGTATGGTTGTGATTGTTTATTTCTCAATGTGTTTTACCAGCCAAGATTGAATCTCTTCTTCTGTATTCAGTTTCCTTATTATTTTTTCTGTATTTATTTTGAGATGATGTCTCAAGTTGATGTAAATTATTTTTATCGTATTGGTTAGGTATAAATAATTTCCTCTAATTAGTTTCATTTATATTATTATCTTATTTTTAATATTCATGTATAATATAAGTGAACCACACTATGTTATTTCTAATTCATCCAATTTTTATTCACTCTTATTTGATAGTTGAAATATTATCATAATGTAACCCTTGAATATGAATAACTTCATTCCAAAAAGTGGGGATCTAGAATCCTTATTCGTCCTAGTGGTAGACTTGGTCGGGTGACAAGTCCGGTCAAGCTATACGGATTCATAATGGATTTTAAATAATTAAAACAACAAAGTAATTATATAATAAAATGTTTCTGGTTGAATTATAAGGCCAGCAATAAACAATTGAAGAAATATATTCATAATAATGATGAGGAATTGGTTAATTTTGGGAGTGATGTATCACTAAATATGAAAGGTGTTTGAAGTATAAACAATGGTGTATAATGCTATTGATTCCAATGATGATCACTCTGTTTTCATGTTAATGAATAATATAATGGGTGAATTTAAACCATTATACTACAATTATTTTAGTAAAATTTTAAAAAATATATTAATATCATTAGTTTAATAAATCATGAAATAATCATCATGAATGGAAAACAAACAAGTTGATGATTATGAAAATTTATAATGAAAAAATAGATATTGAATGAGTATAAAATTTTTAAATGATCATTCTCTTAGAGATGATAACCATTTTGGTCAAAAATAATGTGGCTATTGTTTTCAAATATAAATTTATGGGAAATACTGTAATGTTGAAAGAGGAATGATTCAATTCTTTTAACATACATAAAAAAGGAAGTATAGTGAAAATGAGTTAATGTATGTTTTATATCATATCAAATAACTATCCTGAATTGATACATTTAGCTATGTGTAGTCTAAAAACATAAAAATAAATAAATATACATAATAATTTCATTACTTTTGTTAATTATTTTAATTTTACTAAATATTTATATGATATTCTGAGTAAATAATAATATATTTAAATGTTTTACTACTTTTAGATATTTATAAAATATTAAATTTTGTTTGATATCAATATTTTATTTTCTAATTATAGATCCATATACAATGATTTTGATTTTGATTTATATGTTTAGAATAATAGGATAATATAATTATATACTTCTTTATACACACCCCCACAAAATAGATTATATAAGAAGAGAAGCATGATTTTTTAACATATGAAATGCCATGTACTTAGATCATGGAACATCAATATTACTTTCGATCGAAGGGACAATAATGAAACTCTACATCAATAATTTTTAAGAGAATCAAATTTAGGTAATACTCATCATTAGAAATGGTTTGAGAGTAAGATAAATTTTAAAATCATAAAGGTATTTTAAAACCAATGTTTTTTCTAAATAAAAGATGAAATTTAAGAAAATTTAATTATATATCCAATGAGGGGGTATTAGTAAAATATAAAACAATGGGAAGAAGATATATCTTATAACATAATAATTAAAATAAGGTCATTAATATATATAACTTCATTTTTATAAAACCTAAATCCATATAAAATGTGATGGCATATTAATAATGAGAATGAAGAATCACTTTGTGAATGTGCTTGAAATCTTGGTACAAAATAGAATATTAATGTGTGTTTAAAACCATTTCATGATGATTATTAAATATTAAACAATGTTGAAGGATAAGATAAATATGTATATAAGAAGAAATGTATTACAAACATTTTTTTCTTAAAAAATATTCATTAAAATTTCATTGTTTTCCAAAAACATATAGAAATATATGAAATTGAAATAATATAGAATGATTTTATAATTTTATCCTTTGAGAGTAAAACCATAGAAATTATAATACATTAGATTTATGATATATTTTATTACACGAAAAATTGAAGGAATATGATAAATGTTATAATTAATGTATGACCATTATTATATTTTCTTTTAATTAGTTGTTATAATAATTGTAATCTTATTATCAATACCATAAGTAGAAGTTAAGATCTTATAAATACAATATATTAAATTATATCTTGTATATTTATGTCATTATAAATTTTAAATAATAATAAATGTAAAATGTAAAATTTATTGATTCCAATATTTTAATATAATTAAACAATTGATAAAATAATCTTTATAATTTAAATTAATTTTCTTAGATGTATTATATACTTTTTAAGTGGAAAACTATTAAAAATAATTTTTATCACTTATATAATTGTTTTTTAGTAAAAAAAATCACATATAATCTTAATATCAAAATTTTGTAATAATGACATTGATATTTTATAGATAATCCTGAGTTCCAAAAATATATATTATTTACCATGCTGAGAAAATTATTTTCAAATAATTTTTTTTAGAGAAATTGTATAATTTTTATCTATATAAAATTATTTTACATATTTTATATAATTATTATAATGTGATTTTTAAAAATTTTCAAAATATATGAACAATAATTTAATCAGTAGTAGATAAGAAATGGAAAAAAATTAAAAATAGGACAATTTTGAATAAAAACAAAATATTTATATATTAGATGATTTAATTTTAAAATTAATATTTTTATTTTCCTAAATTGTATAAGATTAAATTGATAAAAATATAATATTAATCATTTTAAAATTTGGTTGGTAGGGTCTTAATATTTTTTTATTAAAAAACGTTTCCATGGTTAGTTTTTAATCATCATTATTATTGGTGAAACTAAGTTACATAAAATTGATCCAATTTTACTAAACTAATATGAAATAATCATCCTTTGAATGAATTTTTTTATTTTTTTAATTTATACATACATATATAACAAATATTTCCTTACCCAATTCACAAAACCCTCAAACAATTCTATTCTTACAACCTACTAACTATTTAATTCAATGGAAAAGTCCCTATATTTCATATATAAAAGGAGCTCAATTACACCAACATCAAAAAACACTCATAGTGATAAATTATATCAATAAAAATCCCATTTTATCTTTTATTGATCAATATGACATTTATGATATCCCCTTCTTCCATTATGTGGCCTTAAATATTCCATTTTCAATAAGTCTTACAAGAGAATACTAAAGTCCTCAAGCTGCGTATTACCAGCTATCTGAATACATTTTCCCTATATTTCTCATACACCGACTTCTAAACATATTATAAACAATGTAATTTAATAAAATCCATATCTTTTATAAAATTAAATATTATTATTTTATCAGATAATCATTATATGTCCTCTTTCATACTATTCAAAAAATTAAAACACTGCTTCTGTCACTAACTAATAATCACCTTCATGAGAATCACATTACATTTTTAATAAATATCTTAAATTTATAGTTAAAATGGTTATTAATTGAGTTAATATGATATTTTTAACATCATTAATATCTTTATATGATAATCAAATTTCAATCTTGTTTTATGATAAATAAAACAATAAAATGTATTCCATATGTATGTGGGGAATGCCACTTCAATGGAATGATGTGGATCATTTTTAATCACCACCATACATTCATGGTACTTAGAATATAATTAATAAATAAATATTATATTATTATTTATATAATGTTTAATTTTTTCTTCAAAAGGAATTATTAATGTAAATATTAGGTACTTAGGGGTACAAATTCATTGAGACATAGGCGAGTGCATTACAGCCCTGGTGGGCATGTCATATCCCCCAAGGAATAATTAACCCATTAACATCAATAAGAACTAACTAATAATATCCTTAAAGACCCTTATCAATTATTTTTTCAATGTCCCATAATTTTATCTTATAATCCATAATTCATGCAGAATTACATCCAAGCAATTGTGTTTGTGTGTCTCTAGATCAAAAGATCTTCCTCTACAAACCAATAATGTATAGAACCATTGTCTCACTAGATTTTGTGTCAGTTTCATAGAAAACCACCATACCCCCACCCCCGATTTTTTTTGGGAGTTCACCATTATAATTCCTCCAAGGACACAAACTGTTCATGTCATTGCCTATTAATTTTCTAGCTGAAGGAGCATCTCCCTGCAAACCAATGTCGGATAGCCCCATTGTTGCATTAGACGACTATTCATTGACATATAAAACAACCAAAACACCACCCCCATCATTGATAATGGGATGATTACTCACATTCACTAGAAGATTCACATCACATAGTTAACATTAATATTTTACTCATTAAATAAGTTAACACTTTTCATTCATTAAATATTATTGAAACTACCATATCACTAATTTTGTCCATACCAATAATAATAAAAGATCAAGTGGAACAGAAGTAGAAGATTAAAACTAATTAGTTAAAACAAAAAATATTACCCTGAATTATCATGGATTGACAAAAATTGTATCGATGAATAAGGAGAGGTATCTAAATTTTGAATATTATATAAAATGCTAATATATATTAAAACACAAGGATCAACATAAACAATAACTGTCTAACAGATGTAAAATAAATTAATAATTCAAAATAATTTAAAATTTTATAGATGTAAATAAGGTTCTAAAATCAGTTATTAACAAGGTAATATTTGTTATACATGTGGTTCAATCACTCTATGTATATTGGGAGTTCATGAAAATGTTCCTTGTCCCAAATTTTCTCATTTATAAATATGTCATAATAACCACTTGATTTATATTTATTGGTTTATATACATATATATGGATTATGTTTGTTCTACCCTACATGAAATTTAAGGGAATCACAAATTCACATAATGGTCTATCTTTTATGGTCTATTAATTAAAAATAAGTAGAATATGTAATCGTTTTTTGTCAGAATTACCCTTACATGAGACATGATTCATATTATGCACACATTTTCTTTAATTTATATAAACTCATGTACCGTGACTAATAATATCTCAAATAAAGTTATATAAATGTTTATTTTACATACATCTATACAATCTCTTACCATTTCCATTGAATAATATATTACCGAAATGTGAGGATTTATTGTCTAAATTTTATTTCATTGACACAAATAGCATATTAACCACTTTTTTCAATTATTTTTTATATATTATTATATATAGATTCATTTTTATAAAATTTCATGTAATATATTTGGATTTTGCAAATCCATAACTTTTTATCTTTTTAAATTTTTTTCGATCCATCTATTTCTATAACTTTAAGGGTTCTTCAAAGTCAATTTCCATTAATGGAGATATTATTGATAATATAAAACTATATTCATATATTTTGGGAACATTATACCATATTGTTGAATTATATTTTACCTCAACTCCATTTTATGGATTTATAATTCTTTCTCATGAACTCCTTTTCAAAATATTTTATAATAAAACATTCTTCACTCATAGATTTCATTCATCAAAAAATTAAATGTTGTAGAGAATAATCCTAATAATTTTTAATTTATTTTATTCCTCTCTATAAAAATTCATTTTTTTGAAAACTATTATAAATTTATATATTGGAATTATAATTTTTATTATCTCATAAATGTGATTTTTTTGACTTCACCACTTTTTAAAAGGTTGTTTTATTATCATTTTTTATTTTTGTATCAATTTAAGTATTTAAAAATATTAGATAGAATTTCAACAAAAATATAATTTACCTTACACTACACATTTCATTTGTAAAAAAACATATATTTCTACCAAGGTTCGAATATCAATATTTTTTTAATGCGGTGTTCTAAGAAATTCAATTTACCTATGAGAATATATTTTTTAATGGTGGCTCATAAGTTCACATTTTTACGATATTTTTAGGATATAAATTTAAAAATATTTTTTATGAAATAACATGAATTTTTCTGTAGAACAATAAAATTAATACATTGTCTGGAGTCATATTCCATGAATTACTCTATACATTATCTTCATTTTTTTCTTTTGGGGGATTAAGGTCCTTGAATAAAACAATAGAAATCATGATCATTTATTATATGATATAATTTCAGGTTTTATTATAAATATGTTTTCATTAATATATGTCAATATCATAGATTGTTCTTTTGATTCCAAATTTTTATTCCGTAATTATACCATCCACCTTCTATCACAAGATAGATTACGATCCTGTAATTTTCTATTAATTGGGGAATGTATTGGAATCATTAGTTTTTATTATTATAATATGCATTCAAATTTATAACCAAGGGATGTGGAATTTTTATTTTATTGATATTAATTTCCATCATTTAGAGATTGCATTGGACAAAATTAAGTGATTGCTGGGGCCTGGAGTAATATATCTCATCAATGTATCTGTATGTCTCATGAGATATAATAGTTTCTATTTTTCCAATAATCCAAACAATTTATTAAGACATAATAGATGTTTTCATGATGGTATGTAGTATATATTGTATGAGACCTTGATAGTATGACTAAAATGTCATTTATTATGAATTTCACAACTATAAAATAAATTATTGCTGTCAATGGGATTATTTATATTTTTATGTTATTTATGGAACTATTTTAGGAACATGTGAATATTTATAAGGTCTATTATAGATACTAAGGAATTGATAAAACACAATTAGTGTAGATAAATAGGTAATAAGGTTGGGTTTTATTTTAAAATTTAACAATTCAAAAAATCACTTTTTATTTTATTAACATTATGAAATGAAAAATATTATTAAGAAATATATTATTCATTTGAATAATATATAAACACAATATTTATAATTAACTAATAGAAAATAATAATAAGAATATAAAATATATAAAAGAGTTATTTTACATTTAAAATAATTTTAATTATATGTCTATATTTTCATTTATAATTTATGTTATTAAATTAAATTATGTTAAATAAATAAAATAAACATATTTTATAGATATATAATTTCAATATTATTTTATAATGAATTAAATATATTTTTATGAAAGAAATAATGTATATGTCAATAGTAGAAATTAGAGATTATACAAAAATAGTATCAATTTTTAATATAACACTTCTTAAATATATAAAAAAACATTAAAAACATTTCATGGTCAATTTTTTATTTTCAGAGTAAAATGAAGGATTCAAAAAAGTAATATTTTTAATTTAGACAAACCATGTTACCATTTTTTAAATTTAGAAACATTTTTGTGATAATATGATATTTTGTCCTCTATCAATTAAATATGTCTTCACTAGGGGAAATTAGATCTTGGGTTTTATTTAAGTCATATAACCCTGATGTTTGAACAGAAATATTTTAAATATATTTTTGTGAATAAAATTTAAATTTCTTCCTAAACAAAAAAATTATGCTAAAATTAATTTTTTTAAATTACTTTTTTATATATTACATGTTCTTATGTTAAAATTAATTTTTTATTTCACAATGATATTTAAAAAATAATAATTTTATTATTGAAATATATAGTTACAAATGAAATAAAGAAACATTTCTTTTTTGGCATTAAAATATAATTATTGGGATTAATTTTAATTCCTATGATAATTGTAAAACAGTTACTTACATATTATAGTAAAATGTAAATTACTTTGGTATGAACTATTAATCAAGGTTAAGAACTAAAATGTTAAAATGATAAAATATAGTGGTAAAATATAAGAAAAAAGTTTAAAAAATTGTGATAATTTATGGTATAGTGTTTTTCAAACTTATCTCAATAAAATCATCATTATTTACCACTTTTGTAGCAATTTAACCTTCAATGGTTATATTTCATCATTTAATAAGTAGTTTTTATTTACAAAAACATCATTTTATTAAAATATTAATAGAGACCACTTAGAGTACATTTTTCCCTCGTACCAAATAATTATCTCAATGAAAAATATTCCACAGTATCTCCTCAACTCTATACCCATATCATAGAATAATTTCCTTTCCAAAATTGTAATTTGGGTGTCACTCCAAAGAGATTATACAAAGGGAGTGGTAATGTTCTCATCTATGGTCTCTTAATTATTTCCTTATTTTTTGAGCAGAAATATAACATATGATTGAAAGTATAATTGGATAATTAGTATTAATATTATTAAATGTTATTATACAATTGTGAAATCCTTTTTTAACATTTTTAAAAATACCATTTAAAATATGAAGATGTCTCCAGGTATACAGGTAGAAAATCGACTCCATGAATGATGTCATATAATTTTTATATCCTCTTTACAGGGTGGGTTAAAAAGTTCTATATGATGAAATAAATATAATCATAAAAAACTGAATAATATTATTCAGTGATAAATTATTTTCTTTTCAACCACCTAGTGGATCAATAAGAAATGAGAGAATCATCCTAATGTACTTGAGGACTACCGCCTCCACCGAATGAAATATTTCATTTTACATTACTGTCGAACATGGAAAACAATAAAAATTAATTTAATGTATAGGAATAAATTTTATGAAAAAATAACATTATTTATGAAAAGATAATATTGGATATTATATAAATGATATTAACAATAAACACTCATAGTACACATAATGGCCTCAAATGAACAAATTAAATAAAATTATTATTAATTTGAGTCAAATAATGGAAATATAAATTTATCATTCCAATTTTTTTATAATGGAAGAATAAAATACCCAAATAATATAAATAATGAGATTATGAATATATTTCATGATAGTTTTTATAACATTTAATATAACAAGGAAGTTTCACTGAAGTCAAATCAACAACGTCATGTAACCATCATAAGGGAAACCTATATAAAAAATTAATTACACAAGATAATATACTGACCACAAAAAAAAATGAAAAATAATCTTTTTAATTTTTTACAAAACAATGTTTTATTATTCTAGAACATTGAAACATGAAAATAGAGAATCCATACCTAAGTTATGGATCTTTACATCTTAATTTTTCATTATTTAGATATGATGTGTATTTAAAAAAATTATATTATTTGGTGTTTATAGTGGTCATAAATTTAATTTATCATAATTATTCAATAAATATAAGAGATTTAGAAATCCATCAAATATTCTACCTATCAATACTCGACCCATGCTGGGGATTGAGCTATAACTACCCGAAGAATACCTCTACATGCCCACAAGTGGAAACCAGTGTCGATGGAATAATTGACCCATTGAGGAATTTTCTAAAGTACCTATATGAACACACAGAGTCATCTCAATGAAAAGGTAAAGAGGGAATAGATTAAAATATGAAACACTCTTATAAGGTAAACCAAGCAAGCCTGAACCTCTAGAAATTACACAAGTATTGTATTGTAAAATGAAAAGTAATGGGAAAAATAAAAACCCAACCACAAATATGAACCAACCTAAAAAATGGAAAATAAAAAAACTGAGATAGACCAAATCGTAAATCCAATGCTATGACCATTTTACAGTGTCCAAGCACCCGTTATACATAATATATTCTCAAGCCACATCCATCTTGTCTGTTGTCTGGGTATGACATGACACATATAGGAAGACCCCATTAAGGGGTGAGTACATAGAAACCCAGTATGATTACTATAAAGACCAATGGGGGTCATTTATGAGATACATTAAGAGTAATAGATAGTAGGTGCATGATATAGGCAATTAAAATAGCTCAACCTAAAAATATAGTAAGGGTATTCTCATTCAAACACAATGATATAAACAAAGTGAATAGATGAACAACCCATTGAGTCTTAACAACCAATATAAGGACAGTATAATCATTCAACCATGAAAATATTAACATGGTAAGCATGTTTAATACCTCGTGTGTCTTCACATATCATGGAAATACAGTAAAAAATATGATGTGTGGATACATAAGAAGAATATATATATATATATATATATATATATGTCTGTTTTTGTAATATATCAAAATAAGTCGAACCAAGAGAGTAAGGGGATCTCTATCTCACAAATCAGCCTAAGAAGAAGAGTATCCCTCAGTTATAAAATTTTAAAAACGATGTAGAACATATCACACATCTTCCCAGATGTAACTGTACTAGTCTAACCATGCCTCATATTTATTCCACAGAGAAGAGTGGGAATAATCTAAATTCATTGGATCCATGTCCTAGTATATCAGGATAGTTATACTTTTTAAAACACCAAGGATGTTAATTCCTCTCACCACTAGATGGTCAACTCTGTATCCATTGAGTACACCAAAATAGAGACATGTTATTGGTTCAACTCGATATCTATCGAGGAGGCCAATGTCTATCCCTACAGCAGGGTAAACGTACTACCCATCGAGGAAAAAGCTGCCCAGACCTGTTGGAAGAAAAACTCAGCATTCATCGAGGAAACCACTATTGATCCCTGTCTGAGGGTCAACTTGGTATCTATTGACGAAAAAAATTCCAATCCATGATGGAGGGTTAACTTGAAATATTTTTGGGATTCCACTTGCATGCCATAATGGATGGTCAACTCGAAAAGGTCATGTTGATCCTTCGTGACCACTATCATAATCAGTTGTTTCCTTATCAAGCTCCATTCCCCATACATTTCACATCTTATCCCTAAATAGAATGTTGAGGGAAAAATTATGTGACACAAAGAAAAATACATTGGATAGGCTACTCGTAGTCTAACATCTGATTTCAAACGAAGAAGATATATATTATTAATTTTTCCTTAAAAACTAATTAGGGGAACACAAAATATAAGGAGACCCACATGGTTTGTGGTCCCACACCAATACCTAGATGTTTCCCTATCTAATGCACAACTCCATCCCATATATCAGAAAATTCAATATAGGTGGACTATATGACGTTTCATGGCTAATTGAGATCGGCTTTATGTCCCACTGGTTGTGTCAATGTATTACACTCTGTGTTCTTTTATCATGTACACAGTGTGTTTCCTCAAATGGGGTGCTACCTGTGTGAACTGGATGTGTAATTTTACTTGGGTACATGACCATATACCATGAAATGTACACCAACAAGGAATCTATCCCTTGAGATAATTCACATGAGTTGTCCAATCGTGGAAGGGTACATGGTGTGTAGGAAAACTACACACTATATCATCCTTATATTTTCTAAAACCCTAATTTCCACCGACCAGGGGGATATATATTAGGTGTTAATAATTCAACATGGTGTGTAAGAGGTATTATCACAAAAAAAACCAGATATGATCTTGAGGCATTGAATCTGTCCAAGCCCCATTAGTTCTCATCTCAAATCCATATGGGATGAGCCGATCTGGCCTTCGTTCAACAAAAATTGGATCTTGGGGATTTTCATGGTTTTCACCTCACATTTTGTATACCTCCATTCATTACACAATTGATATCATGATATTTCTTCACCAAAAAAACACTCATTCCCTTCAATATTCTTAAATCTATACTCATTTAGTCAAGGCATACTTTGGGAAACTTTTATGAATTCAGTTGTCTGATGAGACTTGGTACCACAAGGAAATTGTTGAATTGGGTCCTTGGGGAATGGACTATGATGAAAGAGAAGAAACAAGGTGTAAAAGAATAAGAAAAAATGTGAAATTATGGATTCTATGATTTCATTCCCAATCGATCAATAACTGGGAACTGTGGGTTTCAAAACAATGGAAATTAATCCATATTTTAGTACACTGGAAAAGGAAAAGGCTGCAAAATGATACATAACAAAGAATGAGGAATGATTTTATCAATATATTTAATCTATTGGTGTAAAAGCACTAAATATTGATTCCTGCCTCTATTATGAATAGTTATTTTATGAATAACACATATGACTATGATTGGAATTTTTTTGCATTCATTGCAACTTGATATGATCTGATCTGGCATTTCGTCATCGTCTAACATGATCCACAAATTGAGGATGAAAGGTGACCCCTGGATTTCTCTTGGGATATATGTTTTTATCATAGATGAAATAGTGTGATATAGATCATATAGAGTTATATTCATCATTAAATAAAATGAATGAATGAATTAATTAATTAATTAACTCACTAAATGTATCTCCAACGAGTTAGGAGCCACAACGCCCCATGCTAAATAATTTATTTCATCCAGATATTTAAGATACTACATGTGCACAAAATAATTTTTTTTAATTTTTATTAAAATTTAATCCAGGAACCTCGGGCCTCTGAATCATACGTTGTCTTAATGACTATCTCTGGAAATATATATAATAATATTTAAATTTATTATAGGGGAAATCTGGTCTCAACATCATTACCTCATTAAATATTTTCATCCCAGAAACTAATAACAGAAAACAAAGTGGTATATTAAGCCTTCCATTGGCTCTCCTACTCTCAATAACTCTCCTGCACATTCCCATGGGACTAAAATATGTGGAAAAAAGGGATTGTACATCTGTGGAGAGTTTTCTTCTACAGATTGCCAATCGCTACTTGCTTCTTTGCGATGGTATCTTTATCCTCGATGTCCATCTCACCCCAGTGGATAACATTGATGGTATTATGCATTTATTGCCTCAGCTGCGACACGTGGAAGACGTCGTGTATTTTTTCTAGAAGTGGGGGTAGGGTGAGGTGGTAAGAACCATCACTAACACTTTGGATGATCTCGATTCACTTGATGATCCTTGGGGATATATTGCCTCCCTAACCATAACTCTGCAATTTTCAACATGTGGAGACTCGTATGAAAACATGGTCTCCCTAATAAAACTACAAGGGATAATAAAATATATCACATTAAGATATATTTATAATATAGTTCATCCTCATCCTCTCAAGGATGACCTTCAATTTCTCAATTAAAACCTATAAATCCTCTGGTCACACATGAGATGTCTCGCCTATATTTATCCCCCATAAGGGTGACCTTCAGGGTCTCCCTTAAAGGGACTCAGAACATTCCATTCTAATTATAGAATGATATCTATTTTTATACTCAAGATATATCAAAGCAAAGAGATCCTCCCAACTCAGGTTAATGTCTAACTTGCATTCCCTCAACAAATCCTCCAATAGCTAGATAGTGTGCTTGGTCATCCCATCAATATTGGGGTTGAATGGCTATAGTCATCCTCATGTGGGTCCTGAATTCCTCTTATCAGCCTCTCCACAATCTCAATGTAAACTGAATTTCATGATGAGAGACAATCTTCAAGGTCACCCCATGAAATATAACGATCACACATACTTATAACTACCCCAAACATTCTTCCAAACTCTACTCAATGATAAAAAAGAAGATAATTGTCCTCATGATTCGGTCATCTATATCCTAGATGTAATAATGGTCCTTTATGTGTGTGAAAGCCATGTGACAATGTCTATATAAATTCCATTATTTTTCAACTCTGGGATCTCAAGGGGATGCAACAAAACTTCAACAACCTGGGGCTCAGTATTAACCTACATATAGGTGAGATGCCAAGAGATGGACTCTACTATGCTTTGTCTCATGTTTGATGACCAGAACTACCAATTAGGATCTCTTTACATATTCCCCATAGCTAGATGTACAACTAGTGGTGATGTGTGGAACACCAACATCACTTCCTCCCACATCATGACTGGACCCATTTTTCACCACAAGAATAACATGATGTGATTCCCACTTCAAAATATTCCTCTATTGAGTAACAAGTGGATATATGGTCAAAAAATAAATCTTATTCAATGTCTCCTAGTTGGAACTCTCTTACATGATCAAGAAGTAATGGGGTAAACACCTTCAAATGAAAAAATGCTATACTCTCCTACTCCACTAGGGTCAGTTGCAGGGAAAGTAACTGCTCTGAAGAATTGTTCAATAATCCATCATGGGACATCCTACTAAGGTTATATTCATAAATTTTTAACCTACCTAATGTATAGACTATATTGAATTCATATTTTTATAGGAAATCTGACCAATGTCACTATCTTGTGTTCTAGTCTCTTTCTGTGAAGATGTACTTAAGACTCTCATGGTCTGAGTGAACCATAAATCACATCCTCTTAAAATAGGGCCTTTAAATCTGTAGGGATAATATAAATACTTTTAACTAAAAGTTATTATTCATATAGTTCTACTCATGGGGTCTCAACTACCTCGATCATTATATAATAACTACACGTAGTTGAATCAACACGCACCTGATCCTAGCTACAAATTCACTGAAATACACTATGGAATCCATTCATTACTCTGATATTTTCTATAGTAAAGAAAACATTATCATAATAATCTTATGTTCAAAATACCCCTTTCATTTCTCATACAAATTATACGACTTCCCTTTTCCATGTCAGGGTGGTAAAAGTGGCCACATTTCGGTAGAAGTATTGTAAAAAACTCTTCTAGTACACCTCCATGATAAGATATCTTTTTAACCTATGATATGATCATTAGTGGGTAAAAAAACTAAAATTATCTTCACTGGGACTAAGGATAAAACAATCTTCGAAATGGAAGGCCCTAAAAATTGAACCTCATGAGTCCGGAACTGGCACTTCTAGAGATGTCCACAAAGATAGTTCTCTCAAATAAAATTTTGAACCATCAACAAGTGCTCTGCATGCTCCACCATAGATATAGAGTATAAAATTATTTCTTCAATGAATGAAACAAAAAACTTGTCCATATAAGGATTTAAAACCTGGTTCATCAATTCCGTAAACATGATTGGGGTATTTTTCACACCAAAATGAATCACTAATAAAATGTAGTGCTTGTAGAGACATAAGAATACCAACTTCAGTATATCACCATCATGAAACCTCAACTGCTGGTATCCAAACAAGAGATTGATCTTTGAGAACCATTATATCCCTAAAAAATATTCTAATTGTCATCAATCATCGACACAGTGTACCGGTTCATTATTGATTCCGGGTATAGGTGATGATAATCCATGAAAAGCTACAAGCACCCATTCACCGTTTTCATTCACAAAATTATAGCTTCCTAGGTTGACACCCTAGGTCTAATGAAACCTTTCACATGAAGGTCCTCCAACTACAAACCTATCTCGTGAAGCTTGGTAGGACACATCCAATATGCAACAAAATATATCAGAGTGTTTCTAGGATGTTAGTAAATGAAAAACTCCATACCCCACCTCAAAGGTAGTCTTAGAATGTTTACGAAGAACTCATCTATATAATCCCCTAAAACTAAAGAAACAAAGATTACTAAAAATCCTGATGCACCAAGGGATATAAATTCAACCATATGGGTGATAAGATATAGCCTTATTATCTTAGAACCTACATCCCCTTCCCTGATATCTATCTCACCCAAAATTTAGAATCTGATCCAATCAACATGTAGGAATTTGACTTTTATATTGTGGAAATTGATTTGGAATCAAGGAATGGATAACCAATAAATATCCATGATGATGCCACATGGTTCCATAATGATAACCAAAATATCCAATGTGAACTTCTCCCTACCATTAGATAGACCTCACTATAAGAAAATGAATGATTCATAAGATGTGTTCCATATAGTAACCTAAAAGCGAAGCTGCTAGGCTATCACCTCATCAGGGAGCTCCAACTGTTTCACTAAGAGTATAGAGAAAATAAATTATGGAACATGTGTCTATTGGTACTAAATTAAGTGTATAAGAGACATAGATCATACCTCTAATAATTTCATACATTGAAGGGACATAGAAATCCAAAAGCATGTAGAAGTCTATAGTCACGTCCACCAGCTCCATGTTCGAAAAACTGTCAGTATGGTGGTAGTTTTGGTAGAAGGATCGCATAACATCATCCACCTCCCAAATATCCTCCTAATACTATTATAGATCCACCTCCATGGTGAACAAATTTTCCTCACCTGGGAGATCTATGGTTAGAGGGTTGCCTCTGTCATGGTGGGACATCAGCAATATGCATGTGCTGCTCTGCACATATGGTCAGGTAATCTCATGCTCTATTCACTAACCATTCAAAGGAAAAGAATATCCCCTAAATTTTATTCCATAAATTTTTCACTTTCTGTACACCACGTGACCTCGTGTGTGAGGATGATCATGAAAGGAAATCATTTTTGAGATCCTGGTTCATTTGTTCTACAATATTCTAGAGACAGCCCAGCTCTATGGTTCCCACTAATAGATATGGATTTCTAGTGTCCCTAAAAATGAATTCTCTATATGACTAGTTCCGACTCCATATCTATTTCTTATATAGGGATGAAAAAGTGCACTGTGATGTCCTAAATATATATATATGGATCCCATACTCAAATTTTCATGCTTAGAAGTACCCAACCCGAATAATTTTAATGGAATACTATGTATGGTCAGTGAACCTCACTACATACTCATTGAACATTATTTCTCCATCCAATCACTCCAAAAGATCTTGGATAATGTCTAAACACAAGTATTCAGGGTAATAATCGTCACAAAAAAAATCTCAAATTTTAGGACATGAGAGTGTCGACTCAACATGTATCAGCATAAAAAGGCCCCACCTGCGCTGAGCTACTATGTTGAAAAGGTAATATATATGTGCAACCACATAACCTATTGGAGTCTTAACAAGACTGAATATAAAGACCAACATCTTTAGTTAATCCTCTACTGCCTGTGGATCAGGCTCATAGTGGAACCTTGAGGATCTCTACTGCGGGAACTCATAGAGTGTGGTAAGACTGTGTACATCCTCATACTATTATTTTAGAATAATCTAAAACTCAATATGGTGTGGTTATACTGCTTTCCCACGTGGAGGAAGGGGGTCATGGGATGGGGCCTGAACTAAGGCCTTATTACTCATCAAAATGTCATTATGAAATAGGACTAGTATCCTGGCTATCTATCATCATAGAAGCATAATGATAATTGTAAGAATGATCCATGATCAGAGGAGTACACACATATATATATATACCAAAAAAATGGAGAACATACACAATAAAGAAATTCAAATATTCAATCATATATGATTCAATTAGTACTGATCCTTATTACAAATTTCTCGGTATTCCGAGTCAACAAGAAGGTTGTTATGGTCCATTCGAATGGATATGTTGGTCGTTGCACCATCACTAGATTCAATGGCCTAGGATCAACACTTGAGTCACTTCGATGCAATTTACCTAAACCCAACTGAATATATGTAAGGTAACTACCTCGAAAAATGCCCCAATAATCGACTCACCTCTAATACAAATCATTCAAGAACCGACCAAAGATTGGGCTCGAGCTGCAAATACCCCAATGTTGCCTCCATAGGCAAGGTGGTTCTGACTAACAGTGATAGCATTACTAAAATCTAGGATTACATTTGATGAGTATATCTATGAACACACCCATCCATATCAATAAAAAATTACAGAATCTAAGGAGTAAAAGTTGAAATAATATTATCCATTAAACCAAGCATAAAAGATCATCTAGATTGTATAATGTTATAGTATTGTTAACTTGAAAGTAAAGGTGAAAAATAAATACCCTACTGGAAATGTCCCAATATGACAAAATTGGAATGGAAAATAACTAAGAGATCCAAACTACCGAATCCCAAGCTATGAACATTGTACACAGTCGAAACACCTATTATTCCTAAGCTATACTATAATCACATTTAACTAACATTTCCTGTAGAGACCCGAAGCATGGCATACATAGAAATTAAATTACTTTTGCGGAATACATAATATATAAGAAAAATAGACACACAAGGACCGTAATTGTTTAGTGTCTTTGGAAACATGGAACGTAATCTTCTAATCATGGTGAAAGATCTTCAACATCTCCTATAAAGATCTTCCACTTTTTGTTTCCTTACCTAAAACCTTTCTTTTAATCCCAGGGGAAAATAAAACATAAAAAAGGGTTATCTCAAAAGCTCAGCAAGGGTAAGCATGGATAAAATAAAACATACCATATACTTTTGAACTTAAAAACATGAACACAATGTTTAAACAACAAAATCTTGAGAAATGACTTAAAACATGGAAGTACATAAGGCATAGATCATAATGGAACATAAATCATGATAACATAGCATGGGAATAAAACATGTAATTGTGGAAACCATTAAGCACATGATATGATTTCCATATTAGCCAATGTATTTCTTCCAAGACCATCTTAGTGGACAAAGTCCCTTTCTGAATCGAGTTCACTCCTCGTTTCAGTCCTGTAACACTGAACTGGATTAACTTACCATTCCAGCCATGTCTATCTCTTGAGATATAAATCTTTTCCCAATTCATTGGAGGGAGATATAGGTCTCACCCATCTCATAATGAAATCATTCATACTTGTGAAACAAAATAAACTTAAAACATTCATCATAACCTAAAGAATAAAATGGGTTTCATAAACATCATCCCATCATTTCATAATACATATAAAACAAATGGACATTTCATCATAAGAAAATTGAAAAATGTAAATAATAGAGACATTAAACTTGAAACATAAACATATCAAATAATGTCATCTTAGAAGGAAAATGGTTTTGATAAAACATTTGAAATGAATTCTTGAGGAATATATCCTTTCTTCGTCAAAATCATTTTCTTTTCAAAAGTAGTCATGAAAATTTAAAATAAAAGTATTTTGATTAAAATAGTCATAAAATCATGTAGAGTAAGCTTCATGAAAATGAGGCGTTATGAAACTGTAAAAATCTGTTCACGCCGTATAAGTTAAAAATAGCATTCTCCTCGTACTTTTGTCAGAAAAGTCAAAAAAGTACCTCGTAACGTAAACAAAAGAAAGATTCATAACATAAAATGTAGTAAAAGTCAAAAATGGTAAGAAAGGAATTTAAACATAAATGAAAACACTTTTATAAAACATGGACACGGATGATATAAATAACTCCAGCAAATACTTACGAATAATCAATCTTGGATAAAAATGATATTTGCAAAATTATCCCTTACCTTAGGAACGGTATGCTTCATACATATCCGAAACTCCTGTAAAATGATATAAACAATGTCATTGAATTATTACAGAATCATATTTATTGTTATTATATCATATATAGATCACTTATGACTTTATATTACCCGTTCTTTTGTAAATTCCATGTTAAAGCAACGTTTTGTGTAAAATCATTTTATTTATCGTATGTGTTTCGACTTGTCGTTCTTGATATTATTCCTTATATCCTAATTTGCTTAATTCCAGAATGTAGAAAATGATTTATATATAATATATATTCATAATATACATATATATTATATATTGATAAAATGAATGAAATACACCGTTCATGGATACGGTAGGTCGTACTTACGCATGAACGTTGTTTTCGTTTCCTTATTGAATTGAATGAAACTAAATAGATGACATAAAAAATTATATATAAATCCAGTAGCATTATTATATCATATATTTCATTAATATTCATTATATAAACTTTATGATCATTCATGTATGGTTAATCATGGTGAATGAATCTCATCGCATCGTGGAGATGGTAGTCCGTACGTACGCACGAGAGATGATATCGTTCCCATAATTATAGAATTGGAGTGGATGGTATAATATATAAGAACCAGTATGATGTTATAATAAACATATATAGTTATTCTTTACAACATTATACCCATCCATGTAAGGTGTTGGTGGAAAAATAGATTAGACCACGGGGTGGAGACGGTATTCCGTACGTACGCACGCGCGGTGATTTTGTTTTCCGTAGGATGGATAGATAGTGAAATATTGTGGTTTCATACTTATAATAACATATCGGAATATTATTTATACTGATGATATTACCTCATAATTAAACAACTAAAAAAGAAGAAGTGGAAGAAGAAATAATGTTGAAAGAATCAGTAATGGACATTACCTCTTCTTTGAAATGCCTCTTTGAGACCTCCTCTTAGGGAACTAAAATTGGTATTTGAAGAAGACCAGGACCTCTAGTATGTTTCTATGGAAGTAGAAAAGAGAATTTGGTAGGGGTTGGCCGAGCTTGAAAGCTCAAAGTGGTGTGAGGAGGAGAGGGAGGAGGTTCCCTTTTATAAGGGAGGAGAGTGGCACCTTTGGAATTTTTAAAAATATTAATTTATAATAAATCTAACCCCACATGAAAACCTCCAAAAATGACTCATATCCGATGATTAGATGATATAGGGTTGTAATACCATCAACCAATCAAATTTATACATGTTAGTAATTTATTTCAAACACTATCAACTTTATTTATCCTAATTTAATCAATTTAATTTTATTTGTGACAATAACATTATAAAATTTACATTATGACAAATAATTAATTATTTGTTGTTAATTGTACATAATTGGATACTTTATAAGATTTTATACCATATGAATTTATATTTATAATTTTTTAATATTTTTGTGATTTTTAAACAATTTTATAATATATTATTTTTAGAAAATAACAATAGTGTCAATTTTCACACTATTCATTTATTTGAATTTAAATAAAATATATACAGAATATATGTTTGAAATAAAAGCTTTAATAGAATCATAAAAGGTCATATGTATATATAAAATTAGTGTATCACATTAAATAGTTTATATAATATTTATTTTACTATTTTTAATACCATTTATTTTGTTTCTCTCTTAATAAAATAATTACTACAACATTTTTGTATAATTATTTAATATACTTATTTGTTGCATAAAAATTAAAAATAAAATCCTATAATGACGATAAATCCATTAAATTTTATAATAATACTTTTACTCGAATTTATCATCATAAAATCAAAATATTTAAATTGTTATATTTATTAAATTATGAAGGTGACTACTTTGGCATCATTTAAAATAAAATAATATAAGTGTCATAATCACTTTTATAGGACTCCAAATGGTTATATATTAAGTAATTGGATGATTATGGTATGTATATACACTACCAATAAGTTTTGGTCAGGTTTTTGGGCCTTTTAATGGGTATTATTATTTCAATAAAAACTATATTACGGATTTTTCACTTAATAAATAATTTCTGCATCATTAATGTATCACCATTAATGACAATTATTTAATCCATAAAAATTCTAAATAAATTATCATAATGTAGATAATTTTATTAGATTTCTGGAGACTATTAATGTTCGAAGTTTTATGATGTTTATCACTAAATTAAAATTATTATACTTCTAAGATTTAAGAGAGTGACATGTTGTCACTTTTATTGGTTTTAATAATAATTATGTTTTTTTCATAGAAAAAAGTCCATTAAATGATTATAATCTGACCCTTAAGTGATATGGGTCGACTTTTAGTCATCCAATAGGATTTTTTCAGGTGTTAGGGTAATTTTATAATCTTATATTTACCCTTAATTACCTAATTTACCTTTAACTATGGTAAATAAAATTTACCGTAGTTACTATTCATAATGGTCAAAAATAAAATGTAGTCAATTAATATAATTTGGACCCACTGATTCCAAATAGGGAATCCATATTTCCAAATTCAATACACAGAAGTTGCAGAAATTAAATTAAAATTAATCCCCTTGTCGAAAGAAAACATGTTTTTGTTTAAAACATTACAAAATATTGAATTGATTTAACCTACGAATTCAACGAAAAATCAATTCTAATGACATACATTATATTAAATGGTAAAAACATATTCTATTTATACTTTAAGACCATTCAATATTATAATTTAACCACATAAATTATTACTATGAAAAAAGTTGTTTTTAATTAAAATATACCGTGTTTTTACTATTTATTAAAATATGAAAGTTATCAGAATAACATGAAAATTGTATCCAAGGTAAAATTTTATATCTTTATTCCATATAATAAATTTATTTTGAAAAATTGAACTTATAAACTTGTCAAAAACTAGTTTCAAAGTGGGTGCGCCATCAAAAGGCGGCAAAACTGCATTTTTTGAAAAAAATACTTATTTTACCAGAAAAATTTATTTTGTTCACATAAAATGTGTTAGAAAATTTATAAGATGAATAATAATGTTATAAAATTCAAAATTTAATTAATACTATTCATAACAGCTAGTTGATAATAATATTATAATAATATATCATTGTTTAGTAAAACTCGGTATTGCGTACAACACATGCTATCGAGGAAGGTTGTGATTGCGTGTAATGCATGCCAAGTCAGGGTTCCGTGTTGTGCAAGAATCCTTTGTTGTTTCGCATAACATAATCCAACCATATTTTATTTATACATTGAATATATATATATATATATATAAACACACTCAATGTTGTGTAGAATGACTATTATAAAATGAACTTGAAATTATGTGTAACACGATCCAAGAATAGTGTTGCGTATACTGCAAGCTAATACGGTGTTGCGTATAGTACAAGCTATACTTGGTGTGGTGTATAATAGAAGACATCAATGAAATTAAAAGAATATGTTTCATAAAATCTCTGGGTGTTACATTCTACCTCCCTTAAAATTAATTTTTCCCTCAAAATTCGTCGGGGTTATAAATGGTTTGCTACTTGAAAATTTCTTTAATATAAACTCACATCGTAAAAAGGAATACAAAAACATGACTTCAAAAACTAATGTATGAAACGTAACGGTTACCCAAATTAACTAATCACTGGGTTTCCACATAGGAGAACATATGTGAAAATATGGACATGGAAGAGAAATCTAACCATCATGTTCTGATGGAGAGTGGTACAGAACATGGCTATGAAAAATACATCAATCACAAATACATATATTTGTGATGATCTGAGGTACCATCTGATTCATCGGATATAAGAGCAATATGACAACATTTTTGGTTTTCAATATCATTTCCCTGAAGCTGAAAATTTTGAATTAGAAGAAATATTTTCTTGATTTTGGTACAACCTCATTGTTGTTCGTGCTTTGAACAATTTACACCTAATCTCTTAAAGAAATGAAGTTGAATTTGTTATTCGTAAAGAGTTAGCAGATCAAGTGATAGAATGATGGGTCATTCCATCTGTTTCATGAAAATTTATCAAATATACATAAGTCCATCTAGGGTGAGGTTAATCATATACGATTCCAAAAATGAACTTATACTTCATATATCATACCGCTTAATAAAATAAAACTAGTTTCTACTAACCAGGGAATTTATGTAGGCCAGTGGTAGGCGATAAAGGTCAGTCGCACTGTGGTTTTGGGTTCGATTCCCACAGCCTTGTCCGACGCGATGGGCTGTCTCCCGTCCTGCATGTTTTCCTTTTTCTAAAACTACATTACTATAAAATCCCATCAATAATATATAATAAAAGTTATATCCTTAAACAATACTAACTTATGTCCAACATAATCCATTCAAATCTTTAGGCTATCTAAAATAATTTGGTCCATGCTCATAGTATAAAGAAAACGATTACTTGAATTGTCATCAACCAAGCATGTGAATACCATCATTTATCTCCCATATATCTTGTTGGTCACATTCCAATCATGTATTCTCTTTAAAAATGTATACCCATTAAACCTTAGTGAAAACATGAATGTTGTTAAATTTTAACACATTCCATATACCAAAATCCCAAAAATTCTATATACTCAAACCATAATATCACTTAGTCCTTATATCAGTCATGAGCTCATGAATACAATCAAACATCTCATTATCTTATTATCCCATCATTATGCACATATAATTTGCTTTAAAAAAATATCTGAATAACCTTTCATGGTTACTGGCACCATTAATCACACACTTTCAAAACTTATGGAAAGATAGTAGTGTAACAATCCTTAGATGTCTCTTTATTCCATAGTACCATGAGATTACTTATACAACATTACACTTGATAAACATGTAATCATTCCACTAACTTCTTAAACCATTGAACGAACTTCAACAATTCTTTCATCTCACATATCATTTGTAATCTCTTCATCATCATCGTCATAAATATTACCCATATGACCATACTAATTCTCTTCATGAGTCCTTCCTTTAGGGAATTGGTTTGCATAATGCCTTTACATTCCAAATTTAAAACATTTAACCATTGTTGATGTCGTAGCAATACCATTATCCTCATACATGGTGTTAACTGAACCTTTTTCATTGCACATATTGGCTTTGTGTCCTTCTTTTCCACAACCAAAGCATCTTCGAGTTCCTTTGAAACAATCTCCCCGATGCCTCTTCCCACATGATTTACATGAGGGAAATTGAACTTTCTTTCTTCTATGATTATCATGAAACTCCATCTTTCTCTTATTGTCTGAGTTAGGAACCATACCAAAGTTGAGATTATTGATCATATTATGAGATTGCTGATTATGCATAATAACGATGTTTGGACTTCCAAATCTCGTTTCATTTGGTTTCTCATGAAGAATATCATTCCATTGTCCGGAATATCCTCCATTATCATGAATCTTCTTGTTTCCAACCATTTTCTAAAACCCAAAAAGAATAGTGTGAGAGGCAAAAATCATGATAGGGAAAACAACATAGTAATGGGGGAGAACCCTCAATAAATAACATCTTAGGTTAAAATCTATGATCGTTATCGTAGTTCTAGGACTATATCTTATACGTATACTTATCCTTAGGGACATCCCTAGACATACCTTAGAAATATCTATAGGGATATCACTAACGTTTTCACATCCTAGTTTCCAAAGGTTGACTAAACCTTTCCTTTAATACCAACTGTAGAGACCTGAAGCATGGCATACATAGACATTACATTACTTTTTAGGAATATATAATACATAAAAAAATATACACACAAGGACCGTAATAGTTTAGTGTCTTTGGAAACATGGAACGTAATCTTCTAATCGTGGGGAATGCTCTTCAACATCTCCAATAAAGATCTTCCTATTTTTGTTTCCTTACCTAAAACCTTTCCTTTAATCCTGGGGGAAAATAAAACATAAAAAAATTGTGAGATCAAATGATCAGTAAGGGTAAGCATGGATAAAATAAAACATACCATATACATTTGAACTTAAAAACATGAACATAATGTTTAAACATCAAAATCTTGAGAAACGACTTAAAACATGGAAGTACATAAGGCAGAGATCATAGTGGAACATAAATCATGATAACATAGCATGGGAATAAAACATGTAATTGTGGAAACCATTAAGCACATGATGTGATTTCCATATTTGCCAAGACATTGCTCCCAAGACCGTCTTAGTGGACAAAGTCCCTTTCTGAATCTAGTTCACTCCACGTTTCAGTCCTGTAACACTGAACCGTATTAACTTACCATTCCAACCATGTCTATCTCATGAGATATAAATCATTACCCAATGCATTGGAGGGAGATATAGGTCCCACCCATCTCATAATTAAATCATTCTTAATTGTGCCACAAAATAAACTTAAAACATTCATCATAACCCAAAGTATAAAATGGGTTTCATAAATATCATCCCATCATTTCATAATCCATATAAAACAAATGGACATTTCATCATAAGAAAATTGAACCATGTAAATCATAGAGACATTAAACATGAAACATACAAATATAAAATAATGTCATCTTAGATGTAAAATGGTTTTGATAAAACATTTGAAATGAATTCTTGAGTAAAATATCTTTTCTTCATCAAAATCATTTTCTTTTCAAAAAATGCCATGAACTTTTAAAATAAAAGTATTTTGTTGAAAATAGTCATAAAATCATGTAGGGTAAGATTCATGAAAATGAGGCGTTATGAAAGAGAAAAAATCCATTCACGTCGTATAAGTTAAAAATACCATTCTCCCCGTACTTTTGTCGGTAATGTCAAAAAAGTACCTAATAACGTAAACAAAATAAATATTCCTTACATACCATGCAGTAAAAGTCAAAAATGGGTAAAAATGACTTTAAAAATATATGAAAACACTTTTATAAAACATGGACATGGATGATATAAATAACCCCAGTAAATACTTACGAATAAGCAATCTCGGATAAAAATGAGATTTTCAAAAATTATCCCTTACCTTAGGTCTGGTATGATTCGTACGTATCTGAACCTCCGGTATAATGATTTAAATAATGTCATTTACTTATTACAGAATCATATTAATTATTATTATATCACATATGGTTCACTTATGACTTTATATTACCCTTTCTTTTGTAAATTCCATGTTAAAGCAGCGTTTTGCGTAAAATCATTTTATTTATCCTATGTGTTTCGACTTGTAGTTCTTGATATTATTACTTATATCCTTATTTAAATAATTCCAGAATATAAAACATGATTTATATATAACATATATTCATCACATACATACATATATTATATATCGATAAAAGGAATGAAATACACCGTTCATGGAGACGGTAGGCCGAACGTAGGCATGAACGTTGTTTTCGTTTCCTTATTGAGTTGAATGAAAATAAATAGATGACATACATATATATATATATATATATAAATCCAGTAGCATTATTATTTCATATATTTCATTATTATTCATTATATAAACTTTATGATCATTCAGGTATGGTTAATCATGGAGAATGAATCTCATCGCATCGTGGAGACGGTAGTCCGTACGTACGCACGAGCGATGATATCGTTCCCATAATTATAGAATTGGAGTGGATGGTATAATATATCATAATAATTATGATGTTATAATAACCATATATAGTTATTCTTTACACTGTTATACCCATCCATGTATGTTGTTGGTGGAAAATAGATTACACCACGGTGTGGAGATGGTATTCCGTACGTACGCATGCGCGGTGATTTTGTTTTCCGTAGGATGGATAGATGGTAAAATATTGTTGTTTCATAATTATAATAAAATATAAGTATATTATTGATACTGATGTTATTACCTCATAATGAAACAACTAAAAAAGAAGAAGTGGAAGAAGAAATAAAGTTGAAATAATCGGTAATGCACATTACCTCTTCTTTGAAGCGCCTCTTTGAGACCTCCTCTTAGGGTACTAAAATTGGTCTTTGAAGAAGACCAGGACCTCTAGTATGTTTCTAGGGATGTGTAGAAGATAATTTGGCAGGGTTTGTCCGTGCTTGAAATCTCAAAGTGTTTTTAGGTGGAGAGGGAGGAGGTTCCCTTTTATAATGGAGGAGAGAGGTACCTTTGGAATTCTTAAAAATATTAATTTATAATAAATCTAACCCCACTTAAAAACATCCAAAAATGTTTCATATCCTAAGATTAGATGAGATAGGGTTTTAATCGCATCAACCAATAAAATTTAGACATGTTAGGAATTTATTTTAAAGATTATCAACTTGGTTTGTCCTAATTTAATCAATTTAATTTTATCTGTGGTAATAACATTCTAAAATTTAAATTATAACAAATAATTAATTATTTGTTGTTAATTATCCATAATTGGATACTTCATAACATTTTCTACCATATAAAGTTAAATTTATAATTTTTAAATATATTTGTGATTTTTAAACAATTTTATAATATATTATTTTTATAAAATAACAACAGTGTCAATTTAGACACTATTCATTTCTTTGAATTTAAATAAACTATATACATAATATATGTTCTAACTAAAAGCTTTAATAGAATAATAAAAGGTCATATTTCTCTAGAAAATTATTGTAGCACATTAAATAGTTCATATAATATTTATTTTATTATTTTTAAAACCATTTATTTGGTTTATCTCTTAATAAAATAATTACTACAACATATTTGTATAATTATTTAATATACTTATTTGTTGCATAAAAATTAAAAATAAAATCCTATGATGAAGATAAATCTATTACCCTTTATAATAATACTTTTACACGAATTTATCATCTTAAAATCACAATATTTAAATTGTTATATTTATTAAATTATGAAGGTGACAACTTTGGCATCATTTAAAATAAAATAATATAAGTGTCATAATCACTTTTATATGACTCCAAACGGTTATATATTAAGTCATTGGATTATTATGGTATGTATGTACACTACCAATAAGATTTGGTTCGTTTTTTGGTCTTTTAATGGGTGTTATTATTTTAATAAAAACTATATTACTGATTTTTTAATTAATAAATAATTTCTCCATCATTAATGTATTACCATTAAGGACAATTATTTAATCCCTAAAAATTCTAAATAAATTATCATGATGTAGATAATTTTATTAGAGTTATTTATAATATTCATGTTCGATGTTGTATGATGTTTATCACTAAATTAAAATTATTATACTTATAATATTTAAGAGAGTGACATGTCGTCAGTTTCTTTGGTTTTAACAATAATTAAGTTATTTTCATGGAACAAAGTCCATTAAATGATTATAATCCGACCCTTAAGTGATATGGGTCGACTTTTAGTAATCCAATACGATTTTCTCAGGTGTTAATGTAATTTAATAATCTTATATTTACCCTTAATTACCTGATTTGCATTTAACTATGGTAAATAAAATTTACCGTAGTTACTATTCATAATGCCCAAAAATAAAAAGTAGTATATTAATATAATTTGGACCCACTGATTTCAAATATGGAATCCATTTTTTCAAATTAAATACACAGAAGTTGCAGAAATTAAAATAAAATTAATCCCGCTGTCGAAAGAAAACGGGTTTTTGTTTAAAACATTACAACAAATTGAATTGATTTAACCTAAGAATTCAAAGTAAAATCAATGCTAATGAAATACATTATATTAAATGGTAAAAATATATTCTATTTATACTTTAAGACGATTCAATATTATTATTTATCCACATAAATTATTATGATGAAAAATGTTGTTTTTAATTAAAATATAGCGTGTTTTTAATATTCATTAAAATATGAAATTTATCAGAAGAACATGAAAATTTTATCCATGGTAAAATTTTATATCCTTATTAAAAAGAATATTTTTTTGCAAAATTGAACTTATAAACTTGTCAAATACTAGTTTTAAAGTGGGTGGGCCATCAAAAGGCGGCAAACCAGCATTTTTTTAAAAAAATACTTATTTTACCCGAAATATTTATTTTGTTCACATAAAATGTTTTAGAAAATTTATAAGATGAATAATAATGTTATAAAATTCAAAGTTTTGTTAATACTATTCATAATGGCCAGTTCATAATAATATTATAATAATATATCATTGTTTAGTAAAACTTGGTATTGCGTACAACACACGCTATCGAGGAAGGTCTTGATTTCATGTAATGCAAGCCAAGTCAGGGTTCCGTGTTGTGCAAGAATCCTTCGTTGTTACGTATAACAGAATCCAACCATATTTTATTTATAAATTGAATATATATATATATATATATATATATATATATATATATAAACACACTCAATGTTGCGTATAATTACTATTATAAAACGAACTTGAAATTGTGTGTAACATGATCCAAGAATAGCGTTGCGTATACTGCAAGCTAATACAGTGTTGCATATAGTACAAGCTAAACTTGGTGTGGTGTATAATAGAAGACATCAATGAAATTAAAAGAATATTTTTCATAAAATCTCGAGGTGTTACATTCTACCCCCTTAAAACGAATTTCGCCCTCGAAATTCGTCGGGGATATAAATGGTTTGCTACTTGGAAATTTCTTTAATAGAAACCCACATCGTAAAAAAGAATACAAAAACATGACTTTAAAAACTAATGTATGAAACATAACGGTTACCCAAATTAACTAATCACTGGGTTTCCACAAAGGAGAACATAGGAGAAATTATGGATATGGAAGAAAATATAACCATGATTTTCTGATGGAGAGTGGTAGAGAACATGGCTATGAAAAAGCCATCAATCACAAATCCATAGATTTGTGATGATCTAAGGTACAATCTGATTCATCGAATATAAGAAAAATAGGAAAACTTTTTTGGTTTTCAATATCATTTCCCTAAAGTTGAATATTTTGAATTAGAAGAAATATATGCTTGATTTTGGTACAATCTCACTATTGTTCATGCTTTGAACAATTTCCACTTCATCTCTTAAAGAAATGAAGTTGAATTTGTTATTCGTGAAGAGTTACCAGATCAAGTGATAGAATGATGGGTCATTCCATCTATTTCAAGAAAAGTTATCAAATATACATAAGTCCATTTATGGTGAGTTTAATCATATACGATTCCAAAAATGAACTTATACTTCATATATCATACCACATAATAAAATAAAACAAGTTTCTACTAACCAGGGACTTCCTGTAGGCCGGTGGTAGGCGATAAAGGCCAGTCGCACTTTGGTTGTGGGTTCGATTCCCACAGCCTTGTCTGACGCGATGGGATTTCGCCCATCCTACAGGTTGTCATTTTTCTGAAACTACATTACGATAACATCCCATAAATAATATCTAAAAAAGTTCTATCCTTAAACAATACTAACTTATGTTCTACATAATCAATTCCAATCTTTAGGCTTATCTAAAATAATTTGGTCTAAGCTCATAGTATAAAGAAAATGATTACTTGAATTGTCATCAACCAAGCATGTGAATACCATCATTTATCCACCATATATCTTGTTGGTCACATTCCAATAATGTATTCTCTTGAAAAATGAATACCCATTAAACCTTAGTGAAAACATGAATGTTGTTAAATTTTAACACATTCCATATAAAAAAATCCCAAAAAATATATATACTCAAACCATAATATCACTTAGTCCTTATATCAGTCATGAGATCATGAATACAATCAACCATCTCCTTATCTTCGTATCCCTTCATTATGCGCATATCATTTTCTTTCCAAGAATTTCTGAATAACCTTTCATGGATACTGGTACCATTAATCATACACTTTCAAAACTTGTGGAAAGGCAACAGTGTAACAATCCGTAGATGTCTCTTTATTCTATAGTACCATGAGATTACTTAAACAACATTACACTTGATAAAAATGTAATCATTCCACTACCTTCTTAAACCATTGACCGAGCTTTAAAAATTCTTTCATCTCACATATCATTTGTAGTCTCTTCATCATCATCAACATAAATACTACCCATAAGACCATACTAATTCTCTTTATGAGACCTTCCCTTAGAGAATTGGTTTGCATAATGCCTGTACATTCCACATTTAAAACATTTAACCATTGTTGATGTCATAGAAAAACCATTATCCTCATCCATGGTGTTAACTGAACCTTTTCCTTTGCACTTACTGGCTTTTTGTCCTTCTTTTCCACAACCAAAGCATCTTCCAGTTCCTTTGAAACAATCTCCCCGATGCCGCTTCCCGCATGATTTACATGAGGGAAATTGAACATTCTTTCCTCTGTGATCATCATGTACTCCATCTTTCTCTTATTATATGAGTCGGGAAACATACCAAAGTTGAGATTATTGATCATATTATGAAATTGCTGATTTGGCCTAATAACGATGTTTAGACTTCCAAATCCCATTTCATTTGGTTTCTCATGAAGAATATCATTCCATTGTCCGTCATATCCTCCATTATCATGAATCTTCCTGTTTCTAGCCATTTTCTAAAACCCAAAAAGAATAGTCTGAGAGGAAAAAATCATGCTAGGGAAAACAACATAGTAATGGGGGAGCACCCTCAATATCTAAAATCGTAGGTTAAAAGCTAAGATCGTTATCATAGTTCTAGGACTATATCCTATACATATACTTATCCTTGGGGACATCCCTATACATACCTTAGAAATATCTCTAGGGATCTCACTAACGTTTTCACATCCTAGTTTCCAAAGTTTGACTAAACCTTTCCTCTGATACCAACTATAGAGACCCGAAGCATGGTGTACATAGACATTACATTACTTTTTCTGAATACATAATATAAAAAAATAGACACACAAGGACCATAATAGTTTAGTGTCTTTGAAAACTTGGAACGTAATCTTCTAATCGTGGTGAAGGATCTTCAACATCTCCCATAAAGATCTTCCACTTTATTTTCCTTACCTAAAACCTTTATTTTAATGCTGGGGGAAAATAAAACATTAAAAAAAGGGTGAGCTCAAATGCTCAGTAAGGGTAAGCATGGATAAAATAAAACATACCATATACATTTGAACTTAAAAACATGAACATAATGTTTAAACATCAAAATCTTGAGCTACGACTTAAAACATGGAAGTACATATGGAATAGATCATAATGGAACATAAATCATGATAATATAGCATGGAAATAAAACATTTAATTGTGGAAACCATTAAGAACATGATATGATTTCCATATTAGCCAGGGCATTGCTGCCAAGACCATCTTAGTGGACAAAGTCCCTTTCTGAATCGAGTTCACTCCTCATTTCAGTCCTGTAACACTGAACCGTATTAACTTACCATTCCAGCCATGTCTATCTCATGAGATATAAATCTTTACCCAATGCATTGGAGGGAGATATAGATCCCACCCATCTCATAATGAAATCATTCTTACTTATGCCACAAAATAAACTTAAAACATTCATCATAACCCAAAGAATAAAATGGGTTTCATAAACATCATCCCATCATTTCATAATCCATATAAAACAAATGGACATTTCATCATAAGAAAAGTGAAACATGTAAATCATAGATACATTAAACATGAAACATACACATATCAAATAATGTCATCTTAGATAGAAAATGGTTTTGATAAAACATTTGAAATGAATTATTGAGGAAAATATCCTTTCTTCGTCAAAATCATTTTCATTTCAAAAAATTCCACGAACTTTTAAAATAAAATAATTTTGTTGAACACAGTCATAGAATCATGTAGAGTAATATTCTTGAAAATGATGCGTTATGAAACTGTAAAAAACCATTCACGCCGTATAAGTTAAAAATAGCATTCTCCTTGAACTTTTGTCGGAAAAGTCAAAAAAGTACCTCGTAACATAAACAAAAGAAATATTCCATACATACCATGTAGTAAAAGTCAAAAATGGGTAAACAGGACTTTAAACATACATGAAAACAGTTTTAAAAAACATGTAAATGGATGATATAAATAACCCCAGTAAATACTTACGAATAAGTAATCTCGGATAAAAATCAGATTTGCAAAATTGCCCCTTACATTAGGTCTAGTATGCTTCATACGTATCTGAACCTCCTGTATAATGATTTAAATAAGGTCATTGACTTATTAAACAATCATATTCATTGTTATTATATCATATATGGTTCACTTATGAATTTATATTACCCGTTCTTTTGTAAATTCCATGTTAAAGCAGCGTTTTGGGTAAAATCATTTTATTTATCGTATGTGTTTCGACTTTTCGTTCTTGATATTATTACTTATATCCTGATTTAAATAATTCCAGAATGTAAAAAATGATTTATATATAATATATATTAATCATATACATATATATATTATAGATCAATAAAAGGAATGAAATACACCGTTCATACAGACGGTAGGCCGTACGTACGCATGAACGCTGTTTTTGTTTCCTTATTGAATTGAATGAAACTAAATAGATGACATACATATATATATATAAATACAGTAGCATTATTATTTTATATATTTCATTATTATTCATTATAAAAACATTATGATAATTCATGTATGGTTAATCTTGGAGAATGAATCTCATCACGTCGTGGAGACGGTAGTCCGTACGTACGCACGAGCGATGATATCATTCCCATAATTATAGAATTGGAGTGGATGGTATAGTATATCAGAATCAGTATGATGTTATTATAACAATATATAGTTATTATTTACACCATTATACCCATCCATGTAAGGTTTTGGTGGAAAAACAGATCACACCACAGCGTGGAGACGGTATTCCGTACGTATGCACGCACGTTGATTTTGTTTTCCGTAAGATGGATAGATGGTGAAATATGGTTGTTTCATACATATAATAAGATATCAGTATATTATTGACACTGATTTTATTACCTCATAATGAAACAACTAAAGAATAAGAAGTGGAATAAGAAATAAAGTTGAAAGAATCGGTAATGGACATTACCTCTTCTTTGAAGCGCCTCTTTGAGATCTCCTCTTAGGGAACTAAAATTGGTCTTTGAAGAAGACCAGGACCTCTAGTATGTTTCTAGGGAAGTGGAGAAGATAATTTTTCAGGGGATGACGGAGCTTGAATGCTCAATGTGGTGTGAGGAGGAGAGGGAGGAGGTGCCCTTTTATAAGGGAAGACAGGGGCACCTTTGGAATTCTTAAAAATATTAATTTATAATAAATCTAACCACACATAAAAACCTCCAGAAATGACTCATATCCAACGATTAGATGATATAGGGTGGTAATATCATAAAAAAATAAAATTTATACATGTTAGTAATTTATTTTAATCATTATCAACTTGATTTATCCTAATTTAATAAATTTTATTTTATTTGTGGTAATAAAATTCTAAAATTTAAATTATAACAAATAATTAATTATTTGTTGTAAATTGTCCATAATTAAATACTTTATAACATTTTTTACCATATAAATTTAAATTTATAATTTTTATATATATTTGTGATTTTTAAACAATTTTATAATATATTATTTTTATAAAATAACAATATTGTCAATTTTGACACTATTCATTTATTTGAATTTAAATAAAATATATACAGAAGACATGTTCGAACTAAAAGTTTTAATAGAATCATAAAAATTCATATGTATCTAGAAAATTGGTGTATCACATTAAATAATTCATATAATATTTATTTTATTATTTTTAAAACCATTTATTCGGTTTATTTCTTAATAAAATAATTACTACATCATTTTTGCATAATTATTTAATATACTTATTTTTTTCATAAAAATTAAAAATAAAATCCAATAATAAAGATAAATCTATTAAATTTTATAATAATACTTTTACTAGAATTTATCATCTTAAAATCACAATATTTAAATTTTTATATTTATTAAATTATGAATGTGACAACTTTGGCATCATTTAAAATAAAATAATATAAGTGTCATAATCAATTTTATAAGACTCCAAATGGTTATATATTAAGTCCTTGTATGCTTATGTTATGTATATACACTACCAATAAGGTTTGGTTAGGTTTTGTGTCCTTTTATGGGGTATTATTATTTCAATAAAAACTATATTACTGATTTATCACTTAATAAATAATTTCTGCATCATTAATGTATCACCATTAATGACGATTATTTAATCCCTAAAAATTATAAATAAATTATCATGATGTAGATAATTTTATTAGCTTTCTGTAGACTATTCATGTTTGATGTTTTATGATGATTATCACTAAATTAATATTATTATACTTATAAGATTTAAGAGAGTGACATGTTGTCACTTTCTTTGGTTTTAATAATAATTAAGTTTTTTTTCATCGAAAAAAGTCCATTAAATGATTATAATCCAACCCTTAAGTGATATGGGTCGACGTTTAGTCATCCAATAGGGTTTTGGTAGGTGTTAGGGTAATTTAATAATCTTATATTTACCCTTAATTACATGATTTTATCTTTAACTATGGTAAATAAAATTTACCGTAGTTACTATTCATATTGCCCAAAAATAAAAAGTAGTCTATTAATATAATTTAGACCCATTGATTCCAGATATGGAATCCATTTTTACAAATTCAATACACAGATGTTGCAGAAATTAAATTAAAATTAATCCCGTTGTCAAAAGAAAACGGGTTTTGTTTAAAACATTACAAAAGATAGAAGTGATTTAACCTATGAATTCAAAGTAAAATAAATGCTAATGATATACATTATATTAAATGGTAAAAATATATTCAATTTATAATTTAAGACCATTAAATATTATAATTTAACCACATAAATTATTACGATGCAAAAAGTTTTTTTTAATTAAAATATACTGTGTTTTTATTATTCATTAAAATATTAAATTTATCAGAATAACATGAAAATTTTATCCATGGTAAAATTTTATATCCTTATTAAAAAGAATAATTTTTTTTGTAAAATTGAGCTTATAAACTTGTCAAAAAACTAGTTTTAAAGTGGGTGCACCATTAAAAGGTGGAAAAACTGCATTTTTTGAAAACAAAATAATTATTTTACCTGAAAAAATTATATTGTTCACATAAAATGATTTAGAAAATTTATAAGATGAATAATAATGTTATAAAATACAAAATTTAATTAATACTATTCATAACATAATGTTCATAATAATATTATAATAATATATCGTTGTTTCGTAAAACTCGGTATTGCGTACAACACACGCTATCGAGGAAGGTCGTGATTGCGTGTAATGCAAGCCAAGTCCGGGTTCCATGTTGTGCAAGAATCCTTCATTGTTTCATATAACAGAATCCAACCATATTTTATTTATAAATTGAATATATATATATATACATATATAAACACACTCAATGTTGCATAAAATGACTATTATAAAACGAACTTGAAATTGTGTGTAACACGATCCAAGAATAGCGTTGTGTATACTACAAGCTAATACGGTGTTTCGTATAGTACAAGCTAAACTTCGTTTGGTGTATAATAGAAGACATCAATGAAATTAAAAAAATATTTTTCATAAAATCTCGGGGTGTTACATTTCCTCTACATAATACACGAAATATATGTGAAAAGACCATGAGTGGGTGATTATATGCAAACCCAGCTGGATTCCCTAAAATATAAAGGGTGGAGATGTAGTATCTACAATATGAAATAATAATAGTATATGAAATATATAGTTAAAGAGATTATCTCAACCCAAAAAGAGAGTTAAATTAAACTTGTCAAAACACAAGGGCCTAATAATGTTAGTCGATGAACTACCAAACAATTCATAACCATTTATAGTATAAGAGTATACTTCTATAACCACGATACTCTAAACATGAAAACAACGTAGAATAATACACTTGTAATTTCCACTAATGGATGAAGAGTAACGAAATCCATGATATGGTTACAAGGTAATTATATAAATATATATATTCTCAATCAAAAAATTTTCAAATGAGATAGTATGGGGATATGCATATCACAAATCACCCCAAGAATATGAGTATCTAAAAGTTCGAAAAACTCATCAAAGATGAACACTATCTCAAACGCTTCCAATACATAACCATACAAGTCTAACCATGACTCATAATTACAATGCATAGCCGAGTGTGAACAAAATCTAAGTACGAGACCCACTCCCTAGTAGGTCAGGTGGGTTCCATTATGTAAGCCTTTTAGGAAGCCATTTCACATCCCTGTTGGAGGGCCAACTCAGTATCCATCAAGTACACCGCTTCCCAACCTTTTTGGGGGGCTAACTTAGTATCTATTGAGGATGCCACTACCTTGCCCAGGTAGAGGGTCAACATGATAACTATCAGGGATGCCACTACTCAGATCTACTGTAGGGTCTACTAGGTATCCAATGAGGAATCCAATTCCCATCTTTTTTGGAGGGTGAACTCATTATCCGTTGAGGACACCACTACACATCCCTACAAGAGGGTAAACTAAAAATTCATTGAGGATGTTACTACCCATCCCACCTGTATGGTCAACTCAAAATCAGTTAAGGATGAAAAATCCAAGAATTAATAGAGGGACCACTTTCTATTTGTCAAGGATTCCACTTCTCAGCCTAGTTGGATGGTCGACATAGAATTTTCATGGTCATCCAATATTATCACTACTATCATCAGGTGTTGCCTTAACATGAATCATGACCAGATAATTTTGGATCATAACTCCAAATCCTCAACTAAGGGAACGAACATATTCTACATGGGAAAAAATCAGGATATGTTGTACATTTGAAATAATATGAGTTATAAAATGAGATATGGATGATTTATGTTTCCTAAAAAATGAATTAGGAGAAAAAACAAGTGAGGGGACCCACACAACATGTGGTCCCACTCCACCACTAGGTCGTGCCTGTAGATGAAATATAGATACTTCCCATGTAGTAGTAAACACCTTACTAGAGGACTACATGATTTTTCCATACTAATTGGGACTGGGGGAATGTATTAGTGGTCGTGTCAATGTATTGGACTCAGTGTCCATGTAATAAGTAAATTGCATGGTACCTCACATGGGGTGCCACCTGTGTAACCTGGTAATCTTTGTGTACATGGGTACATGACCATGTACCAATATATTTACTCTCACACATAGCACTGCCAGTGTGATTAGTTTCATGGGTATTAAAACTATGTAAGTGGTTCATGACATGTAAAAGGAATACACTTTATGATTCGCTAACTTTTCTAAAACACATATCACTACTGATGATGGGGCTACATGCGGTGTGATCGTCCTTATTTATGGTGGGTAGTTAGGTTAGTATCTAAAGAATTATATCTGATCTTCACACCATGAATCGATCCACACCATTAGATATCTCACCTACGATCTATCCAAGATGTGCAGATTCGATCATAGTCATCCGAAATCGGCTCTGATGGATCATAGATGGTCTTGTCGTATGTTTTACACACCACATTTCCTTCAACCATGAATATACCAATCTATAATCACAAAAATGAACACACATTCCTTTCAACCATCACTGAGACATGCTTGATTCGTCGATCCTTACTTTTTTCATGAAACTGATACACATTTGGGGGTCTGATCGGGCCCAGTACCATCCTTAAATTGTCAATCCCGGACCTCGGAGTTAGACCAAGGATGAATGTGAAGAAATAAGGGGAAACCCCAATAAAAAGGTAATATTAATGATGGAATTTGTTTCTTGGAATAGTGATCTAGAACAGGGAACCTATGGTCAAAAAAATTAAAATTAATCCACATTTAAATACACACAAACATGCTATGTCTACAAAACTTCGTGGATCAAAGAACAGTGAACAAAATGACCAATATATTTAATTAAAGGTCATAAAAATAACAAATGTTAAGTCCTAAAAATATTTTTGATTTTTTATTGAAGAATAAAGTGTCTTATAGTAATCAATATAAGTCATTGCGTTCTTTGCATCTTGATCTGATATGATCTAGCATTTCTTTGTTGTCTGATGAGATCCAACAGCATAGGAGGGAGGATGATATCTATATCTCTCATAGGATTTATGCACTAATCCTGGAGAAATTTTAAATATATAGATCTTATAGAGTCATCTATTTCATTGACACAAATGATTTAATTAATTAGTCTATTAATTAACTCATTTAACATACGACCAATGAGTGAGGAGTATGAAGGCCCTACACCGTCTCATTCTATGTCTCAGAAAGGGTAAAAATGCATTCCAATGTTAACCATGGTCTTGTTTTTTTTATTCCAGCAACCATTTGATATTTTTTCCTTTTTATTTTAGAATATCTAGAAATGTCATGTATAATATTTTAAATATATTTATAAAATTAATTTTGTTACACTGTTAAATACAATCACACTCTGTATTAGCACCTATCTTCAAAATATTAATGTAGAAATCTTTCAAAGGTTTATAAAGAAGAAATAATGTCTCAAAAAATCCTTTTATGGGATTTTATTACGAAAGATAATGATAATGAAAGTGTTTTTGTTAGACATAATTTCCCTTTATTATATTGGGATTACACTTCCAGAACCATATTAATATATGTTGGGAATATTGTATATTATTGTCATATTATATTTAAATTACCCATTATTTTAATTTTATCTACTATTATTCTCATGAATCCATACTTCCAATTATTCTGGTTCAATTATTTCCAAATATCGAACGGATTCTTTTAACTCAAGCATCATTTCTGTAGGTAATAATGTTATTTCATGAATATCAACCTTCTATGTCAAATATGTTCTTCCATTTCCTATTTCACATGATAATACCTCTTATATATATGTATAGAGTTACAATTGAAAAAAAATTCCTTTTTCAAGGAATTCCTATTTCATAATAGTGTATCACTGTTAATAATAATTCACATCATCTCTAGTAGCTTTTTATATACTATATATTTATGTCTAAATTACATTATCTGAAACACTTTCTATATTATTTTAAAATTTAATTATATATTATTTCATGTTTTATTAAAATTTATCTTTATCCCTTTTTGAAGGGAATGTATTTCATCCATTTTTAAAATGTTGGATTTAAATAAAATCATGTTAATATATTAAAAATGATTTCCTTTTTATGATCATATGATTTATTATTTGCTCCAAATATATAATTAATAATCTTTATGTCTTTTAATGTACATATTTATGATTCTTTTTAATGTTTTTAGAAATGTATTACTTTAACTTTGTTTAAATGTATTTTCAAATTGGTTCGTAACTTCCTTTTATTGTGGTTTTATTAAAAAAATTATAGATGATTTTTTTTTCAATTTCACATCCATTTTACTCTATATATTAAAGGTTATTTCTCCATTGGAGTAACATGTGATGTATTTAATTATATATGTTGTAAAACTACTTAATTTTGTGGGATCAAGATCAAGGTAAAAAACAAATTAATTCTTCAACCCATCTTATATGATACTATTAGAAGTGTCCTTCATAGGAAGGTATTCTCATCGATGTCATCATTCTTCAATGTTATTACATTAAAAATAATATATTAAATTACAACACACACCAAATTATTTATATAGATCTATTAAGAATAAATAATTCTTTTTATTGATTGAGAAAATTATTTACATAACTGTATATCCATTACTCTATATGGTGTTTGTCTGAAGGATGCTTTCTTAGAGATATATCCCATTTATTAATATAGGTGATAATAAATGTAAATATATTTAATATTATTATATAGATTATTAGTTACTACCAGGATGTATTGGTTGTGTGTTTTATATTTGTTCATTATTTCGAGTGATATATGAATTAGACAAAATTAGTGACAGGTGGAGCCCTCCATAACCCCCTGATGCATCAGTAGGTCTTAGTAGACAATGTAGTATATGTATTTGGTGTATTATTACCCTTGTATTTACATATCTTGGATCTATATTTAAATTAAGTATATTTCTTGGAAAATGGAATTGATGATATGTAATGTTTTATATCTTGGCCATGAAATGTGAAACATTTTTACAATTATCAATATATACTAGTTATTTATATCCACTTTATTATTTATATTATTATATTATCCATATATTTGTTTCAATATAATGGGATCATAGATAAGGTGTTATATTATTATCACTTATTTATTAGAATATTATTCATGTCTTGTTTGTTCTATGAATTTTTCTTTTGTTATATGCTTTCCCTAATAAGGAAATTGATATCACCATTATTTTGATTCTATTTTTATAGGTTATGAAGAAAAAATTTAAACATGTGATGTATAAAAAAATATCTTGTATGAATAACTTATTGGATGTAATAATTTAATATAATGTATTTAATAGAACCTTATATAGTGTGAAATGATCATTAGTTGAGAAATGTCTGAGATATATTAGTTAATGATTTTTCTAATTGTTTATTGATCAAAACCTATTGGATTTTAGGAATAAATAACAAGAAATATTTTCTATAATTCATATAGTTATTATATAATTATGTTGGTTCTATCATAGTTTGTATTAGGTTAGTATTTAAATAATTGTAGAGGTTAGAATTTTATTGGCGAGTTTTAATTTTATTGTTATAAGTGTCATCAAGGGTTTATAAGTTAAATATGATCATAATTTAAAATATATAAATAAAAATTAGGTTATTTTAGGTAATAAAAAAATTTCATGGAATTTGGAAGATTTTAATTTGTGAAAAAACATAAGAATGTGTATCTGTTTAGGAAAACATCATAAATTTTATCATGGTTTGGATTGGCTACTCTCCTCAAAGTAATATCAATTTATGTATACTAGAAGGTGGATTTGGATGTAGAATTTACAAACCTAGGGTAACTTATGATTAAAATGGATATTTGAGTATCAATTTTATCTTCACTCACTTCATGATGAGTTGGTCTAAGACTGCACACCTGGTGAAAAACACTTGTGGGATATGATTTGGATGATTCTCATCAACCTTATGAATCAATATTTAGGATTTATGATGTTATTATAGAATGGTTACAGAACCTAGTATGAGATATATAATTTATATCCTATATTGAAACCTATAGATTTATCGTTTGGAGTACATATATTATTTTGGATTTATTCCTTTTAACTTAATATTTGTTCTTTTTATTTAATTATTAAGTTTTTCTTTTTAAATTTAAAAATAATATAATATAATATTGGTTAATTCATGAAGGAACCAAATTATCAATGGATTCCATTTATAAAGTAGATATTTTCCCAATGTGGGATCTAATAGGATATGAGTTTCAAAATAAAAAAATTCTGATAATTAAAAGACAACTATCATGAATTATTATTAAAAAACATTGTTGAGTTTCTAAACACAAAAAAGGTAAAATGATGGATTTTCAAAGATTATCAGGTGTTAGAGATTGTTAAGTAAATAATATTTATTTACCTAACTGTCATGGACATGTGAGTAAGCGCTAAGGTAATTTGTTTAATGGAACTAGGAAATGTTCTATTTGTGCAAGAAGAGGACATAGAGAAACTAATTATGGAAGAGAATGAAGAGTTTTTCAAAATCATAAATAGAAAAGATGTGTTTCTTAGTTATACCTATAAAACTAAAGTTGATACATCATTTCAGATTATATCAATATTTATTTATATATTTTAAATACCATTAAATGATCTATAAAATTATAAAAAAGCAATTTAGTTAGGTTGTAGAGGAGAACGTAACAGCCAGATATTTTAAATTATATTTTCCTTAAAACTAATGTGTTAAATTACATGTTTCACATGAAATACCAAACCAAAAAACCATCTAACATTATATAACCATTAATATGACTATTTTTATAATTTTATGGTTTTTGAAATGTTACCTAAATTAAAAAATATATGTTGAAATAAAATAATTCTTATTATTAATTTTAAATAATTGATAAAAATCAATTTGTGTAGGTAATTAACTGATAATATTGACGTATTCTTTAAAACGAAATGTTTCTAAAAATTCTAATTTTCATTGATTTATTTTCATAAAATTAACACATTGTGAATAAATATGTCACTAATTTTAAAAATATATTATAAATAGTGTGATTGGAAATTAATATGTAAAAATAATATGATTAAGAATAGTAAATATTTTAAAATGGTATTTTCCTATGAATATACTTTTCATTACATTACTATTTTTTTATTTATAACATAAATTCCTAAATTTTTGAATTTGAAATTGAAAAAAGAAAAGATTATATTTTTCATTTCAAAATTATCTTTTGATTAATTATTGGTATTTTTATGAAACAATATATTCAAGTGAATTGTGAAAAATAGTTTTCAATAGAAACACAAAAAATTATTATTGTAATGAGTAAGAAAAAATTTAAAAATTATAAAAAATGATATTGGGGGGGAATTATCCGTTTTAAAATTATTATAATGGATTTAGAATAATATTGTTTAATATTTTTTTTAATGAAGCTATGTTTTTCAAAAAAAACAATATTTAGTATTTTTTATTAATTTTTTCACTATGAGGAATTATGTTTATTATTTATTTAAAGTAATATACCTATCAATATTTGAAAAATAATAAAATAATTTTCCATAAAATAAAAAATAAGAATGTTTATTTGGAAAAAATACATTGATTCTTAAAAATACATTTTTTTAACAATTGTTGTTAACATGTTACTTGAGATTATACAAATATAAATGTTTTTTGGAACTAGTAATTATATTTGGAATAATTGATTTTATAGTTTTAATGATTATTTAAAAATTACATAGATATTTCCTTATCATTTTTAGGCATAAAAATATGATTATAAGGACAATTATTAATTACTAAGATAATGGTAAAAAAGTTACTTTCAATGGATTTTTTTGTTAATTTATTATAACTTTTATCAAATAATATAAATTAATCTATTTACTAGAATGACACTATTTTAATTTTTAATCCTCTAAAAAATTATATAAACTCTAATTTAATTTTTAATAAAAATAGAAATATGATTAAGAACATTTAATGGTGAATTTTTTTAAAAAAATAGTTATATTATATAATCATTGTTTTATATGATTTTATATTTATAATAATTTAGTTCAATATTGGGTTTTCATCATTAAAAATTCAATAATGGGTTTTCTTAAGAATCCATGATATAAATTTATGAAATTTGAAAAATTAAAATAGTACTTGAAATCTAGGGGGAGCCATCTCTAAGTATTCATAGTAATAAATCAATAAATAATCCACTAGATTCCTTGAGAAATTCCATAAAAATCGATTTCATTGAATCAAAGGAAGTATTAACTCTTGACATTTAGTTGAATCCCCTGGTGAAATCCTTCTGACATCCATGTAATTCTAGAATAATATTTACCAAGATGATTCTATGGAATCAGTCTTTGTAATTCCACGACCAACACTTTTAAAATGAACCCATGGGACATCCCATAAAATTCCATTTTCCACAAAAAATATTCATTAATATCAAACAAGGCAGTGCTTACTATTTAAGAACAAATGAATTATATTGAAATATAATATTATCCACATAATTCCACATCACATTAAAAAACCATTAACAATTTAATCCAAATTAAATATTCTATTTAAATTAACAATTTTTTTCAATATCCCATGGACAAAGGAAACTACCATTCTCTATAGATCATCTTAGGAAACACACACTCCATGTTAATTCTATAATTTACAAGGGTATCCTGAAATATCCCAATTTAATTGTCCTTCTCAATACATAAAAAAACTCATCCAATTTTTCATTAAAATGAAGTTCATCCCTAGACACTATTTTTATATAAGTCAATAAGGATTTTATATGCCTTATAGGAAGACTAGAAAAATCAATTTAATTATTATATTGATGATCCACAATCTGGAATGACTAAAATAATAGAAATTTTGTAAAATGATAAGAAATTAAGTGAAAACAAATTAGAACACAACTGATAATTTCATAGTAACCCACTCATCTAATATCGTCCTTTGGTTTGAGACAAAATAAGAGAAGTAAAAGTTTCATACAAACACTAAGAAACGTTTTCATATCTAGAAATAAAAGCTGTGTTGAAACATAATGAAAAAAGAAATTATATAAATAATTGATTTGAATCTTGTACACACATCTATAATTTAAAGACATTTGATGATGAGGAATATGGACCAAGAACAACAGAAATCCACTTAGTCTAATAGAGAGGGGTTGGAGATCTCCGTGACCCCATGATAATATACATTTAATAGATAATTTCAAGAAAAGAAGATAGGGGAAACGGTGCCAAATAGACATATTCCCCTCTTTAAAAATAAAAGTGGTATCCCACTCACTCTCTAATGGTCCCAGGTAGAATCTCTTACCTATATGAAGTCCACCAGAAAGACGAGGTCACTAGAACCATATGTTCTTACTCTACTACCTCCTCACATGAATCCTTAAATCACCCAACAACTCTTAGACCCCTAGAAAATCCCATCTATAGTCTATAAAGTCTCAATTTCATTGTTTTTTCCACTGGAATTAGAATCACTATTGCAATAGAAAAAATGACCCCTACATAGAATAAAAAAGATAATGTCCTCCAAAAAAACACATGTATGGGTATCATGTTTTACAACACCTCCACCCCAACCCCATAATAACTCGTCCCCAATATATAACCCAAAGGAACATTGAGTAAGAAAATATTATAAAAAAATTAAAATTCTACCATTTATAGGCATACCAACACTGTTCCAACGTGTGATTAATAAACAACCCCAAAATTCAGTAAAAACCCACTTCAATAACATAATGTTATCATCCATGAGAAAAACCCAATGTGCATCCACCCATAAGAAAACTCATTATCGTTCCTTACCATGATCAATGACACCCCATCAATTAGGGAAACCCTATGACCATTTAAATTTTGGCTTGAGTTTACATAAATAATCACACTTTATCAATAGATATACACAAAATTTCCATCTACATTCCTCTATGAATCTAGTGAATTATGATTAATTAGAAATCAACCATCACATTGTTGAAGCTCAATGTTGATGGATGGTTCCTTTCATGCTATATGAGAGGTGGAATATTGGTGCGACACAAAAGGGGTTGAATGCTGTTTTTTTGGGTACTTTTATTGGACATTTAATTCCATTTACATTGTGTAAAGGGATTTATTAACAAGTATTTTTTATGTAGATCATATAATATTCAGATCATATATGTTGATATTGATTCTGCATTGCTAGTGGGGTTTCTTCATGGGAAGTACATATACCCGTGAAAGATGGAATATATTGTCAGGAATTTTTGAATTTTCATTAGCTAGGGAATTTAGTTCTATCACACTTTCAGTGAAGGGAATATCTTTTCCGATGACTTATCTAGAAAATGGAGTCAATGTGAGAATATTGTTTTTATATAATGTGGTAGGAACACTACCTGATGACTATAAACTTATTATAAAGGTATATTCCCTCATCCATCATCATTTCTGCCCCCATTTAGAGGTGGGATGTTTCTTTCTATGTTCAAAAAAATATGAAATTAATTTCTTTTCATATAGACCTTTCCACATTCTTTACTATAAGAAAATATCTCAAGACATATGGTAAGGGTATTTCTAGTCTCAAATTTATTTCTATGATACATATCCCATATTCACAGCTCATTACATTTATAGTGTGAAAAATATTCTAATAAATGAGTTACAAGATTCAAATCCTTAAATTTATGGGTAATTTAACTCCCATTTTTTATCTCTCTTTTAAGGGGTTTATGGTTCAAAATCTACCAAATCGGTAAGGTAATTTTGACTCAATTTTTCTTATTTGAGACATATGATTTATTATGCAAAAATATTACATTACGATGTGTATATACCACCCATTTTACATTTATATCATGAATGCTATTATTTTAATTATATTATAAGATTCATGTAATTTTATTCTCTCATGGGTACTATTATTTAATTTTACCATATTGGTTAGAGTTTATTACTAAAATCTCATCATTTATTGATATTGTTTACAATTGATCTTCCATTGAAGAAACATTATCATTAATTTTATTATCCTATATTTATTCATTATATATTTAGGTATTGATAAAATAGATCCACTCTTTGGTTCTTAATAAATGTTGGTAAATGTTTTCATTAAAACCTTGACTTATTTTTCCATTGGGTCGGAAATCTATTTTATTCAGAAACCATGTTTTAAAATATACATTCCAAAATTTATTAAAAAAAACTATTTTCAACAATGATAATAAATTGAAAATGGTTTTAAAATTTTTATTGATTTCAATTATATTATCAAAGAAATGTTTTTGAAATTTTTTAATTTTTTTGAAAATAGTTTTTCAAAGAAGAAAGGAAAGTTTCCCCATGAAATTGTTTCACCAATTATTCTCTATCGATAATGAAATAGTTTATGAATTACCAAGGATATGATGAAATAACGCCATTATTATTCATTATTTTAATGGTTTATGGTTAATATGTGACTGTGTTTTTGACACACATTACAATTCGACTTATTTTCTACTTTTGAAACCCACTTCATTTTACGGTTAATGCTTTGATGAAAACATTTTCATTAATGTATCTTCTACAAATGTTATTATATGATGACATATTTATGATTCCCATTATATTTAATGGGTTATGATATGTTGTTTATAAATTTTTTCCCTTTTTATGCGACATGATATGATGAATGTTTTATTATATTGTGGCACATGTATGTATAATTTTAATATGTGACTGGTGGGACCTATATCTATATCCATTGCAATGGGTAATGATTTATATATCAGTATATAATGATGAAAAAAAATTAAATAGGCTTTCTCCACTATGATAGATGGGGAACCTGATCCACTATAGGATGATGGGGAATCAAGATCCACAATGCGAAGATGTGGAAACCCGGTCCACTATGGGATGATGGGGCAACACTATCAATTAAAAGAAAAGTATTATGACTGGGGAAGTTGATGTGTTCTAGAGAGAAGTATTAGTCCCCATTAAGTTCCATAATATGTTTGGGAAATATACCTTGAATTATAGTGAATGATGTTACTTGATTATGTTTCATCCACTATTACAAGTCTTATTGATATGTTATTCTTTCATGTCTTACAATCATGATTCTCTTATTATTCATGTATTATGAACTACCAGTGTTTATTCCAAGATTCTTGTTTATGTTCTTTGATATACATGGTATGAACTTATAATGTTATTATCATGTTCTCATGACCTTATTATAATGATTATGCTTACATATATCCCTTTTTTTACCCTTGTTGTTCATATAAACTCAACCATTTTTATGTTTACATTCCCTAGGTTCTGAAGATATATATAATGTATGATGTGAATAATATAGTTTATAGTGATGAACCTTGTGTGAGATAATTTTACTCACATAAGTACTAGTGTATTTGATTCCATGTTTCCAAAGGCACGAAACTAGTATAGTATTTGGGCATCCTTTTTTGTAATGTATTATTTTTTTCAAAAACCTAATGTAATATTATATTATTTTATGATATAATTTCTATATTTGGTTATATAAAGAACATTACATAACATTTTGAAAATATTATGATAAAACCACAGTTATAACCATAAGGACATTTCTAAGAATAAGATTAAGGATGAGGGAAAACATAAGATAATTTCGTGGAATTTGGGTAAAGGATAGAGAAAGTGGTTTCCAAAAAAGGAATATTTGTATCAATAATAGAAGTGGATGTTGATATAGAATTGATAAACTATAACACCCCAGAATGATAAATGGTTAAATGAATAAAAGATATGACTCATGTCAACAAAGTGCACCTTCCTTTTCATGAGCCTACCTGGTTAGAACTCCACAGTTAAGCGTGCTTGACCTGGAGTAGTGATCAGGATGGGTAACCTTATGGGAAGTTTCCCAGGGTGAGTGTGAGTGAGGAAAAATCACAATGTAAAGGACTTGTGTTGTCCTGTGGGGGCTATCATTAGTCAGATGACATGTTCAGGAATGTGGGTGGACCCTAGGGTGGGCCCAATGTGTCTGCGGGGGCAACTGGTGGAACCTGGTAGGCCAGGACCCGACGAACTTGTTACGGCAGGGTGTATGTGCTGTCACCGGGACCCAGTTGTTAGAAATGGTATCGGAGGTGGTACCTAGCCTTAAGTGTGGTGCACTGCCTGGGTTGAGATGTAGGTCCCACAACGAGGATGTTGTACTCTAAAGGGGGGGGGGGTGATTTTAGGTCAGGACCCGACGACCTTGTTATGGAAGGGTGTTTGTGCTGTCACTAGGACCCAATTGTTACAATTGGTATTAGAGGTGGTACCTAGCCTTAAATGTGGTGCACTGCCTGGGTTGAGATGTAGGTCCCACAACGAGTACGTTGTGCTCTAAAGGGGGGGTAATTGTAACACCCCAGAATGATAAATGGTTAAATGACTAAATGATATGACTCATTTCAACAAGGTGAACCTTTCTTTTTGGGAGCCTACCTGGTTAGAACTCCACAGGTAAGCATGCTTGACCTGGAGTAGTGATTAGGATGGGTGACCTTATGAGAAGTTTCCCAGGGTGAGTGTGAGTGAGGACAAAGAATGCTGGAAAGGACATGTGTTGGCCTCTGGGGACTTTCATTAGTCAGATGACCTGTTCATGCATGTGGGTAGACCCTGGGGTGGGCCCCACGTGTCTGCAGGGGCAACTAGTAGAACTTGGTAGGCTTGGACCCGACGGCCTTGTTAAGACTGGGTATTTGCCACGACCCATCCTCGGGGCCCGTGCCGTGACTACCCCAAGCCCGCCTTCCATAGGCCAGGGGCTGGTGACTAGCACCAAGGCATAAATCCTGATAAAAAAGAGAAGGCATTGCCTTGTAATGTAAACAAACCCACAGAGTAAGCAAGCAGAAGTAACCACTAAGTAAAACTGGGTACAATAGTAAATGCGGAAAAGTAAGTGGGCCAAAATACAAACCCAAACTGAATGTAAGTACAACTAAAAATGGAATATAGCAACTGAAAAATAAAGCTGCAATGTCGGGCCGTCCACTGGAAGTCCCACCTGAAGGGTGTGTACAGATAGCCTCCACAGCTCCTCGGTCTAGCCGTCTGCTCTGAGTACGTCCCGCCCAGTGGTCCACCTCCAGGTATGGACCTACTCTGCAAACCTCAACCGCGATCAGCGCTGTCTGTCGTCTGCAACCAAAACAACATAGTGCGGGAATATCCCGTGTAGGGGTGAGTATACGCTACTAAGTAGGGACCCCGAGACCCCCGATGGTCTCCCAGAATCCACAATGAATAATCCACAAAGGAAATATACAATCACAAAGTAAAATCCGACACTACTTAGGTATATGTCCATACATATACCTAAGTCATCAATTCAAGTTCGGCTCCAACATCTGATCCCAAGTTCGATCACATCCACACAGGATAGCACAACTCAATCTACATAGGAAAGAAGTTAATCATATCGATGATGATGATTGAAAGTCAAGATTCAGCCCACATAGGTATACTTCTTCGAAAGATGATAGAGATGAACAGATATATCCACTGAATCATCTAATCCATCGGACCCAAACAAGATCGATAGATAACTAACCCCCGCAAAGACCCACAAAGGATAGATAGGTAACTAACCTCTGCAATGACCCACACAGGATCTGACCCACATAGGATCGGTATGTGCTGGCACACACAAGACTGTTGAGCACTGACCCACACAGGATCGGTAGCACTGATCCACGTAGGATCACTGAGTTCTGTAGTCGTTGTCGTTGAATCCACGATGGATTTCAGTACTGTCTTCATCGTCGTCGCAGTCGCAGCCAACACTAGGGTTCCTGCACATAGCAAGATCGTTTCAGGAGGTTCCGCTCCACGAGACGAGGGGCTGATAAATCAATAGACACAATGTCCAGTGTTGATGTATCCCAAAGTTCCATATCGTCAACTGGAACTCAACGTGATAGACGGCGCGTCAATCAGACGCCCGGTCTGAGAGTTATTGTCTTTTTCGTCCCAGGGGCCCGGTTGGTTTTTATGTCAAAACCAACCCGACCATACTCCAACAGCATCCAAACCTCGAGCAGAGTAATCCAAATGGTTCGTCTCACTAAGATAAATCCAACAAAGTCGATGGCACGCCAATTGGACGTCCGGAGATCAAGTTATAAGTGTTTCCGCTCCGAGGACCCGGTTGGTTTCATGTACGAAAAAACCTGTCTGAACCCAAAGTTCTCCGAAACCTTGAGTGTAATATACCAAAACGACCATCTCAATCCAAGAATCACATCATAGCTAACTGTGTGTCAATATGAGGTCTACATCCCATGTTATGGGAAAAATTCTGGAAGAGGTCTGAAAGTGAGGGTTTTGGGCCTGGACCGACCCAGCCCGAGACCCCCTGGGTCGGCCCGAACAGGGGAGACCCGACCCTTGTCCGGGTCCAGCCAGCTTGGGTGCGGCGCGGCGCAGCCCGGGGGTGTCCTGGCCCAGCCTGGGTGCGGCGTGACCCGGCCTGGGCAGCCCGGCCCACCACGCGAGCGCACTGGCGGTCCGCCGGCCATCTCGGTGTAACCACACTGGATGATCAAGGGGGGGGGGTCGGCTGCCCCCCTGTTCAATTAAACGCGGATCCCCACATGGGGCCACTGCTATTCATCCAACCAGGGGTTACGAACCCCTGGCTTCTCCCATGACAGGTCGGCCTGCTCTGACCGGCCGGCTGCTGCTGCCAGGGGACCAGTTGGTCTGGTCCCCCTGCTTCGACGCCAGCGGCTGGAAACTGGTCGCCACTCCCTGCTCCGCAGTGGCCTTGGTCTGTCCGGAGTGGCGCGACGAAGCCGTGTCCCTCCGCCACTGCCCCGCTCTGGCCGCAGTGTTTTCATGATTCCCCGGTGCGGCACGACGGCGCCGCGACCTTTTTCATCTTCAATGGCACTGCGAGAAGGCGCGGTGCATCTTTACAACATGATCCCACGCGGTGCGACAACACCGCACCATCTACCTTCCAAATTAAAACAAGGTTGATCAACAGAATTAAGGGAGGATGTTCTGTTTTGTTTGTGTGGTCTGGCCCCCTCCCGTTAATTGATAGCAAGTGGTCCAATTTGAAACGAGGAATAATGATGGAAGAATTCATGAATAAAAACAATAAAATCCCCTACCTTGATCATTGTTGGATGAAGACTCGTCGCGGAAAAGAATGTCGTGGAATTGATCGTCGCGGAAGAAGGCGTCGCAGAAGGAATGTAGTTGGCATCGCGGTACACGGCGGCGCGTAGTCGACCTCCGAGGATTCGGTGTTCTTTTTCAAATATCGGTGTGTTCTTTGCATTCTTCACGTTCTTCAACGATGAATAATAACTTTATAGTTTCTTCCCCAAATCCTCTCTCAACACAACAAGCTCCAACAATTATAAAATAACTGTTGGTCTTATTTTATTTCCCATGTATTATGTTTGAAATTGAAATAATGAATTAACTTATGTAATTAAACATAAGTCATTAAATGGAGGGTTAAGGGGGGTTAGGGAAAATGAAGGGGTGCGGTTCGTGTGGGACCCACCTCCCTCATAAACTCACTTGTGTGGTTAGTCCAACTTCCATCTAAAGGTTAACCACTTAGTAAAAAATAAAATTTGTAGCTCAATTTTATTTTTAACTTCCACAATTTTTAACAACATCTCCCATGTAAACACAACTCCGGAAAATGTGTTCCTAAGAAATTACCGATGCTGTGATTCCATCGGTGCCCTCAGAATTCGATTCCGAGAAACAGTTCAAAAGTTTGGAAATCCCGCTCGTTCGTTCGCTGAACGTACCCGAGCTAAACTTTAGATAAATATTCGGGGCACACCGGGCCTCAGAATTAGGTGCCGTCAGAAACCGCGCTCTTGTAAAATCCCGAAGAAAATTAAGAAATAAATTTCCATGAATTTTATGGGTCTTTACATAAACACAAGGAAAACAAGCCCAAACACTCTATATTATTCTAAACTCGACCAGGAATGGGTGCCCAAAAATGGGCCCTATTGCAAAACTAGTTTGACACTCATGGGGGATATGCATTGGAAATTCAAAAAATCTACACAAAATATCATGATGGATTTAAATATAAGTTGAAACAGAATATCCATTGATAAACCTATTGTGTTATATATTTAAAAGTGTTCTATAATTTAGACATCTTATAAGAGGGATTTTTTTTATTATGTAGTTCCTCACTAGAAGTGTAGTTTTTTTATCTTTGATGTTTTGTTATAGTAAATTGATAGAACCTAAAGTAAACTTTTTAATGGTTATTATGAATTGAAACTCATTGATTATTATCATTAACATATGAATGATATTGTATTTTTAATGTAGAAGCTTATTTCTATGATCACACAACATTATCATGCTTTGAATCATGGTGGACTTCCAAATAAGAAAATGTGGAACGACAATTTGTTAATTCCTTCATGAGGAAATGCCCATATTCTCTCAATGAGTCTTATAATCCTCTTATTAATGAACAAAGGGTCATTACCACTAAAATTATATTCCCCATTCTTTACTGTTCAGAACATGAGAAGGTCATTCATTCAATTTATCGATTAAGAGGAGAAGCGGAAAATTATAGGACTGAAAAAAATAATATGAGGCAAAAAGGTGAAATTGAAATCCTAGATTATGTGGAGTTCAAGAAAAAAATTTCAATAAGTAATTTCTAATATTAATCTTACAAATAAATATAAAGATTTACATGATTTTAAGAAGAGGTATGAAATTTGTTTGTTACCAATGAGGATAATTTGAAAAGACATGTGAGGTACGCTTTTAGTATAACCATCAAATCAAAAAGTAATGTTGATAGGTTGTTCAGTTTCCTAAAGCCATTTATTGTATGGTAGATTTGAATAAGATAAATTAGTATCTACGGATCAATTTTTTGTGAAATCAAGTTTGAAATGGAGGTTAGACTTGTGAATGAATCTTATGGTTTTGATAAAAAAACTAATGTGGAGTTAAAAAGAAAATCTAAAAACCATAGATTTAAGTAGATGATCGTTCCATTATTCTCCTTGTGTTGAAATAATCATGGTTTTAATTGTGTTATGGGATCTAAAAAATGTTTTAATTTTGTAATGGATGGTCATGGGGTGATTGATTGTGGAACTTATGTGAAGAAGTTGTCTAAGGATATGAATAGATGGGATGCTCCATCGGATAGAAATTATACACTTTTGTTCCTCAACTATAAAGATAATGGGAATTATTCTAACCAATGTTTAATCCTAAGGGTTAGTGATGATGAATAACCTCAAAATCCTATTAATTTGGGGGGGGGGGAGCACAAATCTTGTGTGATCATTATTTTTGCTAATGGGTGAGATAATAAAATGGTGAAAGGTACACATAGATCCACTCTATAATTGGAATTGATTTTTCTTATTTTGGATTTACCCACTCCATCATAACTAAAAGAACATGTGAAGGGTATTAAAATTCCAACCAAATGATTAGATGTGGATTAATAAATACAAAAATTCTAAGGTTATGATAGTTATATCTCATGTATCAGATTCCTCTCCGATTGACGTTTGGGGGAATGTGAATCCTAAAAAACTTTTCATTATTCTAGTTGAATTTGAGGCCATCTTATATGTGGAATGTCGTCCTCTACATAAATCAAAGATCAATTATTGAGGACAAGATATTATGTTAAATATTTCACATTAATATATGGTATTCTATAAATATTATTATATGTATGAACACATAATGGAGATTGCATCATGTTTATTGGTCTTAATTACCATTAAGAAGGCATGCTTGTCACTAATTATTGGGGAGAAAATAGACATCCGTAGTATGCCTTTTGTAAATGAGTTTTTTGATATATTTTCATTATATTTTCCTCGACATCCACCAAAATGAGAATTCAATTCATCCATATAACTCATACATGGTGCCACACAAATTTCAATGACACCCTATAGAATGGCCTCAATTGAGTTACATGAATTGACCAAGAAACTCCATGACATTCATGATTAGGGATTCACTAATCCATATGTGTCACCATGGAGTTAACATATTATTTTTATGAAAAATAGATATGTAACAATGTGAATCATCATTGATTAAGTTTATTTGAGCCAGATCACAATAAAAAAGCATCCTCTTCCCCAAATTGATCACTTGTTTGATCAATTGTATGTATCTAAATACATTTCCATGATTGGACCTCATTACACATATCATCAATTAGGAGTCTAGAAGGGATATATACCCAAAAGAATGTATTTTAAATGGTTTGGAATGTATGAAAATATAGTGATGCCTTTCAATCTCACTAATTACAGGGTTATCCTCACAGATTGGGTGAATAAATTATTTAGATATTACCATGGTCAGTTTTTGTTGGACCTTATATATGAAATTGTTTTCTATTCAAAGAGAAAGTAAGAGAATTAATACCACTTTAGAATTCTACTAGAGACCACATGGATTGAGAAAAAAATGAAAAATTTAAAAAGATTTATATTCGGATAAAATATGTTTCGTTTTTTGGGTCAAATAATTTCAATAGACGGTCTAATAGTAGATTCATCAAAACGGTGTCTATTAAATGTTGGCTTAGTCCAACCATGGTGGCTATGTTCTATATATTTGTTAGTTTATCTGGTTATTATCTATGTGTTTTGTATAATTTCTCTTGAATATCTAATATTATGGAAATTTTACCTCGTAAAGGTTCCATGTTTATATGGATAGATGAATGTGATGAAAATTTTATCGAACTAAAGAGAAGGTTAGTTAGCATACATGTTTTAAATTGCCCTATTTTGGAGAATGATTTGAAATATATAGTGATGCATCTATGAATGGATTGTGATATTTTATTATGAATAATTATATGGTCATTGCTTATGCCTCGCGAATGTTGATGATCCATAAAGAATATTACACAACTCATGATTTGGAGTTAGATATAGTAATTGTTTCATTAAATATATGGATGAATTTTCTTTATGGAGAAATGTGTGAAATATATACTGATCATAATGGTTTGAAATGTATATTCTAATATAATGTTTTGATCAATCTACATACAATATTGTTAGATATGATAATGGATTATGTCTCCTCAATACATTACTACCTTGGGAAGGTGAACTAGGTGGATGATCCTTTGAGTCGAAAGGACTATGATAGCTTATCTATGGTGAGGATCACCAAAGATCCATTTTTTGTCTTAAAAGGTTATACTTGGGAATATTGATGTAGGGGTGAAATATTATCTTTCTCAATTTAATTTACAACCCTCTATCCAAGTAAAGATTAATGAGGAGCTTAAAAATGATATAGAGATATTAAAGAATGTTTGAAATGATCTGGAGTTCAACCATGATTTGGATGAAATGATAATGTTGAGGAACTTTGTATGTGTTCCATTGATGAGATTTTTTAAGAAGGATATGGTAAACTATTCTCCTAGATCTTCATTCTTTGTTCATAATAGAAGTAAGAGTATGAATATATACATGAAATAATAATTCCTGATGTATATCATGAAGATGGATATAATAGCATTTTTATCATAGTGTTTGTTATTCCATCATGTTAAGGCAAAAAGAAAAAAGTCAAGCATGGTGTTACATCATTTACCCAAACCAGAATTAAAATGGGAGAACATAACTATATATTTTCTTTTTAGACAACTAAAATACTCTAAACATTTTAATGTTATATGAGTTGTAATATATCTACTTACATTTGCATTAGATAATACTTCTCTCTAGATCAGATTTATAAGATATACATTAGAAAAGTGCAGATGTTTCATCGAGTACCACATTTTATTTTATTGGATTATGATATGAGGTTTACATCTAAGATATGATGAATTTATCAGAAAGAACTTGATATGGAATCTAATTTCAGCACTGATTATCATCCTCAAATGGATAGTCAGCCTGAATGAACAATTCAAACCCTAGATGATTTGTTGAGTCCTTGTTCTCTTTGTTTCAATTGTTGTTGGTATCAACACAATCCTCTATTTTAGTATTCATTAAACAATTCCTTTCACTTTATAATTCATATGGGGCCTCTTGAGTCATTCTTTGGGTTGAAATGTGCATCTATAATGTGTTGGGATGATGTTGGAAAAAGAAATCTATTGGGAAAAGAGATAGATGAAGAAATGAGAATTATGGATAAAACATTTAATTTGAAAATAATGGAATCTCCATGTTTTTTGAAATGTTATAATGGTAATTTTTTACGTGATAAATAATTTTATGTCTGTGAAATGGGGTTTCTATGAATCTATCCCCTAAAGAAATTAACGATATTTAAAATAAAAGTAAAATGAATCATGAGTTATACCAGTCCCTTGAAAATTTGTGATCATATCAAGATGATATACTATATCTTGTAAAATACTTCAAATCACTCTAAATTCCATTATGTGTTCTATTTATCTCTCCTAAGTACATACCTGAAACTTCACATATACTGAACTCAGAGGTCATACCAGTAGAGAAAGATATTTCTTATAAGGAACAACTAGTTGAAATTATAGATAGTAGATATATAGTTCTATGAAACAAGACCGCTCACCTAGTCATTGATTTATGGAGAAAAAATAAGTTATAGGATGTTACGTAGGAGGATGGGAATATCATAAGCAAAAATTATCATCATTTATTTGTATTAGAATGATGAATTTCAAGGGAGAAATTTCTTTTAGGGGGGTTGAATATAACACCCTGAGTTTTTATGAACATCTCTTTTAAAAAAAAGTTATTTTTATTTGATGTATTGTGTTATAAACTACACCAAGATAAACATTTTTTATATTCTACACCTTGTTAAATATTCAATACATGAAACATCATCTTATTTTAATTTACACACAACACAGGGTTTCAAAAAAACAATTTTTTTATTATTATTTAAATAAGACAGTTATAACACATCCATTAGAAATTGTAATATGAATAATAAAAAATAATTTTTAAATACTATTTATATAATAATTATATAAATAAAACCTATTCATAATAAGGCTTATATATATTAGTATAGACTTTATATGTTTGAAAATACCATTTTCTAAAAAGAAATGATTTTTAGGTCATATGAACAATAGTGAAAATAATTCTAGATATATTATAAAAGTAATTTGATAAAATTTAAAAAAAATTAAATTAATAATAAAAAATTTATTTGAGGGGTAATTTATGCATTTTTTAAATGCATCATTTTGGATGAATACTAAAATAATTTTAATTCTAACTTAAAATTTCATTTTCATATAATTTATGTATATAGTAAAATTATTTTATAATTTGGATTCAAAGGAAAATTATTCTATTATATATTAATTATTTCAATTTTGATTATTATAAACAATTTCAAAATTAAATTTGATATGAAAACCTTTCAATCATGTATAATTTTTCAGTATAAATATTTGTTGTCTCATCCCATCGGTGTGATTAATTTTAATTTAATTATTACTATATCTGTGTTTAAAATTTTGAAAAATGGAATAAATACTTTTAATCATCATAATTTATAATTTAAAATATGTTAATTTTATTTTTTACCAAAAATATTTATGAAATTAATTTAAATTATTTTATTAATTAAGAAAAAAACTAGTTTAACTAATGACTAAACATATATCATAAAGTGTAAAAATGACTATAAAATAGAGTAAAAAATATTTTATGTCCATTTTTTAACACTAATCATGTAGGTATATTTATTAGTCTATTTTTATCCCTTGGGTTACAAGTAACATGTGGGGACTGGCAAAATTATTTTAAGAATTTTGGATGTGTCATTTTCCCTGCTTATGAAAGGACTCCTCTCCTCCAAATTACTTCACACCTCTCAAGCTGTTTGGATGGACCAAACCCTATACAAATATCATACAGAAATCCTTTACTTCATCCTAAAATCCTCTCTTTTTCATAAATCAAACCATGTATTTCCATTGGTGCAATGCAGTTGGAGTTTCCCAAAGAATATGCAACATCCTTCAATAAGAACATTGTTTTTATTTATTTATCCACCACATAAATTATCATTATTCCATACTAACATAATAACCATAGTATCCTAAATATACTAAGATATTTTTATATTATTTGTTATACCTACACTCACACAAACATCCATCAAATGAGATAGACTATAATCATCTGTGAATGAATGACTATCGCCTCGTGAAGTGTTGCCGTTCGTTCATCTATTTCCACCTTTAATGGTTGGTAATATTAAATTTATTTATATTTTTTATGATCTATATGATCTATATGATATTTATGATATATTTATTCTTATTGAATTATTATATATATCAAATATTCATTCTTTTCATTTTTTATTTATGATAACATTATTTTTTGATGTGTTGATTACCCACTCCTCAAAGTGATGTGATTCATTCAACAATTGAATGGAATGTATTAAGGATTGATTTAGAGAATTTATATGATATATATGAAATAAAAATTTTACTATAATTACATTTAATGTATATATACTTATATTTCATTTATATTCTTTATTTTATTTCAATAACAAAAAGGAAACAACATTCATTCGTACGTATGGCCTACTGTCTCCATCAACAGTGTATTTCATTTTATATTTATTTATTTTATTGATTTTTATAAATAAATATATAATAAATATATACTATATAAATATATTGGATATCATTCTGGAGATGTTGAAATTATTACATACATAATATGACCAAATATATAAAAAATCAAAACACTAGCTAAAGTCAAAGCGGTTATTAACCGAAACATGAATTTAACATTGAATTGTTAATAAAGGGTAGTAGAATGTCATCATAAAATAATATATGGTATTATAAAATTTAATATGGTTCTATAACATATTATTAATAAAATTATATTTATTATATAGTAGGTTTCAACGAGTATGAAGAGAGTCAAGACATAAGGTAAGGGGATTTCTAGTATCACTTTTATTTCTGAAAAACTTATGCCATTTTCACAACTCATTATTTTATATAGTATATATAATTTTCCTGAATGTATTATATTATTCTTTTCATTAAATTTATGGATATTTATATACCCATTTTATTATCCATATATCTTTGGGATTACAATGAAAATGTTACCAAATTGGTAAGGTAATTTTCTCTCAATATTCATTCTTTGATGCACATGTTCTATTATTATCATATATTCTCATAAAAGGTTTGTATAGTATCCATTTTACATTTTATATCATGGGTTAATTTTTTAATGATATTATACTCTTCATGTAATGTTATTCTCTCATGGGGGATTTTTATTTGATGTAACCAATGTGGAATGAGCTGATTTCTACAATATTATCGGTTAATGAGATTGGCTATGATTATAATTAATTTGATGAAATATTATAATTAATTTTCTTGTGATTTGGTTATTTATGACATTTTCATTTGTTGGTACATTATTCCACTCTTAGTTACATTGTATAAGTAAGGAAGTGTTCTAAAAAAATCTATCTTTATTACTCTCTTGGGTGAAATATATGTTTCACTCAAAATCCATGTTTTTAAAATATGTTTTCAAAATTGTTTTTTAATCATAAATTATATTCAAAGAAATGAGAATATAAAATATTTTTATGGTTTTAAATATATTTTAAAATAACATTTTTTCATTAAAAATTTATATTTTCAAAATCTATTTTCAATTTAGAATGGATATTTTCCTTACCCAATGTTTCCATAATATATTTTCCATCTATGATGAGAATAATTGAAATAGTTTATTCCTTAATTTGGATATCATACAAGTAAAATATTATTATTCTTTATTTTAATGGTTTATTTTTTGGATTACCTTTTCTTTATGACACCCGCTCATCTTCCATTGGTTATATTGTTTCCAAACGTGCTTCTTTACATGGTTTATGCATTGATGAAATTATAATGATACCTATATATTTTCCATAGGTTATCATATGATGAAATTATTAATAAACACATTTCATTTCATGGGTGGGAGCTATATCTCCCTACAATGTATTGGGTAAATATTTACATATCATCTTATAATAATAGGAATAAACCCAGTGGGATTGATCCATAATGGATGATGGTGAAACATGATCAACTACAGGAAGATGGTGAATCCTAAACCACAATGGGATGATGGGAAAACCGATCCACTATAGAAGGATGTGGAGATGCAATCCCTTATAAGGAAAGGGATACAATTGGTGATGGTTTTGTGTCCCAATGAATAGTTATAGTATAAATAAAGTTCCCTGATAGGTTCTGGAAATGAAACTTGTCTTATATGGAATAATATTACACGTTTATGTGTCTTCCACAATTCAATGTCACAGTTCTATATTACAATTTTACTAATTATGCTCTTGATTCCCTTATGAATCATGTCTTATGAAAATCAAATCTCTTTTTGAGATTCATTTTTATGACCATTAATATAAAGGGTATAGTATTCTAATGTTATGATCAAATTCTAATATCCTTTTCCCCATGATTAAGATTAAATATCTCCCTTGTTTTCCCTTACTAAACTTCTAAGAACCACCATTTATATGTTTAATTATTTAAGGTTATTATGATATTAATTTGTTATGATGTGTATAGGAAGGGTTATAGTCATGAATAACCTAGCGGTAGATATTACAGATCAGTTATTTAATAGTGTTTATATATCCAGTTTTTTAAAGTCAGTAATCAAATACAGTCTTTTGAAATATATTTGTGTAATTTAGTAAGTATTATGCAAAAAAGTTGTAATTTTATTGTACTATAAGAGAGGCTATATATAAGAATATACCATTCCACCATTGGTATGGAACCCTTCGAGGCTTTTTACAAGTGATCATATAGGGCACAAATTTTCTAGACTGGCCTAGGAGATTCGACACTCATGGGTCTAGATTTGGTGTGATCCACTATAAAGAAGGTGAAAATCATCCAGGAGTAGTTGAGGATTGCATGGAGTTTTTCGATGACTTATTCACACAGATGATGGAGGGATTTGGAGTTCTAGGAAAGGTACCAATTTTTATAAGGGTTTTAACAGATTTTGGATTATATAGATTTGGTTAGAGAGGAAAGATATCTATGACATTCACTAGCACATTACCAGTAATTTAAAGAGTTATCAAAGAGGAGTACCAATTATCTCTACCGTAATAGTTTGACAAGGTACATGAAGTATTCCACATGTCACATCTGAGGAGGTATGTTCATTACCAATAACATGTTATCATCTTGGATTAGATGGAAATCAAGGATAGAGATAGCATTGTTGAGTCCCATATAGAGATCAAGGAGATGAAAGAGAATATCTACTATTGGATAAATATTCCTTTAGTGAATTTCTAGTGGTAGTATATGAATATTCTTGAGAGTAACTGGGAGTAGTCGGCCCAGATACATACTCAGTACCCACATAAATTTTTGTGGCCACTATTTTTTTTAGGTTGTAAATCCCAAATTTTGAGTGATTTTAATGACTCAGATTTTCAATTTATTATTTTTTGATATTTTATGGATTATTTTTGTGACCATGAAGTGAGAAGGAATGGGATTTTGATGTCCAGTGTTCCCCAAATATTTTTTGAAATATTTAAATATATTAAATTACACTAATATACAAATTTTCCTAAAAATTTAAAATATCATCTAAACTGGGTCATTTATTAGAAATCTAAGGGCACTACTGAGTTTTGATATAGGGGTTTACCGTATGTGGGACATAATATTTTTCTTCATGGGTTGTTTTTGAATAACTTATTTTGGATTTAAAATGAATAAATTAATCAAATAAATTGTTTTCTATTATATCGTTGATGTAGCACCAAAAAAAAATTATATTATTATATAGTTATGGGGGGAATAATTAGTATAGCTATAAAAAATATAGAGAACCACAAGATCATTGGAGAATGTTGAATTATATTCTATTGGTGGATGATGATTGGACTAATGTTCATCTACCATTGTGAGACGGAATTAGATGTTCTAACCAAAAATCACAAAAATATCCATTCATCCTCTGTGATTCATCTGAATAAAGGTAGGGAATATCTTTTATCGTATTATTTCATTTTTTTCTATTTATATGATAAAATTGATCAATAAAAAAAGAAATTGGTCTAAATATCCTATATATAATGGGATGTGTCAGTATCTTTTTGGAATTTTGAGAATTCATTTGTGACAATTTTTTATCTCTTCATTAATATTTCTAATGGTAATGAAGGTAAACATGAACATCAATTGAGGTCTATTCCATATGATGTTTCCTTATTCTTTTTCGCTTGATTCATCATTCTTCATAGGTGTTATTAATTGGCTAGTGGATTAACCCAAATACTGATGAATCAATCATTGTGCACATGATTTTTAGTGAAATGATAGAATATTGTATATCTTGACTTATTGAGGAATGAGAATAATGTGACAGTGGTAGTGGCATGTTGACCAGATGGCCTCAGAGACCTTTAATTCAATTAGGTCCTGAAAACATTGACATGAACCTATGGTGGGAATTTCTAGATTTTTCTTGAAGTCTAGATTCCAGTGAGCACCCACGGAGAGGCCCAACTGGTGTATATATGTGATTTTCTATGAGATCAATGATGATTTATATGGTGAAAAAAATAAGCATACATAGAAGGAAGAATTATGATTTGTAGAAAAAAAAATCAACACAACATGTACTTTAAAGAAACACATAGTGTGGGGCCATTACATTAGTGTCTTGGGGTTGGGAGGAATTTAAGGATCACATAGTGTGTAACCCTACCCCAAGGAATGAGACCCCTCTAAAATAGCTTAGAATATTCCAGATAGGGTCCACATACATGTGATGGATTACATCAAAATGGTAATGCAATATAATAATACAAAGACACTACTAGGATGGGTATACATATGCTAATCCATGTACTAGTACAAAGGAATAAGTACATTGTAGTATCATGTCATGTACTTATACACGGTCATCGAAAGAGAAATGTTTCATTTACAATGGTAGGACCTAGGGTCAAAGGGACACAGTGTGTACCCCAACTATGCAACGTGCCCTCATAACATGTAGTCATGGATCCCTTGTCATCTACATTAGGTAAGGTTTTCTTAGGGTAGGATTACCACATTCTTTCCCTAATGGTTATTATGGGATCACCTCCTACACATTGGATAATGATCCTATTAGAAAATAAATATTCGTCTGAGTTGTTGGAATCATTCAGTGAGGCCCGAAGTGAGATCCTCTTTCATATTCTTTTCCAATGTAGACTTATTATTATTTTTTAATCAAAAAATATGCAAATTTGGACCCTCTACTGAGTGGGTTATTCAAGATTATGTTTTTGGTATACCCCATGGCCTTCAAAATGATCCTCATCTATGTATCATATATCTTCAATAATCCAGTGTATACAAATAATGGTGTTACCTTACTAGAACTATCTCCCATATGGACATTATTAATTTTATCATACTCATGGTTTTTGATTCTCTTATATGAGTGATATATGGAACCATGAGCTTGAATCCTTTTCTATAAGTATGATAGTGACATTACTCTACAACTTTGAGTATATTTTTGTATATCTGAATATCCATATAACATGTTTCATAGAAATATTCCTACATAAAGCTGAATGTTATAATTTTATAAAATTCTTAATCATTTTATAGTGTCATGTAGGGTTTTTTATATATATAACATTTCACCATCCTTTCAATCATGTGTCATGTATTGTGAAAACATTTGGAATTTTGACGTACTCCTAGAGGTACTGGTACTAGGAAGTGATTAGTAATACTAGATAGACTTATTTTTTCCCTATGTTATATTAAAATCTGTCCCTAGTTTAATTTTAAATGGCACGTGTTCTCAGAATCTTTTTTATGGGGTTGTATTTTTCCATGTTTACTTTTCATTACTTCTTATCGTACTCTGGTTGTGGGATATAGATCTATGAAAGAATTTTTATTCTCTTTCATTTATATTTCAACATTTAATGGTCTTGGATATTTGTGTGCATGTGTGTCAAAATACTTTAGGATATGTCCAAACTTATTACTAATATGTCCACTCAATGGTAGTCTGTAGCCCAATTCCTTTTGGAGGAAGGCTTGGGGATTCAAGACACATGGCCTTTTTGGATGGGTTGTGACATATTATATATAATCAGATAGTGGGACTTATATCTTAGAGAGATGGACCAGGTAGGTTATCCTTAAATTTTTTCCCTGATATGGATTATGAACTATGTATGGGTTTCATTATTTGGTATTCTTTTACTTATAAGATATAGGAGAGAAAGTGTTGAGGGTGAGAGAGAGAACTTCTTAAGAGCAACGATAGTTTATGAGATCCTATTGGATTACATGATTATATATTTATTATATGATTAGGGATAAATATTTTTTCATCAAATGGTGTTCGAATCATCTCTATTAGATTAGTTAAAAGCAGGAAATATGGTCGACCTATGGTTTTCTTTGATGAGGTACTAGCTATCTTGTGTGATCTGATGCCATTGTTGTTGTCGGGAAACGATGATGTTATCATCATAAGTAGAATATTTTTAGTTCATGATCCCATAAATAAGTATTTTTGAGTGATTACCAAACCAATAAATAGAAATTATATCTTAGATAAATGATTATGTACCACCACATTACACATTAGTTATAGTGTCTAAGGTTGGAGACAAACATTGACGGGTTCAACTCACTATGTCATCTCTATCAGAGGGTAAAATTAGAGCATTCGACTCATGGTGGTGAACTACATCAACTTACATTTCCCATGTGAATATGGGAGTATGTTAAGATGTAACTTATATAGGTTATCCTAGGTCCTCGAGAATACATTATTTGTTTTGGGTGATTTTTTATTTGTATAAAAAAAGATGAACAGTTATTATCGATCCCAAAGACACACTTAGTTGATGATATGTGAATGATTTATGTTCATGAGATCATATAATTACATAGAGTACCCTTTAGAATTATTTTATATAAATATAATTTTTTTACATAATTTTCTCATTGTTTTCTAGAATAAAATAGCGAATCCACTGATATTTAGCACATCATACCAACTACAAAAACATGGATAGTGCAAATAGATGAAATTCATACTGGCGGATATGATTCGAGCATGAATTATAGATTTCAATAGTGTGTAAGATGATATTATAATCCTAGTTTAATTATATTATATCAATATTTATCATGCATATATTCATATGTAAACATATGAGGCTGTTTACATGAGGTTTCTCTGTTAACCAATTTGTTTGCATAATGTTGTTTTGGCAGCAGATGTGGGGCCCAATATGATTCAGGGGGACCTTTGAGAGAGTGTAGATTATTTATAATTTTTTATGACACTATGAACATACCAAGATCATATATCGACCATATGAGGAGACCTTTTAGTGTTGAATATGTGTGATTGAGATTTCATGAGATTTACTCCTCGGTTAACACACAAACTTCTGAGGATCAAAGAAAAGATAACACTACAATTCTTGGGGGTCGTGGAGATCACCAAGTTGGTTGGGACTATCATGTATCATATATTTCTTCTTTTTTTATCAAGTAACACACGATTTCCCCCATTTTTTATATATTTGGAGGTTCATTACCATATCTACACAAGTTTTATGCTATGAGGACAATGAGTTGGAACTAGATGCATATTATGTAGAGAATTAGATGTGCACTGTAGGATGGGGGGTGAAAATCCACTGAGGCAATCATCATTATTTATTGGCCATATGGGTGGATCTAGGATAAGACTTATGAGTGGAAGGATTTCATTCAGGATAAATGGATTGAGTTGTCTAAATTTGAACCCTATAGATCCTTATCAAGGATAAGAAGTATTTTTATGTGGGGGAAATATAATCCCCTAATTTTTTTAATTTTCATTTTTTAAAATAATTTTTCCCCTTATTCATCCAAATTTTTGTTTGATTTTTGTTGGGTAAAGTATTATTGGATATTAGATTCATTAGAAACAATTTATGTGTTTTTATGAACATTATGAGAAAATGGTGATACTAAAATATGGTAGAGATGTTCATTCCATTTTTCTACTACGAGGTTTAGGACATTCTTTATGGGAAAGGTCTACACTATGTACATTCTAGTTGATGAAGGTTTCACCATATCCTTCATTATTGATGGAATATTTTGAAGGATGCACTATGGTTTCTTGTAAATACTATAGAGCCACTTTATGTGTTAGATTTCTATTTTTATTATAAGTTTTAATCCAATTCTTTGTTTTTAGATGTTAACGGTTTTAATTGGATATTAAAAATTTAATTTGAGTGTCTACATTGAAATTAAATAAATGTGATTTTTCACACTGAGAAACCCCCTAGAAATTCTATTCCCTTTCTTCCCATCAACATTGTTCATGATCATGGAAGGACTACACAAATAACTGCATGTCCTAATATTAATACTAACACTACAATAGTTACATATTTTGTTTAGTTCCGTATTGTAGCCAATATTATGTCTTAGAGGTGATATTACACCATTATTCTACGCTGTAGATTCCTATTTTACCCAATGAAGGTGAATTTTTACTATCCACCACACCCCAACACATTGTTCTACATGGTGGTAATTCATGACCAAATAACTGGTCTTAATTTTACACCATGGTTTTAATTTCTCGTACACATCCAATGTATACTACCCTCCTTCCACCATGGAGCCCTTATTATGTCTAGAATACCAAAAAACTGATCTTGAATACTTCTAGTGATGAACCTTGGGTAATGACTTCATAAACCCCTTGGATTATTTATTGTTAACATGATCCATAAATCATGTCATGTTGGATGAGAATAAATTCTACAATTCCTTAGTGGGTGATCATGTCCTAGTTTCCATGGAAACATGGTTTGGGTCAAGAAATATTCAACAAACAATTGTGTTGATATTAACAACTGCGAGGAAGGTTGTTACTTACCATTTGGGTCCATGTATAATATTTGGGCATGGTATGTTATATTTGATTGATTTCACCTTGATTTTTATGAGTTCCATGTGGATGTGTGAGTTTCCATGCAACTTTCTTTATTATGACGCTGAGATTATCTGTAGCACATGACATTTGATCTTCGTCTTCCTTGTTATTCTTTATGACAAAATGTATTAACTATATTATTTCATATCAATATGGAACTATCATTAAAGTATACAAATGATTATGATGAGACATGAGGTTGGTACAATATGATCCTGAAATATTTAAATGTAGTCATGGATATACCTATAGTGGGATGTACATTTGTGGAATGTTAACAAATTTGATTTAGACAAAAAAAATTAATAATGGTCAGATGTAAATCCCTATAGTGTAATATGAATATGTGGATAATTAGAAGATACCCGGATGGTCTTCTAATGTGAATGGGTATGTAGGTGATTAAAAGGATTGCTGACCAATGATCGACATGGTGAAACATGTGATGTTCTTAATGAATGTCACTATCATGGATGGGTGTGTTGTGTTGTCATAAAGGTGCTATTTTATTTGAAATATTTGACATATTTACTTACAATGAGCCAAAGCAGGTGAGGTCGGGGTAAGTGTCATCCTGTCCAGTCCATGATTAATCAATGCATGTTTGGTTCTATGTAATTAGATCAATTATATAAGTGGTAAATCAAATTGTTATATATTATGTGAACATGTGTCAATGATGAATTAGTGATGTCTTACTAAGTATGTTACTCACACCCAACATGGGAATTATAGGGAACATGTAATTTTAATTACTATTGACCCAATGAAGGGAAAGGATCATATAGTATATGGAAAATCTAGGTATTGTAGAGATGGTATCCAAGAATGATGAACTCTAGATGATCCATTGTATATTTATTTATTTATCATCTGTAAATTCTCATGGAATGATTTACTACTTTGGGATCATGTTATCTATTTTATTACATGAACACCATATTTATATTACTATAATATTATAGAAATTAGTTATTATCTTATTTCGTATTATTATTTTCTTCATGAAATTATACTGAAGGTATAGTCTCCCAACTGTAAAACTCAAAACGTCACTATTATATGGCTACCTCCTTCATATGGGGAGGCATGTATGAGGTATTTTGGAACCACGACTCTGACTTGGTGTTTAGGTCAGTATTTTACACTAACTTCCCTATTATCCCCCTCACCATTATTATTTATAATTGTAAAAAATATTATCTCTCATTCCTAAAATAGATCTAAAATAAAGGACATAGAGATCTCCAACTCAATCATGTATTACTTTATATTATCTACATATATAATAAAAATGTATGAGAGAATAATTCACTTTTAATTATTGGATTTATCCGATAAAATAGTTATTCAATATTTTTTTTAAATTGTGTACATTGTGTAAATCATGTCTTACTAGGCTTATAAATTTAAATTTATAGATTTTTTCATTACACTTCCTTTTGGCATAGATTTAGTCATCTCCTTTCCATGTAATCTCTTATATACTATGGTAAATATTTATCAATATATATATCCTTAAAATAATTATGTTCCATTATTTATGTCACTTTCACTAATTTTGTTTTTTAAAAGAATGACCTCCATTGATCAATATGAAAAATTAAATAATAAGAAACAATGAAAATATCCTCCATTTAAATATTTCCCAGTGTAAATTTGTTTCACAAAATACATGATCTGTTTATATACCTCTAGTGGATTGTTATTTCAATTAATGTATGAGTGTTTCTTACTCATGAAATTATTCGATGTTGTTATACTACATTAATGGGAAACATATTTTTCTATATATGTAAATTTATTCATAATATCCTAACATAACTTCCCAAGTATAGTAATAATATTCTCATGCCTAATAAAATTATAATTTGGTAATTGAGGATACAAATCCAAGTTGGGACTATAGTTCTTGATAGAGCTCTAGTTCTTTATATTATGGACCACTTCTAAAAATGACATAACATTATTTACATAATAAATAACTCTATAAATTATAAAATCATAGAACATAATTAATATTTATTTATTCCAAATACATATCCAATATTCATTCAATTTTTTGATGAATTATTTGAATTTACTAATAGTTTTCCATATGGTTATATAATATAACTATGTTTCGCTAAATCTACATCACATGGTTTATATTGAGATGACCCTATCATTTCATATATATACTACATAATTTAATATAAATATTTAATAAATATCATAACACAACACACACAAAACAATAAATTTTTATAGTCTTTAGATACTTGATATACAATCATCATATTTCATGAAATAGTGATCATGTTGTTAAAGAGCATTAAATTATATTATAATATATTTACTAGAATTTATATTGTAGAGAAGGAACACAAGGTTTCCTCTCAATAAAGCCTTAGATCATTAATTTGAGTTAAATATGTTATTATGAAATATTTAATTGGATGAATAGATTTATAATTTATTATTTTAAGACATCAATTCATACTATGCTACTAAGTTGGAGAAACCCATTGGTGATATTTTGATCAACCCACATTAGTTCCCTGAGATTCTCCACCATCATATCTCTCAAGGGAAGTGGGAAGGATAATTGATTACATGAATTAAACATATTGAAACCATAGTGGAATGTGATTTAATACCTAGTTATCACATATGATTTAATTGATAAATTATATAGTTATTGGTGACCACTAAAAATAAATAATAATTATGTCAATGTAGGAACAAAACTCAATCAACGAATCATATTAACATGATGTTGAGATGACCCGATTTGGGTATATAAACATAAAAACAATATTTGAGGGATATAGATTATATAATTTTTCAATCAACGCATTCCATAAGAACACTGATGTAATATAATGGGTGAGGAAAAGTTCATTAATTCATAAATCATCACAAGATCCATGTTATTCATAAAATAACGAGGATTCATCTTACTTTTATTTCTATTTGATCATACAATAATAAAAACAAAACAAAACAGTTGAAATGAGAAACAATAAATAACAACATTGGAAATTCAATTACCATCCATTTATTACAAATATATACCTCAAGATGATAATAGAAAACTCCCCCAAGATTGTTCACTATGCGTTTTAAGAAGTAAATTATACAAAAGATGATATAAATGGAAGAGGAATTCTTTAAAATTTGTCTCACCCTTACCCCCAGTCATTACAATAATTCCAATGATCCTTCGAGTTTTTTTAAAAATAAGTTTATAATATTGGATTCATGAAAATGAAATGGTCTTATTGGTGTATCTTTTCATTTCATGGATTATATTTTAAGACTATTAATTTTAATAAATAATAGAACTAATTGAATTCAACAGCCTTTAAATTCAGGGGAATGTCTTACCATTGAATCTTCTATTGAAATCTGTTAAAATCAGACCAATTGGATTATCCATGGTTGATTGATTTCCCAATTACTACAGGTATCTCAAATATATATTGCTCAAAATTTATTCACTTTCTAGGCCCCTTTTGGTCAAATTTTTCTCATATACATCATTTGGCCCACCTAGATGAAATGAATCCACATAATCATATAATCATAAAAAAATGGAATTTTCAAAATTGGATTAGTGTATATAATGTTACAATAAAAATATGGAACTAAAATTAAATTGGGACACTATGTAATTATAAATTTTTTATTATTTTGTTAGTACAAGAATTAATAATATACGTTGAGTAAAAATGGGTATAGTAATGTGATACTAAAAGAAACAAATATTGTAATAAACAAACATAATGATGATAATATATGATATATAATTATTGGATCACACCCCCACATCTAATAATTTGTACACATAGGAGAAGTCTAATATCTTAATCAAGTTCCATTCCAAAATATTCTATGATAAAACATCGATGATTCTTTATAAATTATAACCATAAAGACTCATTTATGAAATAAATTTTTATATCATTATTCTTCTCTCGTATTCAAATTTTCTGAACTTCATTTCTTCACCCATGAAATATATTGCAACCTACTAAATAAATAAATATTCCACATTCACTCTAATAACATATGAAAGTGGAGTTATGAAAATTTCATAGAGTTTATGTGATCTAACCTTTTAGATATTGGTATTTTATGTTCTCTACTAGTTGAAACTAGTGTTATTTTCAAGAGGACACCCAACATATTTTTATTAGGTTCGTTGGTCTGTATCATTTGAGATATAAAAATATTAATAAAATATGAGGGTTTTTTCTCAAAAGTATAAATCATGCTGTCATTTATAAAATTTTAATAATTAATGTACTCACTCAACTCATCATGGATTGTATCACCTAAAACACACACTCTGTTTTTTTTATTTCTATGGGTCAAAAACAAGTAGTAAATAATAATGTCTAAATTATTTAATTTTATATTTATTTTATATTTTTGTTTTTTTTCTTTTAATTTACAGAACTATTGATCTTTTATATACAATTTTATTTGTATATTAAGTAGAAATCATTTTTAAAATAATTATATTATATGTATTGTCAACCCACATCCCAAAAAAAAATTATAAACCCTTTTACTAAACCCATGACATGGAATATTTCCCTTGAATTCCTATTGGAACTCCCTTGCACCCACATTTTCTAAAAATAAGATAATATTATACAAAATGGATGTTTATTTAGGGATAAAAGTTTCTTATAAATAGATACCTAAAAGGAATTTTATAGTCAATGATGATTACAAAGGGTCTACTTTTAGGTTAGAACATAATAGGAGTTACTTGTACAAACATATTTTCAGTTGAGTGATTTCCTCTATCATGGGATTTGAACAGTAGAATTTTAATGCTTCAAATATAATCAATTAGAGTTCTTGTTTATCTACATGACATGAGGATATTAATAAAGTCATTAAAAGTAATAATATGAAATTATGGAAATAGAATGTCTCTCTGATAATGGAGTTAAAATATTATTGATGTCTAATGTGGAATTATTTTCACAAATACATCAAACACCTTATCATTATTTGAAAATATAAATTACAAAAAAGGATTTCATATCTACATTTATTTTATAACATATTTTTAAATGAAATTTTATACGCAATAGACTCATTTATGAAATATGATTTTGGATATTCTCATTAATAATATTGTTTATCTAATAACACAAAAAAATTAAATGATATGCAAAATGGAAACAAAATGAATTTTTAATGTTTTTCTTTTTTCAATAAATACATACAAAATGTGTAAAAGGAAATACATGAGAAATGTTCCTTTGGAGTCTAAATATTTTTAATAAAATATCACCTCCCCCATACTAAAAAATTACATTGTCCCTAATATTGGAAATGTACATAAATAAGAAAGTAATTATTGGTAGTTCCTAGGGAAAACATTCTATGTTGTGTCTCATACTTCATATATTAGTTGGATTTCTTCCACCAGATTATTTTTAAAATCATTGTATACGTGATTAATTATCTTCCCATTAATGGTAATCATAATTCAACTATACTAAGAAGAAAAATATATTTCACTAAAATAGTTATTGTTTGTAATAGTATAAGGATGCATCTATTGGGAATGAACCATAACTTGGTGATGGTTTTGCCAAGAATTGTACATGATGACATTCTCGCCAGTATATAAAATCCCATGGTGAATAATACCATCAGGTATATCCTTTTCCAATTTTTATATATTTGATAGTTATCATATGCATGAAAATGTATTTGTTCGAACTCTTGAATATGTAATGTCCAATGCACACATTCAACTGATAGATTCATATTAAATTATTTTACAACCCAATATAAAAGGTCATAAACATCTAAGGGTTGTGAAAATCAATTCCAAAAAGAAAAATATAATATTACATTCTATTGGGGGTTTAAAATATATAAAGTATGCACAAATTGCATTATCCAAGAAAAAACTAATACATTTTTTATTGGGTTGTACCATTTTCCCATGATTCTCTCAACTTCTGGATTTGAAATCACTACTTATTCATTAGTATGTGTTTATATGAAATGAATATTTCATGAATTAACTCCGATATATGGAGCATTGCTTTAATGTTGTGTAAAAAATGTGAAATTGGATTTCTAATAATGAATAATAGTAAACCAAACCTTCTAAAAATATGATATCTCATAAAATCAACATCCACTCCGGAAACAATAGTTATAGTTTCCATTCTTTTAAATCATTTAGAGACATAGTCATTTTCTATTAATATGAATATAAATGAAAATTAATATAGTGAAATCACCATGAAGTCAATTCTCAATGCATCTATGATCTCCCAAAATAACATGGGTTGTAGGGGGGATTTCATTCCTCATAGAGATGTTATATAGAGACCCAGGATTTTCTTACATATATACAAATTAAAATTAAAATTTAAACAAAATAATAGTTCTAAAAAACTATAATCCAATGTTTTAGTGAACTTGTATAATTAGGACCATACATAACATTTTCATAAATAAACATCAACACTTAATTAATATTTTTAGCCTTTTATTTGCCCTCGTGTTAACCATAGTACATGTATTTACTTGAGGATATGGATTAAAAGAAATGGTGAGCTAAAAGACCAGTAAGATTGTCACGGCCCACCCCATGGGGTCCGTGCTGTGACAACCCCAATCCCGCCTTCCATAGGCCAGGGGTTGGTGACTAGAACCAAAGGCGTAATTAGCTAAAATGGGAAGGAATTTCCATTATAACTTGTAAACACTCACAATAAAATACACAACAAGGTACCAACACAATTTAACTGTATAAAAAAAGAGTGGTGAAAAGTAGAAGGGGCCATAATAAAATCCCAATAGTAAAGGTAATAATACAACAGAAATATAAGTACAACATAGGGAATACGAAAAACCGTTATTGGGTCTTCCTCCAAGGTTTCTACCTGAAGGGTAGGTACAGATAACCTCCTCATCACTCCACGTCTATCCATCTCCTCCATCTACCAACATGCCATATGTTCAACCACCAGGTACCGTTCAGTCTTGGTACTCTTAGCCTCAATCAGCACTGTCTGTCATCTTCATCCAACACAACAAGGTGCGGCCATAGCCCATGCAGTGGTGAGTATAACAATACATAGTAGGGAACCCGAGACCCTGAAGGTCTCTGAAAAAGTCACCAAGGAGAAAACAAAAATTATGAAATCAACAGATAACACCACTTAGGTATATGCCCATACATATACCTAAGTTATCAAGTAATCCATCTCAATCATAAAAAAACACATAGGTACCAAATCAACACAAACCAGGATTTATTCTAGGGGTACTATCATTATGACCCCTCGGTTTTTGGATAACTCCTTCTCCATCGAGTATAATGGGCATTTCGCGTCACACAACGACACTTCCCACTAACCTTGGACTGCTAAGCTACTCCCCCTATCGAGTACTATGGGCCTGTCTTGTCACACAGAGGCGCTCCCCACCCTGGGTCTGCCGCGTCACACAAAGGCGCTCCCCCTCATAGCCTGCTGAGGTACTCCCCCTGTCATGTACCATGGGTCTGCCGCATCACCAAGGTGCTCCCCACTATGGGTCTTCCACGACACCAAGGTGTTCCCCACTGGGCTAGTCAAGTCACTCCAAGTCAAAACAGTCATAAGTCATTTGGTCTCAACCATCAACTAGGTTCCCCCAAAAATTATCACTCGTCTTCTAGAAGATCCACTCCAAAGAAACTGGTCAATGATACAACTTCCACGAAGTCCCACGAAGAAGTATCCCAAAGATCTTCCATGTAAAATGGGTCTCAACGCAATATACGACACATCAATCGTACGCCCATTTTATGAGTTATAATCCTTTTTGTCCCGGGGGCCCAGTTGGATTCTTGATTGATCTAACCTGAACATATCAAATCTTAATCCAAAACTCAGTGGAGAATCAGTAAAAGAGACCATATTGCACCAATATATCCAGCGCTGCAGATGGTCCGTCAAACAAACGTTTGGTGCCAATGTTATGGCCAAAAAAAGTAATTGGGTCGGAGGGGATCTAGGTCCGGTCTGACCGGGCCTGGGCCAAACCTGTTCGGGTCACCACGGCCTGCCCTGCTGGGCAGGTCCCGATGGCCGCGAGGGGCCGTGGAGGTGGGTTAGCCTCAGAGGGTTTCACGAGGGTATCTAGGCCGCAGATCGGCTTGGCTGTGGGCTGTCTCGGCTCAGGGTGGCTCGCAAGGCCGTGACGAGGGCAACTCGGGTGGCTCGTAGGGCCGCGGTGAGGACACAACAGCTATGGCGACCTGGCTTGGCCTGTCCTGTAGCTCAGCACTGCGGCAGCATGGCTCGACTCAGCTCAGACAGTGGCACGGCACGGCAGATGGCGGAACAGCTCGATGGATGATGGCGGCACGGTGACTCGGCACAATGGACGGTGGTGGCACGACGGTGCGGCACAGTGGTAGCGTGGTTAGGTGGTTCGACCCAGGGAGGCATGACGGCTAGGCACGATGGCGACGTGGTGGCTCGGTATGGCGTCTTGGCATGGAGGCTCAGCACAGAGGCATTATGGCAAGGGGGTTCTGCCCAGGGCGGTGCGGCGGCTCGGTCCAGCCGTGGGTGGCTCAGCCAGGTGCAAGGCCAGTTTGGCTTGGAGGGAAAAGTGTTGTAGGGTGGCACGGGTTGTGGAGGCCGCGGGTGGTGGGTGGCGGCATCGTTTCCTTCGTCGGCTACATCACCTTCTTCCATTACGAATAACACATCAAAGAAGAACAACAGAGGGGACGGGCTGTGTTTTTTTGGCCCACACCCTCCGCCTTTAGAGTGGTAGCAATAGGTTCCCAAAGAAGAAGCATGAACATTTATGGAAGATATTTTAAAACAACATTTCCTACTACCCTCATCAATCTCAATTCCGAATCCAACAATATAATTTGAAGGGGAGGACATGGGAAGTGATAATAAAATAGAAATAAACACCTACCTCGTTCTCTTGTTGAAATTGGTGCCAGAATGTAGTATGGTCATCGATTCTATGTAGATAAGGACGTCCCACATAGGATGAAGTCCCGAGGAAGATGTTCGAAGGGGGTCAGTTTAATACGTTGGTGGAGTGTTCTTTATCAGTGTAGCATTCGTCGTGGAAGAACGCATTCTTCGTTGAAGAGATTTCACCCTAGATCTCATTCCTCCCAATTCCACCAAATATTCCAAGGATAATAGATTATGGTCTTTATTTAGTTCGTTGGAACAAATTCAAAATAGCCCTATCAATTAAATAGGTTGGAATATTTATGGAATGTGTGTAGGAACAATTAATGTGGAGGATTTCAAGAGTCTCCTCAACATTAATGAGGAGGGGTTGAGAGGTTTTTCTCCATAATGAGGGGAGTTCAAGAAGTTTTGGCCTTGGGTTTTCCCCGCCACCATAACCTATCATTGGAGGTTAGGTTCATGTGGTCCCCACCACCATAACCTCTCATGGGAGGTTATGGTCTAGTGGTCCACACTTATCAACTTCCACATGGAGGATTAGTTCCGATGGACCCCACCTCCCAACACCCACATGGGTGAATCAAATAATAAATAAAATGTCACACACTTTTATTTTTATTTTATTCTTACATGAAAAACCCAAAAACTATCTTTCAACCTTGTCCATCTGTCATTGAGGTGAATGTCTCCTTAAGAGAATACCAGCGTTGCATGTTCAATAGTGTCCTCAGATTTCAATTCTATGCACCGGTTCAAAAGGTAGAAAATCCCACCCACACGTTTACTGAACGTACCCAAAAAATTGTTTACAAACTGATTCTGGGAAATCCGGGCCTCAGACTCATACGCCGTTAATTTTCTTGGACTCATAAAATTCCCATTTATTTAAAAAAATGAAATTGAAATTTTAGGTCTTTACATTCTCCCAACCTCAGGGCTCTATGTCCCTATAAGCCACAACTCAAACTAGGAGAACAAGTGGGTGTACTGTGTATGTATCTGAGCCTCCAACTCCCATGTGCTCTCCTAGAGGTTCTTGTGCTTCCAACGAATGTGAACCAGAGGTATCGACTATCCATGAAGGACCTGCTCCTGTCAATCCTCAATCTCAATTGGAACCTTCATAATATTCGCCCCATCATCATGGTAGAGCTCTCCATGGTCAATGATGCGAGAAGGTTCTTGCATGTATCTCCTTAGTTGGGATACGTGGTAGACGTCGTGCACTCGATTCAACTGAGGTGGAAGAGCTCAGAAGTATACCACCTCGCCAACTTTACTAAGAATCTAAAAAGGTCTGATGAATCTCAGATATAACTTTCCACCTCAACCAAATCTCCACAAACCTCATCAAGGTGAGACCCTTAGAAAGACGTTGTTGCATCCTCGAACTCTTGAGGTCTCTGTCTCCTCTTGGCATATGAATTCTTCCTCCTCTGTCCAGTCTTCATCCACACCTGGATGACTTGCACCTTCCCTATGGTAGCCCATACCATCTCCTGTCCCACTAGTGTTGACTCCCCAGGGTCAGTCCTGCATAAATTTGATCTACAAGGTCTCCCCATACAATACCTCGAAAGGTGTCATCCCAATTGTGGAGTGATAGCTGTTTTTGAATGCAAACTCCACCAAAGGAAAGTGATCCTCCCAGCTGTGACTGAAGTCTAGGACACAAACACTGAGCATTTCCTCAAGGTTCTGAATTGTCAGCTCGGTATGGCCATCCATATGAATATGGAAGGTTGTTCTCAAAAGAAGCTGTATCCCAAAAGCCTCCTGCAACCCCTTCCATAGTTGGGAAGTAAAATTTTCAAAACGATCAAAGACAATTATTGATGGTACTCCTTGTAGTCGCAAAATATTCTGCACATAGTGGCGTCCCAAGATCTCTACTGAACCCTCGTCTCTGATCGATAGGAAGTGATCCGACTTTGTGAATTTGTTGATGATCACCTATATCAAGTCATGACCCCTGGATGTACATGGAAGTACTGTCATGAATTCGATGGATATCACATCCCACTTCCACACTAGGACCTCTAATGGATGGACCAAGTGTGCTGGTACATGATGCTCCACCTTCACATGCTGATAAGTTAGGAACTGAGAGACAAACAATGCTACTACCTTCTTCATTCCCGGCCACCAGTTCTGTCATCGGAGATCCTAGTATATCTTCGCCACTGTTGGATGTACCACTAGAGTGGATGTGTGAAACTCCCTCAACACTTCCTCCTGATGTGACAGTGGTACAATGGTATGTCCTCTGAAGAGGATGATGTGCTTCCCACCTTCAAAAAACACATCAGGTTCCTATCCTAGGGATATTTAAGCACGTCGTGTCTCGTTGTAAACGTCCCCTAAATGGGCCTCCCTGACTCACTGAAGAAGTGGGGGAGTTACTGTAAGAGACTGAAGGAAAGCTTCCCTATATCTATCCACCAAAGATATCTGCAAAGCGGCCAGCTACTCCATCGCCTCACCTAGAAACTGTATACCAGTTCTCTTGCAGAGTGCCTATTCAACAATAATCCACTTCTTAGGAGTATAGACTATCTCAAAATCATAGTCCTGGATGAAGTCAAAACAACATCACAGTCTTAGGTTCAGGTCCTTATAAGTGAAGATATACCTCAGAATCTTATGATCTAAGTATAGGGTAAAACATTCACCCATCAGATATTGTCACCACATCTTCAAGGTGAAGACCACTGCTGCTAAATCCATGAAATGGGTAGCATAGTTCTTCTCATGTTGTCTCAGCTTCCGTGTGCCATAAGAGATCACTGCTCGCTCCTGTATCAGGACACATCACAGTCTAGTCCTTGATACGTCACAGTAGACTACATAGAAAATTCCCTCCTCTAGTAGCCTCAAGATGGGGGCACATGTCAGCCTCTGCCTCAGCTCCTGAAAACTCCTCTATAATTTCTCCAAATACACAATGGGTTTCACCTTATTCTTCAACACTAATAGTGGTGCTGCAGCTCAGGAGAAGTCTGGTACAAACCTCCTGTAGTATTCGGCCAAACCCACGAAACTCCGTACCTCTTTCACACTCTTGGGTGGCTCCCAAGAAAGTACTGCCTAAATCTACACATGATCCATTGCAACTACAGCCTCCGATATGACATGTCCCAAAAAGTGAACCTCTTGGATCCAAAACTGGGACTTCGAGAGCTTACAATAAATGTGGTTCTCTTAGAGTATGTCCAGTACTACCTGCAAATGATAGGCATTCACCCCGTCTATAGTAGAGTATATCAGTATCATGTCGATGAAGACTACCACAAAGAAATCATGGAATGCCTGAACGATCCTCTTCATGAGTCCCATGAACACTACTGGAGCATTCGTTACACCGAATGGCATAACCAAGAACACGTAGTGGTTGTACCGACATCTAAAAGATGCCTTCTACACATCCTCATCTCAATCTCTGAGCAGATAATAGCCGGATATGAATTCTATGTTTAAGAACCAATGATATCCCTACAGCTGATCAAAGATGTCATCATTCCTCAGGAGTGGGTACTTGTTCTTCACGGTCACCTGGTTCAGGCACCGATAGTCAACAAAAAGCCTCAATCTCCCATCCACTTTCATGGAGAATAGAATTAAGGCTTCCTAAGGAGAAACACTGGGCCAGACGAATAACTTCCACTATATTTCCTCTAGCTATACCCACAACTCATGAATCTCTACAGGAGCCATCTGATATGTTGGTGTAGATATCGGTGTCATCCGGGTGTACAAGTCAATGTAAAAGTATACCTCTCTATGAGGAGGTAGAACTGGGACATCGCCAGGGAAAACATCTATGTATTGGTCCACCACTACAGGATAGCTCAGACTCTCTACCTCTACCGCTCTGAGGGTAAGGCTAGCCAACTGATGTGTAATCAACTGCACCCTCCTCCAGGTAAGTCCACCATTCGCTGCAAAGTCTCCCTTCCCATCGGTGAAGGTAAACATGGTCCCATCAGTGCGGGCACCTAGAAATTTGCGCCTAATATAGTCAATATGAGAATGGAATGTAGATATCCATCCCATAACTAAGACTACGTCGTATGGCATTAATGCTACTACTAAGAGATCCCAACCAAAGCTCTCGACTCCTAGAGTATTCTCCCCCTGCCGGCACCAGTGCGTAATTGTTGAATCTGATCCCGTAGGAGTCTCTAGCCATAAATATCGAGCCAACAGCTCTGTAGGAATCATAGTTCTCCTAATTAAAGTAGTTACAATAAAATAATGACTCGATTCAGTGTCTATAAGTACGAAAACTATGGTGGAGTAGACAGAGATCATACCTCGAATCATCTCTGGAGCGCCATGATTGTAAGCCGCAACTGCCTGGAGCTGAACTGTCCCCTATCCACCTGCTCCCCACATTCAAGGTGGACCTCCTGGTTGTGGTGGTAGTAATATATTGAAAATTCTCCCACCACCAGCTACATGACCAATTCCTCTGTCACATCTGCATGCTCCATGTGGTCCTCCTTGGTTGAATCTCTGTCTCAGCATGGGCAGTTATTCGACTATCTGTTGATCATTTGTATGGTGGGTTGGATAGTCAAGAGCCATGTGACCCTGCCCACCACATGTGAAACACTGTCCATTCTGGGCATGTATCTCTCTACCTCGGGTGCCCCAAACACCCGACTCTGAATCATGTGGTCATCCAGCCATAGGTCTGGTCCTCTTAGACCTCTGCGACATCTGTCTGCTGCCAGCTGAAGAAGAATCCACTATGTGTCGACCGGTAGTCGGTCTCGCTGTCGGTGACTTCTAAGAAAGGAATCTATCCACTAAGAGGGCTCTCTCTAGCACCCCATCCTATGTTGGAATACTAAGTGAGACCATCAAAGATCTAATCTCCCGATCGAGTCATTATTCGAAGGTCTGTGCCCTAAGGAATGGGTCTCACACCATATTTGTGGAGTAATGTGAGAGGTAAGTGAACCTTCCTGTGTAAAGAGCTACAATCATGTTGCCCTTCTTCAGATTAAGTATCTTCTATATGCGCACAGTGTGAAGAGTCTCTAGGACTAACTCTTCCCGAAACAAGCTCTCGAAGTATACCCAGAAAAGCGTCACCTCGTCGTAAACCTGGAGCATCAAGCTCCGCCATCTGCCTGCTGCTGCCTATAGATGGCTGGCGGCAAGGGTCACTATGAGGTCTACTGGTGTCCCATCCAGTAGAAAAACTCTCACCATGGCCCCCAGCCAATCCTCAACTGCCTTTGGGTCTGTCCCTCCCCTAAACCTGGGTGGCCTCTAGCACTTGAACTCATGCAACACGCTCAAGTGGCGTGCACCGTATGCTTCTGGGGCTTGTATCATTAGTGGCCCAACGGGGATAAGTACCACTGGTGCCTTCGCTGGTGCCTCTACTTGAAGAGGGCCCTGCACTGAGGCCTCATCACTCGGTGGGCTATCAGTGCGTATGACTCTCGGTACCATAGGTGGTTATCTGCGTGGAGGCATCCTAAAAAGAAAAAGATTCTCCACGGTCATTAATTTATACCAGGATAGCAGACCTGGTGAGATGACTCAAAGAGTTCACATAGAAGACTATTGAAAAAACAAACTCAATTAGTGTTTTTGTGCACTATGTCAGATATCATAATTGAGTGTCCTGGTGTATGGATATGTCGGCTGCTGCACAAACACTGGATTCCCTAAACTGATTTCCACACTCAATACACTTAACACATTAACGTTAAAAATAATGATCAGAGTCATATGCTCTGCAGTAGAACCTGCCTTTAATACCAATTTGTCACGACCCATTCCCCGGGGCCTATGTCATGACTACCCCAAGACCACCTTCTATAGGCCAGTGGTTGGATACTAGCACTAAAGGCGTAATTCCTTAAACTGAGAAGACATTGCATTTATAACCTGTAAACACTCACAACCAATTACACAATAATGTACCAACATAGGTAAACTATATTCCAAAAAGGGTGCTGAAAAGTAAATGGAGCCGGAATACAAACCCAACAGTAAAGGTACAAGTACAACTGAAATGTAAGTACAACTGAGGGAAAATGAAAAGCACATAATGGGTTGTACTCCGAGGTTCATACCTGAAGGGTATATACAGATGACCTCCTCAACACTCCATGTCTTTCTATCTATTCCAGTTACCAACATGCCATATTCTCCACCTCTGGGTACCGTCCAATCCTGGTACTCTAAGCCTCAGTCAATGATGTCTGTCAGCTGCATCCAACAGAACAAGGTGCTGGCATATCTCATGCATGGGTATGTATAATGATACTCAGTAGGGACCTTGAGACCCTCAAGTTCTCACAAAAATCCACCAAAGATAAACCAAAAAGTATGAAATTATAAAATAAACCTACTTAGGAAAATGTCCATACATATACCACAGTTATCAAGTAATCCATCTCAATCATGAAGAAACACAGAGGTACTGACTCAGCTCATACCAGGATTTATTCTTGGGGTAGTATCATTATGAACCCTCGAATTCTTGAGAACTCCTTATCTATTGAGTTCAGTGGCCATGCCGCATCATAGAGAGGTTCTTCCCACTAACCTAGGAATGCTAAGGTACTCTTCCTATCGAGTACCATGGGTTTTCCACATCACACAAAGCCACACCCCAACGTGGTCTGTTGTGTCACGCAAAGGTGATCCTCCTCATAGCCTACTGAGGTACTCCTCCTGTCGAGTATAGTGGGTCTGCCACATCACCTAGGTGCTCCCCACTATGGGTCTTCCGTGACACAAAGGCACTCCACACTAGGCCAATAGTGTCACACCGAGTCAAAATGGTCCATAGTCGTCATGTCTCAACCAGATACTAGGTTACGGCACAAATACTCACTCGTCTCCAGGAAGATCCACTCCACAAGCTACAGGTTGAAGCTCCAACTACAAAAAATTCCCATGAACAAGTATTCCAATGGAATGCCACATCATTAGGGTCTTGAAAAAATAGATGACACGTCAATCAGACCCTCAGTCTGTGAGTTATAAGCATTTAGTCTTGGGCCACAATTGGATTCGTGCTCGATCCAACTTGACCGTATCCCATATCAATCCAAAAACCAGTTTAGTTTCACTCAATGTGGCCATCTAGCTCCATGATATCAGGCGCCACTAACGGTTTATCAAATAGGCGTTCAGTACCAAAGTTATGGCCAAATAATGTAATTGGGTCGTTGTGGGATCAGGTCCGGTCCAACCTGGTCTGACTGACCCGGCCTGAGCCGCTGGGTCCTGCCCGCCCGATTGCCACGAGGGGCCACTGAGGCGGCTCAGATTCAGAAGGTTCCATGAGGGAGGCCCAGCCGCGGAATGGCTCAACCGCGGGCTGGCTCGACTCAGGGTGGCTCACAAGACTGCGACGAAGGCGGCTCTAGGGACCGCGTTGAGGGAAAGACGGTGGTGGATCTCATCTTGGCCTGGAAAACAGTTCGGCATGGCGGCGGAGTGGCTTGGATAGGCCCATATCGAAGCACAGGTCGGTGTATGGCAGCACGGATCAGCGGATGGAGGATGCGCGGCGGTGAGGCGGCTTGGCATGGAAGATGGAGAAGGTGCGATAGCTCGCCACAGCGGCGGCGCGACAAGGGGATTTACCCAGGGTGGCATGGCGGGTCAGTCCGACTGCGGGTGGATCGGCCTTGCGTAGGGCCGGTTCGGCCGTGAGGGTGACGATCTGCGATCCGACATGAGTCATAGAGGCCGCAGGTGGAGGCGAAGTTTCCTTCATCACCTTCCTCCATTTAAAAGAACACATCAATGAAGAACGATAGAGGAGTATGACCATGTTTTTTTTTGTCTTGTAATCTCCACGTTTAGAGTTGTAGAAAGCAGTTGACAAATAATAAAGCATGAACATGTATGGAAGATATTTTAAAACATCATTTCCCACAACCCTCATCAATATCAATTCCCAATCCCGCAAAAGAATTTTAAGGGGATAACATGGGAAGCGATAATCAAAGAGAAATAAACCCCTACATCATTTGCTTGATAATTTTGGAGTGAGAAGGTATTATGGTCATCGATTAGCTGTAGATAAGGACATCTCATGCCAGAAGATGTCCTGAGGAAGATGGTCGAAGGGGGATGGCGTTCTTTGTTGGCGGAGTGTTCTTCATCGGTGGAGTGTTCATCATGGAAGAATGTGTTCTTCGTTGAAGATCATTCTTCCAAGAGCTCCTTCCTCCAAATTCCACCAAAGATTACCTAGATAATATATTATGTTCTCTATTTAGTTTTTTGGCACAAACTCAAAATATCCTAATCAATTAACTAGGTTGGCGTATTAATGTTTTTTTCATTGGCGCAATTATTGTGGAGGAAGTCAAGAGGCTCATCCACATTAATGAGGGGGATTTGAGATGTTTTTCTCCACAATGAGGGGATTTAAAGAGGTTTAGGCGTTGGGCGGTCCACACCACCATAATCTCTCGTGGGAGGTTAGGTTCGGGTGGTCTTCACCACCATAACCTCTCATGGGAGGTTATGGTCTGGTGGTCCCCACTTCTCAACTTCCACAAAGAGGTTTAGTTCCTTTGGACCCATCCTTCAAACACCAACATGGGTGTTGCAATTAAAAAATAAAATGTCACACACTTTTATTTTTTTTTTATTCTTACATGAAAAACCCAAAAACTAACATTCACCCTCGACCATATGTCATCGAGGTGAAAGTCTCCTTAAGCGAATACAGGTGCTTCAAGTTCAACGACTTCCTTGGATTTCAATAACAAGAACCTGTTAAAAATTTAGAGAATGACTCTCACACATTTACTGAATGTACCCAAAAAAGTTAAGAAATTCATTCCAAGAACTCCGGGCATCAAAATCACGCACCATCAATTTTTGCGAACTCATAAAATTCCCATTTATTTAAAACCAATTACATGGAAATTCTAGGTCTTTACAAAGATGATGAATAAGAGACATGAAAAATGTTTCGGGATAAACGGAAATAATAATAACATAAGAAAATAATCATTATAGTCCTAATGATATAAATCATTAGGTAAATTCATGGAATGTACGAATACATAAAAAATGAAAAATGATGTCTTAGAGGTCAACTACAACATATAGTTGGGAAAAAAATATAGAATTGTTCACATATGTTTCACATTATCTCATGAGATATATCACATTACATAATTATTTGGAGTTCCATATAATTATGCTTCCACCCATCACATCATAACATTTATAAATGCTATTTAATTCTGGACATGCATGACACATCATAACAATTACATTATCAGGCATGCCACATAAAATATATATCAATCCTAGACATATAATAATCAATGGGTAATAATGGTTTTCATTTCAAAAAGAAAACATTCAGGAATAAACTATTTGGATCGACATGAAAAATTAATATCATACTTGGTTCAAGAATCACCAATCGTGAGTGAAGAATGAACAATTTTATGAGAGGTAAAAGTTGGATTTTTGGAAAGAAGAGTTATTTAGAATACTATTTAAATTTTTCATAAAACTACTTTGAAAAGATTTATATCCTAGAAAATTAAGGGGAAAGAAAAAAATGAAAATATATTTAAGAAACATTAAAGGACCATCCATATATAATTAGGAGTGAATGTGGGAAACCCCAAATAAAGAGGGTTAGGTTCGAGAATAACCTTTCCTTATGTCTCAATGATTTCTTCACTTTAATATCATGGATGATCAAATTAAATTCATTAATTAGAAAAATAAAATATTTTATATATTATGTTTATTCATTAATATTTTATTAAGATCATTTATAGGGTTTTCAATTAGTTATGGAGTTTAATTTCATCATTCGGGAGTGCTCATTTTCATTGTTTCAATGATAGGTTTTCATATATATGAGTATGGAAGTTCATGTAAAATTGGAAAAGTTATCCAGAATAGAAATAATATTTTATTCATGAACATATAGAATAATACATGATCTTATAAATCATTTTTTCATATGGTATGATGATGAAACATAAGGTAAATAGTTAGAGAATATGATTTCATTTATTTGGGGGATTTTATAACCATCAAAAAATTATATAATTTTTTTTAATATAATGTTTATAAAATATTAAAAAACATTATATAACTTATAATATGTATGATAAAATATTATTTAATAATAATTATTGTTTTATGACCATCTATGAAGGTATTAGTGAAAAATGAAAATGCATCATCCATAGTGGTGGTAAATCCACACACCACGAATGATATTTTCTTTTATATAGTAAAAGTAAAAGGGAAGAGATAATAAGGTTAATTTCTCCATTATCATAATAATATTACAGTATGTAAATGAAATTTTAGTTATTATTCCACATCGATAAGTGGATATGAGCATAGGATAAGAAAATAAATAAAATTTAATAGTGATGAAAATAAAGTAAAAGTGGATTTTAACTCTTGATTTTATCCTCCTTGAGAACCCCATTAGGGACAAGGGTTTTTTCATTTTATGATACCAAGAGGTATTAGCTGTGACTGGGGGGTTGGGAAGAGTATTGGGAAAAATCTAAGTAAGATTAAATGGATTTTTGGTGTGAGGAGAAGCAGTGGTGAGGATTGGTATTTATAGGGGATGAGAGGGATGTTTTATCGTTATCTTATTCATTAGTTTATTATTTTGGATCAAGACTATGAATAGTTTTAACATTATCAATAATATATTATATTAATATTGAAATCAAGATTTTGGTATTATATTAGCCATATATCATCAATAACTCAAAAATTCATGAATTTATCTTTTATCATAAATTAACGTATTTTAATATTCACAAAAAATTTCGGTATTTAAGAAAGGTCCCAAAAAATCACCCCAAAAATTTTGTATGTATAGATTTAAAAACGAAGTTGATTTTATAAAATTTGTTTTATAAATATCAGAAATTTATTTTTTAATTAAAATCATCATTCACATGTAAAATAATGGTATTAAAATTATAACTGAATTTATATCACATTGAGAAATTAATTAAGGCCTCATTAAATTATATTATAATAATAAGACAATAGAATTTTAATTTGGGAATCTATTTTATGCAGTTAATGTTTTTAAATAAATATTTTAATTATAACATTATAAATAAATATTTATTTTGTATAAGATTACCAATACATAATTGATAATTTTTTAAAAATTTATATACTAATAATATGATATAATTATATAATATTATCGTGTATAAGGTGATTCTATTTTAGATATAATTTCTTATATGAGGTTACAATTCTATTTTCAAAATATTTATTCCTAATGGGCATGTTACAATTCCATGGGTTAGGTTACTAATCCATCATGATAGGTTATTTAATTTATATATACACATATTATTACATTAATTGTTCATTTATAATGTTTTTATTATCTTCCCAATATGATTTTATTTTTTTTCTACAACATGAAATAATTATAATCATGTAATTTTTAATGATAAATTTTTTGGTCCTTACATTGTTCACACCTTATGAAATTTCACCCTCGAAATTTAATTTTAAATACTATAGTTAAAAAAGTGATAATGCTTCTACTTAATTAATTCCTCAATGTCCCATGTTACCTCTACAAAATTATGGTTCCCCAACAATACTTTGACCAGTTGAGTCTTATTTTTTTGTGGGTCATTATATCTATGGTACAAGATAGTCAATGGATTCTCCTCGTAAGGGAGTTCACTTTCTAACTCCACCACCTCTGGATTTAGTATATGTGAGGGATCCAGTATGTACTTTATCAAGTGTTATACATGAAATACAACTTCTACTTGTGACATGATAGGTAAATGTGATCGTCGATAGGCTACAAGTATGAAGTGGTCAATAATCTCTAAAGGGATGATGTACATAAGATATAGCTTTCCATTCTTCCAAAGTATCAGGACCATATTCCATGGAGATATATTGAGGTATGCCATGTCTCTAGAGTTAAACCCTAGGTCTCGTTGATGATTTTATGCTTGGATATTCTATCGACATTGGGAATTTATGTTGTGCTAATGAATGGTTTTCAGGTGTTCTACCATTTCATTGATGATTTTAGGTGATTGCTACTTAAGTTAACTAACATAATACCATCACATTAGTGTTGTGCATCTTTTACCATAAATAGATTCATATATTACCATTTGAATTATAGAGTGGAAAAATTTTTTCTAAGAGAACTCAACTAGATGAAAATATTGGTACCATCCTCTATAGTAGTCCACTAAATAGGCCCTCAAATTTTATTATATTATCTAAATATTCTGATCATACTGGCCCTCAGTTTGATCATGATAAGTCAAACGGATGTTGAGCTTAGTGATTATACCATGTTGAGACATTTCTATAAAATCAAGGTGAATCTAGGATCCCAATCATATAAAATATTTAGTGGTACTTCATACATCCTTACCACATCCATGGTGTAAATCCATGCAAGTTTATCTAGTGAGAAATCCTCTCATATTATGATGAATTGAGATACATTTTTGAGGTAATACCAAACCACGCATATAGAACAGTATCCTATGGATATCATGAGAAGTCAAGTGAAAAATTCCATGGTGATTTTTTCCCATTTATATTTTGGTCTTATTAATGGTTTCATTATCCCATTATATATATTTTTATCCAAAACATTCTAACATATCAGGAAATTTAATGTATATTTAGCGATATGCTTATTTATATTGTCCCATCAATAGTTCTCTCAGTTATCTTGATATATACTTGTGATCCTTGGGTGAATAGAGATGGTTGAGATATGTGCATCATCTATAAGATCATTCTTTATCTTTGTATTAGATGGTACAAATTGTTGTGACCCAAATTTTACAAATCCTTCCTCATCAATTTTGAACTCTTTGGATTTACCATTTTAATAGCTTCCACCATGGTGTGAATTTTCACATTATTTCATTGAGAATCAATTATTTTATTCATAAGGGATTGATGAGAAATTAATTGAGAAAGGATTGGTTATTTTCCTTCTATAATTATTTTAATATCAATTTATTGAAAATATAATATTATTAGACCATTCTCAATTATCATCATTGATAATTCTTCAGGATCCTTTCTACATGGACCATATTACACTTTATTCTCTTCGCCAAGATGGTAGTGTATTTAGTAGTCATAATATATGACAAGCCCTAACCATATTAAGTTGCACATATTTATTTCATTCTATATGAATATATATATTTGAGGCTCTTATGATCATTATATTTATGTCACATCTAGCCATAGAGATAAGTTTGCCATATTTTCAAGGAAAATATTATAGCTACCAACTTTAGATCATGTGTGGGATAGTTTTTCTCATGAATTTTCAACATCCATGAGGATTGGGATATAACTTTATCATTGTTTATTAGAAAATAGACAATTCCTTCATTTTATGCATCACTATATAACAAAAAGAGTTACCCACTTGTGGAAAGTGTGAGTATGGGTTTTGGGATAAGCCTATTTTTAACACTTTGAAGTAATATTCACATTCAATATAGAATACAAACATTTATCCCTTCTGATTCAACTTCGTTATTGGGTTTGAAAATCATGAAATGTTATTGATAAATTTCTAGTAGCACCTAGCATGACCAGGAAAACGATGAATCTCGGTTACAGATATTTTTCCTAGGAAACTCTTCCATTTCCATTGTCTTTGAAGGGTCCATGGGTGTTACTTTGTTGGTGATAACATGACCCATGAATGATACTTCCTCCATACAGAACTCACACTTACTATGCTTTTCATAATGATTAACTCTTTGCAAGCTCTTTAGAATAGTATTCAATTTAACCTTATATTCCTCCTAACTTTTGGATTATATGACAATATCATTGAAAAAAAATACCAAAACTTTTTTGAGGTGATATCTACTAACCTTATTCATTAATTCAATGAATTTTTATGGAGAATTAATGAGTCTAAACTGAATCACTCTGAAATCATAGTGTCTATACCTCATTTGAATGGATGTCTTGGGAATGTCATCCTTCCTTACCTCTATTGGGTGATACCCTGACCGAAGGTCAACCATAGAAGAATAATTGTACCTATGTATTTGATTGAACAAATAATCAATTTTTGTATGGAATACTTTTTCTCTATCATTATTTTGTTTAGATCATGATAATAAATGTATATTCACATTGATCTATCATTCTTTTTAAAAAAGAGGACTGGTGAACCCCATAGTGAATCAATATGGAATATAAAAACCTTATCCAAATTCTATTGTAACTTCTTATTCAGTTCCTCCAACTCAATAGTGGACATTATATAAGGTGTATATGATACAGTCATATATCTTGGAATAATTCTAATTGATAATTTAACCTCTTGGTAAGGAGGAATACCATCAAATTCTTTTATAGAACACATCAGTGTAGTCCCTCATAATAGTCATGTCATTGAGAATTATTATCTCCCTTGTCTCAATGATTTGAGATAAGTATATAATTTCTCATAAGGAAATACTATCTATACATTAGAGGATGGATATGAAGAAGATTCATCACACTCTTTACAGTTGAATAGAATTGGATGATTATTTGGGATGTTAAAAGTGGTCTATATTCGTTTGACATTTGATGTTCACATTTTATATATATAGACAATCCATCCCCAAAATAGCATCAAAATCCACAATTTGAAGTAATAAATATTTTCTAGGAGATTCAGGCCACACAAATTAATCAAATGTAGATTTATGTAGTTTGGATGAAATAATTTCTACATTTGTTGTTCTCATTGATAACTCATCGTTCATATTTTGAGTGGGTGTTTGAGTAGTTCTACTAAACATGAATGATATGGAAGAATGTGTTAAAAAAGAATAAAATAGATTACTCTATATTATTGAATAAATAACCATTATAACTATAAGTACATCCTTTTAGGGATCCACCTCAGTATCAATGATGGAATAATCATTCCCTTGGTCTTTTGGTTTTGGTGGTAGATGATATTGATTACCCTAAATGATTGAGGATTATTTCACTAGCTTGTATAGTGACCTTGATCCCAATAGTTGAAACATTGAAAAATGTATTGTGCTATCAATTCCTCTATAATATTGGATGAATTATTTATGTATCTTGAACTTTCATGAGCTTTTTGGCCTTCTCCCCAACAATTATATTATTTTTATACCCCATTGAGGTAGTTCAATGGATTCTTATTCCAAAATTTTTCACATGTGAGTGGTTAATCTTTATTTCCTCCATTCTTATTAGATACCCCATCATTAAACTCCGTTTCTAATATCTCTATAGCCATTTGACCATTCTCCAAACACCATATTCACTTTGAGAGGACATATAGACACTTCTTTATAACCCCAAAAGTCTAGAATTGTAAGAGCCTTTCAATGGTGTGGTTTTAAACCACTAAAGAATCTATCAATTTTTCGATAATTGAAAAAAAACATGGATCATACCTTTAAATCCATGAAAATTTATATTCTTAGTTCATGGAAGAATCATCTTCCATTTTCATTATATAGATATATTCACTCTCCATCTGTATATAATGACATCAATGGATATTCTTGTTAAGAAACATTATCTTAAAGTCATCCTACTCCATCTATTTAATATAATACTTCACCTTGGTGTTCTTAGTAAATGACAACCATTTATTATAGTCTCTATCTAAATGATAAAAAAACATTATCATCGTCTCAATCTCAGAATAGTGAAACATAGAAAATATATTCTTCATTGTGTTAAGCAACTGTTCAGCAACTAGTGGATAAAAAAATCTACAAAATGTTGATTTTCATTGTCATATAAAAGGATCAATAGGTTGTTTCTCCATCTTAGGGGAATAATTATGTTCCATATTATTCTAGATAATGTTTATGGATATAGATTGTTGGGTAATCATGGACATTAAATTTTGAACTCCACCCCCCAAATCATTGGGTATGTTGTTTAGTAAATAAATTTAGTGTCCCTCACATAGTATTTATGCATAGTTTCTCATGGTTCCCACCCATTTCTAAAATAAAAAAGGTTAGAAAAAATTAAAATTCAGCATGCCTTCAATATATATTTTAATTCATTGTGCAATTAATATTAATTTAATATCATGTGGGATCCCTATATTTAAAAATTTTCCATAAAAAAGGCTTATTGGGTTCATACATAGCCTCTCACTAAGTGTTTTCACTAAGGTTCTCTAATACTAATTCCCAAATTTACTAAAATGTTCTTTGATACCAACTATATCCACCATTATTTATTTTTATATAACTATTACATCATTTTAAAGATAAACAAAAAAATATTACTACAAATAATAGGATCCAGAGGATTAGGGTATTTGTAAAATTATTACTATAAATAAAATTGAGTTAATAAAACATAAAAATTTATTTAAATAATTTTTCTATGGACTCTTATTTTCCCTCATGTTCTCTCTAGTACATGTGTTCAGCTGGGGATATACGAAAATAGAAGGGGTTATCTAAAATTCAACTGACAGGACTAATAAGAGACATGAAAATGGGTTTGGATAAACATCATCATTATAATATAAGAAAATTATCATCATAATAATCATGAGATATATAATTAGATAACATAATGGAATGCAATAATTCATGAAAATGAAACATCGAGTCTTCTAGGTCAACTACCACACATATTTTTGAAGAAATATGGTATCATGTTCACACATATCTCACATTATCACATGATATAAATAAAATTAGCCATTTCATTGGATCACTGTATAAATCCATGCTCACCCATCTCATTATAAAATTTACATGTGTAATATAATTCTCGATTCAACTATTATATCATAACATTTACATTCCAATGAATGCCACATAGAAAATATGTCAATTTTTGAAATAATATAAATCATTGAAACTAATTGGTTTCATTTCACAAAAATTTAATTCAGGAATGAAATTTGTGATTTCCATATTAAATATAGGATAACATACTTAGAATAATAATCAGCAATCATTAGTGAAGAAAGAAACATCTCATATGATGTAAAAGTAGTATTTTTTGAAAAAAATAGTTCTTCTGGAAAAATAATTACATATTTTATAAAACTAGATTGGAAAAATGGACATCCCAAAAATTAAAATGTAAGGAAAATTAAATTATATTTAAATAACATTAAAGGATAATCCATACATAAAATGGTGTGAAGTAGGGAAACCCCAAAGAAAGGGTGTTCGGTTTGAGAATCCCTTTACCTTATGTATGAATGCTTTCATCACTTTAATATCTCAGATAATCAATTCTAATTCATTTATTAAAAAATACATAACCTTTTATATATAAATTTTATTCATTATTGTTTTACTAAAATCATTTATAGTCTTTTTAGTGAGTAAAAGAGTTTAATTTCATTGTTTGGGAATGATTATTTTCTTGGTATTCATTATTGGTTTTACCTTATATGAGTATGGAAGTTCATGTTATATTAGAATAGTCATCCCAAAATGAAATTATATGTTATTAATAAAATTATATAATATTAAATGATCTTATATATCATTTGGTAATATGGTATGTGGACGGATCCTTATATAAATAGTTAATGAAAATGATTTAATTTATTTGGAGGATTTCACAACCATCAAGACCTCATATCACTATATTTAATATCATGTTTATATTTTTTTACCCAAAAATTATATAACATATAATATGTATAATATAATCTTATTTATCCATAAATATGATTTTTTTACCAGCTTTGAGGGCGGTCATGAGAATTTAAAACGCATCGTAAATGTTGGTTGTAAATCGACTCACTGAAGATGATATTTACATTTTTAGAAAAAAAAGGAATAGGGAATATTTTAGAAGATGAATTATTAGATTAAAATAATAAAATTATATTATATAAAATATAATAGTTTATCATGAAACTTTGATAAGTGGAGGTGAGTTTAGGATAAGATAAGAAATGAAATTGAAAACAAATAATAAAAAAAGGAAAGCAGATTTTACCTATTGATTTTCTCCTCCTTGAGAACCTCAATAGAGAAAAGGTTTTGTATTTGGATTATAAAAATATCTATTAGACATGAGGGATTGGGATGTAAATATTATTGGGAAGAATTAAAACAAATTTCTAGGATTTTGAGGTGTGAGGAAAAATGGGGGTGATGGGTGGTTTATAGGGGAGAAGAGAGGTGTTTTATCATCAATTTTTTCATTATTTTATTATTTGACTCAAAACTATGATTTTTTATAACCTTTTCAACAAATATATTAAAATAATGATCCATGGTTAGAGATTTTGGGTTTACATCAGTAACGCCCCTACCCGGCTCACCTCAAAGACGGTAGCCAGAATGGTGGGTTATATGACCTCAAGCGCATCTCCACGAATTCCATAGGCTGTCAACTAGCAGCGAGTGCCTTTTTGTGTCATTGGGGGAGACTATTCCCTCATATGTAATAGGTATTATCATAGTTTATGTAAAAAATAATTAATAATAAATAACAGAATCATATAAATGAATAAGCAGAAACAGAAGATATATGGATAATCTTAATGAATAACAATCAAGTGATGAAGCACACAATACAATGTCATGTAATTATGTATTTTTAAAAAGAAAGTAAATAAAAACTGAAACTCAAGAATTCTATCAATTGAAATGAAAATACAAAAATTGTGAAAATTTCATGATGGGATAGGCTTAGTCCTCTGCCTCAGTCTCCATCCTAAGCAGCAAGAAACACTCAAGCATCAGAAGTAGCACACTTCCCTTTGTCAATACCTGCAAACATATAATCTACTCGGGTGTCAACAATGCCCGAGCAGGCATTCAGATAAAATCCCAAGAGATCGGCACCTGCGGTGTCGAAACCATTCCATTTCATAAAATAATAAAATTCAATGTTCCATTATATAATAATTTAAGATAATTTTTTATGTGCAATGAAATAAATACCTCATCCCGGGTTCCCAACTGCACTCATCCCTAATCACCTACTTCGGCCTAAGACATAAGTCTAATAAGAGTACCTGTATGCAGCATACAAATATGCATATATATAAATCCTAGAAGAGTAATATAATCCAATTAAAATGCATACCTACAAGATTGGGTTTAAACATGGGGTCTAAGTCATGTGTCAACCATGTGTGCTTCAACGCACTAGAAAATTTATCAAATCTCAAGGGACTAACAACGACATTAATATAAACATTTAGTGCATCATTATTAAGTTTCAAGTTGAGAGTTGGAGCCTGATATTGTCCCGAAGATATCTCTATAGAACATCCTTTAATTATCTAATACCGTCAAGCCCGTCCAATGCATTATTTAGAATGACCAAGTATCGCTCGAGGAATGACATTACTCTGAGTCTGTCATGAGCATGCAAAAAGTGTTCGAGTATCATCTGAGGATGGCTTACCCACATTGCCAATGGATCTATCTTGATGGGCCCTTTTGGAACTGATTTCACTCATAAGTGTTACAAAGCCCAGGAAAGTCTCGGTTCGAAAAATCCAACGACACCGCCCCAAAACGCGTAGTGGTCACTATCAATAAGGGAGGGTGTAATCATAACCCTTACTATGACACCCACCTTCTATCCCCACCATGAATTTAATTACGTTTATCACAGTAGAATATTTGAGATAATTAGCATATGAAATTGTAACTTGAAGACTAAACAGATACACTTGTGCATCATAAGGTACTAATTAAATATTACAGCATATAAATCTTAACAATGAAAAATAACATATCAACATAATAAGATAAATTCATTTATTAATGAATAATTAATTCAGAAGAAACAACTACCAATGATCCAATAACTCAATGTTCATAATTAATCTAAATTAATTACTAATTTAAACATAACAAAAATAGGATGCGCAACACATGTAGTTAACTAAATAAAATTCTCGGGAATTTATATTTAAATAAATAGATAATTCATAACAAAAAACAACCAAATATCAATTAACTCAATGTTCATAATTAACCTAAATTAATTACTAATTTAAACATAACAAAAATAGGCTGCGCAACACATGTAGTTAGATAAATTAAATGTTCGGGCTAACAGAAAAATATATCGACCACATCGGCACACCCAATGTGGTGTCCAACCACATTTCAAGAATTTATGATATTAAATATATATGAATTAGGGCTCTAGTAATTAAGAAAAAAAAATTAAACTGAAAAGATTGTGTGATTTTGCTCAAAGTCGGTAGGCACTGACGAATGGCACAATCTTGAGTTTTTATAAATCGTGAAAAAATGGATGGATATAGAGTATAAATCATACCTTATCGTCTTATATGATACTATGATCCATAGTGGGAATTGATTTGACGTAAAACGGAAGAAGACAGATGATTTTAGAAAAACCCCAAAACAGGGTAAAATCCTTCCTCGGTGAACTGCGCAAAGGATTTGGAATACGGTCGCACTGCGCGGGATAAGACGTACCAAGATAATTACATCAAACTTGAAGGTGAATAAAATGGAGGATGAATGGAGGTACAATAATTTTCCAAATGGAGGAGAATGTGGTGAGCCAACTAAGGAGAGGGGGAAGTGTGAGGTGAAAGGGATGAGAGGAATAGAGGAGGGGAAAAATAAAGAAATAAAAAGGATAAGAAAGAAAAATAAAAACAAAAAAAAGGAGATAAATAAATAAAATAATTAAAAAAAATGGTGGAAGAAATGAAATAAATAATATAAATGGGTTTACCTCTATTAAATTATTTTTAATTACTACCCAACTGTATATATTTGATTATTTATTTTTATCCATCTTTAAAATCCATTAATTTCCTTTAATCCATTTTAATTATTTTTAACCTTTCAATTTCTCTATAGCACGACAGATTATTTTACATAAAGTCTTGGCGATAATTTAATTAATTTTAATAGCTATTTGGGATCCGCAACTGGGTGCACAAGTGCACACCCTGTGTTTCTTTGAAGAATTTAGACTAAAAAAACCTAAATGGCCAGAACTTTGATTTAAGTAAATACGTTAAAATAATTAAAATTAATATTCATTAATATAACTCATCAATGGAACCATTAATAATTTAAAAATTACCACCATTAAACAAAGGATAATGGTCATTAAATAAATATGTATTTCACATTTGTATTTCATTCAAACAATTAATAAAAACACATTTATTACGTTGACAAATTATTATATACAACATTACCCAATTTAGTAATTGTGAAAGTGAATTTTTATTTTCATTTTCAAGACAAATAATAATATTAATAAAAAAATTATTATTATTATTTCAAAAATCCAACAAAATTATTTATAACCCAATTAAATTATCTTCAGGTGCGATATGACCAAACATCTTACAATCTTAAAGGTTATACAATCCCTTGGGTAAAACCTATGTCTGAGAACCATTGATGGAATAAGATTTATTATTTGACAAACCATTTGTGAGAAAGTAATTATTTATTATATAATAAACAAAATAATTAATAAATTGAAAATAAAGATGGTATTATCATGTGCGATGATGCCAAACACCTGATGTGAATCATGGTTATACCCTACCTAGGGTAAACCGGGCATTCCAGACATAATGGTGATCTCATATTTCACATAAGACACACAGTTTGTGAGATATTTTCTTTTTTTTAAAGAAAACAGATAGGCCTATGAATAAAAGAAATTTAATATTTTTTTCTATCAACGTCGAGGGTCTATAGGTCTCGGAGCCCCATGCTGACTCATTGTTAACTATGAAAATATTTTATATATTTTTTAATGTTCCAAATAGTAATTTTACCCTTCATTTAATTTATTTCCATATATTTTTAATGTAATTAATTTAATAATATTTATTTAAAAGACATATCACAGTGTCAATAATCAGAATCAAAAATTTCTGACACTAGATTTTAAATCTGGCCTGCCTTGTTAATGGAAATTTTTAATTTCCTTCCCTTTTTAATTTAGTTCAAAACACAGAACGTTAAAACCTTCCAAACATATAACTTATCATCCCCAAGAATCCTTCAGGAACAACTTAACCATCACCTGATCTACAAGGTCAATTAGTCTCAAACAAAAGGTCATTTTTTGAATCTAAACTCCAAAAAACTGTTCTATCGTTGGTTAGTAAAACATCACGAAAACCACTAAGATCTGATCCAATACTTATTTTCCAAATGGAACACCAATACGGTACTAATCCAAGCCCTTTTTTCTTGAGACGCGCCCATTTCATCGTCTCATTAACATCCAGCCAAAGTTACTTCCCACCATAGGTTTTAAAGTTAGAAAGAAGTAAAACATTGAGTCACAACACCTTCCACCATTAGAATTTCCTACAAGACACGCCGTTAAGTGGTCTAGAAACGCTTCTCACTTGATTTCCAAAATAGTTAAAATTGTTGATTCCTCATCGCCCTTGAAGCCTAGGTGGAGCCAGATTTTTATGAAATGCCTTGGTTGACCCAAACCTCACTTGTCTTACCTGATGACATTCAAGAAAAAGTTCCCTCACTGACCACTTTTTTGAACAAGAGAAAGAACTAGTCAATACACTTTGGTAAACCATTTATGAAAAATTTCGTCTTAGACGGCCAGTGTTTTATGAATTGAACAGTGAAGCCTTCTTCAATGGAATCTCATATTTATCACGAACACACCCAATCATGTTCATACCTGACATTCGGTGAAAATCATTGATTTAGGCATCACCTATCCCGACAATAAGTCTATGGTAACCTCATATTGGCACATCATAAGTGAAAAGGACTAACACAAGGTAGCTCAAACACCATGTTTATGACTGGTATGTTGGTACAAGGGCAAGATTCGTATATAAAAACATTGGCCGAGCCTAGAGCGTCATCGCCCTGATAGTCAAGTTAGATGAAATGACTGCTGTACAAGAGTTCGTCCAAATAATTCTTACATGGAAATCTGAGGATCACTCAAGATTAACCAAATCCTCAATAAGAATGATGCATCAGCATGAAACACTGATAAAACCACCCTAATCAAGCCCAAAAACTTTTAAAGCATTATCATGGTGTAAGACCAATGCTCTCTTTGTTCATCAAGGATGAAGGTGAGATATGGGACACGTTCGTCACATAAGGAAGAGTACACTTATATGATTTGGAGATTACCAAAACTAAAACACTTAGAAAATTACCATGAATTCCCAACCAAACTAGTTGGTGTGCCAAAACACCTGAGTCCATGGAAGTCATCCCAAGATTGGGATGAACTTGATTCCATTAACACAGAATTCATTGTACTATATAGATGACCCAAATCATATTTAATGGCACACTACATGAAGAATACACTAAAATCAACCAGTTCGTCACAACATTAAGAACATGGCGGCCCCGCATACGTGAGCTCATATTACCCTGAGGAGATATAGAAGCATGATGACTTTTAACTTAGAGGAAGACATCTTTAATCATACATCATTGTAGAGAAGAAAGGGTCAAATGACCTAAGAAGAAACTGACCATTCCTAAGGCATGCCTAACCTTATGGAAATGAGAAATACCTGATGCTCAGTCCCAAAACAAATGCCTAGGGAAACATGACCACATGTCTGAATAAGGGTGTCATTTTTTAAACAAGGGGGTCCAACTAGGGACAATGAAAAGTGAAAGGATCTATTCCAAAGAAACTCATGGAGAAACTCAAACTACTCTTATACTAGTATCTTAAATATTGGACATTGCAATAGGTTCAATATCCAAGTCCTTTATATTTAATCACATTTAATCTTAAATCATCAAAATATTTCATCAAAACATCATGTACCATTTTTCAAAAAAAAACACAAGGTACTTCATCTTAACCAACAACTCAAGGAGAAAAAGCCAGTTTTATAAAAAACTATTTTAGCACAATTTACATTAATTGAAATCACATCATTAATTAGAAAATTTATCACACAAATTCCTTTTAGTTAGGTAAGGCGGCCTACATGGTTCCCACTAAGAATACATGAGTTCATTAGAATGCAACCCAAAAAAAAGTTGATTTATTTTTAAGCATCACAACTCCCATACTGGGTTATCTCATAAGGAACGTGCACCAACTAACCTACTTGGTCCTAGTTGTACAATTTGGTAGTTAACCAATTCATTTGAAATTATAACATTCCGAAAAACATATCAACCTAGATATATGGGTTCCAATCAACCTAATATTAAACTATTCACTTTATAGTTTTTGGAATTTGGATCCCATTCAAAGGAAACCAATAAAATTTTAGAAAAACAAACAATTACATAACAAACAAGATAACTGGTCACTACATGAAGCTAACAGAGGGTTAAATGTTGTAATCACAAAATCAAAACATTTTAATCACATAGTCATTCTAATAGGCCCATAAACATTATACAAGGAGAACATGGTATTAAACAGGTTGCATGGAAATAGGAAAGAATGATAAATATATCACCGAATCATGGTGTCAAAAAGGCATGCTAAATAATTAAAAGACATGGCATATATTCAGGTAAATCAATTGAATCAATAGGCATCCTAAAATGAAACTACATGGAATGGAACTTTGAATGGCATGTGAATCCCTATATTCCTATTATGATGCATGAAATGCATCATCCGTTCCAATAGAAGCCCAGGGTAAAATATCATAAAATCCACAAATTCATTAGCATAGGAAATTACACCCATCACTCGAGGTGAAATCATATCAATTGTAACATTAAAAATCATGAAAAACAATCCCAACCATGGAAACTTGGTCACATCTCATACATGGGGTGATCATTCCTAGGAACGACTATTAACCAAGTGTAAACACATTCTTAGTCTCTTGTCTACCAAACCAAAACTGTAATACAATGGAAAAAATACCACCTATGATACCACTTTTTAACGCCCTAACACGGCTCACCTATAAGATGGTGGCCTGACCGGTGGGTTACCTGACCTCAAGCGCATCTCCCGAAACGCCAGAGGCTTCCGACTAGTAGCGAGGGCCTTTTGTGTCCATCTGGGATACTATGCCATCATAGGTAATAGGTATTATCACATCAAAAGTAAACAACAATTAATAATTAATAGTAGAATCATCTAAATTAATAAACTGTAGCAGAGGCAATACAGAAAATCCAACTGAATAACAATCACGTGTGGAAGCTCACAAAACAATGTTATGTCTTGATGTCTTTCTAAACAGAATGTAAGGAAAAAAAACTCAAGCATGCAGTCAACTGAAATTAAAATTCACAGTGTCTGAATACTGCATCACGAGCAAGGATCAATCCTCCTCCCCAGTCTCAATCCTAAGTAGCAAGAAACAATCAAGTATCAGAAGTGGAATGCTCCTCTTTCTCAATACCTGCAAACACATAATCTACTCAGGTGTCAATGACGCCCGAGCAGGGTGTGAAATAAAATCCCAGTAGGCCGGCACCCATAGTTTCTAAACCTTTCCATTTCATGAAATAATAAAATGGAGTGAGCCATTGTATAACAATTGAAGATAATTTATTAATTGCAGTGAAATAAATAACATAACCCCAGTTCCCAACAGCACCCATCCCAAATTACATTCTTCAACCAAAGCCAAAAATTTGAAAGCAGAACATGTATGAAGAATACACATGTGCATATATATAAATCCAAGAAGATTATGGTAAACCAATGAAAAGGGATACCCCAAGCTTGTTCTTTAACTTGGGGTCTAAGTAATATGTCAACTATGTGTGTTTCAACACACCAAGAAATATATAAAATCTTAAGGGGATAACAACAACATTAATATAATCCTTCAGTGCATCATTATTATGGTTCAAGTTGAGATTTGGATTCTATGCTTGTCCCGAAGATATCGCTACGTAACATCCTTCAATTATCCAATACCTCCAAGCTCGCCCAAGGCAATCTTTCAATAGACAATGTATCGCTCGAGGAATGGATTTACCCTGAATCCTTCCCGATATCGCAAAAAGGGGTCGACTATCATCTGAGGCTAGCTTTGCCACATTTCCAAAAAATCTGTCTTGATGGGCCCTTTTGGAACCGGTGTCACTCATAAGTATTAGAAACCCCGAGAAAGTCTCGGTATGGAAAAGCCAAAAACACCACCCCCCCGACACATAGTGGTAACCATCAAGATCTGAAGGACTAATCATGACCCTTAATACAGTACCCACCTTCTTTCCCCGCACTGAATTTAATTAAGGTTTTTACAACACCAGATATGACATAATTTTCATATGAAATTGAAGCTTGAAAACTAAGATGACGCACCTGTGCATCACAAGGTACCAATTAAATATTGCAGCACATCAATATTAATAAGTCAAGATACTGTATCAATATAAGTAGATAAATTCATTTATTAATAAATAAATAGTTCAGCTAAAAAACTACCAAAGATCCAATAACACAAAGTTCATAACTAATCTAAATTAATTATTATTTAATCATATCAAAAATAGGTTACGCAACACATGTAGTTAATTAAAGTAAATGCTCGAGCATGTACATTTAAATAAATAAATATTTCCTCACGAACAACTACCAACGATCCAATAACTCAAATTTCATAATTAATCTAAATTAATTATTAAGTTATACATAACAAAAATAGACAATGCAACACATGTAGTAAGATAAATTAAAATTCTGTGCAAATGGAAATACATACTGACTATGTTGGTACACCCATAGGGGTGTCTGGCCACGTTGAAATAACTTAAGAAATTTTATTTATATAAATTAGGGCTATAACGATTAAGTAGAACAATTAAACTGATAAGATTGAGTGATTTTTCACAACGTCGGTAGGCATTGAAGAATGACACAATAGTGTGTTTTTATATTTCGAAAATAAACGGAGGGATAGAGATTATATGTCCTACCTTGTGGTCGTCAATGATCTAATTATTTGTGGTAGACAATAATTTGACCTAAAATAATAGAAGATGAATGATTTTCGAAAAACCCAAAAAATGGCTAAAATAATTCCACAGTGAACTACGAAAAGGATTTTGAATGAGATCACACAATTCTTAGTGAGTTGGATAAGCCTTACGAAGAGATTTATAGCACACTTTACAGCGAAGAAAACTGATGACAAACAACGGCGCAACGATCTTCGGAAGGGAGGAGAATGTGGTGCACCACCTATGGAGGGGGGGAGGTGCGACGTGAAAGGGATGTGAGAAAGGGAGGAGTGGAAAAATAAAGAAAGAAAAAGGAAAAGAAATAAAAATAAAAAGGAAAAATAAAAAAGAAGAAAAATAAATAAAATAATTAAAATAAAATGGTGGATGAAATGCAATAAATAATTAAAATGGGTTTACTTCATTTTAATTATTTTTAATTTCTCTCCATACGTATATATTTTATTATTTATTTTTATCTCTATTTATATTTAATTAATTTTCTTTAATCCTTTTTAATTTTTTTATCCCAGATTTTATGTTGTGGAACGATATATTATTTTACATAAAGTCTGAGAAATCATTTACTTAATTATAAAATCTATCTAAGACCCACAACCGGTTGCAAAAGCATGCACTTTTTGTTTCTTTCAATAATTTAGAAAACAAAAATTTAAATTTCCCACACCATGATTTAATTGAATACATTAAAATAATTAAAATTATTATAATTTAATATAACTAATCAATGGAAACATTAATAATATTAAAAAAACAATTAATAAAGGATAACTGCCATTAAATAAATTTGGATTATACATTTGAATTTAATTCAAACAATTAATAATAACACATTTATTACATTTCCCAATTATTATTTACACTGCAAAAAAAATTCTTAATTGTGAATGTCCATTTTTATTTCTTGTTTTCAACACAAATAATAATGTTAATACAAAATTATTATTATTATTTATAATGGAAAAAAATATTATAACCCAATAAAATTATCATTGGGTGCGATATGAAAAAACATCTGACGCTTAAAAAGGTTACTCCCTGCCTAGGGTAATCCCCACATATATGATCCATTATAAGTCTTGAATTACTCATTTGAAACATCATTTTTGAGAAAATAATTATTTATTATATAAAAATTGGAATAATTTATTAATTAAAAATAAAGATGGTATTATCATCTACGAGGGTGCTAAACACCTGATGCGAATCAAGGTTATAACCTACGTAGGCTAAACACAATGTTTTGGACCTAACTGTTGTCTCAAATATATCATATGATTCACCATTTGAGAGTTATTTTATTTTTTTAAATGAAAACAAACATGCATTTGAATAAAATAAATTTTATATTTCTATTCTATCATTTTCTATGGTCAACAGGACTCAGAGCACCATGATGACTCATTGTTAATTCTGAAAATATTTCTTTTAATATTCAATATTCCAAATAATAATTTTACCCTTTATTTAATTTATTTCCATTTTACATATAATCTTATTAATTTAATAAAATTTATTTAAAAGACATATCGTAGTGTCAAATATCAGAAACATAAAGTTCTGACGCTTGGTTTTAAAACTGGCCTGCCTAGTTAAGAGAAAAATTTAATTTCGTTCCCTTTTTCATTCGGTTCAAAACACGAAATGTTACAACATCATAAATTCATCATCTATGACTCAATAATTCATGTATTTAGCTTTTTTCATAAATTATAATATTTCACTATTGACCAAAAATTCATTTATTTTAGAAAAATCGCAAAAATACACCCTAACTGATTTTTGGCGAGTAGAATTAAAAAATGAACACCATTTTATGAAAATAATTTTATAAATATGGGAAATTTATCTTTAATTTAAATCATCATTCACTTGGAAAATACTACTTTTAAATTTAAAACCAATTTAATAACACATAGAAATGTTAATTAAGGTCTCATAAAATTATATTATTATAATAAGACAATAAAATGTTAATTTATGAATATATTTTATCAAAATAATTTTTTTGAATAGTTATATTAATTATAAAATTATAAATAAATATTTTTTTACAAAAATACCAACAATTAATTAATAAAATTTAAAAAATTTATTTATCTATACAAGGATATAATTATATCATATTAACATTTAGAAGGTGAATATATGTTTTTTCTTTCATTTATGAGGTTACAAATCAATTGGAAAAATTATTATTCTTAATAGTCATGTAAATATTCCAAGGGAAAACTAACTATTCCTTGAGGATATGTTCTTTAATTTATAAAAACATTTCATATTTCTTTCATTCATCATTTATAAGGTTTTTAATATTTTATAAATGTTAATTTATGTTGTTTATATTATATGAAATAATTATAAGAAGGACATTTTCATTGATAAAATTATGGATCATTACATATTATCTATAAATTGGAATCAGGTACCTGACTTATAAACTAATGGGAATATCTATTTAAATTCTTCCAATAATAACAATTTTCCGTGAAATTTTGTGCTATAAGTTGAGAGCCAATGTAACCCCCACAATCTGGATTGTGGAAAATGTTTGGAAGTCATGTGATTTCCTAGTTAGGGACACACCAATGAACATCCTAGTAACATTAAATTCTCTACAAGCATGGGTCATTCCAAATGTACCATTAGGACTCATCCTTCACTATTTGGTATTTTGAAGTTATAAATTATATGGGTAACCTATAAGATTATTTAAAATTCATAATTTTTTCACTTTAAGGGGTGAGGTCCGCTATATAACAATGGTTCTAATCAAGAAAAATTTTTCGAATCTATAGGTATATGCAAAAATGGTGGTTCAGTAGTGTGGAAATCTTACTTATTTGGTTAGTTACTACATTATCCACTCCTCTTTTGTCTCTAATTTATAATTTAATATCATAGTAGTGGATATATCGTATGAGTAAATACTTATATTCTGGTATGTTAAGGAGAACCAAATGGAAATTTAATTAGAGTACTCGATTAATTTTGAAAAATGAATATAACAAAAAAAATAAACGGTAAAAAATATAAAGTTGTTTTTTGAATGACTTTATAGTTTCCCAAGTATTGTTCATGGGTACGTGATGAATACATAACAATATGGGGAGCCCTATAAATCATTTTTAACAAAACTACCCCAATATAAATGTTAGAGGCATCACACATAAGCTTCACATGGAGATCTAGAATTGGTGGTTTGATGATGGGAGGTGAAGTGATACTCCTTTTTAGTGAGTGGAATACATCCTCAAAATTTTTACCAAAAACAAACTCTAACTTTATTAGTTACAATTGAGATAAGTGATGTGAAATCTTACTAATGTATTTAATGAATCATTGGAAAAACACCCCATAACCCATGAATGAAAACACCTTAAGAAAAAATTTTGAAAATGGAAGGTAGTACATATTTCAATTTTGATATATTAACTTGAATTACCCTACTTGAAATTAAATTAACAAGATCTTTACCACTCAATACCATGAAATTGAATTTCTCATAACATAATATGAGCTATTTTCCAATTTAACTATATAGAATAGATCCTATTTGTGAAAAAATTTCATCAAATGATGATCCATAATCTATGAAATCAATAAAAAAACCCTCATACTATTCTCATGGTTCTCAGAAAATATACATAACATATAATCCTGAAATGTACTAGTAGAATTACATAGACCAAAAGAAAACTGCCTATATGAAAATGTACACAATGGATATGTAAATGTTTTCCATTATTGATCCATGGTAGCTATATAGATTATTTTGTATCATGCATATCGATCACGTAAACAATAATGGGGTTTACCATAAAATATTTTTATCATTTGTTCAATGAATAGAAGAGAAAAGTGTTCCTTTTACTTGGATTGATTTATTCAATTTTAAAAAATATAGACTCGCAATCTATTCTTCAAATGTGATGGACCAATTCATTACTTTTATTTAAAACTATAATTATTCGTGTTTTCATATGCATAATATTTACTGACCTAACAAATTTAATATTTGGTTTGGGAAAAATGATCCTAGTATCTTGTAATTTACTATCATAAAATTTTACAAATTCATGGAGGGTGGGATTTTACTGGAATTGGGATTTCCCTATGGGATAATCCTCATAATATAAATGTATATGATGAATTACAATTTGTGGTATAATCCATATAATATCAGATAATGTTCGTCCTATCAACATTTTACACTCTCTCAAAAGGCCAATCATTTTTATTCATGTTGTGGAGAGAGGATGTTGGAAATAATGATAAATAATACTTCAATACCTTAAATATATTTATATATTAAATTAAATATAATTTGTTAAAATTGATACAATTTTGGTTTTTCTATTGAGGGAAGTGATTTAGGGAGAGCGAGGACTATGAAATTTTTTATCACCTCACCTGTTATTCTCTAAGAGAATATAATCAAAGGAAATGACATTTCTTCAGCCGTTTATGATTATGAGTTCTCATAATGAACACTCTTATCAATAAAACACAAGACTAGAACTTTTCCAAACCCACACAACACCTATATTAATGAATTAAAACCCAAATCATCAATGAGTAATGTATAGTGAAATAAATAAGAGTATGTATCTAGGATAGAATGGTAACACCCCGAGATTTTATGAAAAATATTTTTTTTTAATTTCATTAAACTCTTGTGTTGTATGCTACACCAAAAAGAGCTTTCACAACACACATCCCTAACTTTCCTTGCATTACACACAATCACAACCATCCTCGATAGCGTGTGTAGTGCGCAATATCGACTTTTACTAAATGAGATATTATTATAATATTATTATGAACTAGCCATTATGACTAGTAATAACCACTTTTTGAAATTTTGAAAATTTTATTTTTCAAAATGGAATTTATTTTTGAATTTAGAATATTGAAATTATATTAGGGTGAAATTTTGGTACTTTTCGGATAACTTTCATATTTTGATGAATAGTGAAAATTACTATATTTTAATTAAAAACAACTTTTTTAATCGAAATAATTAATTGTGATAAATTATTAATTTTAGTGGTTTTAAAGTATATATAGAATATATTTTTACAATTTAATACAATGTTGTTCATTGGAAGTAATTTCACATTTAAACCAGACATAAACAAGTGTCAATCTTTTGATAGTTATTATCTTTTAAAAACACGCTATTTGTTTTGACGACGGAAATTAATTTTTAAATTAGTTATAGTAACTGATATGTTTTTAATTTGGTAAAATAAACATCATTTTTGAATTCATAATATCAAATATAGCTTAGGCCTAATTTTGGAATTTTTCTGGAAACATTCATTTTTTTTTGATGAATAGTGAAACCACTAAGTTGTAGTTAAAAAAACTGAATTTTTCATAAAACATACATTTACCGCTTCTGTGAGTGGAATTTTGAAAATCCGAGAGACATGGTTAATATCAAGGATTAAAATGTGGTTCAATGAGATAAAATAATTTTTGGTGAATAGTAACTTTTACTTTTTTTACCAAGGTTAAAAGTAAATAGAGTAATTAAGTGTAAAAGTGTTATTATTATTACCCTAACACATGTCCAAATTCTATTGGATAAGTTTAATTCGACCAAAAACAACCTTAGGAATAAAATATGACCATTTAGGCCCACTTGTATTAGATTTGGGCATTTATTATTAATTTATTTAAAGAAGGGTCAAAATAGTTAAAATCAATGTTTAATAAGTAGATAATTTTTAATATAGGGTTATACATAAGATAAATTAGACTATAAATATTAATTAGAAATATAAAAAGATTTCCTACATAGTGGAATTTTATTTATAATTTTGAGACATTAAATAATTTTATTTATTTATGACACAATCATGATGAAGTAATTGTCTTATTAATGAAATATTGACATAATTGATGTTATAAATACCCAAATAAATGTAATTTGAGACTTTTTATTAATTACACTAATTTTCTAGGTTAATATGACATGTTATTATTTATCCAAGTAACTTTTTTCGAACTAATAATTCTGTTATGATTTCCCCAAAAATCAATTATTAAATAGTGTCAAAATTGACATAATATAGTTTTTAAAACAAATATTATATTATTAATTGTTATTTTATTCCTAAAAATAAATGGATCGTCAAAATGACATAGATAAGGTTATATATATTAATAATAAACAACTTGGGGTTCGTTTGGCTTGTTATAGTAAGTTTATTAACCATATAGTGTAAGAACACAAAAAGACACGGTAAAAGTAAAATTATCTAACTTAATGATAAATCTAAAGGAAAAGGTTAAAATAGGAACCTAAATTTTTCTAAAATCTATTTTATGAGACTCTTTTGACCCTTCCCCACCTTATCTTAGAAATAAATCAATTTTTAGCAATTGAAAACCGAATTTGGCTTTATAATATAATAATATTTTTAGTTATTCCAAAGGTGCCCCTCTCCTCCCTTATAGAAGGGCACCTCCTCCCTCTCTCTTCCTCACACCACTTTGAGCGTTAAAGCTCATCCATCCCCTGCCAAATTATCTTCTGCACTTTCCTAGAAACATCCTAGAGGTCCGGGTCTCTTTCAAAGTCCATGTTTAGTTCCCTAAGAGGAGGACTCAAAGAGGCGCTTCAAAGACGAGGTAATGTCTGTTACCGATTCTTTCAACTTTATTTATTCTTCCACTACTTCTTATTAGGTTGTTTCATTATGAAGAAATAACATCAGTACCAATAATATACTGATATGTTATTATATGTATGAAACAACCCTATTTCACCATCTATCCATCCTACGGAAAAAGAAATCACCGCGCATACATACGTACGGAATACCGTCTCCACGCCGTGGTGTGATCTATTTTCCACCACCACCTTAGTTGGATGGGTATAATGGTGTAAATAATAACAATATATGATTATTATAAAGTGATATTGATTCTTTAATAGTATACATACACTCCAATAAAATTCCATGATCATGGGAACGATATCATCGCTCGTGCGTACGTACGGAATACCGTCTCCACGACGCGATGAGATTCATTCTCAATGATTAACCATTCATAAATGATTATAAAGTATATATAAAAAGTAATCCTGAAATATATGACATAATAATGATACTTGATTTATGTATATGTATATATGTATTTCATCCAATTAATTCCATTCAATTCAATAAGGAAACGAAAACAACGTTCATGCATACGTACGACCTACCGACTCCATGAACGGTGTATTTCTTTCCATTTATCGATCTATTATATATATGTATATTCTGAATATATATTCTATATGAATATTGTTTTACATTTTGGATGTAATTAATCATTATCTATGTAATCCTAAGAATAATTAAAAGTCAAAACACAGACGAAAAATGAAACGATATTTCCCAAAACGCTCTTTAACATGGAATTTACAAAAGAATAGGTAATATAAAGTCATAAGTGAATCATATATGATATAATACCAATGAATATGATTCATTAATAAGTCAATGACATTATTTAAATCATTATACAAGAGGTTTGGATACGTACAATGCATATCGGACCTAAGGTAAAGGATAATTTTGCAAATCTCATTTTTATCTGAGATTGCTTATTCATAAGTATTTACTGGGGTTCTTTCTATCATTCATGTCCATGTTTTATAAAAGTGTTTTCATGTATTTTTAGAGTCCTTTTTACCCATTTTTGACTTTTACTACATGGTATGTAAGGAATCATTCTTTTGTTTACGTTACGAGGTAATTTTGACTTTTCCAGCAAAAGTACGAGAAGAATGATTTTTTTTAACTTATAAGACACAAATGGATTTGTACGGTTTTATAAAGACTTATTTTCATGAAGCTTCCTTCAAAATATTTCATCACTATTTTCAACAAAATCATATTTTTTTAAAATTTCATGACATTTTGTGGAAAGAGATTGATTTTGAAGAAGAAAGGATATTTTCCTCAAGAATTCATTTCAAGTGTTTTATCAAAACCATTTTCCATCTAAGATGACATTATTTCATATGTGAATGTTTCAAGTTTAATGTCGCTTTGATTTACATGGTTTCACTTTTCTTATGATGAGATATCCATTTTTTATATGGATTATGTGATGACGGGATGTTGTTAATGAAACCCATTTTATTCTTTGGGTTATGATGAATGTTTTAAGTTTATTTTGTGGCAAAAGTAAGAATGATTTCATTATGAGATGGTTGGGACCTATATCTCCCTCCAATGCATTGGGTAAAGATTTATATCTCATGATATAGACATGGATGGAACGGTATGTTAATCCAGTTCAGTGTTACAGGACTGAAACAAGGAGTGAACTCGATTCAGAAAGGGAATTTGTCCACTAAGATGGTCTTGGAAGAAATGCCTTGGCTACTATGGAAATCATAACATTTACTTAATGGTTTCCACAATTACATTTTCTATTTCCATGCTATTTTATCATGATTTATTTTCCTTTAAGATATATGCCTTACGTACTTCCAAGATATATGTCTTTGCCCAAGGTTTTAATGTTTAGATTTCATGTTCAAGTTTTTTCTTTAAAATATTTATGGATTGTTTTATGTTCTCTATGTTTGCCCCTACTGAGCATTTGAGCTCACCCTTTTTGGGTTTTATTTTCCCCCGGAAATAAAGAATGGATTTAGGTAAGGAAACAAATAGGGGAAGGTCATTATGGGAGATGTCGAAGATCTTTCAACATGATTAGTTGTTTATATTCTGTGTTTCCAAAGACACTATACTATTAAGATCCTTGTGTGTCTTTTTTTTTTATGTATTAATTATTCCGCTAAAGTAATGTAATGTCCATGTACGTCATGCTATGGGTCTCTACTGTTGGTATCAGAGGAAAGGTTTAGTCAACCTTTGGAAACTAGGATGCGAGAACTTTAGCGAGATCCCAAGAGATATTTCTAATGTATGTCTAGGGATGTCCCTAAGGTTAAGTATACATATAGGTTATAGACCTAGAAGTGTGCTAAAAATATTAGAATTTAACCTAAGATGTTTGATATTGAGGGTACCCCCCCTTTACTATGTTGTTTTCCCTAGCATGATTTTTACCTCTCACAGTATTCTTTTTGGGTTTTAGATGATGGCTGGAACACGAAGGAACTGTGTTGATCAATGTAATGTAGAATGCAATGATTGTCCTCATGAACAAACAAATGTTATGGGAGATAGAGTGAAAAATCTTATCGCTATACTTACATAAGATATGAATCATTCTGGACTTCCAAATGAGCATAAAAGGGAACAATATTCTATTGAGTCCTTCATGAGAAAATGTCCACCTTCTTTTAGTGGGTCTTCTATTCCACTTTTTGCTGAACAATGGATCAGTACCACTAAAAAGATATTTTCAGCTATTCAATGTTCTGAACATGATAAATTCATCTTAGCAGTATATCGTTTGGAAGGTGAAGCTGATCAATGGTGGAATCTTATCAAGAATATGAGGCAAAGAGATGAAATTGAGTCCATGGAATGGGACGAGTTCAAGGACATATTTTTCAATAAGTACTTCCCTCGTATTCTTTGAACAAAGATGGAGAAGGAGTTTCTTGAACTAAAACAAAAGGATGATGAATCTGTTGGTATATACGAAGTGAATTTTACAAGGCTTGCAAGGTATGCATCTGGATTTATCATCCAACCTGAAAGTAAAGTTGATCGATTCTTTAGTGGCTTAAAACCAAATCTTTGAAGGGCATTAGCTATAAGAGACTTCAATAGCTATGAAGAAATTGTGTGGTGTGCTATCAAGGAAGAAATGGAAGTTGGTGTTACTTATCCATCTCATAGTTTTGACAAGAAACGAATGATGGAGTTCAAGGAGAAGACTCAGAATAATGGTGAAAAGAAGATGGATGTTTCCTTATTCTCAAAGTGTGGAATGAAGCATGGTGGAGATTGTCTTAAAGGGACTAGAAAAAGTTTTATGCGTGGAAAATAAGGTCATCGAGTAGCTGAGTGTCTAAGTAATAGAAAAAGGGTTTCTAATGAGGTGAATAAAGAAAAGACTATATAGAATGCACCACCAACACTTCAATGCTTCAAGTTCAAGGAAATAGGGCATTATGCTAATAAATTCCCTAATCCAAGGGTTAGTGATGATCGACATGAGAAACCACTTAAGGCAAAGGACAAAGGGAAGTTACATGCGATCACTATTGGCGATGTTATTTATGATAACGATGTGGTGGAATGATTAAGTGTTTATGTAATGGGATTCCAAAATAATGTTGTATGTAGTATAGTGGAATATTGGAATGTTTATGTATTGGCCTATTGTGGTTTTCAATGGTACCGGTAACCATGGAAAGTGATTGAGATATTTATGGAAAAAAAAAGATGATATGCGCATAATGAAGGGAAAACGAGAAAATGAAATGTTTCACAGTATTCATGAGATCATGATTGACATAAGGACTAAGTGATATCATGGTTTGAGTATATAGAATTTTGAGGATTTTGGTATGTGGAAAGAGTTAACTTTTAACAGCATTCATGTTTTCAATAAGGTTCAATGGGTATTCATATTGTTTCAAGAGAATACATGATTAAGGCCTTAGAATGTTTGAAATGTGACCAACAAGACATATCTCATGATATATGGGGATCAACAATGGTATTAACATGCTAGTTGTATGAATTCTTTGGTAATCATTTTCACTATAATATGACAATAGACAGTATTATTTTTGATAATCCCAAAGATTGGAATGGATTATGTTGTACATAAGTTAGTATGGTTTAAGGATAGAAGTTTTTCCGATATTATTTATGGGATGTTATAGTAATGTAGTTTAGAAAAGGAACAACCTGCAGGATGGGCGACAACCCATCGTGTCAGACAAGGCTATGGGATTCGAACCCACAACTGAAGTGCAACTGGCCTTTATCACCTACCACTGGCCTACAGGAAGTCCCTATTTAGTAGAAACTAGTTTTATTATATTAAGTAGTATAATATAAGAAGTATAAGTCCATTTTATGAACCATATATGATTAATATCACTATATATGGACTTAAGTATTTTTTTGATAACTTTTCTAACCTTTTGTTTTAGATAGATGGAATGACCCATCATTATATCACATGATCTGCGAACACATCACGAATGAAAAATTCAACTTTATTTCTTTATGAGATGAAGTGTAAATTGTTCAATGAATGAAAAACGGTGAGACTATACCAAAATCACGAAAGTATTTCTTCTAATTCCAATTTCATCAACTTTAGGGAAATGATCTTGAAAACCGAAAATGTTGTCTTAGTGCTCTTATATCAGATGAATCAAATGGTACCTTAGATCATCAAAAATTTATGGCTTTGTGATTGCTGGCTTTTCCATAGCCATGTTCACTACCACTCTCCATCAGAACATGATGGTTAGATTTCTCTCCCATATCTATATTTTCACCTATGTGGAAACCCAGTGATTAGTTTATTTGGGTAACCGTTACGTTTCATACTTTTGTTTTTGAAGATTGGTTTTGCTATTCATTTTTACGATGTGGGTTTCTATTAAGGAAACTTTTGAGTAGTAAACCCTTTATAACCCCGACGAATTTCGAGGGAGAAATTAATTTTAAGAGGGGTGGAATGTAACACCCCGAGATTTTATGAAAAATATTCTTTTTAATTTCATTAAAGTCGTGTTTTGTACGCTGCACCAAAAAGAGCTTTCACAACACACATCCCTAACTTGCCATGCATTACACGCAATCGCAACCTTCCTCGATAGCGTGTGTAGTATGCAATATCGACTTTCACTAAACAGGATATTAATATAATATTACTATGAACTAGCCATTATGAATAGTAATAACCACTTTTTGAAATTTTGTAAATTTTATTTTTCAAAATGGTCTTCATTTTTGGATTCGGAATATCGAAATTAGCTTAGGGTGAAATTTTGGTACTTTTTGGATAACTTTCATATTCTGATGAATAGTGAAAATTACTAAATTTTAATTAAATTTTTTTTAATCGAAATAATTAATTGTGATAAATTATCAATTTGAGTGGTTTTAATGTATATTTAGAATATATTTTTACAATTTAATACAATGTTGTTCATTGGATGTAATTTCACATTTTAACCAGTCATAAACAAGTGTCAATCTTTTGATAGATATTATCTTTTAAAAACATGCTATTTGTTTTGACGACAGAAATTATTTTTTAAAATAGTTAATGTAACTGATATGTTTTTAATTTGGAAAAATAAACATCATTTTTGAATTCATAATATCAAATATAGCTTAGGCCTAATTTTTGGTATTTTTTTGGAAACATTCATTTTTTGATGAATAGTGAAACCACTAAGTGGTAGTTAAAAAAACTGAATTTCTCATAAAACTTAATTTTACCGCTTCTGTGAGTGGAATTTCAAAAATACGAGAGACACGGTTAATATCAAGGACTAAAATTTGGTTCAATGAGATGAATATAATTTTTGATGAATAATAACTTTTTACTTTTTTTACCACGGTTAAAAGTAAATAGGGTAATTAAGGGTAAAAGTGTTATTATTATTACCCTAACACATGTCCTAATTCTATTGGATAAGTTTAATTAGACCAAAAACAACCTTAGGAATAAAATATTACCATTTAGGCCCACTTGGATTAGATTAGGACATTTATTATTAATTTATTTAATGAAGGGTTAAAATAGTTAAAATCAAAGTTTAATAAGTAGATAATTTTTAATATAGGGTTATACATAAGAAAAATTAGACTATAAATATTAATTAGAAATATAAATATATTTCCTACATAATGGTATTTTATTTGTAATTTTTGGACATTAAATAATTTAATTTACTTATGACACAACGATGATGAAGTAATTATCTTATTAATAAAATATTTACATAATTGATGTTATAAATACCCAAATAAATGTAATTTGAGACTTTTTATGAATTTCACTAATTTTCTAGGTTAACATGACATGTTATTATTTATTTAAGTAAATTTTTTAGAAATAATAATTTTGTTATGATTTTCACAAAAATCAATTACTAAATAGTGTCAAAATGGACATAAAATAATTTTTAAAACAAATATTATATTATTAATTGTTATTTTATTCTTAAAAATCTATGGTTCGGAAAAATGACTTCTATAAGGTTATATATATTAATAATAAACAACTTGGGGTTCTTTTTGCTTGTTATAGTAAGTTTATTAACCTTATAGTGTAATAACACAAAAAGACACGGTAAAAGTAAAATTATCTAACATAATGTTAAATCTAAATGATAAGGTTAAAATAGGAACCTAAATTTGCCTAAATTCTATTGGATGAGAGGAGCTCGACCCATCCCCACCTTAGATTCGAAATAAATCAATTTTAAGCTATTTAAAACCGAATTTGGCTTTATAATAAAATAATATTTTTAGTTATTCCAAAGGTGCCCCTCTCCTCCCTTATAAAAGGGCACCTCCTCCCTCTCTTCCTCACACCACTCTGTGCCTTCACGCTCGTCAAACCCTTTCCAAATTCTCTTCTCCACATCCATATAAACATCCTAGAGGTCATGGTCTTCTTCAAAGACCATGTTTAGTTCCCTAAGAGGAGGACTCAAAGAGGCGCTTCAAAGAAGAGGTAATGTCCGTTACCGATTCTTTAAACTTTATTTCTTCTTCAACTACTTCTTATTAGGTTGTTTCATTATGAAGTAATAACATCTGTATCACTCATATAATTATATGTTATTATATGTATGAAACGACCCTATTTCACCATATATACATCCTACGGAAAAAGAAATCACAGCGCGTGCGTACGTACGGAATACCGTCTCCACGCCGTGGTGTAATCTATTTTCCACCACCACCTTACATGGATGGGTCTAATGGTGTAAATAAAAACAATATATAATTATTATAAATTGATATTGATTCTTTAATAGTACACATACACTCCAATAAAATTCCATGATCATGGGAACGATATCATCGCTCATGCGTACGTACGGAATACCGTCTCCACGACGCGATGAGATTCATTCTCAATGATTAACCATTCATAAATGATTATAAAGTATATATAATAAGTAATCATGAAATATATGACATAATAATGATACCGGATTTATTTATATGTATATATTTATGTCATCCAATTAATTCCATTCAATTCAATGAGGAAACGAAAACAACGTTCATGCGTGCGTACGACCTACCAACTCCATGAAAGGTGTATTTCATTCCATTTATCGATCTATTATATATATGTATATTCTGAATATTTATTATACATGAATCATGGTTTACATTCTGGATGTAAGTAATCATGATCTAAGTAATCATAAGAATAATTACAAGTCAAAACATGGACGACAAATGAAACGATTTTACCAAAAACACTTTTTAACATGGAATTTACAAAATAACGGGAAATATAAAGTCATAAGTGAACCATATATGATATAATAACAATGAATATGATTCTGTAATAATGCAATGACATTATATAAATCATTATACAAGAGGTTTGGATACGTATGAAGCATATCAGACCTAAGGTAAAGGATAATTATGCAAATCTCATTTTTATCCGAGATTGCTTATTCATAAGTATTTACTGGGGTTATTTCTATCATTCATGTCCATGTTTTATAAAAGTGTTTTAATGTATGTTTAAATTCCTTTTTACCCATTTTTGAATTTTTCTACATGGTATGTAAGGAATCATTCTTTTTTTTATGTTACGAGGTAATTTTGACTTTTCCGACAAAAGTATGAGAAGAATGTTTTTTTAACATATACGACACAAATGTATTTTTATGATTTTATAAAGAATTATTTTCATGAAGCTTCTTCCAAAATATTTCATTACTATTTTCAAAAAAATCCTTTTCTTTTAAAATTGCATGACATTTTGTGGAAAGATATGGATTTTGAAGAAGAATGGATATTTTCCTCAAGAATTCATTTCAAGTGCTTTATTAAAACCATTTTCCATCTAAGATGACATTATTTCATATGTGTATGTTTCAAGTTTAATTTCTCTATGATTTACATGGTTTCAATTTTCTTATGATGAAATATCCATTTGTTTTATATGGATTATGTGATGATGGGTTGATGTTTATGAAACCCATTTTATTATTTGGGTTATGATGAATGTTTTAAGTTTATTTTGTGGCACAATTAAGAATGATTTCATTATGAGATGGGTGGGACCTATATCTCCCTCCAATGAATTGGGTAAAGATTTATATCTCATGAGATAGACATGGCTGAAACGGTATGTTAATCCGGTTCAGTGTTACAGGACTGAAACGAGGAGTGAACTCGATTCAGAAAGGGACTTTGTACACTAAGATGGTCTTGGAAGTAATGCCTTGGCAACTATGGAAATCATAACATGTGCTTAATGGTTGCCACAATTACATGTTTTATTTCCATGCTATTTTATCAGGATTGATGTTCCTTTATGATATATGCCTTACGTACTTCCAAGATTTATGTCTTTGCCCAAGGTTTTAATGTTTAGATTTCATGTTCAAGTTTTTTCTTTCAAATGTTTATGGATTGTTATATGTTCTCTATGTTTGCCCTTACTGATCATTTGAGCTCACCCTTTTTATGATTTATTTTACCCAGGAAATAATGAAAGGTTTTAGGTAAGGAAACAAAACGGGGAAGAACGTTATGGGAGATGTTGAAGATCTTTCAACATGATTAGTTGTTTATATTCCGAGTTTCCAAAGACACTAAAATATTACGATCCTTGTGTGTCTTTTTTGTTATGTATTAAGTATTACACAAAAGTGATGTACTGTCCATGTATGTCAAGCTATGGGTATCTATAATAATGGCGTGTGTGTGTGTCATTGGAGATAACATTCATCGAATATACATGATGATTTGTGTTCTCTTCACTAGTATTTTGTCATATCATCAAGGTTTTTAAAAATTAAATATTCTCTCAAAAAATCCTTCGAAATAATTCCATTTTGAATGTTGATAATTGTGTTTGTTGTTTTATGGAAACACCTTCCAACTCTTAGTTGTTCACGTCCATAGATCTGGGTATCTTCCATGTCAATAAAGTATATGTTTTTTTTGGAAATATGAGATTCTTCACTATCACAAGTATAACATTTGTCACTCATGTTTGGATAGTTTTCCTATATTTTTAAAGTTTCATAATGATTCATTTTGTTTGATTAAATCAAACATATAAGGAAGTATGCACAGAGTAAAGAATAGAATTAATTAAATATAAAAAATCAAGAATTGCATTAGAAAATAATGTCTCTACTATAGTGATATGTATAATAAAAGTTTTTGGATCATTGAACTTTTTTTACATATCAAGTTGTATCAAGTTCAAGAAATTTTATCCACGGTTGACTCTCTATTTCACCTTCATTCCCATTTTTTTGGGTGAAATGTTCATTATAAAAGTTGTCTTATTTATGATTTGTTTAACTATATATAAGAGAGTATTATTAAAATTAACTTCATAAATTTAACAACAAAATATTTATTAATTTCATTATCAAAATTATTTTTGTATTTATAGACTCTATGGGGGTAGTGAATATTAAAGGTTTGTTCATGATATTGTTCAATGATAATATTTTTATGCTTTTTTTCATCACCGGATTCTCCTTAGGTAAATAAAAGAGTGTTTTAATGAAGGAGAAAAACCTATTATCTTTAATCTTTGGATGTAGAAAGTTATATACCCATAAAAATTATGATATCATATCCATTAACTTTTTCCTTAGTATTAAAAATAGGTAGTCATATTAGATGTCTATAACCATGTATCCATACATCACTGATGGTGTTTTCTAGTTGTAAAATGTGAGATAGGTCCTAACTAGCTAATTGTGTGGTAAATTGGAGCACTAGGTTTTGGGATTCCATTATCTTATCCATTTACTTGACTATTGGTTTACATTTATGAGGTTTAGGGTCATTCTGTGAAGGTAAAGTACAAGAAATAACAATACCTTTTCCTAGTTGTTACTAGTTCTATTTGGGGTATCTTGATTTTCCTATTCATTGCTATTGTGGTGGTGTTTTATACAAAGGTTGTGGATTTGAACAAAATTATTATTTCTTTTTGGGTGTTGACCATTTAAATAGACACCCTAGACATACATGTTTAATTGAGTTAGATGGATCCTAATTTTGAGGAACACTAATTAGATAAATAAGTGTTATTGGAACAAAAATTACTTAAATGTAATGGAACTGGTGGAGTGTTTGAATTACCTTGAACCAGCTATAGTTATTTTAGAAGGGTATGAATTTCAAAAAATTTATTCCCTAACTTCTTTTCTAGTGATGAATGTGTTACCTCATGAACAATTCATGTTCATTGGAATTCACATGTACTAACTTATTATGAATTTTGAGCAATGTTGGTTTTGAGCCATGTTGGATATTTATTCATCGGTGGTGGAAAGGGTTTTATCCACTAGGGAACCACCAACTATAGAATATACCATCCAATGATCCTTGGAAAAAAAATATCTCACTGAATTATTAAATAATCAAATTTTAAATAATTTGGTTGTGGGGGGAATCATGATCAATGACTTTTGAATCTCCACCAATAATCATGAAGGGTCTCTCCTTATGATTAACTATTGTATGAAATTAAATTTCTAATGGTTTTAGTTTAGGATAATGGAATGAAATTATATTTAATGAGTAATCTATGATTGTTACATCCACCAATTGTGGATTGAAATTAGTATAGACAAACACTAGCTTTAAGATCATGGGTTAAAGGGAAGACCCTAAATATTATAAGGTCCTCAAACATATTTTTGGGTTTCATAGTGGAGAGAAAATGAGGAACACTTTGATATATTTGTGATTTTTATTATAAGAAAGTCAATTAATTTTACAACATCAATGTATGCGGCTCTATATCATCACAAAGTTGGATACTTCCTCAGATTATTGGATACATACAAGTTGTTACTCCCCATGAAGGTTGTTCAATACATTTATGGTTTGATTAACTGTAGAAATGTTTTCTATGGTTTAATTTCATTCATACATATATTGGTTTAGGTTAATTTGAGGTTTCATAATATAATAATATATTCTACATGATATCTTTTTTCTAGAAAACCTAATTAGTGTGCAGAGTGACTTTTTGAATTTCAAGGTAAATTTCATGTAATTTTTATTTTACTGATCATGTAATGAAATAATGACTTGTAGCATATCTTTTCATTTTGTAGTAATTTTAGGATGAAATAACAGAAACATGATAATAAAGAGAAAAATCGATGAAATAAAATAGTGGAATTTTTTTTACAAAATAAGATAGAAGAGATAAAGAGATAGAGAGAAAAAATGAAAAAAAAGCAAGGGGAAATAAAATAAAATAAATTGAAGAAAAATTAAATTAATGAAATAAGATATAAAAAAACTTATTTTATCCCTAATAATGGTTGCAAAATTTATTCTCATTATCAAGAAAATCATATTAGATGTTTATATTCTTACTAGAATTTTTGTAGTACAATTGGAATCCTAGGTCACAAATTGGTAAATCCTAAGATAATTAGATAAAATTGATTATTTTTTATGAAGAATATAATTTGGATAAAACATTTAGGGTTCTTTATCTTAAAATTAAAATCATAACTACGTTACTAAGTGATAGAAACTCGTTGGAGAAATCTTGATCATCTGGATTGAGTTTTCTTTGACGCTCAACCATAATCACTCCTAATACAAGATTGAAGGAAAATTGAGTACTATATATATATGTGTAAATATTTTAGTATGGTATTTTAGTTATTACTATTTTAAAACATAGGTTTCAATCAATCAATGATAATGATTATCAGTGAACTCTAAATTCAATAAAATTATATCGAATTAAGAACCAAACTCAATCATGAAAAGCTGTTGAGGTAAACAATTTTTGATCTATTTTATAATTGTTTTCAAGATAAAAACATTAATATTCATGGGTTCTAGCTTCTATATTTAATCAATTTAATTAGTCCATAATAACACTGATAAAAGAGACAGAGTGATAAAATTGTAAAACACACTCAAATCATCACAAGATTCGGGTTATGCCTGAATGTATAAGGATTCATGTTCTTTTGTTTTTTATTTACCCTTACTATAAAACACAAAATGATAATTTGGTAATGAATAAAAATAGATATCAAAATAGAAAATTTAAAAACCTTCAGGTGATTTCAAACATGGAACATGAGATTACAACAAAGAGCACTCCCTCGATTGATCACTAATAGTTATTTATGTTCTTGATGAGGAAGAGGTAAATATGTATGAATAAAACTATAAAATTAAATAAAACCTTAACCATGGTCATTCCAACCTTTCCAATGATCCATGTAGTGTTTTTAACGATGCATTTGATTTTCATATTCATGAAAATTCAATATTTTATTGGTGTAGGTAGGTTTTTCATGATTCGCTTTTTCACCCTGTTGACATGATTGAATATATGATCAAAATGTTTTCAGTAGAAATGAAATTGTGAGGAATGTTAAAATATAATGTTATCTATTTAGATGTTTTTAAACTAGATCAATAGGATTATCCAATCATGTGTCAGACCCAATCATTATAGGTAAGTCCAATCTGTCTGGAAAATAATTTTTTCTCATTGTGTGCCCCTTTTGATCCTCTGGGGTTCAGATCGAGTATTTGTTTTAGATTTATTATTTTTTTCTGCATGATTTTAAATAAAAAATAATATTTAATTTAAATAAATGGATGATTTCATATTGTGTTAAAATAAAAAATTGAACTCCCATCAAATTAGTTCATTCATTAATTATATATTTTTATTATTGTTTTCCACACTTGAACTGAAACTATGTATTCATTGAAAGAGTCACTAATAATTTGATACTAAAATCAATAAAAAATTAAATAAAAATGTATAAGTGTGATAATATATGATATATCATTGTGAAATATAATATCATTATCATCTCTCATAATTATCTTATCACACAGTACACTTCTTATATAGTCCACACATAAAAATTTCTTATTAAATCAGGGAAAGAAAACTTATGAATGGGTGATATCAGATGATCTTTAAGGGTAATCCTATGATATATATATCCAAGATCAGTAATAAGTATAATATAATTATAATGGTATGATAACATGACCATGTCTTATAATAAACATACCCTTTCAGTCAAAAATCATTAATCATATACCATGGAATAAGGCATTGATATAACAAAATACATAATTCATAATTTTGGTAAATAATCAATAACCAATCATGATCCAAGATTACATAACATAATCCAATTATCTATTTGTGTTTCATACACATATGAATAGAAAAATAATTTCCTTTATCAAGGCTCACTACTAAGGCTATCATAGATGACCTTGTTCACTCCCTATTCTAAAATTTTATTAATCATGGTTCACTACCCAGACTGTCATTATTGATAGAGTCTCATAATAAACTAGTTTAACTCCCCCTTAATTTACTAATTATATCATGAGACATCCATCATTACCCTATGTATTATATGTCAATATAATATGGTCCCACTCATCACATAACGAAAACAATACATATATATATATATGCAACAAGATCCTATAATATTCATCGTATCGTCATATAAACACCTGTGTAATGGAAATCAGTTTTATAAAAAATTCATCATTCTATCAGAGCATATCTTCTGAAAAATAAATGGGTTTCATAAAGGTATCATTATAACATAATTAATCTATTAGAAATAAATGTAATTCATGGAATATTCTTAAAAAATCATCACCATTGCATGTATAGAGAAATTAAGTGGATGGTATTATGATATAATATCCAAAATGTATCATAATGATAATTAAAGGATTTAAAAATATATTAAAATTACCATTAAAGAATCAATCAAGCCTATCATGTAAAACATGATTCAATATACTTTTCATTCAATAAAATTATAGCAAAAGAATCCTAGTATATTGATAAATGAATTTACATTGGAAATAAACTAGGAAAATTATAAATTAATATTCAAAAAATTTATTTGTAATGGTGGTGGTAAAATCTATTCATACCATGTACATTAAAGAAAATCATTCCTTTCATCCTATCGTTAAATATAATAAAATTTATTTGGAAACATATAGAAAGATAATGTTTTAATAATTTTTAAATAAATCCAAAGGTATTAATAATTTCCTTTTTATTTAAATTTAATTTCATTAAAAACATTCACATAAATATTTTTGATTAATATATATACGTATGATAAATTTTATCGATCAAAGAGGAAATATAGTGAAATTTTATTTAAAAACATTCCTTGATAATTTTAAATATGAAAGAGAGGAAATGGTAATTATACATAAAATAGTAGGAATAAATCTAGTAGAAAAATATATATATGGTATTTTATGGTTAATATTCGTATAATTTCCCTCAATGAAAATTTAATATCGGTAATCCAGAAAATAATGTAGATTTTAACAATAATACATTAACTGATGTTATGTCTTGCTTCATATGAGTCTAAATATTTTTCAATAACAAATATATAACTATTATAAATTTATTCCAGTAATATATCAGGATATAAAATTCTATCTATAACTAATTTTTATTTTATAGTAATCCTTTTTATTAATAAATAATTCCATAAAGAGAATATTTTTGTTGAAAAGGGTTCATTTTCAGTTCCTGGTTCGGTTCAATGGATTAAGTGCACATTGATCATAGTTTAATAATATTTTATATACTAATAAATACATAATTATCAATTTTAATGTTTATATATTATTTTATAATCATTCATATAAATGATTTTTTTAAAAACAAATCACATTATTTTGAGGTGGATGTGGTCCACACATAGACATAAGCAATGTTATCATTGTCCAATGAATGAAAAGATATAAATGTGATTAATTATATAAAACTACATAAGAATAATTATTTCATAAATAGTGTGTAAAAATTTAAATCCCTTAGAATAAATAATCATTTATTTTGCTGATGGAAAATGAATAATATCACTCCATGGATGTGGTAGTCCACACATACGCATGAGTGATAATTAGATTTTCCACATTGTGGAAAGGAGGTGGGAAACAGTTAAACCATACACGTAATAAAAGATTATTATATTTGATATAAATAATTAATTATTTTCTATTGGACACCATTTATTTAGTGTTGGTATAAGAGGAAATACAATTGAAAGTATGTGGTTTAGTGTTAGACCTCTTCATTGAGAAACCACCTTTGATTACAAATTATTCTCTAAAATGATGCTATTATAAACAAATAAATTAGTCAAAGGCATGGGGAGATATTGTAGGAATGTATTATGGTAACTTTTGGGAAAGATATATGTCTAATGAATATCAATTAAAAGAGGGTATTGGTAGCAATTTATAATAGAGGGGGATACAACCTTTCAATTTTACCAAATATTTATTAGTAATAATATATCACACGAGTGTAAAAGATCAGTTCAAAAAAAATTTTTATAATAAGATGTGTTAGGAATAAAATTAACCAATAAAATTAAATCAAGCACTTCCTAATTTTTTCAACCATATCACTTTGGTTAACCACCTAGAAAAAACTCTTAAACTGAAACTATGAGAAACAAATTTTACTCATATTACTATTCATTTTGACAAAAAATTATGTAAACCTTAATAATAATTTTTATTATGTTGATTATAATTATGTAAACTATTTTTCATGATTGTTTTTAAATGATTGGATGAAATTAATTTTGAAAATAAGTGCGTTGAATGAAACATAACATTTTTTTGGAATAATTAATTTTTACCAATAAAATTGAGTTTACCTCCATTAATTTTCATGTAAAAACTATTTCATGAATGTTTAAAAATTTAATTTAATATATAATCAACCCATGTGAAAAATCATTCATCAATTATTCTGACATTAATATATGAAGATAAAAACACTCTTCGTATAAAAAATGATTCTCTAAAAATATAATTATTATCACCTATAAAATAATATATTTTAATATCTAACCAAATCATTAGCAATTAATAAATTTTTGAGTTATGTAGAAACATATTTATTTTTAGTTTCTTTAGTTCCATTTTTACCCTCTAATCTAATTTTTTGGTGATAAATATCACAATAAATAATTATATATTAATGGTATATAATAGTTTTTTTAAACTGAGTATTTAATATAGGGAATGATGTGAAACATTTAAAATATATTAAAGAAAAATATATCATAAATTCAATGTGTATTACATTATACCCCACCTTTTAATAATTTATCCTTTGAAATTACATTACTCTAATACAAAAAACTAATGATTCTTCTCCCTTGTTACATAATCAGATTTCTATATAGCTTCCTCAAATTTTTTGTTTCAAATGAAAATTATGACCAGCTGAGTGGTCTTAATTTGATGAAAATTATCTCTATAATTCAAAATCTACACTATTTTATGTTTATAAGAGAGATAATACAAAAGTAGTATGACCTCTATGTTCAATACAATTGAATGATCAGATATGTACTTTTAATGACTTGGATTTTCCCGGTTTTTTTGGAAAATTACAAGGAAAATTCCCAAACCCGGCTCTGAGATGGCATAAAATTCTTAAGCCTAGTGTGCTGGATACGGTCTGCTGAAAAATGTTATGTTTTTAAATAGCACTCATGAGTAGTTTTGAAAAAAATTAAAATAACTAATAAACCAGTTCTCAGATCAGAATTTCGAGGGTGCAATTACATTGAATATGGTGGGTTTAACCTAGGTGTGACTTATGAATAGTTGGTGTCAGCCTCAAGTGAGAAAACCCAAAATTGTCATAACCATAAATAAAATAATTGAATAAAATTTTTTTTACTTTTGATTACTCATCACTAACAAAAGGTAACTCAGATTAAAAATTTTATACCATCCTTGAGTTTGTAATGATGTGTTCTTCTTAATTATGAGTTACCCTCAACCGGCACGGGTCGAGGGAAAATGTTATTTTTCAATATTTTTAAAATAATGTTATTTAGAGATAATAAAATAAAATCGAGGAGTACATTTTATTCAATCCTATTTTTTTTGCAACACAATGAATTTGAAACACGTACATAAAAATGTAGTTTCATAAATAAAATAGTGTACCAAAAATTATAAAATGTTTTTCCTCCATTTAATGGATTAACCGAATACTAGATCATGGGTAGTGATCCATGATTTCCCTAAACCTTGGGAGTATTTTCTATTGGAATGTGACAAGTGATGACGAAAAATTAATCACCAATGATGATGGGTTGAGGAAGGACGAATGACGAATGATGGCAGTCCAACTCTGATCATCACCATCGACTAATCCAAACTTGAGGTCAGTTGTCTATTTGATTCAATTTATATTACCCCATTTCTTTAAAACTCCATGATGAATGTGAATCATTCGACCATTAGAATGATTCATGGAACATGCATGCAATTTCTAGAATGGGTTTGATTTTAGGATAGTAATTGGGAAATTTGATCCATGTTGAATGTATGATTAGAATTTTTTCGTTTTAGTCATTCTCAAACTCTAATGTGGGGGGATCATGACCAACACGAACAAGGCCTGATCCACCCACCGTGGGTGTTAATTTTCATTTCTTCCTCTAATGTTCTTTTAATATCCCAAAAATTCATCACCTCAATAACCTGGGAAGGAATTAAGAACCCCAACGATAACAGAGATCTGCACTATAGGTGGGGACCGCAATGCCAATAAAATTAAACGGCGGTATGAGAGGCGACACATGCTGGTGGTGAGCTACAATGACAGACGATGCATGTGGTAGGAGGTCATAGGTGGTGGATGGGAGTTCGTGGCTCAACGGTCATGGTGGTGCCGAACTATGGTGCCAGAAGGGTGCTACGCCAGGTCGGGAGACCCACAACCAGGTCAGGAGACCCACGACCAAGTCGATGGTTTGTGCAAGAATGTTGTTTCTGAGACCGTTTGGGGAGGAGGCAACTGTCCATCTAATGCAGGGCGAACAAGATAGCTTATGCATATGGGCTTGACCAAACAACCTGGTCACCGTGGTCCGAGCGAGGGGGAAATTGGGTTGTTGGTCGACTCGGTTGTGCAGAAACGGACCTGCCAGTGTGTGGTGAGCTGGAGGAGGACTGAGTCACCGAGAGGCCTAGCGGTCTCGAAATGTGGCCCAATGGTCATGGTGCAGAAATCCCAATGGGCCAAGCCCTTGGGCTAGGACAGGTCGGGTCAGAAGAATCAGTTTGGGTAGGGTCGGGTGGATCCCATTAGGTCGAACCAGGCCCGGACCCAACCAAACCCTTTTTAGTAAAATGAGCATACCTTCCAGACCATACGTTCAATTGACAAGACATTTATGGTATTGGGACCCTTGATATGAGAAAATACTTTTGGTATACTCCATGTCAGTTTCCCAGAAGATCGAGATACGACCAATGTTTTGAAGAGTATATTCTACCTTAATCAAGCGTTCTACGAGCAGAAATCCTCCAGCAGGATGTAATGAGAAGGAACTGGCAATCGGACCTCCGTGGCCCAGAATACGAGTGGGCCTTAGTGCCCTAAGAGACGAGTTGGCTTTAGTGGCTAGAGAGTTAAGCAGACGTCAGTGTCCCAGAAGATAAGCAGACCTCAGTGGCCTCGGAGATGAGCAGACCCCAGTGGCCTAGGAGAGGCGTGTACCTTAGTGGCCCACAAGACGTGCTGACCTCTATGGCTGGGATATGAGCATACCTTAGTGGACAAGAAGATGAGAAAGCACCAGTTCCCTAGGAGACGATATGAACTCAGTGGACCAATAGATGAGTAGGACTTAGTTGGTTGAAATATGGGCGGATCTCAGTGGCCTGACAGACATCAGTGACAAAAAGCTTACCATAGTGGGCAGATAGATGAGTAAATTTAAGTGTCCCAGTAGAACATGATGACTTATCGGGGATGATTCCCTTAGAAGTATAAGATTTTCAACATTTCAAATATAGAAGTGTACTTCAGATAGTTCTCATCTTGTTCTTTTTGGGTGGGGCCCAAATATGCGGGACCTCATTTCAAGGGTCTCTGATGTCTTCAAAGATCAAGGAGAGAGTTATCCCAGAACGAGCATTCCTTGAGTAGAATAGTATTACCTAAGACTTGGATAAAAAATGGAGACTTCTTATCTTAGTGAGGTCAGGTGTCTCATGGAATCATTGTAACGTATCAGTACAAGATGTTTTATTAGATACTTTCAGTATAATTGATCTGTGTGGATACTATCAGATAGATTTAGGAGTGGGATCTCTTGGAATTGAGCATGATCCACCCAGAACCATATGGCTAGAAGTGGGTGAGATGTTCTTTTTTGGAATCCTTTATGAGTATACATGGATGTTCTGGTTATATGTTTGATGAGATATATCTGTTTTGGGATGACTGTACCTTCATGGTGGTGTTTCCATCGTGGTATTTTTCTTTGTTGTTTTTGTAGTCCCCAACTGATTATTGCATTACATACCCCTTCATGGTATGTTCCCGAATGTGTCGTTTCTTCTGCAGTTGACAAACTCTTTTGTGCAGTCCAAGGATGAGTAGGACCAGAGTGTGACTTGTGTGATCAAACACGCCGAGGTGTTTCTACCAAGTTCTATAGAAGCTTCAATACCCTTGTTTTCAGGCCGGGCTTCACATTTTTCTTTATTTTAGTGGGAATGTATTCTCTATCTGTTTTATTGTACTTCATTACTTTTTTTGTACTCTGTTTTTGTGTTATAGTGGAATTCATTCATTTCATTACATAGTTTTTTCACTCCCCAACCCGATGACTTTCAGTTGGGTGTGTGTGTATAGGTTCTGAGGAAAATGCCTCTCATTTGTGGGATATGACTACATTGAACTAGTCACCATCCCTAGGCCTATCAGAGGCAGTTTTGGGGTTTTCAAGTCACATGTACTGAGGGAAAGGCCATTATAGAGTGGTATCAAATGATTATGGTTCTACCGTAGGACTTTGAGTCTGTGAGATGGGTTTGGGGAGACAGTGTTAAGTGTTTCGAGTTTGTATTTAAGGCCATAGACTCCAATGTTGGTGTGCTGGTTGATGTACCCATACACCAAGACTTTGGTTATATATTTTCCGACTCAGTACATAAAAACTTTGGTTGTAGGGAAATAAAGGTACATGTATCATATAGGAATAGTATGTGTTTTACATTTCTATCTTCAATCTTATCACCATGTATTTTCTTTTAACTATGATACATCTAGTTCTCCATAGGAAGTTTTCAAGAATCTATCCATTGAGGTTCCCATAGTAGGATCGAGATTTTGGCCAGATTCTAAACGATTCCTACCTAATGGGGGCTAGTCACATATAAGTTCTTCAGGATGGTCAGTAGGTGATGTTTTCTCCAAATTATCAGCTAGTAGACCCACCTCTAGTGGTTCAGGTGGATGCAGCTTGCCAGACTGAGTCATGGAATGATCTTTTGGTACAAGGTAATAAAGAATAGGGATATAATGTGTGTCACAAGCATATGAGGAAGCGATCTCTTAGGATTATAGGTCATTAGGACCTACCGATAGCAAGTATGCAATGTGAGCCACAGAACTAGATGTTTCATCCGAAGGGATGTGATAGTTCTGAGGTGGGAAGTCTTCGTGATTCTTAACACAAATAGGAGAATCTCATGAGATATTGTCCCACCATTCATGCATCAATCATAGAGGAGGTTGATAAAAACCAGGGAAGACTTAGTGACACGAGAAGATAGATCTATCTAGCGGAGGACGTGGCAGGAAAATTGTGGAAGTGGTAGAAGGTGGATGAAATTTTGATGTGTTACTAGCACCACCTCTATGTGGAACCTACTAGATTCAGGGAGCTGGAGGAAAGGATAAAAGACCATTGTAGGCTATCAAGGATTATGACCACAGGACTTCATGGGTGATTCAAGGTACAATATGTGTCTTTATACTTTTGTTGTAGTATTGATAGACATGTGTACTAGTGATTTACATTCCAACCACTTTTCTTATTTTATACCTAGAGGTTATGGTTAAACTATAGACTTGATCCTCACTTTAGAGACTCCTACAAATGGAGACCCAATGACCACTCACTTTTTCTGATAGTGTGACATGACTATTAGAGGTGAGAGTTTCAGTTGGGATCTCTTGGAAGTGGCATCGAGACCTCAAAATATCATTCTTGGTATGGACTAAATCATCATATCATAATAATATTGATTGTTTTAGGAGAAATGATTTGGTTCATCTCTGGAGATGGAACTACATTTCAATTTTTTCAACAATGGTAAAATTCCTCTCAACTATTGATGGACTCAGGTAGAGGAGGGTGCAGTTGATCTCTGTCTAGTTTTCCAGTCTGTCCCAGGGTGCAGTGGAAGTTATGAGTCCTCATGTTTATTAGTAGTGGCAGAGTATACAGACCTCTTTCTTGAATATGTTCTAGGTTTACCACTTTGTCGAGAGTTATACTTATGCATTGGTCTACACCACAATAGATTTTTTTCGATGACATCTTAGTGTACTAAATGTCTGAGTGGGAGCACGCGAGATAGTTATGGATGGTCTTGGACCAACTACAGGAGCACCAGCTACATAGAAATCTATTGAAGTTTCTGTATTAGATTCAGAAGTTGCCTTTTTCTAGGACATGGCATCTCAATGTTTAGAGTTGCAGTGAAATCAACGATGAGGAACATACAATATGATACTCCCAGTAGGAATATAGTTAGTAGTTGCTGAGAATGTAATATGAGTGGTTATCCTCAGAGGTGTTATCCTTCGTGGATGGGTATAAATATTCTTATCTCTGATATTTGGTACTTAACCATCCACTCTTAAATGGGTTAGGGAGGAACAAATTAGTTAAAAAGACTGTGAATCTCTATGTGATCAGTTGTCCCTAGGGGATACCCTTGCCGGAAATTTGAAAGGTATGGAACATAACATTCCATTTATAGGATATTTTGTTGTAGTAGTGGATTCGTAGAGTGATGAATTGAATTGGTATATGGATGTGGGTGTCAGGGCAGATGCTAGGGATGATGGAAACATCTGAATGTAGGATTACATATTGACATAAAATATGAGAACTTGTCTAACTAGTTTCATGGTTTGTCAACACACAGTTTCGAGCCCCTATGCTTAAAAGTGTATTATCATTTTGTCCCTGGGGTCCCAATAATTGATTAAGGAAGTATATCAATGGGCATCATGACAGGTTTATTATGTATGACTAGGGGACATGGTACTATCTGGATGATTTTTGACCAACTCACCATGTCGGTTACTTCCTAGCTTTTCAGGAACAAAGTCCCATAGAAATACTTGGATACCTCAATGTGCATGAGATTTCATGACTTCATGGAGTCACATGAATGATACTCTTGGAGCAAGGTGCATGATTTGAATCCCATTTATGGAATGGATTTTAGGAGGCGTTGGTACTCATCTATGATTAAGCACAGTTTTCCACCCATTGGTATATGAACATATAGAGTGGACCATTTAGGTCATAGAGGACATTCTACGTCTTATATCCTTAGTTTTTGATGAAGTTATGAGGATCAAATATCTCTGTTTGAGTTTGTGTGAAACATGACATACTACTCCACCATTGTTATAGAACCATTAGAGGCATGTACGCGTGACCATGTAGGTCTCCACATTACTGGACTGACCCTGGAGAGTCGGAAGTCACGAGCTCATGGTTGGTTTAGGCTACCACAGTGAAGGTACAACTCATCCAGCAGTGGATGAAGACTACACAGAGATTTCAAAAGTCCTATGATGACAGCTGATATAGATCCTTTACATTCGTGGAATAATACCATGTGTTTTATTATGTCTCATCTTGAGGTGGGATACCGAGATTTGGTCAGGGCAAGCTGGACATTGACGATGAGGCGAATTCCATAATGTTTTCGAAGGAGTGCATTGATCTATAGGAGAGTACCCTCTATGGGTGACAAATTTCTATATTTTTTTGGTTCGGCGGAAGAAAAGAAATCTTTAAGAGAGAACGTGGGATCAGGAGGCTCATGTTTGGGCTTGTAACCTAATCTTTTTGGGAATACCTTGGTTTGCCTTTCGGCGACATAAAACCTTAATGTGGGGAAGATATAATGACTCATATTTTCTTGGTATTATATTTAGAAAATTACTGTGAATATTTTGAGACAAGATGATGAGACTCGTGCAATTTCGAGAATCGTTGTTCCCAGAATGGTTCATCAAAAAATGTTATGTTTTTAAATAGCACACGTTTGTAGTTTTCCTAAAAAATTGGAAGAAATTTTAAATTGGTACCCAAATCAAAAATCTGAGGGCATCATTATATTCAGGATGACAGGTTTACCCTAGGCATGAATTATGTTTAGTCGGTGTGGGCCACCAGTGAAAAATCCCAAAAATGGCGTACTTGTAAAAAAAATATGTAAATAAGAATTATTTTATATTTTAATCCTCATAACTCACAAATGGTAAATCCGATTTAAAATCCAAGAACACCATTGAGTTCATAATGAGATGTTCTCCTTAAGAAGGACTTAACCTTGACTGACACAGTTCGAGGGAAAAAGTTATTTTTCTGGATTTTTAAAATAAATATTACTTGAAGAAAATAAAAAAAACTTGAGAATATTATTTTGTTCAAATTCGTGTTTCACTGCAATGCAATGTCATTGCAACCTGAACATAACAAAAATACTTTTTCATAAAAAAATATCATAATGAAGATTTGACTCAGCATGACAATAATGCTAAAACATGTTTCCTCCCATTAATGGATTAACAAAATACAGGATCATGGGAAGAGATCTAGGATTACCCTGAACCTCTGAAGAATTTATATTTTTAAGAAACGAATGGTGGTGAACGAAGAATAGCCAATGACGATGGGTAGAGGATTTAGGAACGATGAATGACAGTGGTGCAATGATGATCTTATCTATCAAATGATCTAACCTTGGATTAGGGCTTATTTTTTATTCCGTTTATATTACCACATTTCTTTAATTATACTTGATGAACGTGGATCATTTGATGAATGGAATGATTCATGGATCGTGCATTCTATTGTGGGATCGGTTTGATCTTAGGATAATAATTGGAAAATATGATACATGTTGAACCTATTATTAGAATTGGTTCTATTTAAACTTTCTTAAATTATAAATTGGGAGGATCAAGGCTGACATGAATAAGGCTTGATCCAACCACCTCAACTATTCATGTGAATTTCTACATCCCTCATTTTTCTGATTTACCCAAAATTCGATGTCAGAACATCCCAGGAAGGAATCAAGATCCCAAATGATGGTAGCGATCTGTGGTCCAATAGGGGACTGCAATGCTATGCAAGGGTCATGGGGGCACGAGAGGCGGCATGTGCTGGTGGAACTACGTGGAGGTGGAGGAGGACTATGGTAGGAGGTCTCGAGTAGGGCACAGGAGTTCGTGGCTCAATGGTCGCGGTGGTGTGGAACTGTGGTTCTAGTGGGGCATCGCGCTAGGCTGGGGAACAATAGCCAGCGGGCCATGGTGGTGTGGAACAACGATGCCAGTAGGGCACCACGCCAGGTCGGGTTTGTACTCACACACATTTTGTGTGACTGTTTGTAAGAGAGGCGGCCGACCACATGTCATAGGGCTGATGCGGCACCTACCACATTCGGGCGACACCAAACTGGCCCACCAGAGTATTTTGGGCCAGGGGGAAACCCAACCGCTGGGCAGAAACCAACCCGCCAGCGTGAGCCTGATGAAAGGAGGGTTGGGTCATCAGGCGTCCTGATGGGCGGGACCCACGACCGAATGGGATAGGTCTAGAAGACCCAATGGACATTTCCCTTAGTCCATGATAGACCGGATCGACCTAGACCCAACCAGGTCGGGTCGGGTTGGAATGGGCCCAGATCCAACTGGAACCTTTTCTGTAAAATAGGAATAAATTCCAAACTGCAAATCCGATTAAATATTAGTTTTCAACATTAGGACCCTTGTGATGAGTCGGTACTTTTGGAATATTCCATGTAAGTTTCCAGGGTGGTTGATATGCAACTGATGGATTGAGGAGTAGATTCTCCCAAAATCAAGCATACTATGAGTGGAAATCCTAACGTTTTCTCTAATGACAAGGATGTGGCGATAGTAACTCAGTGGTCTGGTATGTGAGTGGACCTCAGTGGACTAGGAGACATGTGGACCTCAGTGTCCCGAGAGATGAAAAGACATTAGTGTCCTGGGAGATGAGTGGACCTTAGTGGCCTAGAAGGTGAACAGACCTCGGTTTCTTAAGAGTCGAGAAGACCTCTATGGACAAGGATACGAGTGGACCTTAGTGTCCCAAGAGACGAGTGGATGTTAGTGGGCTAGGAGACGAGCTGAATATAGTGTCCCAATAGATGAGCGGACCTCAGTGACCCGAACGATGAGCAGACCTTAGTGGCCCGGTAGACCTCAGTAACAACAACTATACCTCAGTGGCCCGATAGAAAAGAAGATTTCAGTGTCCTAGTAGACCATAGTGATTTATCGGAGGTGATTCCCATAGTAGAATAAGACCTTCAATGTTATGACTAGAGTAGTTTACTTTGGGTAGTTCTTTTTGTATTCTCTTAGCTAGGGTCTCAGATGACTTCATAGATCAATGAGTGAGTTATCTCAGAACGAGCATGCCTTCAGCTAAATCGTGTGAGTGAGAATTTGGATGTGAAATTGTGACTTCATATTTCGGTGAGACCAGACGTCTCATGGAAATTTGTGACAGTTCAAGTCTAGATGTCCTCTATGATAATTTTAGTAGACTTTCTCTACATGGTTACTATCATATAGCTCGAGGAGTGATATCACTTGAAATCAAGCGTGCTATTCCGAAGACCATATGACTGGAAGTGGATGTGACGTTGCATCTTGGAATCCTTTATAAGTATACCTTGATGTTATTATTATATGTATTTATGACATATACCTATGTGGAGATGAATGTACCTTCTTCCTGGGGATTCTTTTATGGTATTTTTTTCATGGATTTCAGGTTCCCATACTGAGTATTGTTTTACTCACCGCTGCATGGGCATTTCCCGTGTGTGTCATGTATTGTATAGTTAACTGATGCTTTGGTGGATTCCTAGAAGGAGAAGGACTCAGACCTGAACCAGATGGTCCCTTGTGAGATAATACGAGCATATATTTTTTCAGCTGCTTCTATAGATTCTTAAGTAAACTAGATTGCATGTAGTGCTTTTCAGTTTTCTTTCATTGATTGGGATTTTATTGTATCTCCATTGTGTTGTACTTCTTTACATTATTTAGTACTCTGTTATTGGGTTGTAGTGGTACGCATGCATGTTTTTACTTATTATTTTCACTCTCTAGCACTATTATTTTCATTTGGGTCTATGTGTACATGTTCTAAGGTAAATACCTCCCATTATTTAGATAGGCCGACTCGGCGATAGTTGTCTGCCCCTGGCCTATCAAAGGTGGTATTCGGGTTGTCACGACACAAGCCTTAGAGGACGGGTCATGATAGTACTTCAACAAGGGAGATGCATGTAACACATATTTAACATAAGAGTGATTTAGTGTATGTTCCATGTGATATGTAAATATCTACATAAAATAATGATTTTCGATGGGATTGATATATCTAGCACTGAGTTTACCGAACTATTCAAATTTTAGGACCTTCGTGCAGTGAGAAATATTCAGAAATACCTTCTCACAATCTTAAAAACCCATATTTTTCCAATGATTATTAGAATAACATTTCTATTCATTATGAGTTATCATGATATGCCACAAAATTTCTCATTATGTTCTCTACTATTTAATCAACTAGCTCAATTCCCAATAGATTTTTTTCTTAAACTTCATCCTAGTATATTGGAGTTCTACACATACTTCCATAGAGGAATTCATAAAGTGTCATCTGAATACTCAAATGAAATCCATTGTTCAATGAAAACATACCCAAAGGAATATGTTTTTTACAATAACCAATGAAATTCATAGAACAGTATCTCAACATTACTTCTATCATTTTAATAGACCTATATAACTTAATATCATTATGAGATATGTGTTTTGTATTGAAACTCAACTATTTATTTAGATCATACTAAATCCATATAAAAAACATCAAGGTAATCCTTAGATATCGATTAGATGAAATTTATAGTTGTACTCTACAAAATCTGAAGAATTACATAATATATATCCCTGTAATATGATCATGATTATAAAATTATATGATGAAAATTGAGTCTTTCTACATAACAAGGCGATCAACTAAAACCCAAATAGAATTATTCCCTTTTTATTTTTTTTTGTAATTTAGATTAATATATACAAGTTAATGTTTTCCAATTTCCATTATGTTATGGAATAGAGTTATATGATCCACTAAGAATTATATCTATGAGCCTTAACCTTTTGAAATATTAAGCATTGAGATACATAACTAAAATATCCATTTTTATGTTATCTAATCAGAAATACTATTTCAAATATTTTTATATATCTCCATACATTTGGGATGAATAAGGAATGATGAATTGTGATCTACATCCAACATCTATTTATTAAAGAATGTTGTTTATGAGACACATTATCAGCTATTAAACCTTATAAATCCATAATAATCATGGTAAAACTCAATAAAAGTTTTCACCTGCTTCTGTACTTCCACATCCTCCATATGCACCTCTTTAATCCTCTGTTGGTTATATGGTTAATCATTCATCTACGAATGATCTGAATTATCATTGTTCTTCATGATCTAATATTAATACTATTAAATTCAATAAATATTATATCTCCATTAATCCTCTTAACGGATAACTAGAATTCTATTTCTGACTCATACCACGACTATCCCATGGTGATAGTATATTGATCAGTCATAATTTTTAATCATCTCCAACCATATCTTTTAGAATATATTCAACTCTTTATATGTGAATATTTAATTCATGATTTTATGATCGGTATATATATCAAACAATTAACCATAATGATAATAATTTCTTATTTTAAGTTTAAAAATTACAACCTACATATCTAAATCATCAGTCACAAAATATTTATCACGAATTTTCAATTGGTATGATGAATAATATGTCACTATATAATTATAAATGAATACTCTCTACATCCCTATCATAGATGAATATCCAAACATAACAAAATCATATCTACTATAGGGTATTATATGTATATAGGTCCACAGACCAACCATATTTTTAAAGCCCTAATGTTTTCATCACATTCATCTATCTAAAGGATCATGGATCCTATTTGAGTAAACAAGGTTATGGGATTAGATAATAAATAAAAATAAACCATAATTTATAATAAGTGTTCCAAAAAAACACAAATAAATCTACAGACCCCAGTTACTATGGTTGGTTTAGGCCGTTATTCAATTACATAAGTCCTTGAAGGATGAAATAATATACAGTCACATGAGATTATATCACTCAATAATGTGTCTTCCTATATCAAAACTTCACACTTGGTAATGTTATAATACAACATATCCTTCCTCATTATCTTTACAAAAATCCCCATATGATATTTTTTCTCTTCCTTGCTCTTTTAATATATAAGAATATCATGTATAAAAACAACCAAAATCATATCAACATTACCACTAAATATTATATTCCTTATATCTAAAAAGCTATTTTAGGCATTAGTTATTACTAATTCAATCACTATAAATTCATAAAAACCATATCATGTTAAGACTAAATTCTTATTTATATCATAATTCTTGACCATCAATTTATCAAATACAAAACGAATGCCAATTTTTTGGAAAGTATTCATCTTTTTAAAGGTGATCAAAAAAGTCATCAATATATCATAGTGGACACATGTTCTTGACATTGATCTTATTATGTTCTCGATATTGAATGAAAATATTCATTAGAACTGTTTTCTTATTAGTAAAAATAACAGGTTCACCCTATGATGATGCACTGGGTTATAAGAATCTAGTCTCAGGTTTATCCTGGTGTTTCATCATCAAGTCATGAAACTCTACCAAGGCCATTCCATATAGAGCATTTGAAATTAGTGTAAAACCAATAATGATTTATATTTAAAATTAAACATCAACTTTCAGTTTAATACAAGGAAAATATTTATGAACACAATAACATAATCCCAAAAAATGAAATATCATAGATGTAGGGTTTCACACTATTCATTTGAGATAAATATTCCTCCTTAATTGTTGTAAGACACATATAAAATATATCACATCCATTGGAATTTCATATTAATCATAAAAATAGAAGAAAAAAATATATTTATTTAAAATATCAAGCCAAATTTATTCACTTCATCAATTGGTATGTGATATATATTGAGATAATTCATACATTCCCAAGATCCAATCAATTTCCACTAGAGTATGTATCAAAATATTATAAGGATGAAAATTACAACAAACATCTATCAGATATGAGGTATAAACATTATATGTGATCATTGTATAATCCCAAATTTTAAATTATAACTCAACATAACATATTTTATATGGTGATTTGATACCCATATAAAGATATTCACATATAAATGGGTGGGTAAATACATAATCTCCAAAAACATTTGATGTTCAAGAATGGATGATATGCATTTATTTTATGAATTTATTTAAATTAACCACTTCTACAGTTTTGGCGGAATTTCATTTCCCTACATCTCTGGGATTATGATTTTTCTAATGATGATTATCATTATTAACCCTTTGATTCAAGCACTAATTTGTTTAATATCTGCACTTCTTGTAATATTAGAATTTTTGGTTGGGTGACATATTTATTTGAGATTTTTCACTACTCCATTCATTGATTGACCTCTTCACTTTCTTTTGGTTGATAATCTTCTTTTCCATTGTTGATACTTTTGTAAGATCCAATAATGTAATTTCTCCTATGATTCTATCCACAACTATGACATGAAGAAAAGTTAATATAACTTCTTATATTAATTTTGTTATTATAATTTCCCTAAAATTATAACTCTCTCAATTTTCCCCATTAACATAAGAATAAAAAGAGTTTAAAATTTCAAATTTAATTTTTAGAGTATATTACATTATTTATTCATAGATATAAAAGTCTCTTATATCATATGAATTTAAAATACATGTTATCAATATAGTAAATAAACATTCATTTTTCCTTCAATATCATTGGAAAAATAAGAATCATTCATTGTAAGTATATAAAACGTTCCCTCAAAAGTATTAACAGATTCATTATCCTTCTTCATTAGTTCAAAAATGGAAATGTTCTTTATAATGTAAATATTTTATGGTAAATAATTATTTAAAAAATACTTAGAAAACTCTTCTGATTCCATAGTTTCAATTTTCTTCAATTAAATAATATTTTTTATAATATTCCACCAATGTATAATTCACCTTTAAAAGGATATACATCATGGAAAACATATTTATATTTCATATTCATGAGGAAAAAAATCTATTCACTGGTATTAACACATTTCTTAGAAATTTGTGGGTCAAATAAAACACAAATGGATGGCCATTTGAGCTTCATAAAATACTCAATAGTGATTTTTTACTTCCATTGGGTTTTATAATAATTACTATGAATAATTATACCATTCATATATTGAGAGATTTTTGTGATTATAATAAAAAAATTTCACATATCATATCACATTTCATTTGTTTACTGCTAAATATGATCATTGAATTTCCTATCAAAATCAATTCTAACATGATTTCCCATTTTCCTAGACACTAACTTAAAGAAATAATAGTGTTATAAATAATAATCATAGTTAGTAATATTTTAATATTGAAAAATAAATCATAGGATATTAAAATCATGACACATTATATTTAATATATGAAATCTTATGATTTAAAAAAGTCATTGTTGATTATAATATATTAGAATAATTTATAAATTTTTATAATTAAAATTTAAATTATCCCAAGAAATTCATCTTGGAGTGTCTATCTATGTGTGTGGTTTTTGGCCCACTCATCATCCACCAGTGATGGTTGGATTAATACCTAATCAACCCATTTCAAATTTTTAACCCCTAAGTGAATTAGTTCCACAATGACATCTACTTTTCATTATCCAAAAAATCGATGTATTTTCTCAAAAAACAAACAATATATATTTTACCTTATTAGAAATATATTCTCATACAATTGGACTTATAACCATTATTTTAAACAATGTTCTCTAATTCTATTCTCAAAAAATTGTTAAACACCACTTTGATACAAACTAAGTTGATATAAGAATTTAATATATAATTTATATTACATTCTTTTATAAGAATATTCATTATATATCATAACAAAAACACCCTATAACATTAAAAGATTTGATTCTTTATAGAATATATACATAATCGTCTTATTTCACGATATGTATTCTACATCTCCTAGATATATCTTCTCACATATAACACTTATTAGACATAACATACATAAAACCATTATTAGTATCCTAGGGAAATAAAACATAAGAAATAGTTTGACTATTTCATAGTTAGGGTACTCAAAATAGATATCAATCAACGATAGTAAGTGAAAATAATAAACTAATAAGATTATTAAAACATGATCATATCACACTGTAACGAAACCTAGTGAGTAAAATATAATTATTCAGAAATCATGCAATAAGGCATTGTTATGTTAAAAAAATATGTCATATTTATGTAGAATAATCAATAATATATCATGATCTATGAAAATATCTCTTAATAATAAGACATAAGTTTCTATTATACACTTAAGTATAAAAAATTCATTTCCTTATTCAAGCCTCATTACTAGGGCTAGCATATTAATGAGAAAAATAATTTTTATAACATTTTAACGAAAAATTCATAAATTATTGATAATATAAATTTATTTGGAAATTAATAATGACTATTTTAATATAATATTCAAAAAAATATTGATCATGACACTATTATAATACATTCATATTTTATTTTTTAGAAGTAAATGTTCCTCTAAAAAGTATTGCAAATTTTCAAAAAGAGCTTATAAGGAATAAATTTAGAAATATTCCTTTAAAAACAATTATAAAAGATTATTAATGTTTTTAAAATTTAATTTTCAAAAAAATTCATGTATAGTAATAATCATTTTAAACAATATTCTAATAATACGGACGTGGAAGAAAAAGTTCATCAACAAAAGGGGGCATATGGTTTCCCATTATATAAAATTTTTTATAGATTATTTTTAGAATAAAATAATTATAAATGACACTTGTACATAAAATATTTAAATTTTTTGAAATAAAAATAAAATAAAAGGGGTTTAGATGATAATATAAATATAATTTCCCTTAGTTGAAATTTCACATAGCCAAGCTCGGAAAGAAATGTGATTTTATAAAACCCATAGCTCATGTTCTGTCATGCTTCATATATTTTTAAAAAATGATTTAATAAATATTTATTTACTATAAATATATTCCATTACATTATTCAAAGAAAACAAAATATATATAATTCCATTATAATTTACAATTATTCTTCTATTATCAATTTCTTCATTAAAATCACCATTCGGGTGAAAACATGTCTATTTTCCATGAAAGTTTTTGTTCAATGGTTCTAGAACATTATAATAGGTTATGTTTAAATAATATAAACAATATTAATGATGAAATATATATATGAATGGGAAACCCAAGTCAACGAGACCAACTAACCAAGCTAGCCCATTATGAGGGGAGGTAAAAAATAACAAAACTGGTTATTCAAGTAATAAATAAATATATACGGCCTGAGTAAAAGGAGGAAACAACCAGGAGATAAAAAAACCGATGAAGCTAATATATGATGTAAAATAAGACTAGAATAAAAATATCCATGAATAAAATGTCACTACATATGAGAAACCAAAACAAAAAATAATGAAATAATGATATGCCAGTATGCTACAAATTGACCTTCATTTTACCAGTATCCTACAAAACTAGGTCGAATACTTCCTAATGGTAGTATTAGGGTGTGAATAACATAGTACTATAAAAAACAAAAAAGAACATATAAATCTTGTAATATAAAGAATTCACACGTACTATATTGAAAACAAATTTTTTTTATAAGAAACATTATAATAAACCAATTTGAAAACATTTCTCAATCATTACTTGGGATTTCTAAAAAATATTACATAAGGTTTTCTTAAACTATGAACATGCCATTTATTTTTAAAACTAGGTAAAAAAATAATGAGATATAAATGTATAAGTCATCCAAAATCCGTGAAATAATATATCAAGTAATAATCAACCAAAAAAATTTAATTCTCATTGCAAACATGCTATGGCCTATGATATAATATATTCTAGCCACACATTAGTGAAAAATAAATATGGTTGTATTGAAATAATATCAAGTCCTTCTACAGTACATCAATATACAATAGGTTACCCCCTCATGGTGTCACACACACTAAGGGGACTTATGCATCTTTATCTATGCTCCCACGGTTTTCAACTTGCAATGTGAGTCAATATCTATTTTAAGAAACATGGTTACATATTTATAAAATAATTTGAAAGACATGCAAATATACTTCAGGGTTTAAAATTTTATTTCGTTCCAAATGAAGGAAATATTCATTTTAGAGAAAACCCCCCTTTAAAACATGAACTAGATACTTTTTCTATTTCAACACATCACATTACAATTCAAATGTCAAGGAATAAATAATAAAAACATGAAATTTCAAAAATTACAACCTTTAAACAGATCCAAATACAAAAAGGATATAGAAATCATAACATCCTTTGAAAATGGGGATTGGAAACCCAAAGATATAGCTATGTAAGATACTTAATGAAATATTACTATAAGGGGTGGATATAAAATGATATCCATTTATAAAACCATATAAAAAAACATCTACAATGTAACTCCCCGACCCTAGTTACCCAGAGTCGGTGCATTATTACATAACATTGGTATGATCACAAGAAAGGTAAAATCTCGAAAGACCGATTGGTTTAGTAGCCTTGGAAACACTAGATATATTCATAAGTCTTACATTACATCATAAAATGAAAAACTACTACAAAAACATATTGTCTCCATAATCCACACTCATATCCCCACATAATATCCCTGCAGGTCATTCATAATTTACTTCTTCACTTCCTGGGAAAAATAAAAAATAGAAAAGGGGTGATCTCAAATGCCCAGTAAGGATAACAATATAGAGGAAGCTTTCATAAATAAGAATAAACATTTAAGGAAATGTATAATTAAAAAAAAAGCCTTTCAAACTTGAACTTTCAACATAGTATGGCATAAATAAAATGAAATAATTCCATTTACTTATTCACATGGATATTCTACTTATCGAATAATCACATGCAAAATCTATAACCACTTTCATAATGATGGAATGCATAATGCCAGACTATCATAACCACATAGCCAAGGACTCGTGCCAAGACCATAAATAAGATTTTTCTAAGGCCTTGTGCCAAGACACTAGTTTGTCTCATGAGACCTACTGATGCATCGAGGATCTATAGCGGGCTCCACCCATCACATATTAAGTCCAATGCATTCCCATATGAAAAGGTTTAAACATAACATATACATTCGTATTAAAACTAGCATACGAAATGTCAATACATTCACCATAAACTATTAATGGCATAAAAATAGCACATCCACAGTCAAACATATCACAAAACCTTCAATACAATATAGAAGTTTTGTATCATAATAAATCAACTTCAAATAAGCGTAAAATCCATCAAAGGATGTTGACATAGATGAAATCAAAACTATTTTTAGATAAATATCTCTTTTTATTTTGAAATCATTTAAGAGCCATATAAAATAAAACATTTTCTTTTGAAAATATTCTTATAAGCTTGTAAGGGAAGCTTTGAAGATTTTATAACGGCCGAAATTAGCTGCACCCGCCGTATAAGTTAAAAAACATTCATACCTTAATTCTGTCGAAAAGGTTAAAAGCACCTTGTTTGGAAAACGACGGAAAGATTCCATTATAAACCTCTTATAAAAAGTCAAAAAAGGGTATAAATGAATTTAACCCATATTCTTGTAAATATTAAAAATGTTTCGAAATAAATTTTTAAGAAACATGGATGTGGATGATAAAGAGATCCCAGTAGATTATTACGTATAAACACCCTCAGATAATGAAGAGATTGTGAAATAACCCTTACCTTGTAATTTTCCTTGGTTGGGGTTGGTTAACCTCCTTTATAATGGTGAAATAATTTTTATTAAATTATAAAAGAATCATTTATATTAATATGATATCATATATGATCTTTTAACATTGATTTGTTAATAATATCTTTTAATTATCGTCGTTTCGGGTGTTAACTTACACATTTTCTTTTATATGTTTTATTACATAACCCATGTTTGTTATGAATAGGTTGTATCTTATTCATATACAGAATGATATCACATCCTTAAACATCATTTTTAAATCATCAAATGATAATTATACTTTAATGGATACGATGGAGAATGAATCTTATCGCGTTCGTGGAGACGGTAGTCTGTACGTACGCACGAGCGACAATATCATTGTTTTGATACAAAAATAATATATAAATGGATGGTATATAATATATACAGAATCATTAACATGTTATATTTATTATTTACATGAGTTACACATCATTATTATACCCATCCAAATAATAATATATTGAATAACAATTACACCACAACGTGGAGACGGTAAGTCGTACGTACGCACATATGGTGACATTTTATTCAAAGGGTGGATAGAATACTGAATATGGTTGTACCATATTTCTAATAACATCATAGTATATATAAGATACTGGAGTTATTATTTTAGAATGGTAATAACAAAGAAATAAGAAGTGGAAGAAGAAAGGAACTTTGAAAAGGGTGGTGAAATCATTACCTCTTCTTCGGGTTCTTCCTTTTGATTTGATCTAAAGGGCTCCATAAGTTGGATTTCTGATCAAACTAAGGCCTCTAGGTTGTATTGATGGAAGTTGGGAGAGAATTTTGGAAGAGTTTGGCCGAACCAAAAGGCTTTAATGATGTGAAGAAATGACAAGGAGGAGTTCCCTTTTATAAGAGGGCTGAGGGGCACCTTTGAAAAAGCTAGAGATATTAGTTTATAATAAATTCATATTCGGTATCCAATGGCTCCAAAGTTGATTATTCAAAGTTTAAGGTGGGGATGGGTCGAAAAAAACTCAACTAATAGAATTTAGATAGGTTTGGGTACTCATATTAACATTATCTTTAAGTATTAACTCTACGTTAATTAGTTTCACTTTTACAATGACTCTTTGTATTTTTATCTAATATGGTTAATAAACTTACTATATACATCCAAGCGACCCCCAAGTGGTCCCCTAATGATGAACCTATCATGATATAAGTCTTTTTGCCGATCCTTTGATTTTTAGGAATTTAATATCAATTAATAATATAATATTTGTTTTAAGAACTCTTTTATGTCAATTTTGACACTATTCAATAGTTGATTTTTTTGAAACTCATAACAAATTGATTACTTCGAAAAAAGTCAATTGAATCACTCGTAATATAGCATATTATCCTATAAAATTAGTTTAATTCATTAACAGTTTCATATTATATTTATTTGGGTATTTATAATATCAATTATTTTAATTTTTCACTATTATAGTAATTAATTCACCATCATTGTGTCATAAATAAATTAAATTATTTAATGTATAAAAATTATAAATAAAATATCATTATGTAGGAAATATTTTTATCTTTCTAATGAATATTTATAATCTAATATAAAACATATATAACCATATGTAAAAATTGTTTTGCTAAAAGATATATGCTTGTGTCATTTTTGTATTCATTTTAACTAAATTAAAATAAAGTGTCCCTATCACCTACAAGTGGCACCATGGGGTCCCAAAATCGACCCAAATATGCCTATGGTCGAACATGTATCAACCAATAAGTCTAGGACACGTTTTAGGGTAATTTAGAATTATTATAATATTATTTTTTAACCCTCATTTACCGGATTTACCCTTAACCATGGTAAATAAAATATTTACCGCAGTAATTATTCAAAATGTCTAAAAATAAAAGTTACCTATTTACACAATTTGAAAATTCTGATTCCAAATACGGAATCCATTTTTCTAAATTCAAAACACAGAAGTGGCAGAAATTAATTTAAAATTAATTCCCGCTGTCAAAACAAAAAGCGTGTTTTTAAGAGATAATAACTATCAAAAGATTGACACGTGTTTATGTTCGGTTTAATTGTAAAATTATGTCCAATGACCAACATTATATTAAAATGTAAAACTATATTCTAAATATACTTTAAAACCACTCAAATTCATAATTTATCACTATTAATTATTTTGATTAAAAAAGTTGTTTTTAATTAAAATTTAGTAATTTTCACTATTCATCAAAATATTAAAGTTATCCGAAAAGTACCAAAATTTCACCTTAGGATAAATTCGATATTCTGAATCTAAAAATGAAGTCCATTTTTAAATATAAAATATATATAATTTAAAAAAGTAGGTATTACTATTCATAACGGCTAGTTTGATTGGTTATGGTGTGTTAGAACTCGGTGTTGCGTACAACACACGCTATCACATTATTCAAAGTAAAGCATACCGTAGAAGCTTGGGGTGCTACATTCATCCCTCCTTCAAATAATTTCATCCTCAAAACTTATAGAATACTTATCACATGAAAAGACTCAGGTGGTTCTTCATCATAAGTTCATCGGGTTCCCACGTTGCCTCTTCCATCTTATGGTTTCTCTCAAAACTTTTACAAGACGCGTCGTCCGGTTTCTCAGCACTTGTTCTCTCGTATCAAGAATCTTGACAGGCTCTTCTCAATAAGATAGATCTGGTTCCAGTTCTAACTCCTCGTAGGTGAGTACATGCATTGGGTCAGGCATGTATTTCCTCAACAGAGATACGTGGAACACATCGTGAACTTTGAAGAGACTTGGCGGCATTGCCAATCGGTAAGCTACAGCCCCAATTCGTTCTATAATTTCGAAAGGTCCGATGTACCTAGGACTCAATTTACCTTTCTTACCAAAATGTATGACTCCCTTCCATGGAGATACCTTCAGGAAAACATGATCACTGACTTGAAATTCCAAATCCTTCCATCGATTATCGGCATAGCTCTTCTGCCTACTTTGAGATGCGTTGATGTGATTTTGGATTACCTTCACCTTTTCCATCGTTTCCTCCACCAGTTCTGGGCCTACAAGTTTTCTTTCACCAATGTCATCCCAACAGGTTGGTGTACGACATCTCTTTCATTATAACGCTTCATATGGTGCCATCTGAATACTCGAATGGAAGCTATTGTTATAGGAAAATTCTACGAGAGGTAAGTATTGATCCCACATACCCTGAAAGTCAAGTGAGCAAGATCTCAACATGTCTTCTAAGGTTTTAATAGTCCGTTCTGATTGTCCATCTGTATGAGGGTGGTAAGGAGTGCTCAAATGATGTTCAGTATCCTGTGATTTCTAAAGACTTTTCCAAAATATTGAAGTAAAACGGGGATCACGATCAGAAACAATCGAAAGGGGTACTCCATGAAGTCTCACAACTTCATAAATATATAGTCTTGCTAGACGTTCCAGGGGTAGATCTTCTCTTATAGCAAGAAAATGTGCTGACTTGGTAAGACGATCAACAATAACCCATATCGCATCGTTCCTTCTAGGAGTCTTTGGTAGCCCCATGACAAAGTCGATCATAATATTGTCCCATTTCCACTCCGGTATGGGAAGAGGTTGCATGACTCCTCCAGGATGTTTCCTTCGAGCTTTCACTTGTTGAAAAACCATACATCTTGACACAAAATCAGCAATCTCCCTCTTCATGTTGTCCCACCAAAAATGTTCCTTCAAATCTCGATACATTTTGGTGCTCCCAGGGTGTATAGAGAAATTGGAACTATGAGCATCATCCAGCAATTACCTTTTTAGATCAGGTATATCGGGAACACAAAGTCTCTTCCCGGATTTCAAAATTCCATCTTCATATACAAAGTCTCTCAATCTCCCATCATTCACAGCATTAATCTTTTTTTTAAATTCATCATCATCGGTCTGATAACTCTTAATCCTTTCTAGTAATGATGGTTTGGCAACCATTTGAAAAAGAATTGATGTTTCTCCTTCCCTGGTTATTCCCATGTCCATATTCACTAGATCCATGAAAATTGGATCCCTTTCAATCTCATATTGTTCAAAACTCCATGGTCTTTTTTGCTCAAAGCATCTTCTACCCTGTTTTCCTTCCCCGGGTGGTAGTGTATCATATAATCATAATCCTTGAGTAATTCAAGCCATCTCCTTTGCCTCATGTTGAGTTCTTTTTGTGAGAAAATATACTTCAAACTCTTGTGATCAGTATAAATCTGACATTTTTCACCATAGAGGTAGTGCCTCCATATCTTCAAAGCAAAGATCACAGCTGCTAACTCGAGATCATGAGTAGGATAGTTTTGTTCATGAATTTTCAACTGTCGTGATGCATATACAATAACCCTATCATTTTGCAGAAGGACACAACCAAGTCCTTTCTTCGATGCAACACTATAAATAATGAACCCATCATTCCCCGATGGTAGTGTCAATATAGGAGCATTGAATAATATTCTCTTCAGTTCTTCGAAACATTCTTCACACTCTTTTGTCCAAACAAATTTAACCCCTTTACGTGTGAGCTTTGTTAATGGGTTAGCCAATCGGGCAAAATTCTGGACGAATCGTCGATAATAACCTGCCAAACCAATAAAACTACGTACCTCAGTTATACTCGTAGGTGCTGGCCATTCTTGGATCGCCTTGGTCATAGAAGGATCAACAGATATTCCATCATTAAAGACAATATGGCCAAAAAAAGAAATCTCATGAAGCCAGAATTCACACTTGCTAAACTTCCCATATAATTCATGTCTTCTCAGAGTCTTCAAGATAATGCGCAAGTGATTTTCATGATCTTCGTAGCTTTTAGAGTATACTAAGATATCATCAATAAATACCACCAAAAATTCATCGAGATACTCCTTGAAATATCTATTCATCAGATCTATGAATACAGAGGGTGCATTAGTCAATCCAAAAGGCATTACAGCAAACTCGTAATGCCCGTACCTGGTTTGAAATGTTGTCTTCAGAATGTCTTCCTTCCTCACACACTACTGATGGTATCTAGATCGAAGGTCAATCGTTGAAAAGTATTGAGCTCCATGCAGTTGGTCAAATAAATCATCAATGTGTGGTAGGGGATACATGTTCTTTATTGTTATAACATTGATCTCCCTGTAGTTGATACATAACCTCATAGATCCATCATTCTTTTTAACAAATAAAACAGGGGCTCCCCATGGAGAAACACTAGGGAGAATAAATCCCTTATAACTCAATTCCTCTAGTTTTTTATTTAGTTCAAGTAATTCTACAGTGGCCATTCAATAAGCGGTCTTCAATATAGGCCTTGATCTAGGAATTAAATCAATGGAAAACTCAACTTCTAGTTCTGGAGGATGTCCAGGTAAATCTTCCAGAAATACATCTACAAATTCTTTCACAACAGGTACATCCTCTATTTGAACATTCCTTTCCTCACCCATAGTCATTTCATTCTCTCCCTCCTCAATAATTTAATTTAGTTGAGCTATTGGGGGTGTATCTAAATAAGAATTTGGTGGTGACAATTTTTCTCTAAAGATAAGGTGTTCCTTATCATTATCATCAAGAATTGTAACCTCTTTATTATTACAATAAATCTTCACATCATAGTCCGAATGCCAGTCCATACCGAGGATTATATCAAACTCAATCATAGGTATGACGATGTGATCAGCAGATAAAGAACAATTATGTGCTCTAATGGGGACTAATTCACAAAACTTTGTTGCAATGATACTTCCCTTAGGAGTTTTAACTGACAAATCCCTTGTTAAATCAAATTAGAAATATCTAATTTTTTTAGCAAACTAGGATGATATGAAACAATGCGATGATCCAGAATCAAATAATGCATTTTCTAAACATGAGGAAACCATTAAATTACCTACCACCACATCTTTCAGAGCTTCTACCTCAGCAGTAGTGATAGCATAAGCCTGGCCTTGATCCCTTGGCCTTTTTTAAGGTAAGTTCTCCTGACGCTTAGGACATTCATTTGCATAATGCCCCATCTCCCTGAAATTTTAGCACTGAACATTGGTAGCTTCCTTCTTCCATTTGCAATCACGAGCTTGGTGGCCTTTTTCACCACATTTGTGACAGATGCACATTCCCTTCAAGAAAGTACCATGGTGTTTCTTCCTACATTTACCACAGGATGGATATTCAACCTTTCCTTTCATCCCCTTATTTCCATTCCCAGATTGATCAGTAGGTCTCTTCTTCTCTTGTTTTTCTTTAAAGTCATAAGACTTAGAGAATTCCTTTTCGGTCTTGATAGCACATGAGACAATGTCTTTGTACGACGAGAAGGATTGTGAGACTAATGCTCGATGGCGAAATGGTTTTAACCCATCAAATAAATGATCAATCATACTTCTTGGGTTACGTATATAATATCCAGCATACCTTGCTAACCTTGTAAAGTTAGCCTCATACTTTGTGACATTCTCATCCTCCTTCTGTCTCAGACTTAGAAATTGCCTTTCCATATCTGCTCGATGGTCGTGAGGAAAGTAATTTTCTAAAAATAGATCTTTGAACTCCCTCCATTCCATATTTGATACTTCATCATCTTCCTTCGTGTTTTGAATCAATGACCACCATTGATCATCATCTCCGGTGAGGCGGTAAACTGCCATGATAACTTTTTCCCTTTCACTGCTCCCCAAAGCCTGAAATAATTTCTCAAGGGAATTTATCCATTGCTCAGCTACTATGGGATTTGTACTCCCATTGAATGTTGGTGGTTGTTGCCTCATGAATCGATCTAACATTGACCCTCCACGCTATGGATCAGGGTGCTCCATACGGGTAAGGTTATTATTCATAACCTGAGTAAGTTGTCCCAGTATGGTGATTAGCTGATCGGCACTGGTTGCATAACCAGCTCCACTATAATTATCTTGAGCAGGAGGGAAATCCCTACATGGAGTGCGTGCATTGATACGGTTTCCATTTCTTCCACTAGGCGCCATTTCTAAACAATGGCATAAACTAGATCAGTTTATGAATCAAAATACATAATCCCATACTTATAAAAAACTTAACATAAATTGAACTATTTATGGATATAAACCATAATCATAAAAATGTTTTCTTTGAGGAAGTATATACTCATAAACCCTTCATAATAATTTGTAATGAAAATGAGAGGTATCTTAAGCATATCCCCCGGGAGTGTCATAACCAAGAGTGCAGCAAGGCCTGTTGTCGTGCACCAGTTCCCATTTGAGTCTAGCTCAAAGCGGTGTTTTTGGGTTTTACCCCTAGGTACATCTATGGCAGAGCTGCCTCTACCTCCTCGTATCCAGACATGGATGTATTACTCGGAAAACTCACAAAATCGCTACAATACCAAAATTCTAGGAAGTTCTTCTATACTAATCCACAAAGTTCATCTTAGGTCTACGTGCTCTAATCAGAGTTTATCTAAATCTAGCTTCCAAGGTTTGTACTAAACTTCCTCTAATACCAACTGTAATACCCCGAACCTAGTTACCCAGAGTCGGTGCATTATTACATAACATTGGCATGATCACAAGAAAGATCAAATCTCGAAATACTGATGGGATTAGTAGCCTTGGAAACACTAGATATATTCATAAGTCTTACATTACATCATAAAATGAAAAACTACAAAAACAACATACTGTCTGCATAATCCACACTCATATCCCCACATAATAACCCTGTAGGTCATTCATAATTTACTTCTTCACTTCCTGGGAAAAATAATACATAGAAAAGGGGTGAGCTCAAATGCCCAGTAAGGATAACATTATAGCGGAAACTTTCATAAATAAGAATAAACATTTAAGACAATGTATAACAAAAACAAAATCCATTCAAACTTGAACTTTCAACATAGTATGGCATAAATAAAATAAAATAATGCCATTTACTTATTCTCAAGGATATTCTAATAATCGAATAATCAGATGCAAAATAAATAACCACTTTCATAATGATTGAATGGATAATGCCAGACTATCATAACCACATAGCCAAGGCCTTGTGCCAAGACTATAAATAAGATTTTTCCAAGGCCGTCTTCCAAGGCACTAGTTTGTCTCATGAGACCTACTGATGCATCGAGGAGCTATAGCAGGCTACACCTGTCACATATTAAGTCCAATGCATTCCCATATGAAAAGGTTTAAACATAACATAAACATTCGTATTAAAACTAGCATACGAAATGTCAATACTTTCACCATAAACTATTAATGGTATAAAAATAGCACATCCATAGTCAAACATATCACAAAACATTAAATACAATATAGATGTTTTGTATCATAATAAATCAAAATCAAATAAGCATAAAATCCATCAAAGGATGTTGACATAGATGAAATCAAAACCCTTTTTAGAGAAATTTCTCTTTTTATTTTGAAATCATTTAAGAGACATATAAAATAAAACATTTTATTTTGAAAATATTCTTATATTTTTGTAAGGGAATCTTTGATGATTTTATAATGGCGTAAAATAGCCGCACCCGCCGTATAAGTTAAAAAAACATTCTTAACTTAATTCTGTCGAAAAGGTTAAAAGCACCTTGTTTGGAAAACGTCGAAAAAATTCCATTATAAACCTCTTATAAAAAGTCAAACAAGGGTATAAATGACTTTAACCCATATTCTTGTAAATAGTAAAAATGTTTTGAAATACATATTTAAGAAACATGGATGTGTATGATAAAGAGATCCCAGTAGATTATTACGTATAAACAACCTCATATAATGAAGAGATTGTGAAATAACCCTTACCTTGTAATTTTCCTTTGTTGGGGTAGGTTAACCTCCTGTATAATGGTGAAATAATTGTAATTAAATTATACAAGAATCATATATATTAATATGATATCATATATGATCTTTTAACATTGATTTGATAATAATATCTTTTAATTATCGTCGTTTCGGGTGTTAACTTACTCATTTTATTTTATATGTTTTGTTACATAAGCCATGTTTTTTATGGATAGGTTGTATCTTATTCATATCCATAATGATATAAAGTCCTTAAACATCATTTCTAAATCATCAAATGAAAATTATAATTTAATGGATATGATGGAGAATGAATCTCATCGTGTTGTGGAGACAGTAGTCCGTACGTACGCACGAGCGACAATATCATTCTTTTGATATTAAAATAATATATAAATGGATGGTATATCATATATAAAGAATCATTAACATGTTATATTTATTATTTACATGAGTTACACATCATTATTATACCCATCCAAATAATAATATATTTAATAACAATTACACCACAACGTGGAGACGGTAATCCGTACGTACGCACGTATGGTGACATGTTATTCAAAGGGTGGATATAATACTGAATATGGTTGTAACATATTTATAATAACATCACAGTATATATATGATACTGGAGTTATTATTTTAGAATGGTAATAACAAAGAAAGAAGAAGTGGAAGAAGAAAGGAACTTGGAAAAGGGTGGTGAAATCATTACCTCTTCTTCGGGTTCTTCCTTTTGATTTGATCAAAAGGGATCGTTAGGATGGATTTCTGATAAAACTGAGGACTCTAGGTTGTATTGAGGGAAGTTGGGAGAGTATTTGGGCAGAGTTTGGCCGAACCAAAAGGCTTTGAAGATGTGAGGAAATGAGATGGAGGAGTACCTTTTTATAAGAGGGGTGAGGGGCACCTTTGGAAAAGCTAGAGATATTAATTTATAATAAATTCATATCCGGTTAACAATGGCTCAAAAGTTGATTATTCAAAGGTTAAGGTGGGGATGGGTCGAAAAAAACTCAACCAATAGAATTTAGATAGGTTTGGGTACTTATATTAACCTTGTCCATAAGTATTAACTCTAAGTTAATTAGTTTCACTTTTACAATGTCTCTTTGTATTTTTATATAATATGGTTAATAAACATACTATATACATCAAAGAGACCCCAAAGTGGTCCATTAATGATGAACCTATCATGATATATGTCTCTTGGCCGATCCTTAGATTTTTTAGGAATTTAATATCAATTAATAATATAATATTTTTTTAAGAACTCTTTAATGTCAATTTTGACACTATTCAATAGTTGATTTTTGTGAAACTCATAAAAGATTGATTACTTAGAAAAACGTCAATTAAATCAATCCTAATATATCATATCATCCAATAAAATTGCTTTAATTCATTAAAATTTTCATATTATATTTATTTGGGTATTTATAATATCAATTATTTTAGTTTTTCACTATTATAGTAATTAATTCATCATCATTGTGTCATAAATAAATTAAATTATTTAATCTATAAAAATTATAAATAAAATATAATTATGTAGGAAATATTTTTATCTTTCTAATTAATATTTATAATCTAAAATACAACATAAATAACCATATGTAAAAATTGTTTTCCTAAAAGATATATGCTTGTGTCATTTTTGTATTCATTTTAACTTAATTAAAATAAAGTGTCCCTATAACCTACAAGTGGCACCATGGGGTCCCAAAATCGACCCAAATATGCCTATGGTCGAACATGTATCAACCAATAAATATAGGACACGTTTTAGGGTAAATTAGTATTATTATTATATTATTTTTTAACCCTCATTTACCGGATTTACCATTAACCATAGTAAATAAAATATTTACCGCAGTAATTATTACAAATGTCTAAAAATAAAAGTTAACTATTTACACAATTTGAACATTCTGATTCCAAATATGGAATCCATTTAGCTAAATTCAAAACACAGAAGTGGAAGAAATTAATTTAAAATTAATTCCCGATGTCAAAACAAAAAGCGTGTTTTTAAGAGATAATAACTATCAAAAGATTGACACTTGTTTATGTTCGGTTTAATTGTAAAATTATGTCCAATGACAAAGATTATATTAAACGGTATAAATATATTCTAAATATACTTTAAAACCACTCAAATTCATAATTTATCACTATTAATTTTTTTGATTAAAAAAGTTGTTTTTAATTAAAATTTAGTAATTTTTACTATTCATCAAAATATTAAAGTTATCCGAAAAGTACCAAAATTTCACCTTAGGATAAATACGATATTCCGAATCCAAAAATGAAGTCCATTTTAAAATATAAAATATATATAATTTCAAAAAGTAGGTATTACTATTCATAACGGTGAGTTTGATTGGTTGTGGTGTGTTAGAACTCGGTGTTCCGTACAACACACGCTATCACATTATTCAAAGAGAAGCATTACTTAGAAGCTTGGGGTGTTACATGCAACCAAAACCATATAATAACTGTAAACAATGCTTACCTAGAGATATTCATCCAAACCACAATGGAGATCAATCCCAGAAGAAATTTATCGCAAAGAAAATAAGTCACCTAAAATCAATGTGGCATATCTCCAGGTCCTGGGATGAATGATTCATCAAGAATGAATTAAACACAACACCTGTATAGTGCCCTAGAAACCAACACTTTAAAATTTACATGTAATTTAACATATATTCACACCATGTAATCCTAGGGGTCCATATATGATGAAAACTCGTCATATTTTAATTAAAAACAATATGTATATGCTTATATGGAATATACAAGTTTAATGGTGTAATAAATATTCAATCTATGTATCCATTTTATGAATTCTACAAATAATTAATTCACAACGTGTACTTCAATTACATGGCACGTATGTTCCTAGTGAGTAGAAAAAACAATATATTTTTTATGTGGAAAACCCCAAAACCATTTCCTTCACCATTAAAGGTATCCTCCAAATTTCATGGTTGGTAATAATCAACCAAAAAAAGGGATCCAAAAATCTATGATTAGAAAATTCCAGAATAGTATGTATCAAGACATTACAATCTCCCCATCTTAAAATATTTCTATCACCAGAAAGTGTTCAAGATCCCAGATCTATAAAAACTGAAGGCCACTACATCAACATCAATGATTATCATTCTCTTGCCTCATGGAGATACTATCATCACATCCATAATACCTGTACCTAGGTGTTGTATGACCACAAAATATCTTATCATTACAATTTATAATATGAACTGGTTGCTTAAGCAATGTTGTATGAGGTTCAAGATCTACATCCTCCAACTAAATCACATGGGAAGGATTTTTTTAATACCTCCTCAAATGGGAAATATAAAACACATCGTTGATAGAATTAAAACAATATGGAATGTTCAGTTGGTATTCCACCATCCCTATCCTCGGAATGATCTTATAGGGCACCATGAACCTCGATGCCAACATACCTTGCTTACCAAACCGATGATTTCTACAGCAAGGTGAATCTTTGGGAAAAACCGAATCACTAACCACAAACTCCATTGGATGATGATTATAGTATCAATTATATTTATTATGACTATTTTTAATTATCTAATTCATCTAGATCAAATGAACCTCATTCGTCGTCTCCTGAACCAAACTCGGGCTGACCATGGATCGGTCTCCAAACTCAACCCAACACAAAGGATATCAAAACGGATGCCCATAAAAACCATCAAATGGATATGTCCTAATCTATAATAGATAACTATTTATATAGGTAAACTTCACTAAAAAAAATCATATCCCAACATAAATTAATGTCAATAACAGGATCCCTGATCATATCCCTAAGAGCTTGGATATCCCTCATTGTTTGCCTATCTGTCTACAGATGATAATCCATGCTCAAGTTCAACTAGAAACACATTTACTCCCAAAAAAAAATCATGAATCTGGAAGTGAACATGAATTACAAGTATTATTTAACCATAGAGGGAACCCCATGATGTATCATAACATCCTAGACATATAATTCCCCATGATTCTCTACTTTTTATTATTTCCTTTTTTGGTATGAAATTCTCAAATTCAGGGATTCTTTCGATAATCACTCAAATCGAATCGGTCCCACTAGTAGTACATGGTAATCAAAAAATGAAATAAATTGAAATTATATCACACTTCCATAACATCATATATAAAGGATGTAACAAACTAGAAGGTGCCTTATTTTACACTTTATCTTTCTGAAATACGAGAAACTATGATAATAAAACAACAACTGATCTCATCATCCACAGAAACCAATACTGACGTCTGAAATCATGGTATATCATATTATCCATAATCTTCAAAAACCATCATAACCATATTACAATTTCTATAAGATCTCATGTCATTGAAAAATGAAAAACCAACCTACTATAAAAGAAAAAAGTTCCATTGATAGATTGAGACCACTAGCCCAATACTTCCCCACCGTTTAGGAATTCCCCTAAGCATGTTCCCTCTTTTTATTTCATTTTATAAATTCAAACTCTATCATAAAAACATTATTCATCTTTTATTGAATATATGAACACCTATCCACCATCCTCCTTCACTCCCAGGATCATCTGTGTAAAAAAAATTCATCAGTGATGATTGTTCACTTGGTTCCTTCACTTATTGGATCAATTATATTCTACATACTCGTTATAAAATGTGCTTCCATTTTTAGTGGTATATACAATATCGAAATAAAAATTCTAATAATACTAAAAACTGCATCTCTTCCCCACGTTTTCATCCCTCTGAGTGAAAATATATTATAGTAATTTTTTATCAGAATACATTGTAAATCGCTTAAAAAAATATTGTGGTTCCATGTATTGAGTGTGTGGATAAACACTTAAAAATCAAGATCATGGGTAGGTTATTTCTTATAATGTTTGAGTAAATGGAGAGATACATAGGCCATAACTTATTTTCCCTACATTAAGACACATCCCAAACTCAAATGCGTGTCATCGCAAAAAACAACATTACCCTAACCTAGTTCTGGGAGAATAAACATTGGGGTCGAAATCAAATTCACTGTCTACTCCTAAAAATATCTCAAACACTTGTCATCATAATCAAACATTACAGAGTTATAGTTCAATGATTTCATTGTAGATAAAATCATATATATTTCTTAAAAAATCATTCGTAATAACTAACCGACCATAAGAAACCTCAGATCTCAAACAGGTTTTTGGGACATTACCAGGTCATAACATCCCTGACGTTTTCTAAATCCATTGAGAAACCCCTTTCAGATATCATAAACCACTAAAACATTAAATTGAGGATTCAAAAGAAAAACATTTTTAATTTTTATCATATATATGATATTCTTTAATGGCTCTAAGAATTAAATATATATTGTCCAAATGTCCAGAATCTTACATGGAGTACACCAAGATATCAAATTTGAAAAAAAAGAGTATAAGAAATTATGAATGATCTAATTCATCAGAACCATAAATAAAGAAGGAGTTTTAGTGAATCCAGATGTAATGAAGTAATTTGGCACTATTTAAGACATGATAAACATTGATCCTCAGACAATAGTTTTACCTACTTCAGATTACTCTTCTGCACACTCATCCCCATAAATCTAATCATATATAACCACTTGGACATCCCCCTTGAAATAAGAATGATTCTGATGGACCCTTAGGACATCATCATGAACCTTAGATCCCTTTGTGATAGTGGATCATCCCTTATTTCATTGAGAAATCTTTCAAAAAAAACAATTTAGAATTCCAGATCGACCATAAAAATGATAATTACATTAAGACTCCATAACATGAGTCATAATATAATAAAATATCCCACACTGGTAAATGATAACATATTTTTTCCTGGTAGAATCCCTAAAAATTAGTCTTATAGAAAACTGACCACTCTGGAACATCCTTTTCAAACTAGAAGAAGCAGAAGGCTAAAATTTTTACCAACTGAAGATCTTAGAAAACATATCCTCTCAAAAATGTTTTCCTCATCCAAAGATTCTTTATCCACTACCTCTAGAATGTTAGGTAGGAATTAAGTAACTATCATCAATTAAATATTAGAATCCAACCACATCTCAAACCTTTGATCCTTTAGGGAATCATTGGTACCAAGATCTCATGCCATCTGTACCAACTCATCAAAAAGGGTGGAGTACTCTAGAATTTTACACCCCCTTTATCCATTATGAGAAATTACTAGGTATTTTCCACATGTAAAGTATTAGGATAATTTTTTTAAGGATATTCTTGAAATAATCCAAGGGAAGAAATTTATGAAATCTAGCTTGAACTATAGATTCATGCATTCTTTTCCCATAACCCTCGAGCTCATATTTAGAAATACCCACATGATATACTTTAGGATTTTTCAAAAATATTACGATCATTTTATTATATTAAAGAAACTACTCTAATTATTTGGTCATTATTACCATTAAAAGTACGTGTTTAGTGATTTGTAAACTCTAATCCATGAAACACTACTTATACTGGGTTCACGGTTCCCACTAACCACATAGTATGGAATGTATGAATAATTTTTTCCACTAATGCAGGGTCTACTGGAGGATCTACTGGCACAACCATTCTCGTAGCTTCCCCTCCTATATTTAGAAGAGGTCATCATGGAGTCATTGTATTTCAAACATAATAAAATAATCAATCATTCACAAATAAAATTACGAAACTATGGAACCAACATATATAATCCAAAAAATTATTTTAAACTACAATAATATAAACAAATTATGAATTCTACCTCAAAACAAAACACTATTTGAAATGAACATTTCCATTTAAATAAAATTACCACTATGTTTATTCAAATTAATTCACAAACACATAGTCCCCAAAATTAGTAGATATGTAAATTATAATATATTTCCTATTAAATTAATTCAAATTAACAATTAACTAGAACTTGGAGTTAGTAAATATTTTCCAACCACATAAGGTTACGTGGATTCAATTACGATAGTGAGCTACACAGTTCCCTTCCCAATACATACTATAAGAACCAAGAGGATACTATTCATGTCTATGCAAGATAGGGAACCAAAATAGGTATATCTAACACACTTTAGGCAATGTTTTTACCCCATACAAAATTGTAGTAGACCAATCTGGGTCAACTAGTCTAGTTACCAAAGCTAGACCATTATTGGGTGAGGTAAAAAAGACAACAAAATTGGTCATCAATATAAGAAAACAATTTAATTAATCCATATTACCAAAAAATAATAATAGCGAGATTCAACTAATCCAAAAATGATAAACAATAAAGTATGATATGTCTATATGAACATTTATCTATATGACAAACCATCACCTCCACCAAGCTACCCAAATTGAAAATAGACACATAAAAAGAATCAAACATGCAACACAACACCCTTCCATTTACCCATGTATGGTAAAACAAGTTGTAAAACCTCCCAAACTAATAAGTGGGACTTCTAAAAAAGATCCCATTAGGAAACCGACAAAGAATTTATGCATTATCTAACATCATAATTCACAATTTATTTCATTACAACAAAATATGTTTACAATAAATATTATAGTAAAACAATTTCAAATCATTTACCAAATATAATTTTGGTTTTTAAAAATTTTAATATCATGTTTTATTAAGATAGAAACAATATATTTTTAATTAAATTAATATAATCATACTGATATATCAATATACATGTTATCCAACATCCATGAAAAACCTATAATGAAATAAACCACAAGAACCAACAATGTAACTTATATATATGACCAGTCTTATAAGACAATACGTACTAGAAACTCACAAGACAAAAATTCATATGGTTGGATCCAAATAATAATAATTCATATCATAGTTCATCGATATACATGAGGTTTCATACTAGTGGTTACACAAACACTAAGACTACCCATGAATTTTCCCCAACTCACCCAAGGTTCGCACTTTGAAATTTTTTTAAATTATTTTATTTTTAAAACAATCCCAACAATTTTATAACATCATTATCGAAGCCAGACAAATGTTCTTCAGGGTTTCAAAATCCATTTCATTCCAAATCAATAATATTTTTCCTTCATAGAATAAAGAAATTCGAAACATGAAACCTTTCCTTTTCCAATTTCAACACTTGAAAATCCATTCAATATATCAAGAAAACTATATGAATAATATGAAATTCAATATATTAAAAACCATTGAATAGTTGATCCCATCTCATGGATGTAGAAAAACTACCCTCCATTGAAAATTGGGATTGGAAACTACAATATCTTCTTTCATAAGACAAGGAATGCCAAGAAACAGAAAAATATTGACATAAAAAACAATCCAGTCACAATACCAAAGAAAAACCAAAGACAAAAAAACCTATGAATAAACATAAATAACGGTTATGTAGAGAGAATAAATAAAAAAATGATGATCTGTAACTATAAGAATATATCATGATGAAAATAATTCAGGCAAAATTATTGATGACCCACTATAGGTTGAGTGAGGAAGGCTAAATAGGGAACAAATTCATCATATCACTCAACCAATGTCCTAAAAATAAACAACAGTACATTTAAATAGTGTGTAACCCATTTTCACATCTTTTAATCCTGTGGATACATATACTCTAATATCTCATCGTAATTTATTTAGAAATCATATTATTGTACATAAACAACATGTACCTATTACAATACATGTAAATCCTTCATGCCACATACCCAGTTGATGGATTCCACCCAAAAATAATTTCACAGTGATTAATTAACATAAAGAGTGTGTAGGATCCCATAGAATAAGTGAAACTGATGGTTTCATTATGTTGAAAAATCTATCAAATATTTGTCTTCACCGTTATAGACATACTCCTAATTTAATGGTTGGTAAAACACACCCAATAAAAAAAGGAACCAAAAATGTAAAATTAGCATTTACCTTATAAAAAACTACTAGGGTGATAAATGATTCATATTTATATGTCATATATACTATTATAATTATTATTATTAATAAATGATTAAAAACGAATCACATTGTTGTGTTGAGGTGGTAGCCGAAACATATACAAAAACAATTTTATCATTTTCCAATAAATGGAATGATAAGAAGGTAGATATGAAATTATAATTTTAGAAGAATAATTATTCCATAAATAGTACATATAAACATTACATCCATCATAATATCCAATTATTAATTAAGTATATGGAAAATTAATCATATAACTAGATAGAGGAAGTTGTTCATATATATACGCAGAAGAGATACATTCATTTACCAATAGATGGAAAAAGGTGGGAAATTGTAAATAAATCCTCAAAATAATATTTTTTTTATATTTATGATAATGATTTATTTATTTTATAATTCATAAAATATATTTAGTGGTGGTGGAAGATTAATTAATATTGAATATGATCAATAAATAGTTAAATTTTCCTATTGTAGGACCTCATTTCGATTATGCCTTATGCATAGAATGGATGAATTTATGATCAAACTAGAATATATAGAATCCAGGTATATATATAAATAAAGTATCTAGGTAGGTATTGGATGAGATTTATGTCTCATAATGTGTATGAAAGTTAAAGAGAAATGGTTTACTTTTATAATGGAGGGGGGGACACACTTTAAATATTTCAAAATATTAAAATATAATAATGTTTTACTCTAGTCATGTGGCTCCAAATTATCTAATATAATAAAAGAAGGATTATGTAAAAATACATTAAAATACCAAAGTAAAGAACATTTTTTGTGATATATGGTATGTTATATCTTTGGTTAACCCATGGTAAACCCTTTTTAATGGTAACTGTGGAAATAAATGTTTTCCATTTTTACTATTATTTATAAGCCAAAATATTTGATATTTTAACATAATAATAATTATTATGATTAAAAATATGGAATAAAATTTACATCCTTAAATTTCTATATGATTTATAAATTCATTTTAAAATAAATATGTAAAATCCAACAAATTTTTTGATTGTTTAATGTATTTTTGTGTAGAAAATTATTTTTACCTTCATTACATACCATATAAGAAAATATTGAATTTTTTTTAAATATTTTAGTGAATATTTATCTGAAATATTAAATTAAGGTCTTTCATCAATATATATTATAATACTTTTATAATATAAAAAACATTTTGTGCATGGAAACAATTTTTCTATAAAAAACAACGATTTTTACCTTCAAATTGGTTAACTTTAATTTTTAGAAAATTGAGAACCAACAGATTAATTATATACATATATAAAAAATACTTATAGATAATTTACTTATTCTAATTACTATTTTTCAGTCTAAAATATATGAAATCACTATAACATGAAATAATAATTTATTAAAAGTATATCATGGTTTGTTTAAACTCAATGTTGTGTGTGAAGAAAGCTATTTTAAATTCCAAATTTATTTAAGATAAATATGTCATAAAATCACTGGATTTTAAATATACTAAATAATATATAAAAAAATCTATAATAACCCTACCATATTATCTTAGGTCATGTGGTTTTCAATTATATTGGTACCAAATAAATAAAATCACATCACACAACATCAAATAGATTAGAGTTCCAAGAAGATTTGATACATATATTGTCATTAATATACATTATTAATATGATGATCATAATAATATTAGATAAAAATATATTATTTACCCAATATTATCAATAGGTCACACAAAAAATTTGTCCTGATTTACCGAGGAAATCGAAAAATACTATAAACAATTACCTTGAATGCTCAGTAAGGGGTAACATGTAATTAAAGATGAAAGGGAATAAATACGATATATATAATATGGAAGGAATAAATTATCAAAATATATGATATAAAAGATATAATAAACATGATATATTTATCAATGACATTAAAATTAAAATAACTAATCAAATGAATAAAAATAATTGATCTCATAATGATGGAATACATAGTTATAGACATCATAAAAAAACAATGAATGCCTCATGTTATGACATTATTCATAAATCAGTTTAGATGAACCAAAAACACAAACAAGTTTTTCCCATTAGACATACTAAAGAATTGAGGGGAAATTTAATTCCCTGACCAAACTATTACATAACTAGTCTAATGAATCCATCAAATTAAGTTAATAGATAGAAAATAAAGAACAGAATTTTCCATTAGATCCCCTTTCCTAAACATGTATTTGTAACCAATAATTATCTATATAAAAATAATTGATATGCATATTTTCTACCAAGACCTAATCAACTGAATAATATATCTATCTAGATGAATGTCCATCCAAAAAAATTTAAAATGTAGGTTATTCAATCTATAATGGAAAGTCCCCTTATTAGAGGAATAATAAATGAGTAGTATGGTTGGGTAATTTTTTGTATAAGAATAAAAATATGGACTATGAAATTGTTACAATAGTATTTCATAATAATATATTAAATCAATGATATAAAAATTATTTCAAAAACATAGGAATTTGTGAGGCACATATATGTAATGTATTATGGATTCATATTTAGTTATGGTAGAACTTATTTTCATTTAAACATTGATGTGAAAGGATTAAATGTTCCAAAAATATTATTCTACCATGGGAAAAATAGTGTCTACCCCTGATACATTCTGATCATACTTTCTAAGGAAAAAAGACCCTATTAAAAATTATTCAGCTACAATACCATAAATACATGGCATACAAACGTATATGTATTTTGATGTTCATTACTATGGAGATATTTTAACATTAAAACTAATATTAAATGGGGTATTATGAGATGGAATTATATTGGGTCATTCATATTTAGTTATTGTAACTATAATAATTAAGGATAATAACATTTAAAAAGGAAATGAAAAGGTTTATAAAGAAGAAATTATTAGTATTCATAAGGAACTCATAACTTGAAATGTAGCCTCCTAAGAAGTGAATATGAAATAATTAGATCCTAGAGAGATTGTTGGAAGGAGTAATGAGATGGATACTGGTTGGGGAACCATTATAGATTATTTTATAGTGAATATTATTTTGCGTAAGTATGGGTATTTTTATGAAAAATGAGAAAATTGTTCATTAATTTTTGAACCCAGTCTTCCAAAATCGGGGTTCTGAAAGATACCAATGTCTTACCCCATGATTTGATATTATTATATTTTAGATTAAAGAATTTCATTTTATCATTTATATGGTAAATAACCTAAATCTCATTAATTACATTATTTGGTCCATTAAAATTTAACTGTGTAATAAATAACAATTTCTAGACCTTAAGTACGAATATAAACTTTGGATCATCCATTATTGATTTTGAGATTGACTTTAATATTTGAAAATGTGTAATTTTGTTAAATCTAAATATTTATGGTAATCAAATCAATTTTTCAAACTATTATATGAACTGTACATCAATATTAACTGATATGAAATATCATAAATGCATAGAAAAGTTTACTATAAAGCTTAAAAAGTAATTAAATTAAAATATTATAAAAAATTCACCCTTGACTAATTTACAAATACTAAATAAAATTTTTAATGTGAATTTTATTGAATTAAGTTTCTATATATGTTAAATTTAATTATTAAATAAACCTCTAAATATATTTTAAAATAATTTGTTTAGCTCTATAAATTTTAAAACTCCCCTTTAATAATTTATTTATTATTCTAAGAGAATATTATATAAATAAATTTATATTAATATATAAATATACATTATTTTCTGTATTATTTATAAACTATTTTGAAATTATTTAAACTTTTTATTGAAAAAAATATATTAAAAACAATAGTTATATTTAATTTAAAAAATTCATATTATACTTTTACCGTTCGATTGGTAACCTTACTAGTAACACCACATGATTTTAAAAGAAGAAAATCTTGTTTGATAGTGTTTGAGACACAAAACACCATGAATGTAAATAAATATAACACCCAGTTTTTTTATGATATATTATGTTTTTTAAAATAAATTTAGTCACTTTAATACATTCTATTACATGCATTAACAAGTTAAGCGTGTTGTATACGTAACATCATCTTTAACTGAAATTTCACATTTTATTAATATATAGTTATATAATGTTATAGTGATCAGATGACCATTATAATTAAGGGTATGAATATTATTAACTAAAATATGAAAATTTATGGTTTACACATGTTCATATTTCATCTATTTGTTAGATATAAAATGAGAACCATTTGGAACAAAAAAGTAAGATTTTCTAAAGAATTGTATTATTTTCTACATAGTTGTTCAGTCATGCCTGAAACACATAATATAAAATTAAAATTCACTAATTTTATAAAATTCCTTTTCGAAAATAAAATTCATTTTTGAAATCATAATATCAAAATTATCAAAAAGTGATTTTTTTAATGTTTCAGAAATGATTCATTTTTTGAAGAATATGGAAAAATAATGAATTTTAATTGAAAATTACATTTAATTTCATTAGTTTATAATTTAAAATAATATTTATAATTTTTTGTATTGTTAAATTAGTTCTAATTTATATAAATTAACAAAAATTATTTCATTTAAAAAATTTCATGTTTAATTTCAATATAAAAACATGGCAACCATTTGGGCATTTTCTATTTATAGCCCAACAATCTCAGCATGTCTATAGGATTAATGTTAAATTTAAATTTCATACATATATGAATTGAATTTGAAAAAAATGATTTCGTATTTCAAATAAAAATAATTTATAATGTCTACTAAGTTCAACATAATTATTTTCTATAATGAATAGTGAAAATATTAAAAATTAATTATTGTGGTTAAGATGAATGATTATTTAACGGGAGTTAGACTAATAATATAAGGGTTTAAATAACATAAAAACTATTAAAACACCCATTTTATAGTGATATTGTGACCTTATATCTTTTAGGATTGATAATGGTCCATTTTGAAGTCATTTCTACTGATAAAAAAGTTGGTATGATTGAATCTTTTCAAAATATAACAATTGTGCCACTCACCCCACATATAAAAGGTTGTCCCTTATCCTATATACTTTAGACTATCTAAACATTTTGGTTAAGTATATCCCAATAAAAATATCATCTCAAAATCCCTCCCCCAATCTTAAAATCATTATTTTGGGCATAAATCCATATTTGTAAGGCTATTTGTGAAAATTTAGGAGGATACCTAAAGAAGTATTAATGATATTCAATTATTATCATTGTTTTATTTCTTTATCCACAACATTAATTTAATATTTACCCATGATGATATAATTAAATAAATTATATATATATATATATTAATATTTTTATAACAATTTTGTCATTACAACCATCTCCACTTCCATCAAATTGGTTTTTAGATAATCATTCTTTTGTATGACACATTATAACCGTATGAATTGAAGTCATTTATTTAACCCTTACAACCTCTCACGATTGGTAATTATGATGTATCTACACTATATATTTGATATTTATAACATAATTATACATATTAAGAAATTATATCAAATATACCTTTTAAATATACATTCTGTAGTGGATATTATAACATTAGTCTTGTGTACGCCGGACTACAACCATATAAATAAATGTGATTGATTTTCACTAACAGGTCACATGGATGGTAATAAGGGTTAATATAATGAATATTAATTATCTAAATGTAATAATTATTATATTAATGAAATATTTATCATTTTGAAATTATAATATATCATTTTATTTCATACATTTTTACTCACATAACAAGTGATAACTTCATTCATGTATGTGTGGAATACCACATTAGTGAAGTGAAATGACTCCATTTCATCTTCAAAACACATGGATGATATATATAGATATATTTAATGAAAGAATATGGTATATCTTTAATTGGGAGAATTATATAATGTTAAAATATCTCTTACCTCATTTCTAATTTTAGTTTCGAAAAATTGAAATGATACTCTTGCGTAGATACTACCTAATATCTCTATGATCATTATGTATATCCTTTCACAATAAAATCAATAACTATCTATATTATAATTATAATTTACGTATAAATATTATAATTATTTTAGTACTATAATTATAGATAAGTTTAAATAATTAATCGTCAACCATAGTCATCCTACCGAAGCCATTATTCACCCATAAGCTAAATACAGTTAATGTATCTGATGTAAAATTAGTAGATTAAGTAATTGTGTAGAAAAAATTAATAATTGAAGTTAATGTAACAAAGAAAATGAGAGTTTTTAACAAGAAAGTAATTAATTTACAATACTTTATTATTCAAGAAGATAAAGGAACTTGTGAAAATTCGGACTCGAGTTAGGGACCACATCTCAATTTCTTTTCATTGACAAATATTATGATATTATACACCTATATTATTTATTGAGGTGTATATAAAGAACCTTTTAAAATTCATACCAGGATTTTTTCTATTATCATTGTATTTGTTGTTTTATATATATATTATTTTATGGGTTTTATGATTCAAATAATACCTATCTCATAAAGGAATTTTCTTTAAAAAACATAAATTTTAATGTTTTATTTCTAAACCATTATTTTCAATGTTCATGTTTTTAAAATAATTTTATAAAAAAATTATATGATCATTAAATATTTATAAAAAAAATATGTATATTTTTACATCATTTTCATTGTTTTTCAAAAGAATTATTTTGACATGATTTATACATAGTGTTATTAAAAAATATAAATTGACTATTCTATTATTAACATACATGATAAAAATGAACTATCCCCCATAGTGGAAATTATATAATTTCTGTAATTCCATGAAATATTTGATTTTACATTCAATGAAAACCCCTCGTTATATTTTCTTTTAGATTTTGGTATTAATTTTTTTAAATGAAAATGTAATTCTAACCCAGACGTGTTTTTATATGGGTGTAATAGAGTTTTTAAAAAGGTTTTATTATGAACGTGTTTTATTAATGATATAGTACTTCAGCATTATATAAAATGGTTTAGTTTTTTATAACATATATGAAGGATTAATCCCCATTATATCTCCGGGGAGAGCCTGAAATAGCTGATATAATGTGTTGATCCATATTATAGATATTGAATAATGGTTGAGCTGAATATAACATAAACAAAGTGTGAGCCACATTTTTCACTCCAATGCATTAAGTAATTAAAATATTGGAAGTCCTCTATATGGATCATCTAGTATAATTTTACATGAATTTATTTTTTGAATGTGATACTCTATGTTACCAAACTGTAGATTTTAATTACTTAATATGGGTTTTAATGTATTTCTTTGAGAGTAAGGTGTGTTTATTTTTATAAAGATTTTTTTTATTTCATACACTCAAATAACATTTAATGTGACGATATATTTTATATGTGTTTTCCTATTTCTAACTAGACTAATGGTTTTCACTCTTTCTACATCCCTTACTGAGCTTTTTGTGATCATCCCACGTATTGGAAGTTTTCCCTAATTTTTAAGGATAGTAAAGGAAATAAAAAATTAATGTTGATATTCATAAATATTTTCAATGAAAAGTCATCATGTTTAATCTTAATAAAAATTATTGGAAATATTTTTATTGATTGGAAGTATCCATAATTTATTTTATGATTTTTATGTATGAAGGAAGGACTAATTATCTAAAACACTAAAACTAAAAATATCTTCATTTTTAAATGAACAAATTCCTGACTTAAAAAAATATTTTTTAATATTTACATCCAGGTCCATATATTTTATATATAAGGATGTTTTAGAAAACTTTATTGGTTTGGATACTAGTAGTAGAATGACCAAAAATATTGTACCATATGGTTAAGTTGAAATGATATAGAATATTAATATTTACTTGTTTCTTCACTAAATTATGTTTGTTTTAAATGGTTTTCCATAGAGTAAAAATGGGATGAAGTCATAGGAAGGAATCAATGGGAGAATGTCCATCTAAATCCGCATCCCCAGATGGTTGAAATCAGAACATAATAATATGTTGTAGTGATGGATCATTTGAAACAATATATAAATGGTGTTGGCATCCCCTCATGATTTGAACTTGATATACCAAAAAAGAATTTTTTTAATATATAACCTCATGAGAAAAAATCCCCCATCATTTAGTAGATGATCTAAACCTTTGGTAGTTGAGGGATGGGTCGGTTCTCTTGAAATTCTTTTTTATGTTAGGGGATATTCAAAATTTCAAAAGGTAACTCCATCTATTTATCATTTTTATGGTGAAGATAATCATGAGGGATTTTGGTTGGTAATATTATGGATAAATATGATCTTTATGATATGGAATAAGAGATATCTATGAATGAATTCCATAAGAAATATTTCAATAATGTTCTTTTCTATAGAATAAAGAGACAATTATTGTAATTTAGGAAGATAGATGATGATTTAGTGTTCGAATATGAAGAAACTTTAACATGGTTATTAGGTATGTACCATATTTTTTTGTACATTGATAAAGAAATTAATAAATTATAAATGGTATTGAAACCATTCTTGTAATGATCTTTTTCCGCATGCGAATTTAAAAGTTCTGAGAAGTTTTTTATTTGTGTGGATAAATTAGAGAAGGATCATTCTTAAAAATATGTTTCCTATATATTAAAGAAATAATAAATGTTTAAAGTTGTATGATATAAAAAAGAAACCAACCTAGAAACCTGGAGGTAAGACCCAAACATTTTTCAAGTACAGTAAAATACATTTCAGGGAATGTAAGTGAAGATGCAAAAATTCCCTCAGTGTTGTATTTGTTTCACATGGTTGTGACTACAAATAAAAACACATGGACCATTAAAAAATGATATTATTGGTTTATAGTTAATATTGATATTTATTTCAATAATGAGATGAGTAATTGTAATAAAATTTCTCTAAAATTATTTAATTAGGGTGGAAATCATCATGATCAGAAGTAAATATGTGTGGAAAAATCATTTTATTCTTCTATAGTTGATGTTGGGCCATCTAGTGAAGTGGTGAAATCATCAAGGAGCTCAGTATTTTTTGAAGTTTGATCATAATATCAATGCCTTATTCATAATTAATTTGATTTTTTATGTAATGGAAATTACATAGGGGACATTTATTGAGTTTTCATGGATATCTGATGTATATGTTTTGTGGAAGAAATACATTAAATTCTATAAAAATATTTTTAATGGTTGATAACCTTTAGTGTGAATATATAATTAATGAAATATAAATAGTAGTCATGAAATATTATTATACTTTGTGAAAAAATGGGGGCACTGAAAACCATAGTAAAATTGTTACTAAATGACTAATTTTATTTCAATGATTTCAATCAATTTCTGTTGAGAATATTATCAAAATTCAATTAACATGGATTAGAAAAATGACAACCCATATTCTTGGTGAAAACTCATCGATTCTGCCAAGGCTGCATAGATTGAACCCCTAAATGATGTATGATAAGGTTTAATCACCTACCATTATCCCACATGATTTCTAAATTATTATGGAATTTCTTTTGTTTACATAATATGATAACTAAATATTAGTGATGAACCAGTGGTGTTACCTTTTAGGTTTGGATAATAATTTATTATACTGGATAAAATAAACATATCATTTATGTTTTGGAAAATAGTTTGAGAAATATGAAATTATTTGTCACTCTTTTAGGGATACTAATATTTTTCAAAAGTGAATTTATGTTCATTAGGTTTAAAAAACTAATTTTTTGATATTCATTTCATATAATAGTTGATGAATTACGAATTGATAAAATCACAACAAGATGTTGAAATTGTTCTTATGGAATAGAAACATTTCACATATATATATGTATTTATATTATTTGACAATAAAATATTCCCCCAACATTAGAAAAAGATCTTGAACCAAAATTTTTATCATATTACTTTCATGTTTGATGAATTATTTGGTATTTTGAATATTCTCATATTTCTGTTTTTACAGCCCTTATCATTCCATTTATTATTCACTTTCTTGTTATCATTGACCTCAATCAATATGTAAAATTATTTATTCTTTTATTCCACATATATATCCTCACTTTCATATAATGTTATTATATGTAAAAAATCCAATTGTATGTTATTACATATGAAATTTTCACATCAATTTTAATCCTATTAAGGTGATGATTTATTAAACCTCTCTAAAATTTGGGTTTACAACAAAATTATTTGTAAATTTCAATCCCTTGATTAGTGATATAATGTTTGAATTGCGAGGACATAATTAATTATAGGGGAGGATGTAAACCCCAAGATTTTAAAAGAAGAATATCATGTTCGATAGAATATGATACATGCAACACCAATGTTAAAATAAATTATAAACCTAGATAATTAATGATATATTTATTTTTTACAAACAAATTGAATCCCTTCTATATTTTTCATTGCACACAACACTATGTTTATCTTGTTCTACATGCAATAATGAGTTTATAAGAAACATATCATATTATAAAAATATTAATATTTAATACGATAATTACCACATATATGTTAGAATGGTTGGTATGAATTTGATTATAAAAAATAGGAAAAAATATTGTTTATAGAATTTAATTTTTTATTTATTTATTTGATATAAAATTCGAATAATTTGAAAGAAAAAGAAATATTTTATGAAAAATAATATTTTTTTAAAAAAATATGGTTTGGTCATGCTTTATGAATATAATATAAAATTTATTTTGACCATGTTAAGAAAATTTATTTGAAAAATTTAATTAAATTTTTGAAATATTTATACAGAAATTATCATTGGATGAATTTTTGGGATTTCTGTGAAGAATATCAGTTTTTTATGAATATTAAAAAATGGTGAATTTTAATTCAAACCTACCTTTTTAATTAAATTTTATTATCAATTTATGTTATATTTAGGACTATATTTAATGTTCAATTCATTGTATATTATATTGATAAATTTAATCTTGGTCAGTGGAATCTTTTTTATATTGAATTTGGAAATAAAAACAATATAAAATTTATAAAATTTTCTCTTTCAAAAACCGCGTTGTCATCACGTTTGTGTGGTTAATTATAAATTTTTTTTTCTTCAATGAATTCAATTTTTTAAAATGGGTTATAAATTTTTAATTATCCCATTTTATAATACATGACAAGTTCAATAGGAATTTTTACAGAAGTTAATAGTGAAGACATAAAAAAAATAATTACCATAGTTTAGGTAAAAATGGATTTACCGAGGGTTTAAACTAAGAGGATAAGTGTTAAAAATGACCTACAAACATGTAAAACACCCATTTTGAAAACATATTTCTATAATATCTCTCACAAGTTCTATAAAGAACCATCTAGAGGATTTATCATTATAAAAACATGGTTAAGAAAGAATCTTTTCCAACAATTAACAGTTTTCCACTCACTTTACTTATAAAATCCCAACTCATACCCTCTCTTATTCAGGACCTTAAATCGTTTTAGTAAAACCAATCACTACTAAAATTACTCCCGAAATTCTCTATCATCGTCCAATAATCCATAGTTTTTTTAGAAATCAAACCTACAAAGGATTTTGGTGAAACCCTAAAGAGGCTACCCAAAGAAGATGCAACATTATACAATGAGAATTTTTTTCTCTCGCCAACTTATTCAATTATTATTTATAAATGATGGAAAAATATCCTTAGTATCTTCCTTATAATATGTTTTTTTATAATAGGGTAATTACCTACAAACATCTCTAATTATATAAAATGGGTTACAAAATCATCGTTTGTGTGTACAATATACTATATTCTCATGAACCAATGATATATTTTCCATTACAACATCTCACGGTTTTTATGATGACATATTTAATGTAAATATTTCATATTTATATCATAAATATATTTTTTTAGTTATTATATCATATATATATAGTGATGTTAATTTTTCTTACATGAAAATTAGATCATTTTGAATATAAACAACACAATAGTGTTAGAAATCCATGATGAAATGGTTTAGTGTCTTGGGAAAATTAGTCTTATAAAATTATTTTACATAATAAAACGTAAACCTTATTTAATTTATTCTTTTCGGGATTATTATTTTACTTATCATTCTTCATAGTAAAAGTAATCAAATGAGGGTATACATCAAAGAAAGGGGTGATCCAAATTCCCAGTGGGAGGATAGACAAGAATGTGAATCAATATAAAATTGGAGAACATAATCATCATCATCATAAATTATGTTTGGGATCATCATAATAATCAGAATAGGAATCAATGGATAAATTAATGGAATCTATAAATGCATTAAAATTAAACATCTTGTCTTATTGTTCAACTACAACACAATGTTGTGAACAAAGATAACATCGTATTCATGCATAACATTTGTTCATAATCATAAAATCATCATTGAAAAAAAATCCAGCATCATGTTCACACATATTTCACATTATATCATGTTATTAATAACATTACCCAATGTATTGGAGATATATACAATACCTAGAACACCCATCACATCAAAAAATTTATATAATCATGCATGCCACAAAGAACATATTTCAATAATTTCTATAAAATTACCTTTGGAAAATAAATTGGTTTCGTAAGAATTTCATAAAGCATACTATCATGAATAAACATTTGGGGTAACAAAATATAAAAAAATTAACAAACTTCATATAGTAATCACTAATATTTACCGAATAGTAAACCATCATATGATAAATAAAATATGTGTTTTTTAAAGAAGATTTATTTTGGAAATATCATTGAATTTTTTTAAAAATCAGGTTGGAAAAATGTATATCCTAGAAATTATTGTTTATGAAAAAAAATTATGTAAAATTAAATGAAAAATAAAACTTATATTTTGAAAAATGGAGGAATAAACCTATGAAAGGAAATCGCGTTCGAGATTCCCCTTAAATTATGTCCAAATGATTTCATTACATTAATATAATGGATAATAAAACTAGATCAAATAAATAATAAATCCATATCCACTTATATATATATTTGATTCATTATAATTTTTTTATATTCTTTTATCGAGATTTTTATGAGTTATAGTTATCTATTTTATCATATGCGAGTGTTCATTTTCATGGTTTTCATGATCAGTTCACCTCTATACATGTATGAAATATATTATAAATTGAGAATAATAATCCAGAATTGAAATTATATGTTATTAATGCAATTACAGTTTTTTAAATTGTCTTATATATTATTATTTTGGAATTTAGGATGATTTATTAGTCAAAATTTTAATTATTTTCACTTAGATAATTTTGATAGTTTTCTATCACAATGAACCAGTTTATTAATTTATATAAATTTATTAATATATTTTAGATATATAATATAAAAATGTTTAAAAAATACATATGAAAATATGAATCAAAATTTAAAATGGTTCTATGACCATACCAGATGATGATAAATGAAATTAAAACTTGTCATCCTCGATGGAGATAAATCAACACCGCACAAGATATTTTTTCATTTTTTAGAGTAAATGGTATAGTAGAAGAGGTTTAATTATGGATTATTCCATCATAAAAAAATTTTACATTCTATTAGATAATGGATTTATCGTGAAACATTTACAAGGGTAAGTGGGGATAGAATAAGAAAATATAAAAATTGAAAATATATTAAAATAAATAAAAGGGGTATTTTATATATAGAATTATACCGCTTGAGAACATCCTTAGGAAAGTTAAATTTGGTTTGTAGTTTAGAATAAAGGATAATAGAATTAGGTAAGGAGTTTCTTAATATAATTGGGTAGAATTTGGACATGATTATAAGCGTGGAAGGTTGGAGGATAAGAGGTGGTGTGGGGTGGTTTTTATAAAGGAGGAGAGGGGTGTTTTTTGATTATTTTATTCATTAGTTTGTTATATTGGCTCAAGAATATGAATGGTTTTTGTTAACCTGAAAAACAAAGTAATGGGGGATTATTGATCATTATTATTGGCTTATATCAAACTTATATTATCCAAGACTCAATAATTCATGTATGTGTTAAAAATGGAAAATTACAATTTTTCACTATTCACCAAAAAATATCATGTATTTTAGAAAAATACAAAAAATTCACCCTAACCATTTTTCAACATTTATAAATAAAAAATTAACTCCATTTAATGATTATTATTTTATAAATATGAGAAAATATTTTTTTCTTTAAAATAATAATTTATTATAAAAATATATATTTTATAAATTTAAATGCATTTATAAGACATTGAAAAATTAATTAAGGTCTCATAAAATTATCTTATAATATTAACCCAAAAAATTATTAATTTATAAATATAGTTTTTGAAAATTAATTTTATTTTAAATTGCTCTATTAAATATAAAATTATAAATAATCATTTTTGTTTTATAAAAATACCTACAATTAATTTACAATTTTTTAAAAATTTATTTACTTATCTTATGATATAAATACATCATATTTTAAAATATAATATGGATAAAATTTATTTATACATTAATTGGTTACGTTTCCACTCCATTAGCTGAAGTACAACTCCAATTGGTCACATTACTATTAAAATGGTCAAGTTACTATTCTGTTGGTATAGGTTTTTTAATATCTATGAATATTACATATTTCAGTATTTATAAATGTGAATTAGGTTTTTATTAGGTTATCTATGAAATGTATGTGTTTTTAAAATATGACAAAATTATAATAATGTAAATAATTACATTAATAAAATTTTTGGTCCTTACATTCTACCCCTTATGAAATTTCAAGAATGAAATTTTATTTTACATAAACAACTGTGGGTATTTCTCTCTAATATCTTCCCATGGTTCCCATGTTTCCTCTTTATACATATGTTTCTTCCATAGTAATTGACTAGGTGATTATTCTTATTGTTTATAACTCAATATCTATAATCCATGATCTTCACTGAATGCACTTCATAAGAGAGATAATTTTTAATCTATACCACCACTAAATGCATTATATATGAGGGATCTGGTATGGTCTTTCTTATATGGGATATGTGGAATATATATTGTACTTGATACGTGGTCGATGGAAGATCTATTTGATAGGCCAATGCGCTAACATGAACAATAATTTTAAAGGTTATGTAATACTAAGGAAATAGGTTTCCTTTCATCCCAAATCTCATAATCCACTTCAATAGTGATATTTAAAGGAATTCCATGTCTCTAACCATAAAATACAGGTCTCATTGATGATTATAGGCATGTTATTAATTTGATTTTGGGATGACGTAATGTTTATGTGAATTTTTTTCACCATTTACTCTATTTATTCATCAATTAATATTCTAATAATATTCTATTAACGGAATTCATCCCCAAATATCAGTGTTATACACTGTTTCCCTTAAAGGGTTTCATATAGAGCCGTTTGTATAGTCGAGTATAATTGTTGTTGTAATATAACTTCTCCATAGGGATATGTTGGTACAATTATCCGTTTAATTCTCTAGATAATTCTCTCAACATGTCTTTTAGTTTATTAATAGTATGCTCATATTGGCCAATAGTTAAAATATGTTAATCTTTACTAAATATCAGCACAGTGTTTTGATAATGTTAGAGACTTTTCCAATACTTGAAGGTGAATCTTTGATCTCAATAAGATATGATAGATAGTGTTAATCCATTCTTATTTAACACATCTATAATTTATATCCATGTAAGTTGATCTAGTTATAAGACCTCCCTAATTAAGATAAAGTTAGATATCTTTGTTAGAAGATCCACATCAACCCATATAACATTGATTCCTCTAGATTTATTTGGAATTAGAGGATATAGTTATGATGATATTTTCCCGTTTCCTTTTTAGTATGGTAAATTGTTACATATTCCTCTTATAATATTTCCTTCCACCCTACACTTGGTTATATACTAGAATGTTTGACATATATTCCATAATCCCCTTTTTCATATTGTCCCACCAATAATGCTCTCGGAGAGATTGATATATCATTATGATTCCTTGGTGAATTTTGAATGATAATATATCTGCATCATTTAGAAGATTGTTATTTATCTCTATAGAAAATGTTACATATATTCATGCTCAAATCTTATAAATATTTCATTGTCAATCTTGAACATTGATGATTTCACGTTTCTTATAGATTCCACCTTCATCTGAAATTCAACATCATTTCTTTGAGAATATAATATTTTTTCTATAAGGGGTGGATGCGAAATAATTTGACCAAGGATTTATAATGTTCCATATTTAATGAATCCCATTTAAATCATTTAAAAATATAAGCGGATATGATTCTTCTCAATTCTCAACATTATTAATGTTTCCAGATCCATTCTTCTTTGATCATCTGACACAATATTTTTCTTTCTACAATGTTAGTGGATTGAACAGTCATAATCTTTATTGAAGTCCAACCATCTTCGTTGGATCATATTAATCTCCTTCTATGTTAATATATATTTTAGGCTCTTATTATAAGTATATATATCAATAATTTTTTGATAGTTATAATTCTGCATGATTTTAAATTTGAAGAAAACACAGGACAACTCCAAATCATTCACATGATAGTTTTTTCATATATTTTCAACTTACTTGAGGTGCAGGATACCAATTTATCATTTATCATTATTACAGAACCTAAACCCATCATTGATGAATATTTGTTTACTACAAAGTGTTCCTAACTTGTTGTAATTCTATGTACTAGTGTGATGATAATCCTCTTTTTTGACTCTTTTTTAGAGTATTCACATTAATAGGTCCAGAAAAACATTGATTCCTTCTGAGTAAGATTGGTTAGTCGGGTTTTCAAACATGATATGTTCTTCACAAGTCATTTGTAATACCCAGTTAGACAAACGATACTACAAATCTAAATTACAGTTGTTGGCATGGGATACTCATTGATTTATTATATCTTGGATGGGTCCACATATATTTCTTTTCTGGTGATAATATGGCACATTATTGATAATGCCTATTTTAATAACTCACATTTACTGTACATTTCATATATATTCTTTTCTGAATGGTCTTTATCACACAATTCAAAATCTCCTCACATTCCTCCTTTCTGTTATAGTATACCAAAATATCACCTATAAAGACTACCAAAAATTTATCAAGTTAGTATATAAAGACTCTATTTATTAAGTCCGTGAATATTTTTATAGAATTACCGTGTCTAGAAGGAATCATTATGAACTCATTCTGTCCATACCTAATTTTAAAGGAAATCTTGATTTGATCTTCCTTCTGTGACTTTGATTTTTGATTTCATGACTGAATGTACACATTAGAGAAACACATGGCCCCACATTATTGATTAAACAGTTAATAAAACATTAATATGGGATACTTGTCCTTTATCATGATTTTTTTGAAGTCATTATAATCAATGCATAGGTTCATCGATCTGTCTATTTTCTTGACAATGTGGAATATTTCATCCCATAGTGAAGCACTTGGGTATATTAAACCCTTTTATATATTATCTTTTAACTGCTTATTCATTTAATTTAAATGAATTGTGGTCATTCTATATGGTCTCTTTGGTAAAATGAATGATACAATAAGAAGTTGAATTGATAACTCAACCTCTCAATTATGAGAATGATAAGGAAATTATTCCAGGAACACATCATTATAGTCCCTCACAATGGGCATGTCCTCGAGCATTATTTTTTTTAACATCGTAGATAAATAAATAATAAGACATATTTCATATTTATTAATTTTTTTGAATTAAATATTAATTATACTTTAAAGGGGTTTCTATGTTCGATAGTGTAGCTGATACACAACAATATGTTTCTTTGAAATCTTACGTTGGACACTAATAATATATTATTATTATTTTAAATGGTAGTTAAATCCTATCCATTTTATTGGTGGGAATGAACAAAAATAACTACAATATGCTTATATATGTTTGTTAAATGTCTTTAAATTTATCCAATAAATGTTAGAGTCTTAAAATGCGAATGAATCTAATTTTAAGCATAATTTACATTAAAAGGTCGATTTACTATCTTTTAATGTACAACCCCTTTTAAATATAGTTTTTTCCACTTTTATATGTTCTATTTATCCAAAAAAACCTTTAGAATCAGGACATCAATATTTACCTTGGGTAAATTTTTGGTATTTTTCTGATAGCGTTCATTAATTATGAATAATGAAAAATACTGTATTTTAATTCAAAAGTGAATTTTAATATAATTTATTTATATGATTAGGTAACCATTTTAATTGGTTATAAAGTTTAACTAGATTTTATTTTAACAATGCAATCCAATTTTGGTCATTGGAATTAATTTCACTTTGAAATTTGACATAAACAAGTGTCAATCTTTTGATAGATATTGTTTCTTAAAAACATGCTATTTGTTTTTACAAGAGGAATTACCATTAAATTAACTAAGGAAACCTCTATGTTTATAATTTGGTAAAATAGACATAATTTTTGAATTCATAATATCAAATCTATCATAGGATAGAATTTTGGTAGTTTTTTTGAAAAACATCAATTTTTTATGAACTGTGGAACCACTTCGTAGTAGTAAAAAAACCGACTTTTCCATTTATAAGAAATTTTACAACATCTGTGAATTAAATTTAAAAAATTTGACATACATAGTTGTTATTAGTATGTTAAACGTGGTACAATAAGATAAAACTAATTTTTTTGGTGAATAGTAACTTTTGGCATTTATTTACAGTTGTTAAAGGTAAATAGGGTAATTCAAGGTAAAAAGAATATTATAATTATTCAAAATTAACTTAACACTTTTTCGAACCTTTTTTTTATTAGTCAATGCTGACCAATGGCCTCCTTGGGTCGATTTTGGGACCCCATGGAGCCACTTGAGAGTTATAATGACACTTTAGATTAATTAATTTAAAGTAAAGGAAAAAATGATATAAACAAAAATCTTTTAGTAAATTAATTTTTATATGTTGTTATATAATTAATATATTTGACTATAAATATTAATTATAAATCTAAAAATATTTTCTACATATTTTTATTTTTTTTATAATTTTTAGACATAGAATATATTAAATTATTTATGACACAATAATGATGCAGTGTTTACCTCATTAATAAATCATTTAAATAATATTATGAATATTAAAATAACATCCAAAACCTGTCCAATTCATATTATAAAATTTTATTTCGACCATGAGTCATATTTCCTTCGACTCTAATGATTTTGGAACCTTTATATACCGAATATCATTATATAATAAAATAATATTTTCACACTTTCCTAAAGAGTCACTCCTCCCCCTTATAAAAGGAGACCATTTTTAACCAATTCCACACACATCTCAATCCTTTTGGCTAATACAAAATATTCCCAATTAAGATCCCTAAATATCTCTATTCCACTAATAAGCCATACATTAGGCAGAAGGCACTTTAAAAAACCCTTTTGGTTCAAACCAAATGGTGTTACCCAAATTAAAGGTAACCGTTTCTCTTAACTTATTTCCATTTATTTTACTTCTCCAACCCCTAAACACTTTTTATTAATTAATTTCATAACAAAAAAGTATTCTAAATATAATAGGATGTTTTTATGAGAATTATTCTAACTTCACATACACAAACTAACATCTAATGGGCAATGAACATAATGTTTCTGTGGATGGAAACTAACTCCTCAGGAAACGATGATTGTTCGATTATCTCCTACCCTCTCTCATGGTGGCCATTAAGATGAATCTATATTTATATATGAAATATATTATTTTTATGTTTTATTTATGCTTTTTTATTTTTATTTTATAGAATACCTTTATGGTTTCCATTATGGGTAAACATGATAATTTCATTTGAGGAAGCGCGGACTACCACCCCCTCAAAGTGATATGACTCATTAATGACTATTGTGGGACATATAAAGGATTACTTTAATGATATTATATATGATATTATATGGAAATTATAATATAACTATGTATCGTTTTGTTTTAATTAAATTAAAATAATAAATATAAATGGAAGTAGCGTTCACATGTACGTACGACTTACCATCTCCATGAATGGTGCATTTCATTTGTTAACCCTAAATGTTTTGTACAATTTTAAATACATGTATATAATGCATATATATGATATATATGATATCTAAATCATGAATATCAAGCTGAATATAATGGATATTTTACCACATGAACAACTTGTAATTATAAGGTGTTCATTTTTGACTCGAGTACCTAATATCGACAAAAGACCGTTATTAACTTAAATTATTGAATAATGTTTATCACATCGTAATAAGTGATATAAAAGGAATCAAAAACTTGAAAATATTATTAATAAATTATAAATTAACTTTAGTATATTATTCATGAGATTAAAGAATGATCGAGTCAAGTCGGACATGAGTTAAGGGAACTTCGTAACCCAATTTCCATTCTTTGTGTTAATTTTCTACTTTTTGATTATGCCATGATATGATTATAATATATCTTGTATTTATAATTTATTTATGTCTACATATAGTTAATACATATAATATATCTATTTTATTTACAAAATTATCTTTGTATGGGACTTCGTCTCAATCTTCTTTCATTGGGGCATATTTTGTTCTAATACACGACTTTCTTTTATGCACTATATAAACACCTTTGACTTTTCATTTCATTCAAAGGGAATCTTTTTCTACAAAGAGTTTTACTAAATGAAAATAAATAATGTTTCTTTTTAACATAAGTGATTTCAAAAACCGTTCTGCCGCCATGAGTATTATTCGACCTTTGGCTTCCTTAACAAGCAATAATGTTTTAAAAGGAAAATAAATACCATATACAATTTTACGTATTTTTTGTATTGAAAATGGTTTTTATAATTTATTTTATAAATTAATATATTGAAATTTTATATTTTTATTGCAATGTGGAAATGTTATCTTTCCTTTATGTTTATTTTATGTGTTATGATCATGTTATTGTTCTTGGCCAATATTTATGAATACGGATGGTTACATGATAAACCTAGGGCATGTGAGCCTGCGATAGCTCTCCAATGCATTGGGTAATGTGACGGAGGTAAACGTGAATGTTTTTACTAATAGATTTAGGGATTATACTGTGATATGATTTCCAAAGTAACTCCTTTTTGTAGCTCTGATAGCTACAATTTAAGTATGTTATGGATTCCACAAGTTACCTTTATGATTTATTATTTCTATGTGTTATTCATAAATCTTTTGATTTCCTGAGGTAAGTAAAAGATTTTATGCTTTGTATGTATTTATGAACTAATGTTTTCCTTTTTTGTTTTATAACCCTTACTGAACTTTTTATGCTCATCCCATGTTTTGAAATGTTCTTTACATGACTTAAAGATGAATAGGGTCAAGAATCAGATCAAGGAAAGGTCATGTTGTATAAAACCTGGAAGTAGACATAGATTTTTTAAGAGTTTTTATATTATGAAAAAATTTGAAACTGATTAGAAGTGTCTAGTTTGTAATATTTTTAGATGTAATAGTTATTTCCTAATTATCTAAAACTCTAAACCTTAAAAGATCATCAATGTGAATGATTCATTTAATTCAATATTATGTAATGTTTTAAGGATGAGTACTTAAAATGTTCTCCTTTTTATAAAACATATTTTCTAGATGTGTTTTCTCATAGGGAAACAATATCCACACATGAGATATTGATTCTGAATGATATTCATCATCCTCCTTACACTTATACATAATTGGAGGATACCTTGGGATGTGAAGATTGATCTCCCATTCCAAAATCTTGATTTGGGTTTTGTAGAAATATATCCAATCCATTCCCATTATATCAATCTCCAAAAAGTAATTAAGACTATATTTTAAGGGAGATTCAATCCAAAAACATTAACTAATGTGGGTTATAAATTTTGGATGCAATAAATCACCCATTTATTGTTCTCATAGATAACATAACCTCCATATTTTGATGTGGTGTTTGTAATGTTCTAAAAAACATGGGAGATTTGAAATAATATACATATAAATAATCAAATAGTATGGTTTCTATACTAAATGAATAACCAGTGTCCTCATCACCACATCATTGTTAGGATCCATCTAAATAGTTGTGATGGAATATGATTTCCTTTTTTCAATGGGGTATGGTGGCTGTTGACGCTGATTAACCTCTATGACTTTAGGCTTAGTGGAATGGATTATATTGTTAAATTGATCCCTATAGTTGAATAATTTAACCATTGGTGGGGCTCTCTTTTCCTCCAACACATTTTCCTTCATCATTGGGTCTCTTTGACATTCATGAGCTCGGTGGCTTTCTATCCCACACATGATTCATTTCCCCATACCATTGAGGAAATTCCCATGATGCCTCTTCCAATATTTTTAACATTTATGAGGTTGACATTTCATTATGCAATTTTCATTATATCCACCAGCTTGAAACTCTATCCTTTGTTTCATATAACCATATCCAAGGAACCATTCTAGAATTTCCATATCCACTTTTAGACCATCTAAAATAACTTCTTCATAACTCCCAATGTATATAATGTCTATATATTTTAAGACGAGTGGTTTTAAACTAATAATGAATCTATATATTTTTCTATCATTATTGATAAAAAAATAAGGTGCACCCTAAAATTCTTGAGAAACTTTTTTCGGTTCCCAGGATAGATTCACCTTCTTTTTTTACTTCAACGATATGAATTCTTTCCCCATCATCGAATAAAGAGTTCTAGGGAAATAGGTTTTAATAAATATTTTTGTAAATACTTCCCACTTCATATAATCTATTTTATCCTTCATCTTGGTGTTCTTAATAAACTCCCACTTTTACTGTAACCTCCATATCAAATAATAAATGGATATATTCAATTTATCCATCTCAGGATAGTAAATCATAGAAAATAAATTATTTAATGAGTTGACACAATGTTCCCTTACTAGTGGATCAGAATATCCAATAAACATCAGGGGTCATTTCTGCATAAAATACTTCATATCCATTCGATCTCATTTATGTGAAGGAGGATGTTCCACATTATTTAGTTTATTGTTCATATCTATAGATAGTTGGGTGAAAATCCCCTTGAAATTTTTAACTCCACCTCCAAATCACATTGAAGATGTCATCCAGGAAACCACTGCATTATCCCTCATCCAAGTTATCGACAATAGTTTCTCATGTTTTCCGAACATTTATAAAATATAAATGTTTTTAAAAAATATAATTAAGAATATTCTGAATAATTTATTTATTAATTTTTTCAATTAATTATATATTCATATCTTTTCAGATCTCTATTTTTGTCATTTTTCTAAAAAAATAATATTGGGTGTTTGGATTTACATAGATTTATACTATGGATTTTCAGTAAATTTATCTAATCCTAAATCCCAAATTAACTAAATTATGTTATGGTATCAACTATAGTGACCCTAATTTTTCTTACATGGCTATTACATGATTTTAAAAATAAATAACATAATAATGCTACAAACCTATGATAATACATATTAGTGTTTTGGGGAAGTTTGGTTTATACATAAATTTTTCATAATAAAAAATAAAAAATATTTAATTTCTTCAACTCTTGATTATTATAGGCCTTTACAATATTATTATTACAATTAATCATACGAGTATATACATCAATGAAATGGCTGATCTAAAATCACTGTGGGAGAATATCTAAGAACATCAATCAATATAACATTGGTGAACATAATCACAATCATCATAAAATAAGTATGTGACCATTATAATAAACATGAGATGAACTATTAGATACATTCATGGAATGTGTAAACGAAGAAAAATGAAACATAATGTCTTTGTAGTGAACTACCACACATAGTTGTAAACAAATCTAGCCACATCTTCACGCACAACATATGTTTAAATCCATGACATCATCATTGTGAACAATTCTACAATAATTTTAAAGAATATTTTACATTATAAAATTAGATAAATCACATTAACCAATGAATTGGAGTGATATATAATTCTTGGTACACCCGTCACATCACAATATTTACATAATTATTCATTCCACAAAAACTGTATAAAAATATTTTCCAAAAAATAACCCATGGAATGGAAATGGGTTTCATGATAATTTCATGAATTGTAATTTTATGAATAAAAATGGGTTTACCATAATAAAAATTGAATAATATTATTGGTATCAGAATCATAAATTATTATTATAGGAGAAACAATCTAAAGAGAAGCTAAAGATCTATATTTTTAAGAAGATATTTTTTGGAAAAACCATTATATTTTTCAACAAATAAGCTGAAAACATGTAAATATCTTAAGATAAAATGTAATAATAATGAAATTATATTTTATGAATGTTAAAATAATGTCCACACGAAAATTTGGAATAGAAGAGGAATCACCCAAATTATGTAAATTGGGTTCAAGAATCTGATTACCTTATGTACGAATGATTTCATCAATTTAATATATTGGATAAGAAAATTAGATTAAATTTATTAATTAATAAAAATACCATCCTATATGTGTTTGATAAATTATAATTTTATTAACATCCTTTATGTCTATTTTGGATGAGTTGTAGAGTTTAATTTTATGATTCAAGAGTGTTAATTTTCTTGGTTTCTGTGATCAGCTCACTTTTATACATGTATGGATGATCATGTAAAATTTTAATAATTATAAAAAATAGAAATTATTTCTTCTTAATTAACAAATAATTTTCAATTTTATTATATTTTTCATATACAAGTTTGATTCATTTGATAATATGTAAATTATAATGGTTTAGATGAATTTTGACAGTTTTGGATAACATCAAACTTGTTTTGTTTAATTATTTAATATTATGTATATAGTTTTGTTCTAGAACATAAAATATTTTTAAAATAAATTTCACAATATTATCCAACATATATTATTTTTGTGTGACCATCCTCTAAGTAACTAAACTAAAATGAATAATTGTCATCCTCAAAGGTGATAAATCAAAATCTCATGGATGATGTTTTCATTTTTAGAATAAAAGGGAGACGAGAAGAGGTTTGATGATGGATAATTATATTAAAATATTAAAAAAATAGTATATATATGATAATGGAGTTATAATTACACTCAGATAAGTTTAGGTGATGATATAATAAGAAACAAAATGAAATTGAACAATAAAAATAAAAGAAATATAAATAGGATTTTCCCTCTTAAATTCTTCTCCTTGAGAACCTCCTAAGGGAAAATAGATTTGGTCTTTTGTTGAGTCCAAAGGCTCCTAGAATTGGGGAAGGGACGTTGGAAGAGTATTGGTAATTATTTGGAAAATATTAAATTCTTGGAAGGTGTGAGGAGATGTGTTGGTGAGGGGTGGTATTTATAGGGGAGAAGAGGGGTGTCTTTTGATTATTTTATTAAACAGTACATTATTTTTAGTTCAAGGCTATGATTATTTATTATTTCCATGATTAATATAATAAATTTAGGAGGATTTTTATATATTAAGGTATTACAAAATAAAAAAATCAACCCTGAAAATATAATTTTTTTATTTGTTAAATATCAAATATTTCAAATTTCACTATTTAGAAAAAAATAATATATTTTACAAAAATACAAAATATTATACCTACCCATTTTCGACTTGTAGAATTATAAAATTAATTCCAATTTATGAATGAAATTTTCCATATATGTAAAATTAAATTTTTATTACAATCATCATATTTAAAAAAAATCGATTTTAAAATTATATTTGTTTTTATAACACATAGAAAAATTAATTATGTTCCAATAAATGTATTTATAATAATAAGACATCCCAATATTAATTTATGAATATATTTTGTGAAAAATTATTTTCTTTTAAAAAAATATATTAATTATAAAATTTTAAATAATCATTTATGTTTTATAAAAATAAAAATAGATAATTTAAATTTTTAAAATATTTATTTACTTATGCTGTGATATAATTATATTAAATTTTCATTTCTATGGTGGAAATTTTTTATTTATACATTCATAGATGAATTTTTTATTTTATTTTACATATTATTATTCCTAATGGCCATGTTACTATTCAAAATTTCATGTTACAATTTCATCAGTATTGGTTCGTTAGTTTTTATGAACATTACATTTCTCATTATTCATTTATGAGAATAATTATTTTATTAAGACATCAAGGAAATTTATGTGTTTTATAATATATGACATAATTAAAAGTTAACTAATTCCATTGATAAAATTTTGGTTCATTAAAATATATACCTTTTTTACATTCCATTCTATATGACATACAAAACCATTATTTCTGTGTATAGTGGACAACATCCTTGCAAAACAATGTGATTTGTTTTCAATAAATTTTAACATAGAAGGTAATAACGATAAATATAATGAATATTAACGATGTAAATTTTAAAATCATTCTATTAATGGAATATTTATCATTCTAAAATTATAATATATCAATTTCATTATTACATTTTTACTCACTAAAAAAATTGACAATGTTGTTCATTTAAGTGTAAAATTCCTTCTTCACAAAGTGATGTGACTCCCTTTTCATCACCACACCATAGGGATAATGTATTTATATATGTATATTTAATGACTAGATATGGTATATATTATATTATTATCATTAGATATTTTTAAAATATTACTTACCTCATTTCCATGTTGATTTTTCAAAATATGAAATCTTACTCTTGCATAGGTACGACCTACTATCTCTATAACCGTAATGTACTTCATTTCAAAAAACCAAAATTAACTATTATACATAAAAGTATAATTTATGTACAAATATGATAAATATTTCGTTGTTATATTTTTGTAGATGTTTAAATAATGATCTCTTTGACCATAGTTAACCTACTAATGTCATTTTTAAAACAGAAGCCAAATATAGTCAAAAATTATGATGTATACTTAATTGATTATGCACATGTATAAAACATTGATATAGATGAAATAAAAGGAATAATAAATTTCAAAAAGGTATTCAATAAATTAAATAATTATCATTATTATAATATTAAGTAATATAAAGACATACATGAAAATTCCGATTCAAATGTAATTGACTTTGTCTCAACTTCCTTTCATTGAGGCATATTTCAATATTATACACCCATACAATTTTTCAAGGAGTATATATAGACCCTTTTACATGTTGTATCTGGATTATCTATATTCTTATTATATTTATATCTTTTCACAATTTCATTATTTCATGGGGCTTATAATTCAAATATTTCCAAAGTGATAAGGGAATTTTATTTTAAAAAAATTTCATTTTAATGTTTTCTTTCCGAATCATTCTTTTCTATGTCCATTTTTTAAAAAATTTTTTATTAAAATTTTTATATGGACATAAAATATTCATAAATTACCTTTTTTTACATTACCTTCAAATATTTTTAAAAAGAATCTATTTATTTGTTTTAAATAGAACATTTTAACTACCAGAAAAAGGAATGATCTATTATTAACATACAAGACAACAATGAAATTTTCAAAACAATCAGAATTATTTGTTTTTATTTATCCATTTAAATAATTAGTGTCAATTCAATGAAAAAAACTATTTATCTTTTTTTGGTATTTTTGTATTGAAATGGGTTTTAAAAAAAATGTTTTTTTATTCGAAAATGATAATAATATGGGTTTAAAAGTGATTTTCAACGGTTTTTTGATGAAGGTGTTTTATTCATGATATTATACCTGAGAATTATATGAAACAGGTGAGTCCATTGCCTCTTATAAGAAAGTTTCAAACCCATTATTGAACATGATTGAGAATTACATATCATATATGATGGGTTTATCCCTATTATAGCTCATGAAAAATGGGTGAGCCTAATATAGTTTAAATGGTGGGTGATCCCAACTATAGCTCCACATGGCATTATTTAATATGTCAATCATATGGTTACCAACTATAGCTCTATATAGTTCCACATGGAATAGTTGAAATTATATAGAATTTTAAGATTACCATGTTGCGTCATCTGAACCATGCCTTTTCTTAATGGTTTTCCATAGTGTAAACATGGGATATATAGTGATAATTAAGAAATAAGAAATTATCCTTCCATATAAGTAGCATGAGATTGTCAGAATTCAAAAAATAATAATTTTCTATAGTAATAGATATGTTGAAATAGGTTATATATGGTGGTGGAATCCATGAACGAGAGGAACCTATTCTAAAATGAATGAAAATATCTATAGTGGATAATTTCATGAGGCACCATCCCCCATCATTCAGTGAATCATCTGAACCTATGGTTGAAAAAAGTGCATCACTTTTATAAAATAGTCATTTTAATTAGTGAGATGTTCATAACATAAAAAATGAAAATCATTCCATTTATAAATTTTAAGGTGAAGTTGATTAATGGTGGTATATTATAAAGAATATCCGGGAAAAAGTTGATCTTCATGCTATGAAATGGGATAAATTTATAAAAATTTTCCTTATCATATACTTCCCTATGGTTGTTCAGTTTAGGATGGAGAAAAAATCATGGAATTAATGCCAAAGGATGATGTTTTAGTCTCCTTATAAGAAGAAATTTTAACATGGTTGGCCAGGTATCTTCCATATATTTTCATAAACATTGAACGCAAAATCAATGGATTTTACTCAAGAATTAATTCAATATTATGAAGAGAATTTACTATATGATAATTTAAAAGTTTATTGAATGTTGTTTGTAGTGCTGAAAATTTTTAGATAGATCATTCATATACTTCTGTGCCATGAGATGAAATAAATTAAAAATGTTAAAAGTTGAAGGAAATATTGGAGATACCGACTAAGAATCCTTTAAATAATCCACAAACAAGTTACATGTATGGTAAAATACATTTTAGGGAATGTATTTTATGATCTATAATGTGTTAATAGTGTTGTAAGTATGGTCGTAATGTTCATGACTATAAATAATTTTATCTTGAAAAATCCAATAATGACATTACAGATATCCAACCAATATTGATATGTTTTAGCAGAAATGATAAGGGAAATTATTTTAATAAATTTCTAATGTTACTTAAATATGATGGAAATCATCACGATGAGAAGAAAAAAGTGTTATAAAATCATTCTCTACATATTTAGTAGATGATGGTCCATCTGTCAATGTAGTGAAAGCTATAAGGATATATATATCATTCAATGGTTTAAGATAATATCATTTTTTAGGAACCCCTCTTTTTATGTTTTTTAATGTAAATACTACCACACCATGGTTTTTAAATTCACCTTTGGTACTGTTTGGGCTGCGTTCTCAGTTATTTTCTCGAGAACTTGGTGTGGCAAGTTTTCTTTGTAGGTATTTCCTTTTTCTATCCTTATCCCAGTTATTTACCATTATTTGTACCTTGATTCTTCAAAATAAATAATTAAAAATCGGTGGACATACCCTTTCACATGGTTGGAGCATAGAAATTAGTAACTGTGCGTCCTGACGAGGTAACAATGTTGTAAGTGTTTGGGTGACACAGAACCTAACACATAGAAAACGCATGACGGTGTGCCTCTACCTATAAAGAAAATATTAGGTTGGGGTCCTCACCAAAAGCGACCACATGGCTACTACATGGTTAGTGATACCGTGTGGATTTCTAGTGTGATATTTTCCCCCTTGATAGAGGTGGTTGCACGGTCATCGTGCGGTTTGAAAAATCAAGCAAAAAAACTATTTGGACTACCAACTCATTAAAATTTGGGGTATTTTCTCTCTCCTCATGATTTTAACATCATTCCAATCCCTTGATCGACCCACTCCATCCTACAAGCCATAGGAGTGCCTTCATATATCCTCACATTTCCTTAGGATTCAAATTTTTGGGGTCTTTGGATCAGATTCCTCATGATCTCTCACGTAAGTTACCACCTCTATTGTTTGTCTCTTATTTTATATTATTCACTATTTTCCATTGGTGTTTTAATTTTCCAGCACATAGGGGGTTCAATATAGGGTTATATTTTAATCTATAGGGTTAAATATTTATGTCTTTGGTTTTTTCATTCCTTATTAGGTTTTTTTTCAAGGTTCAGTTACAGTTTTGTCAACCTTTTCTGGAATCATCTTGGTTCAAGGTTGCTGGTTCCAATACATATCATTTTTTGAAAATTTTATTTTCTTTCTTGGTTAATTTTTGTATCGTATATACTTTATTATTATGGTGTAAAATGTGTTTTAGTATGGATTGACATGCTCACATGATGAGAAAGGATTTAATTAAGGAAAATTGAAATGTTTTTTTCTGTGTTTTGTCATGGTGTTTTTTTTGAAAGAGTTTAATGGGTGTCGAAAGGGTGTTAATCTTATTTTAAAATTCACTTAATGTGATACTTAGTTTAAAAGTATGTTTTTAAGGGAAAAAGTAATACTTTGTCATGTTGGGATTTTTTTCATTTTTAAATATAAATTTTAAATATTATAAATGATAAAATGAATATTTTGAAAATTATCATGGTTTATATATGGATTTACAAAGGGGCTTGGCCCATGTAATTGGTTCATTAATTGTATTATTGTCATGTGACATCATAAAATTAATTTTTTATGAAATGTTAAAGTCATGCTAAACGATAATTTGGAATCAGTTTTGGACTGTGTAAAATAGATGGTGCTTTGTTTATGGAAATGGTGGTTAGAATGTGATAATTTGTTAATGTGTTGATATATGTGGTATGTGAACATAAAATTTAGCACAATGGAATCTAGAGTATCTAGATGGGTTGACTGTTTAAAGTATTTTATACATATTATAAGTGTTTAGTCTATAATTTATTTAGTAAGATTGATACATGTAACACTATCAAAACATTATGATGATGGGGGACCAGACGGACATTGGGGTGTCACCTACTAGTGGATCTAGCATGAGAAATCTATTATTTGGGTTTCTAAGCCACCCTACACTAATGTATGAGGATCAAGTCTCCCAATTGATCGTGAATTACCCTATGGATTTACCCATGGTTCTCTAATTTATATGATGTGGTTCCATCCATACGCATATGGTGTAACTCTTATGTGTGTGTTTTTTTATAAATTCCCTTTTTCTTTTAATAAAGTGATGTGAAATGGATTTTTTGGAATCTTTTATTTTCAAAATGTTTAACCAAAAATTGTTCTCCAGGAAATATTTTAAATTCATTTAATAAAATGAGAATATTATATTATCTTATAAATGTGTTTGAATGAAATATATTAATATGGGTGGAATTATACATGGCTTTGTCTCACAAACTACATAAAACATTGGATGAATACAGACTTGTTCTGTTTTACTCATGTAATTTTAATATATTCGGTGATCATGGATCAGGTTATTAGTAGATATTTTTCATGGGGTTGGAAGTGGAATCTTGATAATATTTTTCCTCATATCGCATTTTGGTTTGAGTTGGAGTATTTACATCCCTTTTTGGGTGTCATATTTTGGTGATTATTTCAATGATGTAAGATTTATGTTTTGGAAAGTGAATAGTACTTGTTTGGTTGTCTATTTTTAGTTATGGATTATTTTCCTTTTAGGATTTTTACAATTATAAAAATGGGTCAAATTTCTCCCCAAGATTAATATCAATACACAAGAACTATTTACCAACCTGTGGTGATTGGGAATTCTCTTCGAGCTATGCCATGAACTGGGTCGGATGACAACCCGACTTAGTTTTCAAAAAAATGGTATTCGATCTGATAAAACTCTTTTGGGTCTTAGTCCTTGGGGAAGAGTCTGGGTATACCCTTGCTATAATTTTTCGAGGTCGGTATTATAGTTTCATGTAAGGTGTCTAGACAACCCCCATCATTGTAGGACTTCAGATATGATGGTTTGTTGGGTTCAATCTGAATCATTCAATCATTGTGGATTCACATTGTTTATGGAAATTAAAAAGAGAGTTATGTCACTAGTGCCAGTGGTCTCGTAGGTCCTAACAGGCCATGTGGATTTGGGGAAGAATTTATAGAATACTATTTCTAATGGTGGTGTTATAGGCATATGGCTACCAACTATATATCTGAGTCACCCATCAGTTCGAGTTCCTTCTTACATTGTTTTTTGTCTAATTGGGTTATTATGGTTGCTCTGAGAACCCTCAATTTAAAATTGTAAAAACCATATTTTAAAGTTTAAATGGTTTTATATTTTAAAAGGTGGAAAAAACCACTTAATGATAGATTTTTATAAAATGGTTTTGTGTAAATAGGGATTACGTTATCGATATTGAATTTTTATAATAAAAACGTGTGGTTAATCGAGAACAGATTTTCTGAAAAATGAAAAATCTATATTTGAATTGGTTTTGATAAATTTATCTGCACAAGAATATATGACTTTCAAATTAATGGGTGATTTATGACTTAGGGGTTTTTATGCAATTGATTTTTCTTTGAAATGGGATGAAATGGTTTCAGAATAGATGTGGAGTTTGAAAATATATTTTATTCAAATTATTTATTTCATTTAGTGGTTGTTGAATTTTCTGTAGCATTGTGAGTTTTTGGAAGCATAAGTGTGGGTAGACTGTATTGTTTAGGAAAGTTAAATTTTTTTTCATGATCTTTGGTATTCTCATTGGTGACACACATTCTTGGGTTATTTGAGAAAAGTTGATGACTTATTGGGGTAGCACAATAACATGCATGCTTAAGGCCCATGATGTATCATTGGTGACTGTGAAACCCTCAAATCATATTTTATTTCTTAATTTATTTTTCATTAATAGATGTTTTTTTTGTTAATCCATAGTTGTGTGGTGTGTTTCAGTATTATCTATAGTTGTTTCTTGAATGGTGTTTGAGTTTTAAAATTACACTTTCTTAAAAGATGGTTCATGTTGTGTTTTTTAAGTGAGTCAGTTTGAGATAATGGTTACTGGGTTGGTATAGAATTTTTTTTAGGATGCCTTTGAGTAGTCCACCTTTGGGTGTTTGTTATTTTTTTGTGCATTTTGGATAATGGACCAGTTTGATTGGGTACATGGTTTTCCTTGATGGCTAGTGCATGCCCCTATAAAGAATTAATGCACATTCAATGTGCAGCCGTGGGTGATTTACCATTGTTAGAACATTATGTTAATCAAATTTAAGGATATATTCTATAAATTTAGTGTCGAATCTATCTCTCTTATTTTTTTGGATTAAGTGGAATCTCATGCAGTGGGGGAGTTGATGTGGAAAGATGAAAGAGACCCTGGTTTCTTAAATTTCCGGATTCATTAAATGTGAAGTTGACACCTTTATATCTTAATGTCCTACTTGGAAGTAGAGAAAGGGATCCCAGTGATGAATTTTGTACGCGGTATGGTTTTTTAGTGTTTCCCACTATCCTAAGAGGCCTTTTGGTATTTCATTGGTTTTTCCAAGAAAGGGTTCTTCCTAGGCCACTAGTGATGAAATTATTTCCATAAGGGTATATTATGGATGTTTATAGGAATCTTGTTCAGTTTGGTATTTTTATTATGGTAAATTTACTTTTAAGTCATCTTAGGCAGAAATGATCATTTTTGGTGGAATTTTTCATTGTCATTTTTTTTCTGGATGAGAAGGTCGATGTTGTATAACCGTTCGAGATATTTCATTTTAAAGGGAAACATATCTTCATTTTTGGTGAATTCAGAATTTTTATTCGCCAAGTGGGAGTGTCGTATGTGTGTTCTTCCTTCTGATTTTTATTTATTTAAGTCAAAAGGGTGTTTTTTTCATCTTATAATCCCTTGTTTCAATGAGTTTACATGTTAGATTGTAGTGGGTCCTAGGGTGTGTTATATTTTGGTGGTTCTTTCAGGGAGGTGTCATGGATTCTTTTGTCACCAGAAGGAGAGATTTTTTGGGGTTTCAACGCATGAATGAAAAGTAGGATTTGATTCAATCACTAAGGATCAATCCATATATCCCAGTGTAAAGTTGTAACAAACTATAGAACCCCTAGGGTTGTAAAAGTCCATGGTCTAGCGATTATCCTTAGTGTGGAAAATGAATATTGTTTAATAACCCTTGTATTTGTGTTATTTTCAATGGTCCCATGTGGTGGGAAGAGTCATGGGGACCTAGTTCCATCATAGAAAACTTCATGGGAAAAAGAGTTCCTCCTTGGTCATAAGGAGGCGTGGTTGCCTCATTTTCATGAACATCTATTCTTGTGCCCTTGTGGATGTGGATCCATGGGTGGGTTCCCCTGTATATCCAATATTTTTAGTCAATATTAGGTTTTTTTTGGATTACCCTAGGATGGTAGTTCACTATATTGATAGAAATCCATGTGACTTTTCCAGATTCATTTAGTGTCTTTTCCTGATAGACCCATTGAGGTAGGGGATTGGTATGTGTTCGGTCTCTTGCATCAGTCTATGTTGTTGGGTGAGAAAACTTCTTATGTTGACCCATGGCAAGGTTATCTTTTCATATTGTGTTATTTGGTTAAGCTGGTCAGTTCCTATGGTGGAGATACCCACCACGGGTCTCCCTAAGATCCCTCTAATTTAAATCGGTGTCAGCCAATTCCATATTGTGGGGATTCCATTCGTGCCTCCCCATGTTGGCATCCTGGTCCTGATTTTTCATGTGTTTCTAATGGTGGACAATCTATTAGAGCCTCTCCATGTTAGTTATTTTGTATCATTACTAGTGTTGGATGGGTGGTACGTGGTCTAGTTTTGATCTATCCAACCCCAAAATCATTTTTTGAGTATACATTGGGACTAGAGCGCACCCCACAATTTCATTTAATTATGTTTTTGGAAGTATTCATTGAGGTGTTGATTAAGATTGTTTTGTTTTTTCAGATAGTGGAAAAATTATTCATTCATAATGTCAAGTATGTTTTTTCCTAAGAGGTCATATTGTCAGTTGTGGGTTTTCATTTCTTCTGATGGATCAGCTAGAGGTGTCTATTCTTTTTAGGGAAACTGAAACTAGCAAGGAGTCCATTTAGGTCTCTTGAGATTGACTTGTAAATCATCTGTCCCAACCCACAGTTTAATTATCTTCTTCTTGTTTGAGGTTCATCAGGAATCAACATGAACTAAGAAGTAATGGTTCTGATGTTGGAATCAAACATAAGGACATCTTTATGGGTTACAAAAACATTATGGTGGGGATAATTTTCATATCTGGGGTTTTCAAAATTTCTTCTATTCTGGATTTAGTTGGTTTTTCATTAATTTTCCCAGGAACCTATTGTGACGGTTATGAATTTTTTATGTATCTCTATTATATATCCTTATCCTAGTGCTTTCTAATGTGTTCACCCTTTAATATTCCTGAGAAGTTAAGAAACATTGGTGGATAGACACTAGTGCATGGTTGGAGCACAGTTAGTAGTAACTGTGTTCCCTGCCAAGGTAACCATGTAGTAGGTGACAGTGCAAGATAGAACCTACCAGACAGACAGTGCATGGATGTGTGCCTCATCCTAGAAAGCATGTGGTATGTCGTGGTCCTAGCTATAAATGACCACATGGTTATTGCATGGTTAATCATACTTTTCGGATTTCCTGTGTTAGAAGTATCTCCCTCAGTAGAGGCGGTCATATGGTTAATGAACAGTTTATCAAACTGTGTGGACTACCATCTCACTGATTTTTTTTGTATTTTATCTATCCTCCATAACTTAAACCCATTCCATCCACTTTCTCAACCCTCTCAACCCTCAAATCCCTATTCGCACATCCCTCCATCATCCCATCCCCTTGGGGTTCAATTTTTGGGTGTCTTTGGCTTGGATTCCTCATGATTTATAAAGTAAGTCCTCTTCACTCTTATTTCTCTCGTATTTTAGTGTTTTATCTCTTTTACATGGAGTTCCCAGTTTTAAAATGAGTATGGGATTTAATTTATGGTTATATATTGATGTTTATGGTTCAATCATGATGTCTACTATTCGATATTTCATTTTTATGAGATTTTTTTAGGTGTGGTTTCAGTTTTTCCCCTTTTTTCAGAGTATTATTGGATCATGGTACATGGTTCCATGCCCTAGAATTTTAATATGACTTTATTTTGTTGTTTAGCTAATTTATAAATGTTCTATACTTTGTTGGTGTGGTGTGAATTGTGATTTATAAGTTTTTAGCATGATTATGTGATAAGAAAGGATGTAATAACTTAAAATGGACATTTTTTTCTTGTTTTGTCAGAACAGTTTTATGGGTTTTTAAAAGAGTAAAAATCATGTTTTCAAAGGAACTTAAGTTCCAAATGGGTTGTGTTGTAGATTTTTAATATAAAAAGTAACACTTTTGAATGTTGGTATTATTGTGAATTTTAAAATATAAATGGTAAATTTTTTAACGGATGAAAATCATGTTTTTAAAAATATCATGTTTTATATGGGGATTTAAAAAGGGGATTTTCCTGTGGAATTGGTAGATAAATTTTATTATTTTCATGTTAAAATTCTAATTGAGTTTCTATGAAATGTAAAAGTCATTTTAAATTTCGTTTTGGAAATTGTTTTGGTTTGTGTAAAAGGTATGTTTTTATCTTTATAGAAAAGGGTGGCTCCTATGTAATAATTTTTGAATGTGGTGATGTATGTGACATGTGAGCATCAACATGAGCACAAGGTAATCTGGGGTATCATAGTGGGATGACTAGTTCTAGTATGTTAGACATCTTGTAAGTGGTTCATCCGGAATTATTCTAGTAGGATTGATGCTTAAAACAATAAATAAATATTATTATTTTGGGAGACCACTATGATATTTTGGTTTCCCCTCCTAATGTCTCGTGCACGATAAAGCATTGAATGTGGTTTCTATACCACCCAACACCGAGGTATGAGGTTTTTGTGTCCCATTATAGCTAAATTGAAAGTAGGGATTCACCCAATATGAACTACATTTTATGATGTGGTTCTATCTGTCAGTATATAGTGGACCTATTATGTGTGATTTTTTATAATTTATCTTTTTCTTTTAAGAAAGTGGTTGCAAAATGGTTTTCCTTAGAATTATTCCTTTTAAAAAAATCCATATAAACATTTTTTACAGAAATTTTTTCAATGCATTAACTTTAATAATCATTTTAGACTATTTTCTAAATGCTTTTGGCATGGAATCCATTTAGGTGGGTGGAAACCTGCAGGGATTTGGATCAAACCCTATATACACCATTACATTTGCATATACTTGTTCTATTTTAATCAGGTAAAACGAAATAAGTTCGGTGATCATGGATCTAGTTTTCAGTGGCCTTTATATGTGGGTATGGCAGAGGTCGCCTTATGATATTGATCTTAATGTCGTATGGAGGTTTGAGTTGTATTTTATAGTTTCCCTTTTTGGATGTAGTCTTTAGGGGTTTTTGTTAAATGTTTACGATTTAGGTTTTGGAAAATTAATATACCTTTTTATTGTATATTTTATGTTTTGGTTCATTCTTCTTGTTGGATGTTGAAATTTATTTAAGTGGGTAAAATAATTCCCCAAGTATAATATAGATAACCAGACACTGGTTTTCATCCCATGGGGGTTGAGAATGCCCTTCAGGACATTCCATGGACTGGGTCTAGTGCCAGGTAGGATGGAGACACAAATTGTTTCGTAGAAAATACCATAAGAGACACTTATTGAATATTCATAGATATATTAAGTAAATTATTTAGAGGAAATAATTACTTTAAAATTTATAAATATTAGTTTAAAGGTATTGATAATTTTTTGAAATAATACACCAATGTTTGGTCTTGGTCTTTTTTGGGGTGATTGAGTTTTTTTGAAAAATCTAGAAGATTATGTTCCAGTATGGTTATTGTTTCTGAAGCAAATGTTTAATGTGGCACAGTGTACCATTGTTTTTTAATTTTTTGGGCCTAAAAATCAGTATTTTTTAATGGAAATGGAATGATTTATAAAAAGGATTTAATGGATATTAGTTCTCTGACCACAAAGAACAGTATGTGGGCCATGAATGATGGAGTTTATGGGCTGCATAGTATCATAGATATGCAATATGGACCTTAAAGGAGGTACAAAGAATCAAATAAAAAAATGTTTCCTTAAATAAGCATTATGGAGACCACAAACCATGATACATGAACCCAAAAGATATTTTGGGAGGAATTAAATGATCTAAAAATAAAGTTAGTGTTTGTAATTACCACTGGGTAAATTCACATAAGGCATGTCATTTTTTGGATATGTGGCATTTATTATGTTTCCATAAAGGGGTTTTTCATTTTTCCTAAGACATTGGAAAGCACAAATCATTAGGGTACTTAGTATACCGTATAACTGCACATGGTGAAGGATTTACTGCATCAATGGTTTGGTTAATTAAAATTATAATGTTTTGGGGGTATATATTTCAACATAATGAACACAAATCATATTTTTAAGATGATAAATTTTCATTATAAAATTTAACCACACTTGGAATAATTTGGTGAATTCTGAATTAGTTCCTGAGAGTGAATTCTATGAATGAGAAGAGTTTTTGAGGGAGGATTCTATGAAGGAGGAAGTAATTCAGCTAGACAGTTACTGAAACTGTTTTTTGGGGGCTCTATAGACCAAAAAGAAGAAGGAACTACACAGAAGAGGTGGTAAATGATACATCATCTGTCTATGAAGTAGGGTTAGTCCATGAAGAAAAATGCAGTTGTGAAACACTCTCTCCATACAGTGCAAATATGATCATACAGTATTCAAGGATGTTTGTTGAAGTAACAAGGATGTTCAAAGAGGTACTAAACATTTTTTGAATGAATGTTCAAAATACTAATAGTACATAGAAAGAGGGACTTTATAATATCACTTATCTATAAATGAGGATGTATTTATTAGTTATAATAAAGCGACCTAAATGACCATAATCTGTGTGTGGATCCTTTTCAGAACAGTGAGAAAAGGAATATGAATAATGTTATCCCCTCCAACATGATTGATATAGGGAATGAGACTCGGGAATTCACCAATGGTAATGTAGTTAGATGACTATATCATTGTAATGATAGTGATCCAATGCATAGATGTATTCTAGGCTGAACCTTTTAATTTTGTAGTGAGCCCTATTGGATTTGGTACATTGTCACGTTTTCATTTCTCATTGGATGTATCCCAATGAGTGTGAACCATGTAAAATTGTTCTCTCTCATGCATGATTTAATTTATCTTCATACATTTCAATGGGAAGGATTTAAAAGAGTTTTTTTCAATGAAAACGATTTGAATAGGTAATTTTTTTTAAATTTCATACCCTAATTTAACCCCACTGTTAGGTTTTTTAACCTAATTGTGATAAAAATTAGTATCTGGCAGATTGGTTGAAAGTCATTGGTTCTCTCTATGTTGAATAAATTGAATCTATTCCTCATAAAGGGATTCCAATAATTGACGAAAATAATTGTCAACAATGGAATAATAAAATACAACCCTTCATTCGATAATTATGTATTGTAGTATTTATATCTGTGAGGCATGGTATTTCTACCATTATAGATAGTAATGTTTTATCATAATAAGAACATAAGGACTTGGATGTATAAACAACAGGAATGAATAATTTAAGGGGGTTAATATTTAATTAAATATATTCAAAGGTGATATCATGTAATTCATCATATTCTATTTAGAAAACGTTGGTAGACATTTATTAGGGTGACTCAATAGTGAGTGAATCAAAACAAAAAATCATGTAGAACAAGTATGGGGATCCAAGAATGCACCCCAATGAATTTTTTTATGCATTATTTGACCGAGTGAATATTATTATAAAATAAATGCATTGTATCAGAGTAATTATTGATGATATAATGATTGTTAACCACAACCTGAGAAAACAACCACATCGGTTTAATCTGAATGTTTTTGTATTGGGAGATAAATATACAAAAAATCTGACATTGGATAGATTTCACCTTACTCTTGTTTCATATGATATTATAAAGGGTGATAATGATGCTATGTAAAAGGGGATTTCTGAAATGTGGCATTCACGGCCATGCAGAAGGTCACCATTGATGATAGTTAGGAGGAAGAAAATAGGGATGATGTCATGTCATTTATCATCTAAAACCAGCAGAGTGAAAGAGGAATGTTCAAAGTTAAACATACACATGAATTATTTTTTATGTGTAAAGATTGGACATCTTACACCTATAGATTATATGTAGTTATCACCCACCAATGGCATGTGGAATGTACTAGTTAGTATGAAATTGTTTTTAGTTAAACTATTTGAGATTTAAATATTTTCAATGAACCAGTGGTGTTGCCTTTAAAATTTGGGGACGAAATTATTATAATAGATAACCTTTTATAACTATTTTGGTTTGAAAAATAGTTATCAACATATTGAAATACTTGACTCTCTTTTATGAATCTTATGACCAGTTAAATGTGATTTTTAGTTCTTTAGGAATAAAAAAAATTTATTTTTGGATATTCATTTCATAGAGTAAAGGTTAAATTTGAAATTGATCGACGAACACCCAAAGGATTAAATTGTTATTATAAAATAGAAACCTTTTGAGTATGTGTATTTCATTATATTTACAATCTATAAAATAATTAAACAAATTTATGAAAAATAATCCATAAATTAAAATGTAATCTTGTTACATTCATATATGATAATTCCGATAGAATTTAAAATCATCACAAATTTAATGTTCTGAGTACCATAACATTACATTGATCATTAATTTTATTTTTATCAATAACCTCAGTCGTTCTCGATATTTATTTATTTTTTTCTAATGGGACCATATCTTCAATGGTCAGAAATGTTCCACTAGATAGAAGTCTAATTATGTGTTGTTCTATATAACCCTTGTACTTCCCATTAAATATTATTAATATAATGTTTTATTAAAAATGTTTAATGATGGAGGTTTACAAAAAATTTATTTCCAAATATAAATATTTGGATTATCGAGATAACATTCAAATTGTGAGGAATTTATTTTTTAAATGGGTGGATGATGTAACCCCCCGAGATTTTAATAGAGTAAAATTATATACTATATAATATATAAAATGTAAAATCATGATTATAATAAAATATAACACCTCAAAATTTTAAATTATATTTATTTTCTAAAATTAAATCCAATATATTTAATATCTTGTATTACACAGAACATTGGGTCAATCTTGTATAACATGAAACACCATGTTCAATCAAAACCTTCTATATTATTAAATTAATATTATTTACTATGATATTTTTCACCTAGATGTTAAAATGGTATGTATTAATTAGATTAAATAAATTATGAAAATATGCAGTGGATAAAATTAATATTTTATTTATTAATTATATGTATAATTAAAACCATTTGAATGAGTAATATTCTGAAAAACTCATTTTTTTTAAAATACACTTCAGTCGTTCATTGCAGACAAAAGTTATAAATAATTATTACCACCGTTAGAAAATTAATTTGTAAATAAAATTATTTTTTTGAATTACATTATAATAATTATCATAGTATTAATTTTTTTAAAATGTTTCATTATTTGAAGAATAGTAAAAAAGACAAAGTTTTAATAGATTCTTATAATTTCATTTAAAATTTTCATACTATTAGATTATTTTTAGAATTGGGTTTAAAGTACAATTAGTCAATTTTATTTAAATTATTTAAATTGAGTTCACTCAAAATATTTTAGTAAGGAATTTTGATATAAAATCGTTCTAAATTTTTGGAACTATTTCTCATGAAAAACCTATTTTATCATCTCGTCTGTGGGATTAATTTTAAATTATAATTTTCTGGTTCTATGAATTGAATTGAGAAAAATGTATTCAATATGCTGAATAATAATAATTTGTAATTTCAAATAATTTCAACATAATTATTGACCAAAAATATTTATAAAAACATTAAAAATCAATTTCCACAGATAATATAAAAATGGATTTACCAGTGGATCAACTAAGAAGATAAGGTATAAAAATAGCTTACAAACTAGTACAACAAACATTTTATATAAATATTTCTACCTTATCTATTAAATTTTTTGGAAAGTCTCATTTTACAATATTTTGGAATGATAAAAACATGGGTATGATTGATTATTTTCCAAACATTACAAGTGTGTGGCTTACCTCACTTATATAAGGTCACAACCTATCCTCTCTTTTTCTGACATTCACAACATTTTATGTCTACCAATCCATGCCTAAATCACTTCCAATCACCCCTAACCTAATCCTAGAATCCTTATTCTATGAAAAAATACACCCAAGGAAGGATTTTAGAGAAAATCATAAGAGGATACGTGAAAATGATGTAATGTTTTTCAACGAGTATTTTTGTTTTATTTCTTTCTCAACATCATTCAATTCTTATTAAAACATACTGATACAATAACCTCATTATATTTAATAACATTTTGATTTGATATAACATGATTATGATCTACATCAATTTCAACATATATCAAATGGGTTACAAAATCATCATTTATGTGTAGGGAGAATTACTGCGAAACGAATTGATGTCAATTTTTTTTTCTATGACAGCATCACGTAGTTTGAAAATATGACGGATATAAAATATATGTGTGATATTTATAAAATAATTATACATATTTACTAATTATATAATATATAACCTTTTTATTCCATTTTTAGTGGATATGAAAACATTGTCTATGTTTCTGAAAAACTACCTCCTCGAGAAGCAATGTGGTTCGTTCTCACTCAGGCTTCACAAATAAGGTCATATGGGTAAATATAATGAATAATTGTGATATAAAAGGAATAATAACGATATTAATTATATTTTATTCATTATTAAAATATAATATTAAATTTTATTTCGTTCCTTTTCACTCACTAAAGAAGTGATAATATCGTTTGTGTATCTGTGGACTGCCGCCTTCACGAAGCGATGTGAATCCCTTTTCATCGCCACACCACATGGATGATATTTATATATTAGTGTATTTAAAAAAATAGTAATGTATTTCTTACCATTTTTTCAATGTTAATGTTTTATTTACCACCTTTCCATAATGATTTTCGGAAAATGGAAACATTACTCCTGCGTATATATGACACATCGTCTCCATGATCATAATGTACATTGTTTATCAAAACCAACATTCATGATTTTTCATGAAATTTTAATTTTTGTATAAATATGATAATTATTTCATGATAAATATATAGGATATGTTTGAATAATGACCACTTAAACACATTTCAATAAACAATGTTGTTTTGGCACATAATTCGAATATGGTCTAAAAATCTGACGTAAACCTAGTTGATTAATTAAATTTTTTAAAAAATTGTAATAATTTAAATAAAATTAATAATAAAGTTAAAAAATATTTTCAATAATTTAACTAGTTATCATAATTTTATAATTTAAGAATTTAATGTCACATGTGAAAATTCATAGTCAAGGTAAGAGACTTCATCTCAATTTCCTTTCATTTAAGTATATTTGATATTATACACCTATACTCTTTTACGAGGTGAATATATATCCCCTATGACCTGTAATATCATTATTATCTCTATTATAATAGTATTTATGGGTTTTAATATTCATTAAAGGGGATAATGAAACAAATATTGCCAATGTGATAATGTACTTTTCTTTAACAACACTCCCTTTTATTATTTCCATTAAAACTCATTCTTATCATTGTAAATGATTTTAAAATTATTTTATTAAACATTATATAGAAATAAATGATTTATGATGTACATTTTGTTTATATTATTATATTTTAAAAGTTTCTAAAAAGGAATATTTTTATGTGGTTTATGTAAAACATTTTTAGAAATTACAAATGACATGTTCTATTCATAACATACGTAAGTGAAAAAGACATTTCCATCACCAAGGCCATTATTTTATTTCTATATTCCTTTGAAATAATTTGTTTTTACTTCATTTAAAACAAATATTTATCTTTTATTTTGTATTTATGAATTTAAAAGGGTTTTAAAAATAAAAGTTAATTTTTTAATGTTCTTTTAATATGGGTTTAAAAGTGTTTTTGAAAAGGTTTTTTTGATGAAAGTGTTTTATTATTGATATAGTTCAAGAAAATTATATGAAATTTGCGATGCTTATATAGATTATATGAAGGGTTGGGGCCCATTATATCTCACATTTCAGCCTCTTGTAGCATATATGAAAGGTTGAACCCCATTATAGAGTACACATAATGTTTGACATAGATATATTTTATAAGAAGCGTGATATTCATTATTTCCCTCCAATGAATTGTGTAATGACTATATTGGACTTATTCAATATGGTCAATAAATTTAAAAAAATATATGAATTTTTTTATTAATATAATTATCTAAATAAAAATGGTTTTTAATTTCTTTATATGGGATTTAATGGAATTCATTAGAAAAAATATGTGTGTGTATTTATTCAATTTTTTTATTTAATGCACTCAGAGAACATTGAAGGTAAAGGAAACTTTTATATATGTTTTTTCATTTTTCATTTTAAAATGGTTTTATTTATTTTTATTTCCCAAATATATATTTTTTGTTATAATCTCATTTTTAAATAAATTATGGGGTTTAGGGATTGGTAATGGAAATGAAGAAGTCATGTTGAATGTCATGGATATTTTCTTTAAATGTAAATAATGATTTATATTAAATGTTTTTTATTATGGGGAAAATATATACTTATCAAAAGTGTTTGAATTGTATTTTTTTTTGTATGAGTTATGGAATAATTATCAAGTACTCTAAACAAGAAATGATCATCAAATGTATGAGAATAACTTACTGACATAAATCTAATGATTTTGTAATGTTTAAGGTTAGGTCCATATAGTTTACATTAATGGATAGTATAAATATCTCTATACGTTATGATAATATTATTATAATACCTTTAAAACATTTGACCTTATGTCTTAGTTGAAATGATAAATAATTTTTTGAATACCATGTTGCTTCATCGAAATTATGTTTTTTTGGAATAATTATATACAGAGGAAATAAATAATTCGTAGTGGGAATGTAAATTGAGGAAAATATCCTCCTAGATCAGTATCCCATGCTGTTTGGAATTTGAATAGAGTGTTTTTTGTAATGGTTTAGTTGACACAGTCTATAAATTGTGGTGGTATCTATGATAGAGTGGGACCTGATTTTCTATGAAGGAACATGTATATAGTGGATTATTTTATAAGGTAACATCCCCCAGTTATTAAATAGATCTTTTGAAATTGTAGAAGCTAAAGGTTGGATAAATGATCTAGAAAATATATTTAACCTCATGTGATATCCAAATTTTTAAATGGAAAATCTTTCCATTTATCATTTTGAAGATGAAGCTAATCGAGGGTGGTAATTTGTTAAGAATACTAGACTGAAATATGTACTTCATGATATGAAATTTGACAAATTTATTAATATTTTCCTTGGGAAAAATTATACAATGGTTATTTTTATTTGTAATGAGAAAAAATTCCTCTAGTTGAAGAGAAAGAATGAATATTTTGTTTCCACAAATGATAAAAATAATTTAGGGTTGTCCATGTACATATTGGATTTTTTTTCAAGACATTGATAGTAAAATTAATATATCTTACTCTAGATTTAAACCATGATTGCAAAGAGATTTGGTTGTATTACAATTTAAAATTTATGATAGAAATATTCATTGTCATAAGAAAGTTGGGGTGGTTCTTTCTAAAACTTATCTTCCATGACAGGAAAAGAGTAATCAATATTCAAATTGATACATAGTTGAGAAGAAACCAAATAAGAATCCAATAGTTAATCCCCAAAATGATCTAAGTGAAGTAAAATAAATTACAGGAAGTGAATTTCATTATATGTAAAGTGATACAATAGTTATAAGTAGGCTCCCAATGTTAGTGACTGCAATGAAAACTATCTCTAACGGAACAAGAATGAAATAAGAGATAGACAGTCAATAGTTAGATGTTTCAGCTATAATTAGATGGGATATTATGTAAACACATGTCCATATATACTTACTCAGGGTGAAAATCATCATGATCAGAAGAATAAAGTGGTGTGAAAAATATTTTCTACACATACAGTTGATGTTAGGATATCTGGTGAAGTTTTGAAATATGTGGGGAGTTCAGTATTTGTTGACTATTTATTATAATAATAATGTATTATGAAACCCTCTCTTGATGTTTTACATAATGAAAATACCTTGGGATAAATGTATTGAGTTTTCATAGATATATGATGTATATGGATTAGTGAAAATCATTACGTTATAGATTGAATTTATAATCTTAATGGCATTAATATCATTTAGGGTTAAAATATCAATAACAAAATTTTAATAGCTGTCAAATATTATTATTAGACTTTGTGAAAAATGGAATATATTTAAAACCATAATAATTTTGTTTAAATAATAATTTCATTTCAATGATATCCATCATAATTTCTTTGGGAATGATATAAGAATTATATTACCATTGTTTTGATAAATTAAAACTTATATTCTTAGTGAAAACACAACTTATTCAGAAAGGATTAAGGTATTTAACACATAATATAAGGATGATAAGGGTTTACTTCCTAATACTAGCCTATTTGATGTCTCATAAAATATGACATTGTTTTTGTTAAATTATTTGAAAAAAAATTAATGATGAGTCGGTGGTGTTACCATTGAGTTTTGGAGAAATATTTATTATATAGGATAACATATGAAAAAAATCTAGTTTTGTAAAAAAGTTAGATATAGAAGGGAAGAAATTTCACTCTTTTATGGATTTTATGATATTTTAAAAGAGAATTTTCGTGATTTAGTTATAAAAATAGATTTTTTGATATTAATTTCTTAGAGTATGTGATGAATTTTACATTGAAAAAATTATAGTCAAATGATTAAATTGTGCTTATGAAATAGAATCACTTAACATAACTAAATTTCATTATATTCATAGATAGTAAAAAATTCTGTATCTGTAGGAAATATATCTTGAATCAAATAATTTATCTTATTACATTCACATCTGATGAATCAAATAGACTTTTAAATCATCATCGATTTATTATTTTGGATCCCATAATACTCCACTAATCATTCACTTTCTTGTGATTAGTGACAAAAATCATTCTCTATAATTAAATATAATTTTAATATAAGTACATACATTCACATGCCACTAATTTTATCCTACTTGTAATTCTAGTTATACGTTATTCCATCTAATCCATCAACATGACTTTCTATCTTATTAATAGAATATATTTGAAACCCTTTTACTATGTGGTTTTAGAATAAAAGTATTTTAAAATGAATATCATTTTATTTCCCTGATAAATATACAATTGGTTTGAAATAATGTTATTAAAGGGGGTGTAACAACATGATATTTTAAAGGAATAGAATTATGTTCTAAAACATAATATACACAAAAAACCAATATTATAACAAAATATAACAACTCGTGATTTTATGATATAATTATTTTTTGAATATAAATTGAATCTCACCAATATCATGTATTACAGACAACACTGAGTTTATATTGTGTTACACACAACACCGAGACTAAATGAAATATGACATATTATTAAATTATTATAATTTAATGTGATATTTATCACCTAGGCATTTAAATGGTGGGTATGAATCTAATAAAATAAAATATGAAAATATATAGTTTAAGTACATTAATTTTTTATTTATTTTATAAAACCCCAAGACATAATAATATTTTTATTTATAAATAAATTTAATTTTTTTCTTTAGTTTTATGAAAACCCAGGTTATGCTTACGCTACACACAACAATGAGTTTACTTACATTACATGAACGACCCAGTTTTATCGAATGCCAATAAATTAATAAAATATTCTAATTTAATATAATATATAACATATCCATTAAATTAGATATTATAAATATTATTAACCACATTTTTAATTATATATATTATAAATAATTTTATCATTCATCTTATGTGTTTTCTTGAAATGATATTAAAAATCAATTTTTTGGATAAAAGAATTATTTTTTAAAAATGTAGTTTTGACGCTTTTTGATGGCACACCAATTTTAAATATAGTTTTTTAACTTTTATATTTTATATTTATCAAAATACACTTATTATATTGATATCGGGTATAAAAATTTACTTTGTATTAATTTTTTTATTTTTCTGATATGTTTTAAGTTTTGATGAATAGTAAATATATAAGAAATTATAATTGAAAACAAAATTTTTCATCACAATAATTTTTTTTGCTAAATTATATTAATAAATGTTTTTAAAGTAAAAAAATAATATTTTTTACCATTTAACATAATTTTGTTCCTGGTATTTAATTTTAGCATGATCTTTGATGTCAAAATATTTCAATCTTTTGCAAAGTTTTAACTTTTAAGAACTTGTTTTTCATTCAAAAAACATGATTATTTTTAAATAGATTACATCAAATTATATGTATTGAATTTTAAAAAATGGAATCCACATTTATAATAATTGGGTATGAATTTTTTATATAGGTTCCCTTCATTTTTTTCATTATGAATAGTAACATTAGTAAATTTTTATTATTGTGGTTAAGGGTAAATCAGGTAATTAAAGGTAAAAATAATTTTAATAAATTACATTAATACCTTTAAAAAACCTATTGGATGATCAAATCCAACCCATATAATCTAATTTTTGAAATGTATCCATTTAAGGGATCCTTTTCCGTGAATATAACATGAATATTATTAAAATTAATATATGTGATAAAATATCACGCTCCCATTTCTTATAACTATTATTATTTTAATATATATAAATCTAAAATAAATAACATAGATTTTAAATTTTCTTTGAAAATATAAAATAATTACCTACCTCAAATACTTTTATTTATAATTCATAGAGATTACATAATTACCATTAATGTTGACACAATTGGGAAGTGTAAATCATTTTTCTCATAGAAATATCAAATAAATGATATTAAAAATACTAAAATAAATATAATTTAATGTAATTAATGGCATAGTGTAATTTTAGGTATAAATTAGAGATGGTAGTGAAATATTTTATTTATTGGTTTGAATTTATCATGTTGGTTTTCAATTTCAAAAAATAAAAATATTCAATATTATTAAAATTGACATAAATGATATTTCAAAATAAATGCAATTTTATTAAATGATATAGAAGTCATAAAAATCTATGGGTCATCCAAATAACTTTGATAATGTCAAATATGTAATAAATGGTCCAATTTTAATTCTTTTGACATTTTATAGTAATTATATTAACCCTATAGTGTAAAAATACAAGATGACACAATAAGAGTTAACCTGTTTATTTAAGTGTTAAATCCAATAGATAATGTTCATTTATGAACTAAACATTACTAAAATTAATTGTTTGAGGGGATTCCAAACCATAATCATCTTAGACTCGAAATAAATCACTTTGAAGCTATTTGAAACTGAAAATTAATTTATAATAAATTAATATTTTATGATCTTTCAAAAGTGTCCCTCACCTTTCTTATAAAGGGGAACTTATCCTTATCTTAATTCACACCTACAAAGCCCTTTCTCATGGCCAAACCCTACCATTTCCTCTGAAAAATTCTCTCAATTAATCTTAGAGGCCACACTTTGGTCTAAAATCCATCCTAAGTATTACTTTTGTAAAAATCTAAAGGAGACACACAAAGAAGAATAGGTTAACACACCCTCGACTAAAGGGAAGTACAATGTAGGGTTAATTAGTCAATCTCATTTTTATATGAAGTTTTTTATACAAATGTATATATTGGGATATCTTTATCATCCATGTACATGTTACTTCAAATTTATATCAAAATTTTGTCAACAATTTCTTAAATTCATTTTAATCAATGTTTTACTTTTTATTAAATGTTCTGAAAGGAATATTTCTGTTGTCTTCAAATGAGGTACATTATGACCTTCTCGAAAAATTAAGGAATGATTTTTTTTAAATTATATAGATCAAGGGTATATTTTTCACCATTATGATGGCCTAACATATTTATGTTTTCCATAAAATCTTTCAAGGTTATTTTCTAAATAATTGTTTCTTTTAAAATGAAATGTTTTTAATGTTTTTGATGTTTTCAATGTAAAAAGGTATATTTCTCTAATGAGTTTTAATGATTTTATTATTTTCATCTATGTCAACATACATTGTTATATTATATGATCAATTGTTTCTTGATTTATTATGATATATTCTTCCATATTGTATTGAATGTTTTATGATATGTTTGATCATGGATGTGCTATTTAGGTAACATTCATGGTTTATGGTTAAAGTAGTCAAAATTCATATACTAGTTTTGAATATGAATGATTATGTAGTTTATGAATCACAATTTACAAATGATGAATATATTGGACTTAGTATGTGATGGGAGGGGCCCACTATAACCCCTCGATGCATTAGTATGTCTCATGAGATAAAATTAGTTGGCAACAAGCCCTTCCTGTATGTTTTCCAAGCAGTTTAACATTATTAAGAGGATAGATCTTTACTTAAATCATATGGGTTTATACCCAGAATCATAAACTTCCATGAGGATAGATATTAACAGTAGCTATATTGAGGATATATCTTGATATTTCAAATTTCCCACATTATGCATTCCCTCATTATGATATTATTTATGGATATTTAATGTGTTTATTTGACTAGTAGAATATCCCTAGTTATTATTATTTTATGTTGTATTATTTATTTATTCTATATTATGATCAAGATTTTGTTTCTATTGATTTTGTTAAATTAATACATCATTATTTAAGGTTTAAGATTAATTACTTATAATAGCTTATGTTTCATGATTACCCTTACATAGCATATAAGCCCACCCCTTTCTTATGTTTATTTTTCCAAGGATTCCATGAAGTTTATTATGACTGCTATGTAGTGTTAAGCTAAGAGAATAATGGGATTCTCAAAGGATTATCTATATTGTATTTTATCTTTTGAATTATTACTTAATGTTGACGAATGTAAACTATTTTCCAAAACTACTAATCCAATGGACCCTTTAGGATTTTATACCATGTAATCACACCAATGAATTAATATAATGCACCATCTCCGGGCTTCTGGCGTTGGGATGTTATAGTTTGTATCATAGGAAGTTTAACAATAACCATGGTAATTTGATTTAAGTAGCTTAGATTAGGGACCATAACCCTATTATATACTTCTTGAATAAGTATAAAAGAACATCCTATAATTTCTGTTAAATAGAAATTATATGGACCTTCCCAGAAATAAATCCTTGTATGGATACTAAAAATATACGTAGTTCTGGCACACATGTACCTAAGAGTAACAACTGTGACAAGGTGTTCCAAGCCCATCTCGGCGTAACCTTGTACATGACAACAGGCCTTACTATGAGATTGGTTTGACACTCACAAGGGATATGATTAGGATAATTTTAATCTTCATTAATAAAAATTATGAAATATTTGAAAGTAAATATGTTCCCAAAGAAACCATGTTTACAATTTACATAATATTTATAACAAAATTTTAAATTTAAGTATGGTAATTAACTATTTCTGTGATTATATATTATCGTCTGATCAAATCTAGTGTATGTCATTGATTAGAAATGGAACTTCATGGAAGAAATAGAAATCATATCAACACAGGTAATATCTACAGGGATTTCCCTTTTATGCAATATAATGATTTTGGAGCAAGAGCTACAACGGGTTATAAACAACTTATATCCATATTGGGAAAACTAACTCGGGTTATAAACAATAAAATTACCTGTATGGGGTAGCCGGATCCACAATGTGGAGGAAAATTTTTAGACCACTTCATGAGACAATAACCTCTATATTTCAATGGGACTAGAAATCCATTAATTGCCTAATAATGGTTAAGTTCCATAAAAAATATATTTCATTATTTTGGATGTAATGAAAGAGAAAAAGTTATCATGGAATTATATCATCTATCATGTGATTCATGTTAATGGTGATCATTAATTCAAAACATAAACAAAGATAAAGAAGTATAAAATATAGGACAGAGGTAGTTTAAAGAGATTTTCTTATTAAAATATATTCCTCTAGAATAGAAAGTTGATATAGAAATGTGATTTGTATATATGAGGAAACATGTAGAAGAGAATGTTGTAAAGTATGAGTCTAACTTCACAAGGTTAACAAGGTATGCTGCAGACAATATACGTAACCCAATAAATAATATTGATAGATTCTTTGATGGGTTAAAACCATTTCATTGAAAGGAATTGGCCTCACAATAATTCTCATTATACGATGATATAGTCTCATGTGATATCATGATAGAAAATTAATTCCCTAAGACTTATGACCTTAAAGGAAAGAAATAAAAGAATAAGATGATTGATCAAGAGACGGATAAAGGGAAGAAGGGAAAAAGAATTTTCCCACCTATTATAATTGTGTAATGAATCACCCTAGGAAGTTATTTAATGTATTGGGTGTTTGTTATAAGTGTGGAAAAAAGGGTCACCATGAAAAACAATTTAAAGGGAAGATAGAAAATATAGATATTATGTGTTTGAACTATAATTAAATATGAAACTACGAAAATAAATGTCCTATGAATCAAGAAAACATATCTTAGAAAAATAAAAGGGATCAAGGTCAAGCTTAAGTTATTACTATAGTCGAAACTGAATAATTAATATATTTGTGATTTTGCGAATCACGAATTATGTAATTTGAATATGTTATTCACAATAAACTGGTTATAATAACTATAGAATATATGAGTATTTTACTATATTACTACTTCTTTAAATATTTTAAGGCATGGATTTTTTCATTAAGGGTTTTCAAGTGATCAGATATTTGGTATGTTTCAATATGAGGTACATTACTTTGTTTGGGGAATCTATTGTTATGATTGATTTTGAAAATTTAGAGACCAATTTAGACTAATGATTTTGTTAGAAGTATTTTGAAAAAATCATATGATTAGAATGAAGTAGGTTAAACATTGGTATTATTGTTTGAGGTTAAAAGATGATTTCTTGGATATTTTGGACTAACATTTTGGGTTTCAATAAAAAATTAAAGGATTGAGGACATAATTCTGAGCCTTATGATTTATCAATTTTTTTTAGGTATGAGAAATTCATATTGAACATCCATTTACTATTGTAAGGGATGAATTGAAAGAAGAGTGAAGACCAACCAAAGAATGAGATTATAATTATGACAATGAAATAAATGAAATAAATGAATAAAATTATTTATTAATAATTATTCCGTGGTAAAGTAAATTGAAACAAAAAAAATATATCCTATAACTTTTTCCAATTAATCATATGATCCCTTAAATCATTTCATATTTTGAGCTTTGTGATTCTTATCATTTTCATCATCATGTTCTCTGACACGCTCAATCAGAACATGATGTTTGGATTTCTCTTTCATGTATGTGATTTCCTACATGGAACCCTAGTATGTGTTATATATGGTGACCTTAATTCGTCCATGTATTGATTTTAAACTAGTCTCTCATTAATCCTTTTTGTAATGTTGGATTTCAGCAAACATGTTATGAAATATCAAAGCCCTTTTTTTTTATACCGAGTTTAAATTGTAGGGAAACAATTTATTGAAGGAGGGGAGAGTGTAACACCCCAATGAATTATAATACTTTCTTTCATAAATGAATTTACATTTTATTTATTTATTTTTACATATAACAATGTTACACTTTTGATATACCCAATAATAAGTTATCATTCATTACATCTAAGGCCCAGTTTTACCGAACAATTATAAATTAATAAAATATTATATTTTAATATAATATATAACATAACTATTAAATTATATTTTATAAATAGTATTAACCACATTCATATTTATATATATTCTATATAATTTTAATATTCATTTTATTTATTTTCTATAAATGATATATAAAATCAATTTTTCAGAAAAAATGTGTAATTTTTTTTTAAATGTAGTTATGCTTTATTTTGATGGAACACCCATTTTAAATATGGTTTTTTAAACATTTATATACTATATTTTAAAAAATAAACTTCTTATTTTTAACTGGGATATAAAAATTTACTTCGGATTAAATTTTGATAATTTATATAGGATTTTTGTTTTAATGAGTAGTAAAAATATACGAAATTTTAATGGAATATTATTTCATTTAAATAAATTATTTTCCTAAAGAATATTATTGAATTTATTAATGTTAAAAATAAAATATATTTTTACCGGTTATTATAATATTGGTTATTGGTATTAATTTTACCATTAGTTTTTGTGTAAAAACATTTCCATCGTTTGCAATGTCTTGACTTTTAAAAACATGTTTCTCATTCCAAACATGGGATTAATGTTAAATTAATTACTGTAAAATCTTTGTTTTGAATTTTTAAAAAAGGATTCCATATTTTTAATAAATGGTTAATGGTTACGTGAATAGGTTTCATTTATTTTTTTGTATAATGAGTAGTAACTTTAGTATTATTTATTAGTGCGGTTAAGGGTAAATCGAGTAATTGAAGGTAAAAATAATATTATATTATAACCCTAACACCTATAAAAATTTTATTATACGACTAAATCTAACCAATATCATCTTTGGATAGAAATGGAATCATTTAATGGACAATTTTACATGAATATGACATGAATATTAATAAAATTAAGGAATGTAGAAAAATATCACACTCTCATTTTATATAAGTACAATAATTTTACTACATATATCTCTAAGAGATGATATTGATTATAAATAGTATTTGAAAATATAAAATAATTAACAACCTCATATAAAATTATTTATAATTTTTTTTGATTTAGAAATTACCATTAATGATGAAACAATAGTTAAGTATAAATTGTTTTGTTAAAAGAAATATCAAATAAAGGATATTAAAAATATTGAAATAAATATAATTTGACATAATTAATGGCATCCACTAATTTTATAGATAAATTATAAATTATAGAGATATATTTTACATATATTTTCAAATTTATCATGTTGATTTGATATTTTTAAAAATAAAAGTATTAAATAGTATTAAAATTGGCATAATTGATATTTCAAAATAAATACTATTTTATTAAATAATATAAAAGTAAAATTTATATAAGGTTAATATAAATAACTTGGATAATATCACATATCTCATAAACGATCCAATTAGGTTTTCTTTGGCCTTTTATAGTAACTTATTAACCTTATAGTATAAAAATACCGGAAGACATTGTAAGAGTTAAATTGTTTAACTACAGGTTAAATCCAAAATATAAAGTTAATTTTATGACCTAAACATGTCTAGAATTCATTGGTTGAGGGTATTTATACTCATACTCTTCTTATACATGAAATAAATAACCATGGAAATATCTATAACTAAAAATAAATTTATAATAAATTAATATTTTATGATATTCCAAAAGTGTCCCCTGCCTCTCTTATAAAAGGCTACATCTTCTTCTCTTTAATTCACAACTCCAAAATTATTTGGCTCAGTAAAAACTAGACCATTTACTCTACCAACTTCCCTCAATTTGACCAAGATCCCACAATTTGGGATGAAATCCGACCTAATGAGTCCTTTTGTTCAAATCAAAAAGAGACACGAAAATAAGAGGAGGTTCACCCACCCTTGACTAATGGAATGTACAAGGTTAGCTTAATTTAAAAATATAATTATTATTGGAAGATTTTTATACAATAGTATATACTGGGATATTTTATCATACCTATCTATGTTACAACAAATGTTTTTCAAAATATTATTAAAAAATTCTTAAATTCATTTTCATCCTTGTTTGAATTTGTATAAAATGTTTTGAAAGGAAACTTTTCGTTTTCTTCCAAACATGGTATTTTCGGAACATTTAGAAAAACTAAGGAAAATGTGTTATTTTAACGTACATGGTGTGAGGAGATATTTTATACCATTATGATTCCTTTACATTTTTACGCTTCCCATAAAATCCTACAAGGTTATTTTAAAAATAAATGTTTTATTATAAAATTTCTTGGTTTTTAATGTTTACAATGTAATAAGGGTTATTTCTCTCAAATAGTTTTAATAGTTTTATAATTTTTATCTTTTTCAACATCCTTTATTATATTTTAGTCATAATTTTGGTTGATTAATTATGATACAATCTACTATATTTAATTTATGTTTTTATGATATGATAGATTGTTGATGTGATATTTTGATATCATTCCTGGTTTATGGTTAAAGTATTTGTAACCCCTATAATAGTTTTGAATTAAAAATATTATGTTTTATATGTTTCACCATGTTTATATTAAGAATGTAATAGGCCACGTACATGATAGGTAGGTCTTTTTATAGCCCCTCGACGCATCGGTAGGTCTCAGGAGATGAAATTAGTTCTCAAACAACCCTTTTCATTTTTTATAATTAGTTTATCATTGTCAGGAGGCTAGATCTTGACACAAACCAGATGGGTTTATACCCACAGAATTAAACTTTCATGAGGATAGATCTTGATAGTATCTATCATGGGAATATATATAGATATTACATATGTCTGGTATTATGAATTCCTTCATTATGATATTAGTTATGGATATTCCATGTGATTATTGGACTGGTATAATATCCATGGTTATGTTTAGATTAAATATTATTATTTATTATTTCTATATTATGATGAAAATTATGTGTAATGGTCTTCTGTGAGAGTTATAAATATTTCCTTAATGTTTATGAATAATTATTCATAATAGATTCTGTTCTATGACTACCCTTACTGGGCATCTAAGATCACACCTTTCATAAGTTTTATTTCCCTAGGATTCCATAAATTTTATTATGATTGATATGTTGGGTTAATCTAGAATAATAATGGAGTTCTAAAAGGATTTTCTATGTTGTATTTTCTGTTTTGAGTTGTCATGTATGGTTGATGAATGAAATATATTTTCCATGACTCTTAAACAGATTGGTCCACCGGGATGTGATTACTTGTAATAAAAACAATGTATTAATATAACGAATCGGATCTGAGATTATGGGGTTGTGGAATTACATATTGATTATATATAATATTAAAACCAATGAAAAGGAAAAAAAATTCTGAAAAACAATAATTTTTTCTAATAGACAGTTAAGTCCACCTTTTTAGACATAATTTAAAATTAATTTTTACCAATTTTTTTAAAAAATATATAAAAAATGAAAATCATTTTTAAATAGAAATATCAAAATAATTATATGTTTTTTTTTAAATTTTTTTGAAATGTTACCTCTTTTAATGAATGGTGAAAATTACTGATTTTTTATTGAAAACTACCTCTTTGAATAAATTATGTATAACGTAAAATTATATTTTTAATTGGTTTAAAATTTAATTTTGAATTTTTTTTTTCAATTAATCTAATTTATGTTTTCGAAGTCTTTTTCATAATAATTTTTAATTTAAATTTTTTAAAACTTTTTAAAATTTTCACATTCATAGCCCAATTTATTGCAAATTCTATATGATTATTTTTAGTTTAAAATTTTCAAATTATGTGAATATAGTTTGAAATAATAAATTTCTTATTTGTAATTTGAATATTTTATAATTTCTATTAATTTCAACTAAATTTTTGATCAAGATGAATATTGAAAATAAAAAATAATAATTTCCACTATTCAGATAAAAATGGATTTTTTAGGACTAAACTATAAAAAAACTATTAATAATAACCTAAAAACTTTTCCAACACACATTAGGTTGACATATGTTGTCCTTGTATCTTATAGGTTTTATAATAACACATTATTTTATGCTTTTGTCATGTTAAAAACATGGGTATGATTAAATATTTTCAAAAAAATATAACTATTCCACTCACCTCCCTTATAAAAGGCCACCCCTCTCTTCATTTTCTCACACCTTCACAACATTTTGATTCATTAAATACCTACCCAAATCACTTACAAAAATCAATAAAATATTCCTAGAATCCTTATTTTGGGAAAAAATATAACCTATGTAGTATTTTGGTGCAAACCAAAGGATGATTCATGTATAGTAGGTAACTATCTATGGTGAATTTTTTTTATTTATTCATACACCTCCTAAAATTATTATTCAAAAAAGATGTCATAAGAAACTCATAATTTAAAATATACATGGTTGTTTTTATAATATTTCAATTACATACCACCATAGTTAATTCCATAAAATGGGTTACAGAATCATTATTCATGTGTATGGAAGACTACCGCCTCACAAAAAAATATCATTTATGTTTACATTACCACCAATCACGGTTTCGAATGATGATTAATATTATGTATAAAAATGACATTCATTAAATAATTATACCTAATGAGTAATTTTTTCATATATATGTTTTTTACATTCCATTCTGTAGGGGATATGATAACGTTATTCATGTGTACATTGAACCGTCATCTCGCAAAGCAATGCGATTCGTTTTCTCAAACGCTTCATATATAAGTTAATAAGGGTAAATATAATTAATATGTGTGATATAACTTTAATAATAATGATATTAATGAAATATTTATAATTCTTAGAAAATAACATATCATTTTTCTTCATACCTTTTTTCTCATTGAAAATGTGATAATGTTATTTGTGTTTGTGTGGACTACCACCATAATGAACCTAGTGACTCCATTTTCCACAAAATATGGCACAAATGATATATATATTTATATAAAATTTTATTTAAAGAAGAAATATTTCATATAAGATATTATGAAAATTATACAGAATTAAAATAATAGTTACCTCCTTTCAATAATGATTTTCGAAAAATGGAAATTTTACTCATGAGCACGCATGGACTTATATCTCCATGATTCTAAAGTACTTATCTAAAAATTGTTAATATTGTTCATAAAATTATTATTTATGTCTAAATATGATAATTATTTCATTATTATATTTTCTATATGTTCCAATAATTACCTATATGACCGTAGTCAACCAACCAAATTCATTTTTGACATATAAGATGAATATCGACAAAACATCCAATGTAAACATAATTTATTAAAAAAAAATTTAAAAAATTTAAATATGTCAAACAAAATAAATAATAAATTTTAAAAGGTTCATCAATAATGTATAAAAATATATTATGTTTATTATTAAAAAAGACAAAGACTTGCATCTAAATTTAGACTGAAGGTAAGGGGCATCATCTAAATTATCTTTCATTGAGGAATATTTCTATATTATAAAAATAAACTATTTTATAAGGTGTGTATAATGAACATTTGACCTGTAATATCCTGATTTTATTAAATCAATTTTTTTTTATTGTTTTATATAAATTTATATTTATTTGGTATTATGATTCAAATATCTCAAAAATGATAAGCAACCATCTTTAAAAAAGTCTATTTCAATGTTTTCTTTCCATCTCCTTATTTTCCATGTCCATGCTTTCAAATTGATATTAAAAATAATATATATAGATATAAAATATTTATAAAATAAATTTTATGTCTCTTTTTAATTAAATTTCAATGGTTATAAAACGAAATCTTTTTATCTGTTTTATGTAGAATGTTTTGTCAAAGGGAAAAAGGAATGTTCTATATGTAATGTACCAGACGAAAATGGCAATTCAAATATCGTGGACATTATATTATGTTTTAATTAATTTTAAATATTTCTTGTTTTATTCAATAAAAACCCATTTTAATCTTCTTTATGTATTTCAGTATTGAAATGGTGTTATAAAATATGTTTTCTTATTTGAAATTTTATTATATGGTATTAAAAGTGTTTTTCAAAGGGTTTTACGATGAAATTTTTTACTCATGATATTCAACATGAAAATTATATGAAATGGTTTATCCCAATTATAGATCACGAGTGATCCCAATATAGCTTATAAATAGTGTTCAGCTACATTATATCTCATAAATATGGGAGAGCGCAATACAGGTTATAGAAAGTATGGGGCACATTAAAGATATCTGATGCATTGGTAAATGATTATATTGGAATTTTTCCACATGGAGATTTCAATTAAAATATATTCTAATGGATTTTATGAATATTATTGTCCAAGTCATAGTGACAGTTTTTTTAATTTCTTTCGACGGGGTTTAGAAAATTTCACTGAGAAAAGAATTTGTGTTTTTTTCATGTGAAAATTATTTATTTCATTCTATCAATTAACATTTAAGGTTAAGGAAAAAATTAAATGTGTTTTATTATTTTTAATTGGAAAAATGGTTTTATTTTATTTATGTTACTTAATGAGCTTTTTGTGATTATCCATTATTTTGAATTCTATTCATAGGGTATATGGATGTGTGGTGGAAAAGGAGATGTTATGTTAATAGTCCTGGAGATGTATCATGAAAAGAAATCATAATTTATTTTATGTGTTTTATAATATTGAATAAATGTATACTAATTATAAATTTTTGCATTGTTTTTATGGTTGTAATGTGTATGATTTATGGCCTAATTCTCTAAAATTGTAAACCTAAAAAAGATCCTCCTTTTTAAGAGAATAAATTCTTAACATAAAACTCCGGATAAGTAAAATTTAGGCTTTTTTTCATATATTTCACAACCAAAAGACATATTTATTATTATTAATTCACTTAATTTGGATAAATAAAATCATTCATTCTAGTTTAATTTTTTCTCTTTCATTTCTATTACATTACTTATATTTTTCATCATAATAATATTGTATTTACTATACATATTATTTATTTAATAATACATTCCTATGATGTTTATGATTATAGAATTTCCCCATATTTTTTGTGTTATATAGCACTAGTTATAGTCATTATTTTTGAATGTAGAACTCTTGTTTGTGATGTAATATTATGATGGATTAAAAATTGGTTGAATTCTGTGTCTTTCAATTTACTGATAAAGTTATTATAGTTGATTCATAGGCCTTATACAATGATATAAAACATTATAAATTTGAAATAAAATAAAAGAGTAAAAAATGATTCTTGATTTGCACCTAAAATTAGTACAACAAAATTATAAGACAATTTCTACATAAATTTATTATATCTTTTATATATATGGCCTTTATTATAAATTGGCATAAAAATAAAATTCATCTAATAAAATATCTTATGTTACTAATTATATAAGGTTTTATGAATTAATTTATTGATTCAATTTCAACAATGTATATATGTTTTATGAAATAAATAATTAATGAAAACATAGATTCTATTATTTGGTTCAATAATATAGACATTCTAGAATTTTTTTAAATGTAAAAAATTTATTTAGAATAACACAGAACTTAAAACAAATAATGTTTTTAATAGGGAAATTCACACATTGAAAGTGATATTAGTTTAAAATGTGTTTAGAATAATTGATGTAATAAATTAATTTAATTTTGATTCACTTATAGATCATAATACCTCAAAAGGATATTGTTTGTATTGACATCTATGAATCAACTATATGATCATCAAAAGGATAATGAAAATGAATATTTAAATTTATTATTATAGGTATTATTTTACATGGATCAACTTAATGTTTTTTTACTATATGTATATGAAAATAAATTATAAAATTGCATTAATTTTTTTATGTTATTAAATGAGAATATAAATAATGCGAAGATAAAAAATGATTTTATTATTTTATTTAATTTGGTTATAAATAATAATATTGATATGTATATTTATTAAAAAATTATAATTAATATAGGGTTATCATGCCTATATATATTGTCATTACATGGAACCAATATGATTTATATTAATGTGAACAAGAAAAACAAGCCTTTCATATTTAAAATTATTAACCTCGGAGCATTAAATGGGTTTTCAAGTATTAAAAATTTAATATATAGTGGGGGATTTTTTTTATATTATTCAAATTATATTGAAAATTAGGTAAATATTATTAATGATTTTGGAATCTTTGATTAATTTTTACCATTTGAATATAGTTTTTAGATAATGTTCATTATGGATAGATCTGTAGAAAAAATTATACATTATAGTTTAGTTGTGTTTAATGCATGTTTTTCTTTTTACATGTTAAAACATCATTTTCTGCCATATAGAATGGATAGATATACTTGTAATCATAGATTTTTCATCATCATAATGTAATAATAATCGTTATATACTTAAAGATGACTAAATATATGAATTTACATTATAATTATTGTTTCTATGTATTATAAGGATAATTTAATGTGTTTGATATTACAAGCACGATAGATAACCAACCCAAATATGAATGATTTTAAATATTATTTTTGTTATTTTTAAGACTTGAGTGAAATAAAAATATATCTTATATTTGATCATGTGGGTGGAAACTATTTTCTAATTATCATTTCAAATTGAAAACTTTTATATTATTGATTAATTATTATACATAAAATTTTGGCATAGTATAATTCCTCATACATTAAAATTAATAGTAATATAGTGATATTATCATGTGGTTATAGGAATATATGTATTGAATACTCTATATATATCAATTTGAGACCAAATTATTAGAGAAAATTGCTAAATTATGGAACAGTATAAATTTTTACTTGTAAGATTGCATAAAACCCTTATCAATCTAATTAAAATATATACAATGTTAATGGTTGTACAAATATACAATAAATAATTTTGGTGAAAATATTTAATATAAATCATTTAGTGTCAGAATCCTAACACTTTATTTAGATATATTCAAGTCAAACTATTTCATGATTAATAACATATTGGTAAAATAGTCTTTAATATTTATTATTATTATATTAACCATAGAGAATCAGTATCATCCATTATGATTGTAGTTTGAGTTATACAATTTTAGAAAATGTTAAATCTCTATTATTTAATGGTTCTAATAAATTAAAAACATTTAAATATTTTACCTATGTTATCTTAGTAATTATTTGACTGATTATGGGTGTTATTATATTGTCTACATAAAAGTTCCATGAAATGGTTGAAATTATGTGTGCCTAAAACCAAAATTAATTTTATATACTTGATGAATAAGAAGCTCTTATATGATTTATGTATTCATTTTATCATTAATTTTTACATATGTTGTGATTAAAAAACTTATAATATTTATAACAATATTTAATATTAATAATATGTAAATGATTAAGTCAAATGATATCTTTATTATAGGTAATAATTTTAATTTGTTTTAGAAAAATAAATATTAAAATTATCAAATGTGACAAAAAAAATTATTGATCCCATACAAGAAATTAATGCTAGATATGATGTTGATATGTTGGATGAGTTCTATGAATAAATATTATACTATAATAAATGATTTATTTTTGGATTCCTTTTAAATTTCTTTTCAATATAATTGTTGGATCTCAAAAATTATTCAAAAAAATTACAACAAGCATGAAAAATAGATTGAAGAATATTGAGTTTATAATGAATAGTGAACTATTCCCATAGATAAATTTTCACTATGATTATAGTTTACAATATTCCATGATCAAAGATGATTTATTCCTACACTCGAGGATTCATGCATGGTAATGTTGAGGATATGTGGGAAAAAAATTATTTCCTATAAATGAAATGTTCATCTTCTATATTGGGGATGAATCGGTGAACAAACTCTAATATGGGTATAATGGAAAGAGATACAAACACTAAACTTTTCATGTCAGGACTTAGTAAATCCACCAATGATCTATAAAAAGTTCTTCATAAATAAAATCATAAGTGTTATGGGAGAAGAGTGTGGAGTTTGTTTTATTTGATGATTAATGAATAAAATATTTCTGATATAAAAATTATCAAAACAAAACCTGGTGAAGGACATACTTTTATAAATTATTTCAATGGGCTGGGGAGAAGGATTTCATTGACATTACATCTTAAATAAAATAATATTTATCACATATCATAAACATGGCTATGAACTCAAATCATTTCAAGGTATCTTACCTTGTAAATTTCAATTCATTTCTCCCTAGTGTCCCTGTTTTCATCAATAGGTAATTTTACCATGTTCTATACCCAAGTAGAAAATCCTTTTATAATCTCCTTTTGTTTAAAAATTTAGTCTATTTGTTTTTTCATCTTCTGTATTCATTTAGATAATATTATTTTATCCACGTTAATAATGTTCATTTCATATCCCATTTGAGGTCCCACCAAGGCATTCTTATAAATATCCACCATTAAATGTTACATAATCTTATGTTAAGTCAAGAATTCACATAATTGATTTTTTCAGGTTTAGATATTTAGAGAATTAGGCCATAACAATTACATAACAAAAACATATAAATACAAAGTGGAAACTTCCAATTAAATCCTTTTCTTCCATAACAATAAAACTTTTAAAAATAACCATGGTTTCTTTTCACATTTAACCATCATAAAATTTCCTTGATTTCATCATTAACTATATTCTCCATTAAATCCTATGAAAATAATTAAAACGAGGGATGAGAAAAAATGATCAGAAAAGGACATAAAAATAATGAAAAATCATTAGTCTAGTTAATATCAGATAACCCATTCAATGTTCTTTGAGAGGATGAAACAAAACATTTTCACATGAATAATACACATACATTTTATCAATGAAAAACACTTAAACCAATAGAAAGCAATTATAACTCCATTAGGTGTCTTAGAGCATCATATAAATTAAATCCTTTTAAAAATATTATAATTGGAAAAACCATATGGTTGAATTCCATATTAGAGATCTATAATGGGGATCACCCTTTATATAATCTATATCTGGCTCACCCATGAGATATAATAGGGCTCAACCCTTCATATACGATGTGTCAGGAAAACCCGTGAGCAATAATGGGGCTCAACACTTCGTATAATCCTTGTTGGGCTCATCGGTGAGCTATAATGGGGCTCAAACCTTCATATAAGCTATATCGGGCTCACCTATGAGCATTAATGGGGCCCAACCCTTAGTATAAGCTAAATCGGTCTCACCCGTTTCATATAATGATCATGTGCCATTTTATGAATAAAACATGTTCATCACAAAACCCATTTTCTGAAAGCTTATTCTATTCCCATATAAAAATAATTTCTGTATAAAAATACCTTTTTCATTTAAGAACACATTTCCAATTCCAAGATACCCAAACAAAGTAACAAGTGATTTATTTATATTTTAAATGACGTAAAGGCTTATAAATGAAGCCAAATATCAAAAATGGTTACGAAGGTGGAGAAATTTTTGTTTCTATATATTTTAAAAACATTTCTTTTTTTGTTTTAGTAAAATGATTTGTTGGAAAATAATACCTTCGAATGAAAATAAAATTAAAATGGTTTTATCATAAATCATATAAAATTACGTCGTATATAAATCAAAATATGCCTAAATGAAAGGATTTTGAGAAGAAATCCCTTACCTTGAGTCTGACTTATCTTGTTCATTTTTTATATTACTTAATAATAAACGTAGGTTAATGTATTCTTACATCAATACTTTTTTTATTTTTATTATTAATTTTATATTACCTATTGTCAAGTTACAAAAATACATAATTATTTAAGTTCATATCGGTTTTTTTGTTGATATTCAGTACTCGAGTCAAAAATGAACTTATTTTGATCTAAATTGTCCATGTAGTCAAAATTCCATCTTATCGAGATTGATTTTCCTAATTTAAATATAAAATATCTTATTTATATATGTATTTATAATATTCCATAACATTTGGAGATTATAAATGAAATTCATCGTTCATGGAGATGGTAGACCGTACGTACGCATGAATACTACATTCATTTTTTTTCATATTAAAAGAATGAAAAATAAGTGATATAAATGTATATAATAAAACTAGTATTATATTTATGGAATTTATTTCTCATATTTTTAATAAAATTAGCCATATACATTCAATGTATGGCATTAATGAGTCATATCACATTGAGGGTGCGGTAGTCTGCACTTCCTCAAATGAAATTTTCGTATTTACATACTATGGAAAGCATAAAGTTATTTTGTAAATAAAAATTACATAAGAATATAGAAAATATATATATAATATATATAATATATAAATATATTGTCATCATAATGGCTACCATGAGAGGTGGTAGGAGAAATTTGAATAATCATCATTTCGTGAGGCAATTGTTCACCTTACCTAAGGAACAACATGTTTCTATCTATTAGATAGTGGCATGTGTAAGTGTAGTTATAATACATATCGTAACAACATCCTAGTATATTTAGGATACTATTTTTTTATTTAATCAGAAAATTAGAATATTACAAGGTGTGGAAGAGGAAAATAAAGGAAAGGTACTTGAGAGAAGAAGGTACCTCTAAATAGGGTAAATTCTTTTGATTTGAGCCAAAAATATTTCATGAATTGCCTTATTCACAAGTTTAGGATTATTTTATGATGTTATGGACGTTTTTATCTAATTTGAGGATAATTTGTATGATCCATGGGGATTTAAATATGAGTAAGTAGGTATAGATGGTGGCCTTGTATAAGAGGGAAGAGGGGCACTTTATGAAGCTCTTGAAATATAAATTTATTATAAATTCATTTTCGATTATAGATTGTCCAAAACTAAATTAATTAGAAAATGTTATTATTTTGGTTCTAATAACCATAATACAAAAAATTTTAGACAAGTTTTTAAATTTTTTTTATCCTTATCGGTTTGGTTTAACCCTTACTTTACCCTTTTTAATCTTACAGTGATATCATCTTATTTACAAATTATGGGGTAATGTAATTACCATATCATGTTAGACGACCCACAAAAAAGACATTTATGAGAAAATATTACATATCATAACCATTTGGCCGAATCATATATTTTTATGAATTTAATATCATTTAATAATTTATTATATATTTTAAGTTATGAATTATGTCAATTTTGGAAACTATTCATACTTGAGTTTTTTCACAAATTCATAACAACTGGAATCCTTAGAAAAAAACATTTAAGAACTCCTTAAATTTCATATTCACCTTGATAATTATTGGATGAAATTAATTATGTCAAATAATATTTATTTTAATATTTATAATATCATTTTTTTAAATCCTTTAATAATGATACAATCACTGCATCAACATTTTTTCGAAATAATATTTATTTATTTTAATTATAAAATTATAAATAGAATATAATGATGTAGGATATATTTTTATATTTCTAATGAAAATATATATTTTACTATATCACTAATATAAACCCATTTAAATATTATTTATGTAAGAAGATACATGTTTATGTTATTTTTCTCTTTACTTTAAATTAATTATTATAGCATGTCATTATCACTCACAAGTGGATACATGGGGTCCTAAAATAGATTCAATTATTCCCATGGTAAGAAATATCTCATACAATTGGATTATGAAATATTTTAGGGTATTTTTATATTATTAATGTTTTATTTGGAACCCTTATTTTCCAGATTTACCCTTTAACTATGGTAAATAAAAGTAATAACTGAAGTTAAGATTTATAATGTCCAAAAATAAAAGGTATATATTTACATAATTTTTAAATTATAAATAAAAATATCGAATCCATTTTTTCAAATTGAAAATGAATAATTGGAAGTAATTAATTTAAAATTAATTCTCATTTTCAAAACTAGAAATCGGGTCTAAAAATATAAAAACTAGCAAAAGATTGACATGTGTTTCTGTCCAATTTAAATGTAAAATTAAAATAAATGAAAAAAATTGATTAAATGATAAATAAATGTAATTAAACTTTAAAATAATTAAAAATGATAATATATCTATATAAATAAATTATATGAAAAGACAGTTTTGAATTAAAATGCAGTATTTTTCACTATTCCTTAAAAAAATAACATTATCAGAAAATTACAAAAATTTATCCAAAGTAAATTCTGTTGTCCCTATTCTATATAAGTATTTTATTTTGTAAAATAGAACATATAAAGGTGACAAAAACTAAATTTAAAAATTGTTCTCCATCAAAAGGTGGTAAAACTACCTTTTTAAAAAAATACTTATTTTATCTGAAAATTTGAATCTGTTGTTATATAATATATAGAAAACCTATAAGATGAATTTAAAAATTTAAATTCAATTTATAACATATATTTTTTAAAATAAAAATCCATAAAGGGTGATATTATTTTACAAACAAAATTATTTCCTTTTTAAATGTGTTTTCATAAAAACACATCATTTATATTCAATTGTTTTCTGTTTCCATTTTTAATAAATTTGTTAACCAATGAATCATTATTTAAACATGTATAAACCATATTTTAATAATTAAATTGATACTATTCATTATTAAAATTCCAATGGACAGTTGTTAACTACCACATAAAATAATATTATTATTATTGTATTATTTTTTTGTATAATTCAGTGTTGTGTGAAACGTAAGCTTTTAGAGAAACTTGTTACTATGTGTTGATTATGCTATCAGAAAAAGTGTCCTATTTAATGTAAAATCAATATCTTATTAATATATATTAAATGAAATGAAAAAGTATTATTCTATAAATACCTTGGTGAATACATCATTCCACCCTTTTGGAAATTTCGTTGTCAGAATTTTGAAATTGGACTCAGAAACGTCATTGAAAATCTCACATCAGAAAAATATTCAATAAAACTATCACATTAAAAAGAAATAACGATAAGTACAAATGTCACCCAAGATAAGACATAATAAGGCTCCCTATAGGAAAACATGTATATGGAGTAAAAACTAAGTGTCATGTTCTAATGGAGAACGATAGAAAAAATTTTCAGGATAATGATAACAACTAGAAAACCAAATACTTGTGATGGGTTAAATGGTCATTTATTTCAAAATAGGAAAAGTAAATGGAAAAATGTTCTTTTTTCAAAGGCATTTTCGTAAATATGAGAAATTTACTTATGATCTTGAACAAGAACATAATGAAATATACTTACTTGTCAAGTTGAGTTTTATCCTTAAATAAATTCCTTCCAAAAAATCCTCTTTTCTCCAAATGATGAGTATTCCAGATTACTTTGTCACACCTGAAGCGCTAGAATAAAATATTAGAGAAACACATAATCTTCAGAAGATTGACTATCTATTCATCCTGTATTGAAATATTAGCCAAATACAAAATTATTAGTATAAGATCATATAATCCCCCAAAAATCATAATACTTTATAAAAAGAAATACTACTCTTAATCTCCAAATATCAACAAACAATTCCCAAAGTTCAACAACGGCTATTCAAGAAAAAATGGTTCTTAAAATTACTCAAAATAATCCAAACTAAGTTTGATACCCAAAATAAAGAAGGATTTGATCACATAGTCTCCCACAATAAATCATAATATTTATCTCCAAATAACATCAACTACTCTCAAAGTCTCATACTTACAAGTAATTAACCTAATCACATATTCTACATCATAGGTTAATTATTTCCATAAATGACCCAAATTACCACATTTCCACAATAAAAACATAATATTCAAACAATAATCCACAAATTAAATCCCATAGTATGTTATTTTCCTTAGGCATATAGTGTTCCCAACATAGCGAATGTATTCCAAAATAACGTTTATGATTTAATCAACAAATCATTTTACTATAATAAGGATATCCATTTGATAAAACATAAGTTCCCAAAAATAAACTTATTGTTATTTCATCTAAATTTATAATAAAAAAATAAAGTCATACTAACTAGGGACTTCAAGTAGGCCAGTGGTAGGTGATAAATCCCAATCGTACTTTGGTTTTATGTTCAATTCTTGTAGCTTTGTATGATGCAATGGTTTGTCCCTAGGATTGTGTGTTGTCATTTTTCAAAAACAATTTAATTTAATAACATTTCATAAAATGAGATAATACCCTAAAAAATAACCATAACATATTTTAACCAAAAAGGTTATCTCATACCTCATATTTTGAATCCCAAAAATTAATAACCCATAATCTCCTCAAAGGTGAATTTATCTTAAAATACCATTAGTTGCCTTAATATTTTAGATCATAAAACCTCAAAAGGGGTTTAAAATAAATTGAACTTATGATCTATCTTAAAATTATAAACCCATGATAATATCCCCAATACTTAATGAAACATCCTAATATCCAAAGATACCTAAAAGACCTATAGTACCAACTTTAAGGACCCAAACTTAAACGTTATATAATCTTTAGTTATGTTAAGAATTAACATTGAGGAGGTTCTCAATTTTAGACCTTTAGAGAGTTAGGCCATAAATATTACATAAAAAAACATAGAAATACAAATGCAAAACTTCCAACAGTATCTATTGCTTCCATAATAATAATACATTTAAAAGATCATGGTTCCCATTCATGTTTACTAATCACAAATTTTACATGATTCCATCATTTACTATATTCCCCCTTAAATCCTGTGAAAATAATTAAAACATGGGATGAGAAAAAAAAGATCAGTAAGGGGTATAAAAATAAAGTAAAACCATTAGTCTATTTAAAACCTGATAACCCATTCAATGTTATTTGAGCGAATGAAACCAAAAATTTTCACATGAATGACACTCATACCTTTTGTTTCATGAAAAACACTAAAACAAATAGAAGGAAACTAAAACTCCTTTAGGTGACTTAGACCATCATATAAATAAAACCCTTTAAAACATCTTCCAATTGGAATAACCGTATGGTTGAATTCCAAATTAGAGATCTATAATGTGGATCACCCTTCATATAAACTATATCGGGATCAACTGTGATCTATAATGGGGCTCAACCCTTCGTATAAGCTTTTTCAGGATCACCTGTGAGCTATAATAGGGCTCAACCCTTCGTATATTCTTTTTCGGGCTCACACATGAGCTATACTAGGGCTCAACCCTTTATATGAGATTTCCTGGGCTCACTCGTGAGCTTTAATGGGGCTCAACCCTTCGTATAAGCTATATCGGCCTCACTCATAAGCTATAAAGGGGCCCAAACCTTCGTATAAGATATATCGGGCTCACCCATTTTATATAATACTCATGTTACATTTTATGAATAAAACATTTTCGTCACAAAACACATTTTTTGAAAGCTTCTCCTAATCCCATATGAAAAGTATTTCCATATAAAAATACAATTTTCATTTAAGAGACCATATTCAATACCAAGATACCCAAATAAAGTAATAAGGGATATATTTTAATTTTAAAAGACATTAGGTCTTATAGAGGAATCCCAATATCAAATATCAGTTATGAAGGTAAAGAAAATTTGTTCACCGATTTGTTAAAAACATTATTTTTTATCATTATTAAAATGATTCGTAGAAAAATATTTCCCTTGAATGAAATTAAAATTAAAAGGGGTTTATTATGAGGTTTATAAAATAAGGTTGTATATAAATCAAATTATGTCTCAATGAAAGGAGGTTGAGATGAATTCCCTTACCTTGAATCAAACTTATCTCTTTCGTTCAATATATTCTTGAATAATAAAATTAGATTAATTTATATAGTATTTAGAACATTTTACATGTTTATTATTAATTTTATATCACTTAATATCATGTTAATAAGAAATTCATAATTATTTAAGTTCATATCCATCGTTTTGTTGATATTCAGTACTCAAGTCAAAAATAAACTTATTTTTATGTAAGTTGTGCATGTAGTAAAATATACATCATCTCCAGAATGATATTGATGATTTAAAAATCATTTACATATAAAATGTATGTTATTATAGTAGTCCATAACATTTAGAGATAATAAATGAAATGCTCTTTTTATAGATATGGTAGGTCGTAAGTATGCTTGAATGACACATTCATTTATTTTTCGAATTAAAGGAATGAAAACTAAATGATATTAAGATTCATTATAATACCAGTATAATATGTATGTCATTTATGTCTCATTGGTTTAATAAAACCATCCATTATGAATTCCATGTATTGAATGAATGAGTCATATTACTTTGAGGGTTCGGTAGTCCGTACATTCTCAAATGAAATTATCGCATTCACGCATTATGGAATGCATAAAGGTATGTTGTAAATAAAAATTATAGAATAATAGAAAGAATATAAATATAATAAATATAATATATAAATATATTACCATCATAATGGCCATCACGAGTGGTGGTAGGATAATATTGAACAATCATTGTTTTGTGAGGCATTTGTTCTCCATACACTAGAAACATTATGTTCCTTTACAAAATATAGAGGTGTGTGTAAGTGTAGTTGAAATAAATATGATAACATAAACATATTATATTTAGGATACTCATTTGGTTATTTAATCAAATAATAAAAATATCATAAGGACGGAATATGGAAAATAAAGGAAAGGAACTTGATGGAATATGTTACCTCTAAATTTGGTGAATTCTTTTGATTTGAGCCAAAAGGCTTTCTTGAATTTCCTTCATCCAAAAGTGAGGATTCTATGAGGAAGGGAGTGATTTTTTGAGCTTATTTGTGAATAATTTAGATGATCAAAGATGATTGAGGGGTGTGAGTTTGTGGGTATAGGTGGTGACCTTTTATAATAAAGAGAAGGGGTACTTTATGAAAGTATTGAAATATATATTTATTATAAATGAAATTTTGATTAAAAATGGTCCAAACATTATTTAATTCTCAGATAAGATGATTTCAGTTCAAATAAAAATCATTCAATAAATTTTATACATGTTTTGTATATTTTTTTATCCTTATCTTTTTTGATTAACACTTATTTTACCCTTTTTAATCTTATAATGATATTATGTAATTTACACATCGTGGGTTAATTTAATTACCATAACATGTCAAAAGACCCAAAAAAAGTCATTTATGACATATTGTGACATATATTAACCATGTTTTCTATCTATTTTATTTTTATAAATTTAATATAAGTTAATAAATTATTTTATATTTTATGTTATGAATTATGTCAATTCTGGACACTATTCATACATGACTTTTTTACAAATTCCTAAGAACTTGATACCTTAGAAAAAAATAAATCAATCCTAATATGTCATATTGACCTAGATAATTCGTTCTTGACATTAATTATGACATATAATATTTATTTTAATATTTATAATATCATTTATTTGAATCTGTTATTAATTAATTCATCACTGCATCATCTTTGTTTCATAATTAAATTTATTTATATAATGTCAAAAAATTATAAATAAAATATAATTATGTATAAAATATTATTATTTTTATAGTAAACATTTATAGTTGAAAATATCACGTATATAACCCCATATAAAAATTGTTTTTGTAAAAATATACATGTTTTATTTTTTACTTTAAATTAACTATTATAACAAGTCATTATCACTCTCAAGTGGATCCATGGAGTCCTAAAATAGACCCATGGATGTTGATAGTTAGTAATATCTCATCCAATTGGATAATGACACGTTTTAGGGTATTTTAATTTTATTAAAATATTCTTTGTTACCCTTATATACAATATTCACCATTTAACTATGGTAAATAAAAATAATTACTGAAGTTACTGTTCATAATTACCAAGAGGAAAAGGTAACTATTTAAAAAATTTGGACCTTCTGATTAAAAATATGGAATAAATTTTTACAAATTCAAAACACCTAATTTTCAGATATTAATTTAAAATTAATTATTGTTGTCAAAACCAAAAAGCATGTTTAAAAAAAAATTAAAAACTATCCAAAGATTGATATGTGTTTGTGTAAATTTTAATTGTAAAACAACTGTAAATGATCAAAATTGGATTAAATGATAAAAAAATACTATTAAAATTTTAAAAAATATATAGTATAATTTAACTACATAAATAAATTAGATGAAATTCTAGTTTTGAATTAAAATAATTTTTGTTCACTATTCATTTAAAAACGGAACATTATCAGAAAATGACAAAACATTTATCCAAAGTAAAATTTTATTCCAAAATTCTATTTAATAATATTATTTTTTCAAATAGAACATATAAAGGTGACAAAAAAACTAGATTCAAAAAGGGTTCTCCATTAAAAGGTGGAAAATGTACCTTTAAAAATACTTATTTTATCGGAAAAAATTGAATTTGTTATTATATAGTATCTAGAAAAAATAATATGAATTTAAATAATTGAATCTAATATATAACACATATTTTTAATAAAATTAAAATCCATAATTAGTGATATGTTTTTACATACACAATTATTCTCTTTTTAAAATGGTTTTCATAAAAACACATTATTTATATTCAATTAGTTTTATATTTCCATTTCTAATAAATTTGGTAACCAATGCATCATTATTTAAACACACTTCTACCATAATTTCATAATTCAGTTGATTCTATTCATTCCCACCATTCAAACGTCTAGGTGTTAACTACCACTTAAAATAATAATATTATTGTTGTATTATTTTTCGGTATAACTCAGTGTTTTGTGCAGCATAAGATTTTGGATAAACTTGTTGTTCTGTTCCGAGTACACTATCGGAAAAAGTGTCCAATTTATGAAAACATTAATATCTTATTCATAAATATTAATAGAAATTAAAATGTATGTTTCTATAAATATATGGGTCGTTACATCATTCGCCACTTTTGGAAATTGTATCGTCACAATTTTAAAATTGGGCTTGGAACTTTCTTTAAAATCCCTCAATGGAAAAATAGTCGACAGAACTATCACATTAAAAGATATAAATATAAGTGCAATAGTCACCCAAGATAAAACAAACTAGGGTTCCATGTTGGAAAACATGGATATAGAAGAAAAAAAAGTGTCATGTTCTGATTGAAGGTGATAAAAATAATGATTGAGATAATGATAAAAACCCAAAAACCAAAAACATATGATGCGTTAAACGGCCATTGATTTTATATTAGGAAAAGTAAATGGAATTTTTTTTTGTCTTTATGGTCCTTTTCATAATTTTTTGGAATTTATTTATTATCTTGACTAAGAACATAATGAAACATACTTACTGGTCATGTAGAGTTTCAACATTTAATAAATTTCCACCACAAACTCATTTTTTCTCCAAACGAAGAGTATTCATGATGACTTTTTCACACCAGAAGCACTAGAATAAACTTCTAGAGAATCACATATTCTTAAAAATATTAATTATCTATTCATCCAATCTTAAAACACTAACCAAAACTAAAATGGTTACTACATTATTAGATAATCCGCCAAAATGCATAATCCATTATAAAAAGGAATACTACTCTTAATCTCCAATGTTCAACCAAAAATACCCAAATGTAAACAAAGACCATTCATTAAACAATTTTCCTTAAAATTAATCAAATTAATCCAAACTTAATTTGAGTCCCAAAATTCCAAATTATTTGATCACATAGTCTTCCACGATGAATCTAAATATTTATCTACAAAAAAAATCTACTAATCTTAAAGTATCATACTTAAAAGTAATTAACCTAATCAGATATTCTCCATGATAGGTTAATAATTTCCATAAATATCCCAAATATAAATATGTCTAGAATAAAAACATAATATTCAACAATTACTCCACAAATGAAATCCCATATTATTATATTTTCTATTGGCATACAGTGTTCCCAAAAGAGCGAACATCTTCCAAAATAACATTTATCACTTAATCACAAAATCATTTTCCTTAACTAAGGATATCTATTTGATAAAACATATGTTCCCAAAATCAACATTTTCTTATTTCATAATCATTTTTATCTAAAATGATAAAGTCTTACCAACTAGAGACTTCACGTAGGCCAGTGGTATTCGATAAATCCTAGTGACACTTTGGTTGTGGGTTCGATTCCTACCACTTTGTCTGATAAGATGGGTTGTCACACAGTCTATGTGTTTTCCTTTTTCAGAAATAATATATTTTTATAACATTCCAATAAATGAGGTAAATTCCTCAAAAATAATCATATCATATTTTTACCTCAATGGTTATCTTTTACATCATATTTGGCATCCCAGAAATTAATATCCCATAATTTCCTCAAAGGTGAAGGTCTCCAAAAATACCATTAGTCAACATAATATTTTAGATCATAAAGACTAAAAAGGTCTTTCGAATAAATTGAAATTATGTTCAGTATTAAAATTATATACCCATGATGATATCCCTAAACCTTAATAAAACATCATAATCCCCAAATTTGTCTAAAATGACCATTTATAGCCACTATAAAGACCCAACCTTAAATGTTACATAATCTTGAGTTAAGTCAAGAATTCACATTGACGATCTTTTTATGTTTAGATATTTATAGAATTATGATATTACTATCATATAAAAAACATATAAATACAAAGTGTACACTTCTGAAAGTATTTGTTTCTTCCATAATAATAAAACATTTTAAAAAACATGGTCTCTTTTAATGTTTAATAATCATAACTTTTACATGATTCCATCCATGACTCTATTCTCCTTTAAAATCTGTGAAAACAATTAAATCTTTGGATGAGAAAAAAAAATCAGTAAGCGACATAAAAATAAATAAAACCCATTAGTCTAGTTAAAACCAGAAATCCCATTCAATGTTCTTTGAGTGGATTAAACAAAAAAATTTCACATGAATAACACTCATTATTTTGGCTCAATGAAAAATACTAAAACAAATAGAAAGAAATAATGGTGACTTAGATCATCTTATAAATAAAACTCATTCAAACATTTTCTGATTGGAATAAATATATGGTTGACATCCAAATTGGAGATCTATAATGGGGATCACCCTTCGTATATGTTATATCAGGCTCACTTGTGAGCTATAATGGGACTCAACCCTTCATATATGATGTGTAGGGGACACAACTGAGATATAATGGGGGGGGGTCAACCCTTATTTTAAGCTATATCGTGCTCACTTGTGATATATAATGGGGCTCAACCATTTTTATAAGCTATATCTGGCACACATGTTTCATATAATTCTCATGTACCATTTTATGAATAAAACTTGTTCATCACAAAACCCATATGATAAATATTTCCATAAAAATATATAATTTTCATTTAATAACCCACTTTCAATACCAAGATCCCAAAATAAAGGAATAATGGATTAGTTTACATTTTTAAAGACATTAAGACTTATAGATGAAGCCAAATATCAAATAATTGATATAGTGGATGAGAAATTTGTTATCGTTATATATATTAAAAACATTTATTTTTTTCATTTAGTAAAACACTTCACAGAAAAATATTTCCACTGAATGAAATTACAATTAAAAGGGGTTTATTATATATCTTATAAAATAAGTCCATATGTAAATAAAAATATGCCTCAATGAAAGGAGGTTGAGACGATGTCCGTAACCTTGAGTCTGACGTATGAATTTCATTATACATAATTCTGAATAATAAAATTAGGTTAATTTATACTTTACTCATAACCTTTTTAAGTTTTATTATTCATTTTATATTAATTATTATAATATTATAAAAATACATAATTATTGAACATTATACCAGTCATTTTGTTGATATTTGGTTATTGAGTCAAAAATGAACTTTTTTATGTAAATTATCCATATATTGAAAATTCCATCATCAACCGAATGATATTTATGATTTTAATATAATATATATCTAGTATGTATAAATTTATAGTAGTAAATAACATTTGAAGATATGAAATGAAATGCACCGTTCATGGAGACAGTAGACCGTACGTACACACGAACGCTAAATTCATTTATTTTTCTTATTAAAGGAATGAAAAATAAATGATATAAATGTATAATATAATTCCAGTTTTATATTTTTTCACGTATATATCATAATTTTAATAAAACCATCCTTTATGCGTTCCTTGTGTGGTATGAAGAGTCATATCACTTTGAGGGGTGGTAGTCCACACTTCCTCAAATGAAATTATCGTATTTACACATTATGGAAAGTATAAAGATATGATGTAAATAAAAATTAAAAAATAATACATACAATATAAAAATAATATATATCATATAATACTATAGTTCCATTATATTGTCTAGAATGATAGGTGGTAGGAGAAAATTGAACAATCATCATTTCATGAGGTAGTAGTTCGTCGTACACAGAAAAAGTAATTTCATATCCATTAGATGAGGGTTTGTGTAATTGTAGTTAGAATAAATATCATAAAAACATCATATTATATTGAGGATACTGGTTTTTTATTTAATCAATGAATAAGAATATCATAATAAGTGGAGAAGTAAAATAAATGAAATGAACTTGATAGAAGATGTTACCTCTAAATTGGGTATCTTCTTTTGATTTGAACCAAAAGAATTTCTTGAATTTCCTTATGCTGAATGTGTATCTTCTAGAAGTAAGTAAGGTATGTTTGGATATTTTTTTGTAGAATTATAATTATCCAAGGTTCATTAGATCTATGATTTAGTGTGTGGAGGTGGTGTCCTTTTATAAGAAAGAGGAGGGGCACTTTAAAAAATTCTTGAAATATTAATTTATTATAAATTCAATTTTGATTACAAATGGTCACAAAATAACTTAATAATAATATAATTGGATTTTGGTTCTAATACCCATCATCCAAAAAATTTAGACATTTTTTTAATAATTTTTATCCTTATCTTTTTTGTTTAACCCTTATTTTATCATTTTTAATCGTATAGTGATATCATGTTATTTACACATTGTGGGTTAATGTAATTACCATATCATGTCAAACGAAAAAAAAAGTAATTTATGACATATATGGACTTATCTTAACCATATTTATTAATATTTTATTTTTATAAATTTAATATCATTTATCAAACTATTTTATATTTTTAGTTGTTAGTTATGTCAATTTTGGACACAATTCATACTTGATTTCTTTACGAATTTATAACAACTTGAATCCATCGATAAAAACAATTAATTTATACTAAACATTAATATTCACCTATATAATTCATTGATGAAATTATTTATGTCAAATAATTTTTATTTTAATCATTATAATATCGTTTATTTGAATACTTTATTAATGAAGCAATCACGGCATCATCATTGTGTCACAGATAAATTTATTTATTTAATGTCTCGAAATTAAAATATCATGATGTATTAAATTGTTTTATATTTCTAATTAATACTAATAGTCGAAGAGATAAGTTATATAACTCTATTTTACAAGAAATTAGTAAAAAGATACATGTTTATGTTATTTTTCTTATAACTTTCTATTAATTATTTTAACATGTCATTTTCAATACCACATGGATCCATGGGGTCCTAAAATCAACCCAAGGATGGCCAGGGTTGGATATATATCATTCCATATGATCAAGACATGTTTTAAGGTAGTTTTATATTATTAAAATATTATTTTATACCCTTATTTACTAGATTTACCCTTTAACCATAGTAAATAAAAATAATTACCAATGTTACTAATCATAATGTCCAAAAAATAAAAGGTAACTATTTACACAATTTGGAGCTTATTATTACAAATATGGAATCCATTGTTTCAAATTCAAAACACATAATTAGTTGAAATTAATTTAAAATTAATTTCAATCGTCAAAACCAAAAGGCGGGGTTTTAAGAAATAAAAACTATCAAAAGATTGATATGTGTTTATGTAAAATTTAAATGTAAAATAACTTCCAATGAACACAATTTAATTAAAAGATAAAAAAATAATACAATTAAAATAAAAATTAATTAAATATTTAATCTAACTATATAAATAAATTAGATGAAAAGGTAGTTTTGAATTAAAATGTAGCATTTTCACTATTTAGTAATGAATGAGCTTTATTAGATAATTACAAAAAAAATTCAAAATAAAATTTTGTTGTATCACTTATATATAAGAAGTTTATTTTTTCAAATTGAACATATAAAAGTGAAAAAACCTTGATTTAAAAAGGGTTCTCCATCAATAGGTGATAAATGTGTCTTTTTTGAAAAATACTTCTTTTATCCGAAAAATTAAATTTGTTCACATATCATATCTAAAAAACATATAACATTAATTTAAAACATTATATTAAATATATAAAAAATATTTTTCATAAAATAAAAATCCATAAATAGTGATATCGTTTCACTAACACAATTATTCTGTTTTTAAATATTTTTTCAGAAAAACATATCCTTTATATTCAATTGGTTTTTAATTCCATTTATAATAAATTTGGTAACCAATGAATCATTATTTAAACATGTTTAAACCTTATTTTCATAATTGAGTTGATACTATTCAATCCCACTATTCCACCATCTAGGGGTTACCTACAACTTAAAATAAAAATGTTGTTGTTGTGTTGTTTTTTAGTATAACTCAGTGTTCTATGCAACGTAAGATTTTAGAGAAACTCGTTGTTGTGTTTTGTGTACGCTATCAGAAAAAGAGTCCCATTTAACATAAAATTAATATCTTATTCATAAATATTAATAGAGATGAAAAAATATTATTTTATAAATTCCTGGGTCATTATTGTTCTTACTCCTATTATGGGATTTCATGGCATTGAAATTACCATACCCCATTTATAATAAAGATTTTTATTTATTGAAAATAACACGGCATAACCACTTTCCCAATATTTCAATATTGACATTGAGGTAGGTTAATGCATTATTATTTTTCATTTTCGGCATATGTCCCACATTATCACACAATCTCTATGTGGGATTCATTAAGGGATACTTATGTTTAGACCCTATTCGAATTTTCTTATGGTCACTTTCATGTTGTACTTATTGAAACTACTAGTCCATCTAATTTCAAAATTTCATACCATAGGCCAATCGTGTATAAATACAATATTTAAAAAAAATTCAGGTATATTTTCCATGTGTAACAATTTATGTGATCCAAAAATACAATATAAAAATAAAATTTTTACACTACCCTAAATGGTAAGTGAATATAGTTTTTATCACATTATCATAAAATTAACTGTATTATATCCATATTTTCTGAAATTAAAATTCATGATATTCCCACTTAAATGGAATTTAACTATAAGACTCATCATCAATAATGAGTTTCAAACCCCATCAAATGGACCTGAAATGGAACCTTGAACTATATTGGTTTTGGTATATGGAATTGGGGTACATATGAATCCATTTTTAGGCTAAATATATATACTATTGTAACACATATTTTTATTACAAAACCATCGATGATGTTAAACTCTATAATATTTTTAATAAATTACTTTAAATTATTATATTATGAAAAATAACCTTGATCCACTTCATTGGGAAAAATAATATTTAAACTTTTGAATTATTATTTTGAATGTATACTCATCATATGGGATCCTTCATGAAATGTAAATGATATTTTTAATGGGTGGTATTTCATGTATATGTATTAAATCAATATATTAGTACCAAAAGAATACAAATATCTACAATAGGATTATTCAACCTCTTTACTCTGATTTTTTACAAAATTACACCTAAATCAACTAAAAATATATGGGGATTGGAATTGATAAAAATATAAAATGTTGATCCTTATGTAATATTCATTATATTTTTAAATTAATTTATTGATCATTAATTTTTTACATGTGTTAATACAATATTGGTTGATGTTTTTTGAATTTATCAAATTCTAAAAATTACATATGCAGATAATGAACACTTATGTGTCATGAAACCCATTTATCTTGAGGTTCTTATAGTGGATATGAATTTCAATAAAATTAAAAATTATAATTTTGTAGTTTCATTCATATATTCATACATTTATTATACAAGATCAAAATAATCTTTGAGCCAATTACATACATTATCACCTATACAATGCCTTTATCACTTGGTGGAAGATGTGTTGGTTTTATATTAAATTTATTACTGAATAATCCTTCATATGGAAGAATTCCAAAACATTATGTGAAAGAAAATTACATGAATTTTTTGGTCACATAAATAACTTAATGGTGTTCAGGTAGCCCAATTATAAAATACATATATTTTTTGACCAAATTTCTTATCATATGTAATTTCACACTACCAAAGGACATCCCCTAAGACCAAATGAATTACTAAATGTTTCTTTATAGTAATTACTCCAATCATGGTCATAAGTATCATTGTATTACTATATATTCCAAAAATCATCTAATGAGGTATTTTACGTAGTCATGAAAACTCAAAAACTATATAGAATGACCCACTAGGTCATACAGTGACCAAAAATTAGTGGATGGTTTAGGTTCCTTCATTACCACCACCCCTAATGTTTTACATTAAATACAAAATTAAATATTGTTATATTTAAAGGGTAAATTTTATTATAATTCTTAACAATATTATATATGGACATTTACTACACAATTAGTTAATTTCTACCATTTTTGGAAATGATAAATAACCTTATAGGATATTCATATGATAAAAAAATTAAATCCAATAGAGAGTTAATCTGTGTTTCATTGAAGATATCAAATACATATGTCCTACCCATGGTAACCTACATGAAATTCATGCAATTAATGATATACTAAAAATTTAAATATCCACTACATGCTAATGAATAATTTCCATATCCATATTATTTATTTTTCAAAATATCCCTTCTGAAATTGTTTGAGTGGAAACCAGTCATTCTCCAACATTTTAAAGATATTATTAGGGGATAACCCATACAAAATTATATAACCCAGAATAGAAATCACCAAAAAAAATTTCTCCCTTCAGTAGGAAGAAAAACATGGTGGCACACAAGACTAAATTACATGTGAGTTGAATGTCAGATGATAACTATACACACTATCTCAATTATCAAGACACACTAAATCCCCAATATCGTGATCATGATAATCTAAAGTGAAAAAAATAAAGATAAATTTTAAATCCTACATGTAACGTCAAAAACATATAGGCATTAAAGGATACTATATTGATTGAGACTCCATTGCAATTTACTTCATCGATGATAAATCTCTATTAGGGCCATTTTCTCTTAATTTTAGACAAATCCATTATGATAATAATAGCCATCAAGGAAACAACACCATGGGTGCATCATGGATTTCCAGGTTGACTCAACCCACCACCGGATGCCTACATCACTATGAATGATCTAGTCAAAATTAAAAATTAGCCTTAATAAGTTTAGTCATCAAAAAAGACACCAGTGCAACCCAAAACACTATGTAAGTCATCGAAATAGGCCAAAATGGGTTTACACATAAACTATTATTATGTAATGAAATATTGTTTATAAAACATGATCATGAAAGTCAACACCTACAAAATAGAAAGCCTCAATAAATAGTCATTGCTACTCAGGCCGTCCAAAATAATCTAATGATACCATATATAATAAGAAATCTTATCAAAATGGGCTCAAGGATCTTGAAAATTTTCAAAAGGGTTATGGGAGGCGTGAATTAACATTTTCAATCTATTGAAATGATGAAACAAGTAAAAAAATCTGTAACCAGACTGAGATCAAGTATAAATGTAGTGACCCACTGGTTCCCATTAGATTTAGAATACAATGAATCATTATTTGTTCTTAAGTGACATCCCCATGATGAAAAAGGATGGAAATAAATTCCAACTGATTTTATATGAATTTGGGGGATGATTTACCATTTAATAATACAACCACTATCTCAGAACAATAACCAAACAACTACCAAATGATTCTTGAACAAATCAAATACACTATTCATATCAAAACCACTTCAAATTGTGTAACAGTAGAAGACCAAGACTATATCAAAGTATAAAGAATATGAACAATTAAATACTCCCAAAATACAACAAGACTCTATGCTTCACAAGATCCACGTTCCAAAATCACCAAAATGCCCATGTTTCATGAGGTTGTAATAAAAACATGTGACACCTTACCTTTTCCCTTGTCCCAGAAGATAACATTTACAAAAGAACCAAAGTTCCAAAGTAGGGGTGAGTATAACACTCAGTAGTTTTTATCCAATGACTTCCCTACTCATGCCAATAGTATAGATGAGTTATCAAAATTTAGATAAAATAGTTTATATAAAAAAATTTCTCAGAACAGATTATAAGTAAATCTAAACAATTTTCCAAAACCATTAATAACCAAAAGCATAAAAGTGAAATTGAAACCAATTTTACAGAAAGTTATTTTTACAAAAAAAAACTAATTTTTTTTAAAACCATTTCTCAATATTCCATTGAAATACCCAATACATTACCCACATCCACACAACCATCCAAGCATGCTATATGATGATATTTTCATACTCATGAGCGGTTTCTCATTGATCTACCAAGTCATCAAAAGGTAATTATATCCCATGTTATATTTAACCATTATTATTGATCATTAATTCATATTTCAACCAAGATCCATAAATAAAATATGAACACACACACCAAGTATGCATAATGATCATTCAAAAAACATCCATTAAAAAAACATTTTATAGAAAACTATTTCAATTCCAAACTATTTCTATAAAACAAAATTTTTATTGAAACACAATTTTGAATTAAAACATTTTTAAACTCCTAAAAATCCATAATTTAAAACCAACATTTTAAATTCATGAAACTAATAAAATTTTCACTACAATTCACCAATATTAAAAAATTTCAAGCAAAAAAAGAAATCCTCACTATAAAAGATTTATTACCTGATTTTCACAAACAATTACATTCATAAAAACCAATTTGAGAATATTAAAATCATTTATAGCAATATAATTTGAGAGAGAATCCAATGACCATGAATTATTTGAAAAAATATGAAAACGGATGAAATATTCTTAAGAAAACCAGGCTGATTCTCCACAGAAATTCATTAGATCCTTCTCCTATAATGACCATGAACAATTCTCAACTTGTTTGGAATAAAAACTCATAGATATACCCATAATAGGTGTTTATCTAAGGAATAAATAATATGAGAGAAGTAGATCTATGTATATCTAATAAAATGTTACAAGAACGACGAAGAATGTCACTTACCGCAACAATCAGGATTTAAAACACCAAGGTAGGGCTCTTGATTGACTCAAAAATTCTTTTATGATGTTACTATACCTAAAATGGAGAGGAATATATAATTTGGGGAACATTGAATCAAAAAAGAATGATTATTTTCAACAAATATTGAGATCTTATTTTTAATGATCTAGATTTGACACTGCACATGGTTAAACTGCACGGTTAGACAAATCGTGTGATAGTTGTACGTTAGCTACTAAGTTAATAAAACCCCTTCACAGCCTCCTTGCATGGTCAACCTAACCGTTCATATACTATGATGAAGCATCTATCCATAATTTATTAATGATCATGATTTCTCTTAGGATTTCCGCACAGTTTGGACAAAACGTGCACAAAATAGGCATCTCTTCTCTATCTCCAAAACAATTTGAATGTCCACCAAAATCTCATGTCATTAACCTATAAAATTTATATAAATAAAAAAATGAGTAAATGGTTAATATATCAAAAAATGGGGGTACTAAATTCCCTCTCCATTGGTATTTTCATCCTCAGAAAGTAGAAAAATCTCACTACCCTTAAAGAGTCCCCGTCTTTTCCCTTTCATTTCCCTCTAACACTCCAATGTCCTTTCCAGAATATTACCATGTTCCCACAAAAAATTCCCAAGGATGATTTTTTTTCAAGAAATAATTTCTCTTGCCTATCTACAATCCACGTTAGGATATGTACCAATGAATCATCTGACTTTAGGTCAACATGATCACATCTGATTACATGGTCAGGATCAAGATGAGACTTTTTAAATAAATATATAAGGAACAAATTATGTACCGAACATAACCATGGTGGCAACACTAACTGATGTGAAACCTCTCCAACCCATTATAGTATATCGAAAGGTCAATTGTATTTAGGAGATAAGATTCCCAGCTTTCTAAAACAATGATGTACAAAACATTGAGAGATCCTCAAGAACACATAATTTCTTACCATGATTGAAAATGGTCTTCATTTATGATCCACATGAAATTTATAATGACTCTGAGCCATCTATAACCTCCCTATGATACCATTTGTAATTACCCACTCATTCCAATTATCATAAGAATAAAATGAATCATTACTTAGAATTAAGAGACATCCCCAAGATTCCAAAGTCTGGAAATAAATGTTGAATGGTTTTAAATGAAAGTGGGGGAAAATTTACCCTTTAAGACTACAACTACTATCTCCCAACCATAATCATTCCACTACCAAATGCTGCATGAACAACTAAACTACATTATTCATATAAAAAAATTCAATGTGTGCATCAACAAAAAATCATTAAACTATCAAAGTATAAACATTAAGAACAACTAAATACTCCCCAAAGACCATAAGACATTACGCTCTACACGATCTAATATTTAAAATCATTGAAAACCCCAAGTATCACAAGGTGTTTCTAAAAACATGTTATACATTACCCTTCCACATGTCTTGGAAGATAGTGTATGAAAAAGCACCAATGTTCAAAACCAAGGGTGATTATAACACTCAGTGGTTTTCCCCAATAACATCCATACACATGCCACTAGGATTGAAGAGTTTCAAAGATTTCCATATATGAGTTTATTAAAAAAATCAAAACAGATTATAACTAAATATAAAAACCATTACAAAACCATTTATAACCAAAATTATACAATTTCAATTGAAATTTTTTTTTCAAAAATTTTTTTTTCCAGAAAAATTTCTAAACAAATCCTTAAAAACAATTGTAATTTTTTTCGCATACCCAATCCATTCCCCACATCCACAAAACCAACCATGCATTATATGTGGTGACAGTTCCATACTCCTGAGAAGTTTCTCATCAAATTACAAAGTAGTCACAAAGTAATTAATCAAATATGCCATTTGACCACTGAAACATAGAATAAAGACATATTTAAACTAGTACCCATAAATACAACCTGAAAACACACACCAATTATTCCCATAGATCATGCCAAAAACACCCTTCAAATACAAACACCATTTTATTGATAACCATTTCCATCAAAACCATTTCAATGCAAAAATATTTCAATAAAACTCATTTTCTATTGAAAAATCATTTTATATCAAACCATTTTTCAATTATATAAAATAAATAATTGAAAATCCCCATTTAAAATTCAAGAAACTAAAACACATTGCACAATAATTCAACAAGATCACACAATTTCACCCAAAACCATAAACCATCACTAGAGAAGATTTATTCCATTATTTTTAAAGTCAAATATGTTAAACGAAAATATTTTTAAAATAATACAACAAATTCTAGAAGTAGGAGTGGATATTGAATCCACCTTCCTTGAAGGATTTGAGAAAAATCAAATACGAATGAATAACACTTAAGAATACCTAGTCGATTCTTCATGGAACTACCCTAATTATCATCTCCTCGAAAGACAAAAAAAAATATCTGCTTATTTGGAATAAAAACTCATATATCTATCCATAATAAGTGTAGAAATAAGAAACCAAGAATATCATAGTGGTAGATCTAATAAAACATGACAATAATGATGACTGACGTCACTTTCCCCAATAAATAGGCTTGAAATGCCAAGAGAGGGCTCTGTATTGACTCCAAAATTCGTGGGAGAGGTTACTATACATTAAATGGAGATTAAAAAATAACAAATGATGAATACGATAAAAAATTAATGATTTATGTCAAAAATAGTGAGATCTTATTTTTAAGGATCCAGATTTGACACTACGCATGGTTGTACTGTACGGTTAGACAAACTATGCACTAAATGTGTATTTGCTTCTAGATTAAGGAAACCCCTACATGGCCTCTTATTATGGTATCCCTAACCATGAATACATAATTCCAAATATTCTATCCAAAATATAATATTGATCATGGTTTCTCTGAGTATTTCCGCATGTTTAGGAAAAATCTTGCACAGACTGTGCACCTATACTTTTTCCCTAACAACTTGTTTAAATCTCCCCAAACTCTCTCATCCATAACCTATAACATTTATAGACATAAAAAATTTAGTAAAATAGTTTTATAATTGGACAAATTTGGACTACAATAGAGGATGTGGAGGATGTTGAAGTAAAATGATGATCCCCTCAAAAGACATATCGTTAAGGGAGGATGAACGACAGTTGATGTATCACTAACAATGATCCAATGAGAGATCAAAATGTCCCACCCACACTTCAACAATCCAAATCCCTCCACATTGGAGGGAAACATGAAAACTCTAACCCATTATTGAGATAAACTACCATGATTTAATAGGTAAAACCTCATACATGAAGAACATTCAAACAACAATGTGTCGTAGCTTCTTAGTATCAAAATACAATACATAGAAGTGATTAAGAGAGGATGAGTAGAGTGTGAGACATGGAATGAATCACATCATGGATGTGGAATAAAAAAAATATAAATCTTTATAAATACACAACTAGGTGAGAGTTCTTCTATCACTAATAGGTTATGTAATGTTAATAATGAGTGGATATATGATGTAGGTCCTAGATTTTTTACCCACTACAGAGGCCCTCCTTGTGATTACATATCAAATTGAGATGGTGGTAATCCCTATTATGATGATGATATCAACCATGTAGGTCCTCCCTTTAGTACCCACTATAGAGCTCCTCCATGATATGACATGTGAAACTAACATGGATGTACCCATATGAAAATAATAAATGTATCAACCATGGTTGTCCTTACCATGGATCCCTTCATGAAGGTACTCTAAATGATGAAATATAAAACTGATATGGATGTAATAACTATAAAATAATTTATATAATTTCACCATTTTATGAGATATGATATGGGTAAAATATATATCTATGTCTGAATCTCTAGTATCAGCTATATTTTATTAAATTTATTCACACAGATAATCAAGATATCAATCATCACTATTTTCTATGTTAGATCATTAAAACATGGTTAAATTTGACGATTCCAAATTTGACCATACCTCTCATTATAATGATACTTAAAAGTAATCGATAAGTTATAAAACCATGGAAAACCAACAAACATATATGAGGTTGATTCTAGTGAAATGAGGGAGAAACATGATGGTTCGAAAATACCAGAAATGTATTGACCCCATTCCATCTATCAATACATTAACCCTAAATTAATTGTGAATGAGTAAATATCAGTTGTTCATTATAGTTTATGGTAACATTAAGAAAGAATATGCATTGGAAAGAACCTTATACTTGGTATTATGATCATCTCCAGGATCTTATAGAGATATTTCACACATTTAAACTCACTGCTATTCATATAGTATGTATTATAAAATCTAAAAAACACAAATAATTCATTGACCATTCTTATATTAATATCCTCATGAATATTCGTGAATTTGATAAGAATTCACCCCCCATATACACATTAGGGGTATGGGATAGTTCAAAGTGTTTTATTCCCACTATATTATTTATAGGAGGTCCCTAATAGCTAAAATTTAAATAGAATCTCTGTTTAATCACACATGGAGCCCCCACAATGTAATCAGAACTAATAATTATATAATCACGAAATATATAAACCCTTAATTTTTGTTTTGAAAATCCACACGACTATAATATCATATAGTAATCATGGTCAGTGATATTTCCAAATTCATTTACCTATCCTTAAATCCACTAAAAGTGTAAGAGATTTATCAAACCTAAGGTAGTCAATGATTGTAAAGATAAGAGTGTTTATTTTTTGGTGTATACCTCTTAGTAAATATTTATAAAATATATTTCACATCTACTACTCATTATACTATGAGATCCAAAAATATAAAGAGTAAAATATATATCATTGGTATTATATAAGAAACCCTTACGTTTAGGTTTAGGGAGTCCCCCCACCCACACCAAATCCCATATTTTTGATCTATTAAATAGTCACCCCAATTACTAATATATCGCATCAAAAAAAATCAATAATAATGAAATTTTGAAAATATTCACAGATAACATGTGAGATATCTCAACTACATATCCGATATTAAATGGTAATTAGGAAAATTTTCATTAAAACTACTTATTAGGAAGGAATTATACATCACCGCATGGAATATTTCAGAATGGTCATGTTGAATTACATAAGGAAACTAAAAATTTAATTTCATTCAGTATATCCACAAAATAAGAGGGTTATAATGAAACCATCTATGGTTATTTGGAAATGAGAAAATAAATGTATTTTATGAATATAGATAATAGATTAATCCTTTTAAGATTCACACTAGTATATTACATTAATTTTATCCCTAATAATTATGTAGTTTGTGAGAGTAAGAAAAATGTATCAATAATTATCTATTAATGGAAAACAAAAATTTTAATAACATAGATAAATAATATTAATAATACTTGTATCAAAATATGTTTGAATCAATGGGGTGGACACATTATCTTCTTTTTCCAAATACCTAACATATAATTAAAAGAATAAAGGGTATTTCTAATTCTCCCCTATCCACCATAATCTTTTGATAATATATTGGGAAATAATTAATTTTCTTCACTAAATAAATGAATGAAAAATATCATTCTAATTAGAAGAATGTTTCTTGTAGGTAATATAATCATTCAATAATATTTTCATACTGAATATATACCACAATTCGTTGATTATATAATCTATGAAGTGGAAACATGATAAAAATTTGAAAATAATGAAAATAAATTTCACCATGAACACATCAACTGATCTATCTAATTTTTACACTAGTATATTAATATAATTTCCCTCATTTTTTCCATCATCCGTCTCAAGTGTGGAAAAGTCTTGAAATATATAACTTTTCACATGGAATGGAATCTCAAGTAGATACCCTTGATTATATTAACTCTTGACTAGATTACCTTGAATTTTTATGTGCAACATTATATCTTAAGATATATCTTTAATATGAATAGTTGTTAGTAACCAGTACACCACATAATTTTTTAAATCATATCTTTTTATAAATTAATTTTTCATTATATATTGAAAAATATATTCCTTATTTTTTTTACTATGGAATGTTATTAATAAAAAAATAAAGATAATGAAAATAATATTAAAAATTTTGTGTTATTTTAAGGATACGTATTCTACTGGTATTAAAACTAGGTATCTATATCTATCACATCCCAATATGATATATTCAAATAACTAATTTAATAATTTAGAACTACTATAAGGATAAAAATAATTCAAGACCACTCAATATATGATTATTTTTAAAATTAAAGAGTTTATAACAATATCACCATATTGGAGTGACAAATATATTTCCTATAGATTAAAAACCCATGGATAGGATGCTAGATATTTACATGTAAAATTAATAAGATAAATTAATTAATAATATAGTAATATAAAAATATCTTGGATTATTAAAATAGTATTTTGAAATAAAATGACATTTTGAGAATAATATTGAAAAAATAATTAAAAACTCTTCAAAATAACCTCCATAATAATAAAACAGTTATGGACGGGTAATGGTTTCTTCCATCACATGAAAACTGATAATGTTAAAATATTTAATTCTTAGGCTATCCAAATTCACAATAGATACTGATTTCATATCTATACCTTACTAAAAATAACAAAATACACACCTAAAAAATAATAATTACATTAAAAATGTTATATTCATCGTGATTTTGAGAATATAAATAATTAGATATATTATTCCAAGTCTAATAAATTTATTGAGTATATAATTTTTCCCTAAAAATACATGATCACATTATAATGGTTCACACAGCTTGATTATGTGGGGAAAAGTGATCACTATAATTATCTTTAAAACCATCATATCTCTAGGTATACAATCCATGATTTTTTTGTTAAATATTTTATAAAAAAATGTTATGTGAAGGCCAAGTAGTATTGGATAATCATAAGACACATGGGACATGGGTTACATGTAACACCCAAAGCTTCCACAGTACAATTCTCTTTGAATAATATAGTAGCGTGTGTTGTACGCAACTTCGAGGTTCTGCAACACACCACATCCCATCAAAGTAGGCATTATGAATAGTAATACCCAATTTCTGAAGTTTTATAAATTTTATTATTCAAATTGGACTTCATTTTTGAATTTGAAATATCAAAATTAGCTTACGGTGAGTTTTTTGTACTTTTCTAATAACATCCAATTTTCTATGAAAAGTGAAAAATACTAAACATTAATTAAAAAAAAATTTATTCCAAATAATTTATAGTGATAAATTATACAATTGAGTTGTTTTAAAGTATAGTTAGAATATATTTTTACCATTAAATAAATGTAGGTAATTTGACGTAATTTCACATTTAAACTAGACATAAACAAGTTTCAATCTTTTGATTGTTATTATTTCTTAAAAAACAGACTTTTTGTTTTGAAAATGGGAATTAATTTTTAAACAATTAATTCCAAATATGTGTTTTGAATTTAGAAAAATGGATCCCATATTTAGAATCATCAGGTCCAAATTGTGTAAATAGGTAACATTTATTTTTAGACATTTTGAATAATTACTTCGGTAAATATTTTATTTACCATGGTTAAAGAGTAAATCTAGTAAATAAGGGTACAAAATAATAAAATTATAATATTTAATTACCCTACCACGTGTCCTAACCCTATTGGATAAAATATGTCCGACCATGAACATCTTTGGGTCTATTTTGGTACCCCAAGGAGCCACATGTAAGTGATAATGACACTTTATATTAATTAAGTTAAAGTAAATACAATAATGACATAAGCATATATCGTTTAGCAAACCAATTTTTACATAATGTTATATATGTTATCATTCTGACTATAAATATTAATTAGAAATCTAAAAAGAATTAATATATAATGGTAATTTATTTATAATTTTAAGATATTTAATAATAAATTTATATATGACACAATAATGATGCAATATTTTCCTTATTAATGAAAGAATCAAATAAATGGTATTATTAATGTTACAATAAATAAAATTAGAATATTTTGATTCCATTCATGAATTTTCTTGTTAAATATGACATTTTAGGATTTATTAAATGAATTTAGTTCTAATTAATAAATTTTTTAGGACTTTAATGAAAATCAATTATTAAATAGTTTCAAAATTTACATAAAGTAATCTTTGAAACAAATATTATATTATTAATTGATATAATATCCCTAAAAATATAAGGTTCTGCAAAAGGACTTATGTGATGATATTTATGTCATTAATGAACCACTTGGGGTTCACTGGCTAGTTTATAGTACGTTTATTAAATAAATAATATAAAAATACAAAGAGACATGGTAAATGTCAAACTAATTAACTAAGAGTGAAATCTAAAATATAATGTTAATATAGTGACAAAAACCTATCTAAAATATATTGGTTGAGTGTATTGAGACCTCTACCCACCTTATCCTAGAAATAAATCAGATTGGAGCCATTTAAAAACAAGTGTTAATTTATTATAAAATAATATTTTATGTTTTTCTTTGGTGGTGGTCACCCCTCTTATGAAAGGGCACTCCCAATTCTCTCTAATTCACTCATTCAAAGCAGTTTGGATCAGGAAACCGCTTCCCAAATACCCTATAAACTATCCTCCAATCATCCTAGAGGCCCTATTTTATTCATAAATCCAACCTAAGGATCCCTTTTGATAAAATCAAAAGGAATAACCCGAAGAAGAGGTAAATATTTCATCACCTCTTTCAAGTTTCTTTCTTCTTCCACTTCCTATTTCCTTGTTGTTTCCATTATAAAATAGTAACTCCAGTATCTTCTATATACTATGGTATTATTATAAATATGTTAAAACCATATTCACTATTCTATCCATCTATTGAATGACATGTCACAATACGTGTCTACGTACGGCTTACCATCTCCGTGTTGTGGTCTAATTGTTATTCAATGAATTTTTTGATGGGTATAATAATGATGTTTAATTGATGTAAATAAAATATATAAAATGATAATGATTGTATATATATGATATACCATTCAATTATTTGTTATTTTAATATCAAATGATTGATATAGTTGCTCGTGCATACGTACGGATTACCGTCTCCATGAACATGATGAGATTTATTCACCATCGTATCCATTCAAGACTAATTTTAAATTGATGATTAAATGTAATATTTAAAGACATGATATCATTCTAGATTTAATAATATAAATCCCATCTATAATAAATATGACTCACAAAACAATGAATATAAAGGAAAATGAATCCTTTAACACCCGAAACAACGTTAATACTATGATATTATTAATGAAGCAATGTTTAAAGATCATATATGATATCATTTTAATGTATATGATTCTTGTATAATTTCATAACAATTATTTCAACATTATACTAGAGTTTGACCTACCCTCATCCAAAGAAAAGTACAAGGTAAGGGTTAGTTTGACAATCTCTTTATTTTCTGATGTTGTTTATACGTAATTATCTACTAGGGCCACTTTGTCATCTACATCAATTCTTCTAAAAAATGTATTTTAAAACATTATTACTATTTTATAGACTATGGGTTAAAGTTATTTATACCATTTTTTGAATTTTTAAAATATGTTTATAAAGGAATCGTTCCATCATTTTTCAAATAAGGTCCATTTTGACCTTTTCGACAAAATTAATATAAGAATGCCTTTTTAAACATATACAGTTGGTGCAGCTATTTATTGCCTTTATAAAATCGTCAAAACATACCTTACAAACATATAAGAATATTTTCAATGTAAATGTTTTATATTATAATTATGAAACTTTTAAATGATTTCAAAAAATGAGATATTTCTATCAAATAGTTTTGATTTCATCAATGTAAACATCATTTGATGGATTTTAAGCTTATTTGAAGTCTATTTATTAATATACAAAACTTCCATATTGTTTTGATGTTTTTGTGATATGTTTAATTGTGGAAGTTTTATTTTTATACCATTCATTGTTTATGGATAATGTATTGACATTTTATATGATAGTTTTAATATGAATGTTTATGTTATGTTTAAACCTATTCAAATGAAGAATGCATTGGATTTAGTAAGTGACGGGTGGAGCCTGCAATAGATCCTCGATGTATCAGTGTGTCTCATAAGACAAACTGGTGTTTTTGCACATGGCCTTTTCAAAATCTTATTTTAAGTCCTGGCACAAGGCCTTGACTATGTGGTTATGATAGTCTGACATTATGCATTACATCATTATGAAAGTGTTTATTGATATTGTATGTGATTATTCGACTAGAAGAATATCCATGTGAATAAGTAAATTGAATTACGACTTTTTATTTTTCCATATTATGTTGAAGTTCATGTTTAAAAGTATTTTGTTTTTGTTGAACATTGCCTTAAAAGTTATTTCTTATTTATGAATGTTTCCTATATATTGTTATCCTTACTGAGCATCTGATCTCACCCCTTTCTATGTTTTATTTTTCCTATGATGTGAAGAAGTATTTTATGACTAACCTGTAGGGATAGTCTAAGGGGATATGTGTGTGGACTATGGAGACTATGTTGTTTTAGTTTTTCACATTATGATGTAATGTAAGACTTAGGATTGTATCTAGTGTTTCCAATGATACTAAACTAATCGGTATTTCGAGACATGATCTTTTGGGATCATGCCAATGTTATGTAATAATGCACCGACTCTATGTAACTGGGGTCAGGGTGTTATATTTGGTATCAATCTATGTTTAGTACAGACCATAGAAACTATATTTAGATAAACTCTGATTAGAGCACATATCCATATGTTAGACTTTGAGGATTAGTATAGATGAACTTCCTAGAATTTTGGTATTGTAGAGATTTTGTGAGTTTTCCAGGAAATACATCAATGTCTAGATATGAGCAGGTAGAGGCGGCTCTGGCATAGATGTACCTAGGGTTAAAACCTAAAAACATCGCTTTGAGCTAGACTCGAACGGGAACTGGTGCATGATAAGGGTCCTTGCTTCACTCTTGGTTACAACACTCTTGGGTGATCTGCTTAGGATAATTCTAATTGTTTATACAAACCATTATTCGAGGTTTATGAGTATATATAATTCTTTAAGGAAATCATTTTTATGATTATGGATTATATCCATAAACTGTCCAATTTATGTTAAGTGATTTATAGGTTTGGATTTATGTATTGCGATTCAAAAACAAATCTACTGTATGCCATTGTTTAGAAATGGTGCCTAGTTGAAGGAATGGAAATTGTATTAATGCACAAACTCTATGTAAGGATTTACCTTCTACTCATGATAATTATAGTAGATCTAGTGATGCAACTGGTGCAGATCACCTAATAACCATACTATGAAAAATCACTCATGTTATAAATAATAACCTTACCCGTATGGAGCACTATGATCTGTAGCGTGGATGATAAATGTTAGATATCTTCATGAGGCAATAACCACCAACATTCAATAGGGGTAAAAATCCACTAGTAGCTGAGTAATGGATAAATTCCTAAGATAAAATATTCCACGCCTTAGGGAGTAGCGAAAGGGAAAAAGTTGTCATTGCAGTTTACCACCTCACTGGAGATGTTGATCAATGGTGGTCATTGATTCAAAACACGAATGAAGATGATGAAGTATCAAATATGGATTGGAGGGAGTTTAAAGATATTTTCTTAGAAAAATACTTTCCTCATGACCATTCAGCGGATATAGAAGGACAGTTTCTGAGTTTGAGCCAAAAGGAGGATGATAATGTTGCAAAGTATGAGTCTAACATTATATAGTTAACAAGGAATACTACAAATTATATATGTAACCCAATAATTAAGATTGATCATTTGTTTGATGGGTTAAAATTTTTTCTCCGTCGAGATTTAGTCTCACAATCCTTCTCGTCATATGAAGATATTGTCTCATGCACTATCAAGACAGAGAAGGAATTCCGTAAGCCTTACAACTTTAAAGAAAAGCAAGAGAAGAAAAGATCTGTTGATCATATTGGAAACAGAAATAAGGGGAATATTGGATAAGTAGAATATCCATCCTGCAGTTCATGTGGGATGAAACACCCTGGTACTTTCCTGAAGGGAATGGGAGTATATTACAAGTGTGTTGAAAAAGGCCACCAAGCTCGTGATTTCTAGGGGAAGAATGAAACTACCGATGTTCAATACTACAATTACATGGAGATGGGACATTATGCAAATGGATGTCCTAAGAGTCCGGGTAACTTACCTCAGAAAAGGTCAATGGATCAAGGCCAAGCTTATGTTATCACTACTGCTGAGGTAGAAGCTCCATAAGACCTGGTGGCAGGTAATTTAATGGGTTCCTCAAGTTTAGAAAATTATTTCTTTGATTCTATATCATCGCATTATTTCCTATCTTCCCAGTTTCCTAAGAAAATTAGCTATTTCAAATATTATTTAAAAAAGGGGTTTGTCAGTTAAAACTTCTAAGGGAAGTATCATCGCAACAATGTTTTGTGAATCTGTTCCTATTAGAGCGATTAAATGTTCTTTATCTAGTGATATCATCATCATACCCATTATTTAATTTGATATAATCCTCAGTATGGATTGGAATTCGGACCATGATACCAAAATTTATTATAAGATAAAAGAGGTTACTATTTTTGATGATGATGATAAGAACACATTATCGTTAGAGTAGAATCGTCCCCACTTAATTATTATCTAGATCCAACCCCAGTAGCCCAACTAAATTCCATTATTGGGGAGGAATAGAATAAAATAACTATGGGTGAGGAAAGGAATGTTAAAATAGAGGATGTCACTATTTTGAAACAATATGTTTATGTTTTTTCATTGGATTTACCTAGACATCCTCCAGAACGAGAAATTGAGTTTTCCATTGACCTAATTCCTGGTTCAAGGCCCATATCGAAGACCCCTTATAGAATGGGCACTGTGGAATTAGTGGAACTAATGAAACATCTAGAGTAAATGAGTTAAAAGGTATTTATTCACCATAGTGTTTCTCCACAGGGAGCCCCTGTTCATTTTTTATGAAGAAAGATGGATCTAAGAGGTTGTACATTGACTACAGGGAGATCAATGTTATAGAAATAAAGATGAAATATCCCATACCTCGCATTGATGATTTATTCGACAAACTTCATGGGGCTCAATAATTTTCAATGATTGAACTTAGATCTGGATAACATTAGTTGTGTGTGAAGAAGTAATACATTCTGAAAACGGCATTTCGAACCAGGTACGAGCATTTCGAGTTTACAGTAATGCCTTTTGGGCTGACTAATGAACCCTCTGTTTTCATGGATCTAATTAACAGAGATTTCAATGAATATGTTGATGACTTTGTAGTGGTATTTATTGATGGTATCTTGATATACTCCAAAATCTACGAATATCACGAAAATCATTTGCACATTATCCTGAAGACTCTATGGAGGCATGAACTATATGGGAAGTTTACCAAGTGTGAATTCTGGCATCAAGGGATTTCTTTTCCTGGCCGTATTGTATCTATGGATGGAATCTATGTTGATCCATATAAGACAATAGAAATCCATGAATGTCCAGAACCAATGAATATAACATAGGTACACAGATTTATTGGTTTCATGGGTAATTATCGACTTTTTGTCCATAATTTTTCCCAGTTGGCTAACACATTAACAAAAATCACACGAAAAGGGGTTAAATTTGTTTGTACAAAAAAGAGTCAAAAATGTTTTGACGAACTGAAGCGAAGATTAGTCAATTCTCTGATCTTGACTATACCATTGGGGAATGATGGGTTTGTTATTTATAGTGATGCTTCGATGAAAATAATTGGTTGTGTCCTTATACAGAATGATATGGTTATTTCCTATGCATCACAATAGCAATAAATTCATGAGAAAAACTATCCAACTCATGATATTTAGTTAGAAACTATAATCTTTGCTTTGATGATACCGAGAGACTATCTATATGGTGGAACATTAGAGACTTATACTGATCAAAAGAGTTTGAAGTACATTTTCTCACAGAAAGAAATCAACATAAGGCAAAGGAGATGGCTGGAACTACTCAAGGATTATGATTTCATGATACACTACCACCTGGGGAAGGAAAATAAGGTGGAATATTATTTGATTAGAAAGTATCATGGAGTTTTAAACAATATGAGAGTTGAAAGGGATCCTATTATCATGGATCTAGTAAAGATGGACATGGGAATAACCATGGAAGGTGAATCATCAATTCTTTTTCAAATGGTTTCCAAACCATATTTCTAGAAAGGAATAAGAGTTCTCAGATCGATGATGACGAGTTTCAAAAGTAGATTAAAGCTATGAATGATGGGATATTGAGTGACTTTGTGTATGAATATGGAATTTTGATATTTGGGAAGAGAATTTGTGTTCCCAGTATACCTGGTCTAAAAAGGTAATTGTTGGATGATGCTCCTAGTTCCAATTTATCTATACACCCTAGTAGCACTATAATGTATAGGGGTTTTAGGGAACAATTTTTGTGGGAAAACATGAAGTGGGAGATTGGTGATTTTGTGTCAAGATGTATGGTTTGACAACAATTGAATGCTGGAAGTCAACGGCCTAGTAGAGTCTTAAAACCTCTTCCCATACCTGAGTGGAAATGGGATAATATCACGATGGACTTTGTCATGAGACTACCAAAGACTCCTAGAAGAAAGGATGAAATATGGGTATTTTTTGACTGTCTTACCAAGTCAACACATTTTATTTCTATAAGAGAATATCTACCACATGAAGGTCTAGTAAGGTTATATATTAATGTTGTTTTGAGACTTAATATATTACCCCTATCAATTGTTTCTGATCGTGATAAATGATTTACATCAAGATTCTTGATGATTTTTCAGAACTCCTTGGATACTGAACTTCATTTCATCACTGCCTACCACCCCCAAACTGATGGAGAGTCATAATGGACATTTCAAACCATAGAAGAAATGTTCAGATCATGCTCACATGAATTTTAGGGTATGTGGGATCAATATTTACCTTTGGTATAATTTTCCTATAACAATAGCGTCAATTTAAGTATTCAGATGGCACCATATAAAGCGTAATACTGAAAGAGATGTCGTACACCAACTTTTTGGGATGACGTTGGTAAAAGAAAACTCGTAGGCCCAAAAAATGTGTAGGAAACGATGGAAAATGAGAAGGTTATCCAAACCCACATCAATGCAGCTCAAAGTAGGCATAATAGGTATGCCGATAACTGAAAAAGGATTTAGAATTTCTGGTAGGAGATCATGGTTTCTTGAAGGTATCATACGTTTCGTTAAGAAGGGAAAATTGAGTCCTGGGTACATCAACCCTTTAGAAATTCTAGAATGAATTGGGGAAATAGCTTACCAGTTGTCAATGCCTCCAAGTCTCTCCAAAGTTCATGATGTGTTCCACGTATCAATCTTGAGAAAATACATGAATGACCCAATGCATGTACTCACTTATGAACAAGTAGAACTGGATCCCGATCTGTCTTATTGCGAAGAGACCATCATGATTCTCGATACTAGGAACAAGTGCTGAGAAATCGGTTGACTCGTCTACTAAAAGTTATATGGAGAAACCACAAGTTGGAAGAAGCAATGTGGGAACTCGAGGAACTTATGATGAAGAACCACCCGAGTCGTTTTATGCAGTAATATTCTTGAAATTTAGCAGACAAGATTATTTGAAGGAGGGTAGAATGTAACACCCCAAGCTTCCATGATATGCTTCTCTTTTAATAATATAGTTGCATGTGTTGTACGCAACATCGAGGTCCTAACACAAACCACAACGAATCAAAGTAGCTGTTATGAATAGTAATATTTTTTTTTAAATTTTATAAATTTTATTATTAAAATTGGACTTCATTTTTCGATTAGGAATATCAAAATTATCTTAGAGTGATTTTTTGGTATTTTTCTGAGAACTTCCAATTTTTGATGAATATTGAAAAATACTAAACATTAATTAAAAGAAATTTTTTTAATCCAAATAATTTATATTGATAAATTATACTATTGAGTGGTTTTAAAGTATAGTTAGAATTTATTTTTACAATTTAATCCAATGTTGGTCATTGGATGTAATTTCACATTTAGACTAGAAATAAACAATTCTCAATCTTTTGATAGTTATTATTTCTTAAAAAACACGCTTTTTGGTTTGATAATAAGAATTAATTTTAAATTAATTTCTTCCACTTATGTGTTTTGAATTTAGAAAAGTGGATTTCATATTCATAATTAGGATGTCCAAATTGTATAAATGGTTAAATTTTATTTTTAGACATTTTTAATAATTACTTCAGTAAATATTTTATTTACCATGGTTAAAGGGTCAAATCTGGAAAATTAAGGTACAAAATAATATTATAATAATATTAAATTTCCCTAACAGGTGTCCTAACCCTATTGGATGATAAATGTATGACCATGGGAATATTTGGGTCATTTTTGGGTCCCCATGGAGCTACTTGTAAGTGATAATGTCACTTTATATTAATTATGTTAAAGTAAATACAAAAATTACATAAGCATATATATTTTAGAAAAACAATTTTTACATAGGGTTATATATGTTATCATTTCAATTAGAAATATTAATTTGAAAGATAAAACTATTTCGTATATAATGGAATTTTTTTTAATAATTTTTAGTCATTGAATATTTATATTTATTTATGACACAATAATGATGCAATATATTCCTTATTAATGAAAGAATAAAATAAATGGCATTATAAATGTTACAATAAATAAAATTTAAAGTTTTGATGCCATCCAAGAATTTTCTATGTTAATATGACCTATTATGATTCATTAATTTAATTTAGTTATAAATAATAACATTTCTAGGACTTTAACAAAAAACATTTATTTAAAAGTGTCAAATTTGACATAAAGGAATTTTTAAAACGAATATTATATTATTAATTGATATAATATCCCTAAAATATAAGGTTCGACTAAAGGACTTATACAATGACATGTATGTCATTAATGAACCACTTTGGGTTCTTTTTTCTATTTATAGAAAGTTTATTAACCAAATAATATAAAAATACAATGAGACATTTTTAATGTCAAACTAATTAACTAAGAGTTAAATCTAAATGATAAGGTTAATATTGTGACCCAAACCTGTCTAAAACCTATTGGTTTAGTTTATTTTGACCCATCCCCATCTTAGACACGAAATAAATCAGTTTGGACCCATTAGAAACAGAATATGAATTTATTATAAAATAATATTTTAAGTTTATCCAAAGGATCCCCTAAACCCTCTTATAAAAGGGAACTCCCCCTTCTCCATAATTCACCCCATCAAAGCCATTTTTCTAGGCCAAACCCAGACCAAATACCCTCTAAAATATCCTCCATCATCCTAGAGGCCCTACTTTAGTCATAAAGCCATCCTAATCATCCCTTTTGATCAAATAAAAATAAAGAACCCGAAGAAGTGGTAAATATTTCGTCACCTCTTTCAAATTTCTTTCTTCATTCACTTTCTGTTTCTTTGTTGTTTCCATTATAAAATAATAACTCCAATATATTATATATAAATTGATGTTATTATAAATATGGTACAACCATATTCACTATTCTATCCATCCTTTGAATGACATGTCACCAGACGTGCGTACGTAAGGCTTACCGTCTTCACGTTATGGGGTAATTGTAAATGAATACATTATTCAGATGGGTATAATTATGATATGTAATTGATGTAAATAATAAATATAACATGATAATGATTCTGTATATACTATATACCATTCAATTGTATATTTTTAATATCAAAATAATGATATTTTCTCTCGTAAGTACGTACGGATTACCATCTCCACGAACGCAATGAGATTCATTCACCATCACTTCCATTAAAGACTAATTTTCATTGGACGATTAAATGTAATATTTAAAGGCTTGATATCATTCTGGATATGAATAATATACATCCCATCCATAATAAATATTACTCACAAAGCAAAGAATATAATAGAAAAAGAATATGTTAACACCTGAAACAACGATAATACTAAGATATTATTAACGAAATAATGTTAAAAGATCATATATTATATCATATTAATGTATATTATTATTTTATAATTGAATAACAATTATTTCACAATTATACAGGAGTTTAACCAACCCTCAACCAAGGAAAAGTACAATGTAAGGGTTAATTTCACAATCTCTTTATTATCCGAGGTTTTTTATACGTAATTATCTACTGGTACCTCTTTATCATGGACATCAATGTTTCTAAAAAACATATTTCAAAACATTATTACTATTGTATAGACTATTTTTTAAAGTAATTTATACACGTTTTTGACTTTTTATAAGATTTTTATAAAGGAATATTTCGTTTGTTTTCCAAACAAGTTCATTTTTAACCTTTTTGACCGAATTATGGTAAGAATGTATTTTTTAACTTATACAGTGGGTATAGCTAGTTTCCGCCATTATAAAATCGTCGAAGCTTCCCTTACAAGATTATAAGAATATTTTCAAAGTAAATGTTTTATTTTATAATTATGTGACTTTTAAATGATTTCAAAAAGGAGGTATTTCTCTCAAATGGTTTTGATTTCATCTATGTCTGAATCCTTTGATAGATTTTAAGCTTATTTGGAGTCAATTTATTATGATACAAAACTTCCATATTGTATTGAAGTTTTTGTGATATTTTGGACTGTGGATGTGTTATTTTTATAAAATTCATGGTTTATGGATACAGTATTGACTTTTCGTATGCTAGTTTTAATACAAATGTTTATATTATGTTTAAACATGTTCATATGAGGAATGCATTAGACTTAGACAGTTATGGGTGGATCCCGATATAGCTCCTCAATGCATCAGTAGGTATCATAAGACAAACTAATATCTTGGAATAAGGCCTTGAAAAAAATCTAATTTGTAGTCTTCGCACAAGGCCTTGACAATATAGATATGATACCATGGAATTATGTATTCCATCATTATGTAAGTGGTTATGGATATTGCATGTGATTATTCGACTAGTAGAATATCCATGTGAACAAGTAAATGGAATTACTTCATTTTATTTTTTCCATATTATACTGAAGTTCAAGTTTAAAAGGCTTTTGTTTTAGTTATACATTTCCTTAAATATTTAAGCTTATTTGTGAATGTTTCTTCTATATTTTTATCTTTACTGAGCATTTGAGCTCACCCTTTTCTATGTTTTATTTTTTCCAAGATGTGAAGAAGTATTTTATGACCGACCTACAGGGATATTCTAAGGGTATATGAGTGTGGACTCTGGTAACTATGTTGTTTTAGTTTTTCACTTTATGATGTAATGTAAGAATTATGAATGTATCTAGTGTTTCCAAGGCTACTAAACTAATAGGTCATTCGAGACTTGATCATTTCGGATCATGCCAATGTTATGTAATAATGAACCGACTCTGGGTAATCGGGGTTGCGGCGTTACCTGCTAGTTACATTTCTTGATGAAAAAAGAGAATATAAGGATGTGTTGAAAAAGTGCATAAAAATTTGATGAATGGATATAATCAAAATTATTTGATAATTCCAATGTGATGACAAATCATTATTAAATCAATGTGTTTTGACCATGATTCCTTTTCTAACCATTATATAAGTATAATCTTATGCCAAACCTTACAAATATTGTTATATTAAATGATAATGAATGGATTGGAAAGGAGAGGAACCACCATGGTTATCCAAGCTATTATATACTCTTATAAAATTCATTCCCCTGTCATTAGGAGGAATAGAAGCACCTAATGAAATAATACCCTACTCCAATGGAGAGAATTAATATATATATATATATATATATCTTTCAAATAATAAATAGTTGTGTTAATAAAAAGTAATTTCTTAAATAAAATTATTGCAATAATTCAAATGGAATCACATATTGTTGAGAAAGGTATATAGTATAAACAAAAACAAGTAATATAGTTATCCCGGATCACACCATGCATTCCAATGAAACAAAGATAATGGCCATTTAAAAATACCACTATGAGTTGTTGTATAATTTTAACCCTACATACTCTCACCTTGTCATAATCTGATTGGATTATAAATTAGATAAAATAAAATAATCTTTGATTCAATGAAATGTAATGGGATATATTCATCCAATTACATCTATAATAGGGGTATAATTATGAAAAAATTTCGGAGTGTCACCTTCGATATGAAATTAAACTTATTTTATTAATCCTATGAAAAAATAAATGGAATGAAGTATCATCACTTTTCCAGAAAATGCCATGATTTTAAAATATTATGTACTCTTTTATCATTAATTTAAATCATAAAACCAATTTATGGTCTAAATTTCCTAGGGAACCCATAATTTATACTTTATAAATTACTAAATAGTAAGATATGGAAGTGAAACTATTGAGGCATATAGTACTGAGATTAGATATATCCAATAAAAAAAGTTTCACTTTTTTAGAGAGAAACATGGGAAACCATTATGAGGACCCAAAATAAGTTAAATGTTCAATGAAAGGTAAATAATTTCAATATTAATTGATCACTTTAGAATAATGGTTCAGGGATCAACCACATTCAAGGTTGGACCATCTACCATATTGGATTTAAGGAATATCATTTGAATTATTTAAATTTTGAAAGTCATTATTATAATAACAGATAATATATTTCCCATGGTATTATTAAGTTGAAATAAAAATTTTAGGATCTTTTATATAACTATACATTCCTAGTGGTTAGTTCTAAGACTACATTTAATTCCTTGTTAAGATGGTTTCACCATAATTTATGTAAAATAATAACTTATTTTGATCAAAAAGATTTAAAGTATTCAATTAATGGAATAATATAAATTCTTTAAGGAATAAATTCCCCTTATGAATCATTAAAATATCAATATATTTATATAGTATAGTAAAATAGGGTAGCGAAGCAACCATATAAATAAAACCCAATGCAAATTAAAGACCATAATTAAATGGATTCCACCTTTTCTAGTCCATGTAATAGTGGTAAAACCCCATAATAACTCTCTGTCTATAATATTGAATCTATAAATATAGACATTGGAATATAATTATTCCTTTTTAATAAATGGAATGATCCCATGAATAATTCTTTTTTCCTATAGCGGTATAGAAGACACACTTTTTAAACGATCCTCATATGTAGATGATTGCCAAAATTTCTTGATATGACCCATAAATAATAAAACTATCTTATATAATATATATCCAAATGAATTTTTTTTCATCTTAGTGAATGATATAAAAAATAATCTAATAGGTCTATATCACCATTAAAATAAGAGAGTTTTGAGAACCTCTATCACTATTATAATGGAATCAACTAGATTAGTTTTTTATTTTTAAATTTTATATGAGCATAAAAATAGAATATAAGAAGAAAATCCTATGAAATCATCTTGGGACAAATTTTTTTCAATTTTATCAACCTATTAATGATGATAAAGAGAAATTATATATACTTTCAGACATTTAAGAAGTCTTCTCTTCTGTTGTAGAAAAACACGAACTACTGAACATAGTTATTGATGATAATCTATTTCATATTATAATTACTAAATCAATAAATTCAAATAATAAAGTGAAATGAAACTCGTTATATAATAAATAACAAATTTAAATTTCATATAGATACATAAAAATACTGGTAGTAGATACTAATATAGTGGTCCCTCACATAGGGATACCAACATTCTATCCTTGTTACTAATAGGTATCTAGATGGATTCATCCACATTATATTATTTTAGAAGATAATAAATTTAAAATTTAATTTTGGATTATATCATCTAAGGGTTTTATTATCTTATGTGGATAGCTAACATTATCCTTATTACAAAGAAGAATAATCAAATTAGAGTTTGTATTAACTTCGTAGATTTAAACAAACATTAGGATTATTTTCTGATTCTAACTAATTTTTTTATTTATATATAAATAAGATTTTATATCCTTTTATTAATGAATGGGTACTTTGGATATATCCTAATTTATACAAACCTTAATGATAAAATTGATATGAACTACAAGTAACACCAAGGTGTATATAGTAAATGAGTGATTCCCTTTAGTATAAATAAGTTTTTATCTTAATATCTAAGTTAAATTCAACATATATTTGAGAACCTTATAAGAAAAATCAATTAAATTATTTATTAATAATCTAATAGTTAAGTCACATCAGTGTCCGCACCACATCACTAAACGTCAGGTGGTATTTTCAAATATATGGTCACAGATTCTAAAAATGAAACCATTAGAGTATGATTTTTAAGTAACATCTTTTAAATTTCATAGATTATATGTTTATTATATATGTACTATGGTTGACCTTGAGAAAACCAATGAGTTCCTAAACATTCCCCCTACTCTAGATCCTTATGAATATATAAAAATTAATTATGATCTCACCAACATCATGCGAGTCATTATAAAACCCATTGGAAATTTTTTATCCTATCATGATGATGATGATGGAAAATTTTTCATACTTAAAGTGTAATTAATATTTACATAGTTTAATTCAAAAATATAAATAATATTTTCTAGTTCGACTTATTTAAACACCACTAAATGAATGAGAATCATTATTCCTCTATGTGTATCTCTTATAAGGATAACCCTATATCCTATTTGCCAAGGGTAATTATTTGTATAAGGAAGTTATCCTATATTACATAATGAAAATGATGTTAGTTATAGAGATAAGGAATACCCCCCTCAAATAGAATCCCCTCATTTTGATCATTATATTGGAAATTATTTTCATTAATTATAGAATCATGAAGTATATTTGGAATCTAATTCCATCCCATTGAAATATAATATAAATAATTTTATAATGAATATGATTTTAGAATGATGATATACCATTTCCCAATAGTTTGATATCTAATTAAACTCCTAGAAGGTGAAAAAAGTATATAATTTGAAAAAAAAATCTAAACCCTAGAAGAAATATATTTTACATACAGATCCCTCATATAGATTCTTTATCTATATATAAATTCTCCAAAATAGTAACAATATTATTTAATGGTGTGTCCAAATTAACAACTTAATAGTTTATGTAAGATAAAATAACTCAATAGGGTTGGCATAGGGTCATTTTTATCTCCCTAAAAAAGTCACACTTTTCATAATCCATCCTCCACTCAAAATGATGCACCAATAATATTATAGAATACCATTTTCTCAAAATATGTTTTTATCTAACATTGTATACATTAATATCATAGTTAAATTAAAAAATGGATTTAGAGTTTCTGATAAAACAAATCTATGGGAGATATGTTACCATGATGTGGGAGAGGATACACTTTCATGACTACAAATATGATTTTTTGTAATATTTTAAAAATTATAATTTTATCCTAAATTATTAAATTATATATCAATCATGAAGCTATATTGTTCAAAATAGATAAAACATGCACTAAAATAAATCATGATGAAATGATAATCTATATTTCAATCTAAGAGTGGTTATCTTTTTTGTCATAAAAAGGTTGAAGATGTAGATGAGATTGATACTAACTTAGAAAAGGAAAATAAACATCTTCAAAAATTATAATGTCAAAAAATTATTAATAAAAATATTCTTATCACCAATAATTTATAAACACATATTTTGAATTTTCCACAAGACTGGGAAAAACAGTTGGTTTATGTGCCATTATTTTCATCCTCTATGAAGGCCCAAACAAAATTCAATAAAAAACTATTTTATGGGGAAATTGTTAGGTTATTTAATGAAGGGTAAACCCTCATGGTTATAAAATAATTCAATGATAGTACATGTGGTATACAAAAATTATTAACCATACTCTCTCACTAGATTAGACGACCTTGAAACATTATTCCTTCTTGAATTATGATTTATATAAAATTCACAGTGTAGTTTCATGGAATCCATGTAAATGGACATTTCAATCATCATAAACTATATATGATATATTCTATAATGTGCTTTTATATATTTTCCATAAAAGAATAAATATTATTAGTCATTACCTTCCAATTATTGGTAGACAATATGATTGTATTATCCGTACCGCCAATATATTTTCAAAATAGGATTAGGTGTACCATTGAATGATATTGGGATGAAATAAATTGTAAATAATATGAAATATAATGTTTTCATAATATTTTTAGTTTCTAATATTATCTTTGTAGACAATGACTTTAAATCATGGGAATACATTATGAAAACGTTGTATTTGAAATAAAGTATTCTATCCAACCCTTATTTATGATGTCATGCATCAATAAATGGATTGTTAGAGGCCTTTAATAATTATTTATAATATTTCATTGAAAATATTGTGGATATGGATAATAAATTTGTGCCTAAAAACACATTTATGTATCATGGTCTTACCACTATTCTGAGTGTACACCTTCTACATTGACCCAATATTCACTATTATATAGGAATGATGTGGGATTTACTTTACTAATTTATATACCATAAAAATATATTTTCATTTATGATAAATTTAATATCTATATTTGATCAAAAAAAATTGGATGAGTTTGAAATAATTCATGGTAAATTATTTTAAGAAATACATAACCATGATGTTTTTTAAAGTAATGTGACTGTTAGATTCAGTAGTAAAGTAATCCTCCAGTCATGTTTTCAAAGAAATTTTTTGTTGTAATTGATAAAAAAATTATTAAAATATCATATCCCTGGAAATTTGAATCAAAATTGGATGAAAATTGCATTATAAATAACTTTTCCCCCAATAGAGACAACTTTCTAATCACCCCATATAGGGAGTTCACTATGAATTTTATTAATGTAATATTTCTCAAGAAATAATTTTCATTAAAATTAAAATTATTTTCTTTGTTCCTTACCATAAATCCTTAAAATATATGGTTGATATTACTAGTTATATGAATATAAAGTATAAAAAACAAAATATTTATGGAATGACATCGAACATGATAATTTATTCTTATTTCATCATGATATTAGACATTACTATGAGGTTCAATTGATATGACCATAAAAGATATAGTATACTATCAAAATTTTATGCTTAAATAACATAACCCTAGTATCCTAGAGTTGGTGATGAATTTATTAAACTAGACCTATATTTAATGAATCACATCCAGAAATACCAAATGGCTTAGTATTATTCAAAATATATATATGTTCTTGAATATAAAATTACAATTGAAAACATAAAATAAGTTTTTTTTTGAAAGAACAATGATTCCATTTTTCATATCCTTATATATCAATCATAATAAACTTTCTAGAATCTTGGGGAAATGACATACAATAAAGGGATGAGCATAGATTCTCTATAAGTGTATCTGTACAACAGAATCTATAATCAAGTAAATAAGAAAGAATTAAAATGGATATGATATATGATAATATAATATTATACATAATTAATACTATAAAATATGGGGCTAAATATTTTGACAAGATAGTAATATAAATAATCCCATTGATAATAATATCAAATTTTATAATGATTGAATGTGTAATGCGAGACATCATAAACTTGCAATAAAGGATTCATGCCAAGACACCATACATAAAGGAGAAGTTACTCTGCCAAATACCCAAAATATTTTCTCTCAAGAGACCCACTCAGGAATCAAGGGGCTATATTAGTCCCTGCCATTTACTTACTAATTCCAATTAATTCATCATAAAGAAGTGTAGAAAAAATTATTTACATAATCAATGTAATCATTCATACTAAAGACCAATAATATGTGATTTTAATAATTTTACAAAAGAATAGTCACAATCATAAACCTTCCACATTAATATGGAGGACTATATATAAATATTAAATCTATATAAAATAAAAATATTCACTTGTGACTGTTTACTTTGATTAATGTACATTAAAAGATCACTGGAATATTTCTTGGGGAAAATACCTTTTTCACATTGAAATCGATTATTTCAGGTATATGATACTTATAAATATTAATAATAAATATTTAATTAAAAATTATTATGTAAAGGTATAATTGAATCCTTAAACAACTTAGTGGTTGTGACAGTGGTAAAACGTGTTTTTGCCTTACATGTAAAAACATTCCTTTCAAACTATATGAAAAAGGTCAAAATAACATCACTATGAAAATTAAAATAAGATTTAAACAATTTTTAAAAATATTAATACCATGGTAAAAACTTATTTACTAAATCATTTTATAATTCTAATAATAACAACCTCTTCAACATTTTATGGAAAATATTGTCACTGAAGAGACGGATTCCCAACATAGTAGAAAAACAATGTTGGTTTTCATTTAAACTAATACTTTTTTTTATCTCGAGTACCTAAAGATATTAAATTGGAATGAAATTTTGTTATTTCAATAACAACCATAGAAGAAGATATTTTTGTTTTACTATAGAAATATGAAATAATTTCCTTACTAGAGACATAAACATAAATAATCCCGCATAATGATGAGATTTTGAAATAAACCCTTACATCCAGTATGAATTCTTTCATTTGTGTAAGAAACACATACATAATAATTATATAGTTCTTATAAATATATACCATTATCAGTCTCATATATATGATAAAATATATTAATTATGTATAAATTTTTACTACCATGTTATCATCAATTACCTATTAAAATTGATGTTCTGGGTAATAACTAGATAATTTTTCATTTATGTTTTCGTTATATAGTCTAGGTCAATGTAATACGATTAGGTTCAATCATCTAAATAAATTTAATAATGATATATATATAATATATATTAATTATATATATATTTATATAATTCTATAATATTTATATATATAAAAAATAATTACACCATTCATATAGATAGTAAGTTGTACATATGCATGAACGTTGTTTTCCTTTTTTAGAAGATTGAAGAAAAGAAAGAAAAATAATATTTAATTTTTACATATTAATCTATATATAATATATTTTATTTAAATAAATCATTACTACTATTAATATTAAAAAAATAAAAAATGTATCACATCGCTTCATGAAGAAGGTAGCCCACACGTATGCACGATCAAAGATTCCATATTCCAACAGTTTGGAAGGTAATAAGGTAAATGTAATATTTTATTAAAATAATTATAATTATGTGAAAACTATTATATATATATATTATGTTCATAATTATATCCATCTCTGAGATTTGGTGATGGAAAAAAATTGCATCGGTTAGTCAGGCGATAGTCCCTGTATAAATTATCAATAGTTTAGTTTCTAATTTAATGGAAGAGTGGATGGATATATGTTATTCAATTCATATAATAACATCTAATTATATTGAATATAATATTATTTTATTTCATCATATTTGGAAAATATTTTAAGGAGGTAGAGGATTAAATAAAAACCATGTGGTTAAGAACTATACATCATCTTCGAACAACATCATTAGGTCTATACTTAATCCTTCTAATGATGGGTTTTCAATAAAAAGGGACTATAAGACATGGGTAATTATGAAATGAAGATAATTAGGAAACTATTGGAAAAACTAAATTTCTTGTTAATAGTGGATTGGGTAGTATAGTGGGATTCCTTTTATAAGTGGTTGAGGGGACCTATATAAAAATTTATTAATATAATAAAAAATTATAAAATCATTGCAAAGATAGGTGATTACAAATTGAAATATAATCGAATTTGGGATTGTATAAGATAAAAATAAGTCTAAATAAGAGTAGTTTTTCATTTTTAATTTAAAAAAATACACTTATCCATTGGTTTAACCCGTAGGTAAACTAATTTTATTCATAGATTTGGTAACAGTTTTTTAATATTTTCATTATTCCTTATGAAAAAACATTTTCTAAATTATTAACTAATATTAATTATTTTCAATAAAAATTTGGATCCCATTTTACCAAATTTAATCAATATAATTAGAAGAATATAATTTATTATTAAACCCCCAAGCACGGTGAAAATACACATATTGAATGGAAATGGTTTCAAACAAATATAACATTTTAATATGCAAAGTGAACTTAAACATGATTAAATGACCTAATAAGGTTAATAATAACATAAGTAAACTTTTGTTACATTTAATTATATTTAAAACAAAATATAACTTTTTAATGGATTTAAATAAAATATAATTTTTTAATACAATTCAGTAATTTTCATTATTCTTTGAAAAAATAATATTTCCAAAAAATTGTTAAATATTCAATCTAAGGTAATTTTACCATATTAATTTCAAAATTAATGTACACATTTTCTAAAAAAATAAAATTTGAAAACATTAATTTTACAATAAGTGAGACAACAAAATGAACCCACTTTTTTGAAAAATACACTTTTAAGGGTAAAATTGATTTTATTCTTATCTCAAGCCTATAAAAATAATGATACGAATGATGTAGTTTTGAATAAGTAATATAAAAAAATAATTAAAATCATTTAAAAATATTGATTAATATAGTTTATTTTGAAAACCCCTCATTGAGTGCAAAAAAAACATTTTCACATAAAAAAATTCGTTTGCATTGAAATTATTTATTTTATTTCTAATCAATTAATTTCAAATGAATTTCTTTATTTATGTCTAAACCACATATTTTTCATAATTTAATTGTTCATATTAATGAAATATTTTTTAATTCATGGGTTATAACTGCATAAAATATTATGTTTCATTTAGAATTGGGGTTTTATGTATCATAGGCTGAAAAATTGATTAAATTTTAAGAAATATTTCATATGTTATATGGGTGATATAGTCTTTCATTCATAAAAAAATCATTAAAAAGTTTCATTAATTTTACCTCATGAACATATTTGGTCATCTCTTCATCATAATTTCCTTAGTTTTCCCCATCGACTATTTTATTGTATGATTTGTCTAAATTACCTTTACAAAATGAGTCATTTTATTCCTCACCACTTGTTCCCTATTGTCTAGAATCATGATAGGCTCTTCACAGTATGATAGGTTTGGTTTTTGTTGAATTTGTTATCAGTTGATCACATGTGTTGGATCATGAATGTTTTCCCTTAATAATGATATAAGGAAAAAGTCATGTAATTTTGAGAGACATGGAAGAATTACTAGAAGGTATGGTGAATGTCCAATTAATTATTGGATTTCACAAGGTATGAGGTTCATGGCTATTTTTTTCAATTTCGTAGAAAAACAAATAACACCCTTCCATGGAGTTAATTTCAAGATAACTTGTTCGCCGGCTTAAAAAACCAAATCATTCCTATGGTTATCGACATAACTCTCTTGTGTAATTTGAAATGAATTGATATGGGTTTAAATAGTATTTAGCTTTTAATTTTCCACCTACATATGTTGTAGGAATACAAGATTCATTTCACTAATTTCAACTCACCATGATTGAGTATAACACCTTCTTCTATATAATTCATTATATGAAATTATAATAATACTTCAATGAAATATGTTGTTAAATGAAAAATATACCAATAGTAAATACTTATCCCATATATCAAGAAATTAAATATATTATGACATAATTATTTCTTATAATGCTAGAATTCACCTTTTGGAATATACATCAGTTTTAGTGTCGTAATTGATTCATAAATAATGATCTGTATCACAATCATTCTGAATTATTTTATATATTTTTGATAAAAAATGGATCATGATCATACACAATTGAAATTTGTGCACCATGAAGTATCACAACATCATTAATATTAATATTTTCAAGTATCTAAAGAGGAAAATCTTCTAATATTCTGATAAAAGTCACATATTATGTGAGTTAATTAAAAATAACCCATATTCTGCCATTATTTCTAGGAGTATTTAGTAATCTTGTTAAAAATACATAGTAATTTATTCCCTTTGCCACATAAGAATAGGTAAAGATTCCACAACTCCTATATGATGTTTTATCTCATCCTTTTCCATTTGATAGACCATACATCATAAACACATAATCATTAATTTCATTCTTCATATTATCCCACATAAATGTTCCTTTAAATATATATTCATCCTGGTGCTATAAAGGTGTATAGATAAATTCAAGCTAAGAGCATCATCTATTAATTCCCACTTAAGATCAAGAATATATTGTAAACATAATATATTTCTAAATTTCATAATTCCATTTTTACAAACGAAGCCTTTTATTTTTATATCTTTCAAAAACATACTATTCTTTTGAAAATTTTCATCAAAAGATTAGTTTTTTCACACCAATAATGTTTATATCTGATGTTAAAAGGGGTGATTTTCCATTCCTTAATGATTCTAAAATTATTCATTAATAAAACAATGAAAAGAAAATCCCTATAAATCGACATATTGGCAAAAACTCTAGGATATTTTTAGCTCACTTCATCATATACCTGTTTTAATTCCCCCATAGGTACTGTATTATGAAGCTAAAATATTTTTTTAGCTTGAGCCATCAAATTTTCCTCAGGTTAATATCTTTCTATGAACACATTTATTTCAAAAAAATTGGATCTATATATATATCTCACAATATTACCATAAGGATAATGTATACATAAATTAAAAGAAGATATTATGGATGTGAAGTCTAGTTAATTGGTTGGATAGTTTAATTCAAGAATATTAATCAACCATGATGAATAGGAAATAATTTTTTCATTCTCAATTAGTAAATATGATTATAGTTTCCTCAATGTGTCAAAATATATCATAAATACATTATTAACCATTTTTATAGGCAAAATAATAGCATCCCCAAATTTCATCTTCATTTCTAAAAAAATTAATCACATTCGTTTATTCATTTAAAATTAACCCCATTATATGTAATCTTGGTTAACATGTTAGATAGTTGATAAATATTTTGAACATATATCCAATAGTTACTTACAAATCCAATGAAACTACACAGCATGGTTTATGATCTAGAAAATTCTTAGGAAATTTCATTACTCATTTTCAAGTAACATTTTACACATTTTTAATTTACTTTTGGTTGGGTATTTCCTCATGAATTATTGGATGATTTTTGTATGTTTTTGGGATTTTTAGGAAGTGAACGGGTTGTGTATGTTTTTTCAAACCATTTGGCCTCTTCTAAAAAACCATGAACCATGGGATAGTGGGGCTTTCATGTTTGGTGGATGGTTTAAAAAAATAGTTTTTCTACCTAGGAGATACTGTGAATCAATTGTTATAGTGGTTCAATGTTTAGGTTCATGATTTATCTAACCATGCATCATGTACCTGAAATAATTCCTGTATAATTTTAAAAGAAAATAAATTTTAATTTTAAATTATTGTACCCCAGGTTATTATTCCTAATCAACCCCAATCAACCTAAATCAAAATAAATTAATTTTGGATGCTCCCAAAGGATTCCTAGCCTCATAAAACCTTTTCTATTTTGAATTGATGACCCAATAGTAGAAATATGCTTGTCTCTAGTTTTGATATTTTTTTAATATAGGTTCTCCTTATCTTGTTTTTCTCTCTCATTGGTGAGGTATAGATCTATCCATTATTGATGGTATAGAATTAGGTTTTAATTTTCATATTTCATTTGATCATGATCCAAGTCTTTGATCCTAGATCACATGATGTGTTTTATTTTCATCTATTCTACCTTTAATCAAAGTCCAATGTTTTGTGTACGGTTGACAATGACACTAAGGTAGGTGTCATGCATGATATTTCCCACATATTTAGTGATGAAATTGTTTTGTAGGTGTATTATTTCATAGCTATGCTATAAAATTATATTTAAAATTATAAAATTTAATTGAATCCCTATGAATTTGTCACCCCCTTCAGGGATATTACTTCATTAATTGAAAAATACGAGACTAGGTTTAATGTTAACTAAATGGGGGTTCCAATTTCATTGAAATCATAATTATCGAATGAAAGTGGAATTAGAGTGTTTATGAATTTATAAGATTTATGAATGTGTTTTTAATGTTTACATGATATAAATGATTTTTTTTATTAACATGGAAGTGTTAATGAGATGTTATATGATTTAGTGTAGTTGGGAAAAATGATAAAATTATATTTTATGATGTTTTTAAAGGTTTTGAATGATGTGGAAGGCAATATTGTAAATGAAATGGTACTGTGTTGTTTATTTGATAAAATCATATTGATGTTGAGTTAGGATATGTGTGAATAATGGAATGGAATTGGTTTCAGAATAGTTCTCTATGTACTAATGATTTTGGTTCTAAAATGATGCTCTAAGTACCCAAAATTTTTGTTTTGGACTAATTTTCCATTGAGCCATTCTTTTTTTCATGAATGATTCTCTATGTACCCATGATAAATATTCAAGGTTGATTATCTAAGCACCCATGATATGTTACCTATACAGATTCAACAGGGTGCGAAAATAATATTTGAATAAAATGATAATGAATTGCACTATGAATTAAATTATTACTAATATGATATGGTTTATAATATGAAATGGGACTGATAAAGTATAATTGATTTAGGTTTCACCGATAACCTAATAAAAAACATAAGTAATTAAATAATATTAAAAAAATGTGAAACATGTTCACTTATTTTAGGCCTATTTATTATTCCTTATAATAATTCATATGATATTATAGACTATATATTTCTTTAGACACTATTGGTGGTGGGATACTGAGTTTTACTCACACAATACTCGGATAGCTAATTAGTACCCAAGGATATTTCAAATTTGAAGGTCAAGATAAGGTAAAATCCCTATGTTAGATGGATAAGTTGGGATTCAGGAAGGATCATGGATGAGGGGACAAGAAATGATGTTGAGACCCATATGGGAGTAATAATTATGTCTTTTTTGTGGGTTTTAGTTATCACATGACACTTATATAGGATGACATATTAAATTATTTAGTTTCTGGTCACTTTCCCCATTTTTTGTTTTTATAATGGATTCATGGACTTTACTGGTTATTGTATATTATTATCATAAATAATGATATATTTATTTTTATTTTTTTCATGAATTCAAAAATATGGAATAGACTTCAGAAGTTTCATTTTAGACCATTTTTACTAGTCAACATTTTCTAGATTATGTGGATATGCACATGAGGCCACATGGTGAACCAGCTTGGGGAACTGGGATGTGGAACCTAGGATGGGATGTCAGAGTCAGTTATATTGATTGAGTTAATCCATTCCTAGAATTTCTTTTTCATTATAGGATATAACATTATACAATCCTAGTAGAAATACATCCAATAATGTATATTTTTTAATCAATAATTCACACTTACTAAATTCCTAATATAAATAATTTATTTTAAGATACATAATAATTATCTAAAATTTATTCTCATTCTCATAATAGCTCTTAATGTAAACCAATATATAATTAATAAATACCAGAAAAAAATTATCAACATATTCCTCAAAATCTTTATTCGTTAACTCTATAAAAATAGAGGGTGCATTAATCGATCCAAATGGAATTAATATAAACTCTTAATGTACATAGATCATTCATAGAACTATTTTTAAAATATCTTACTTCACTATATGAAATTGATGATAAAAACGATGGAGATGAATATTGGAAAAATATTGAGCTTCATGTAGTCGGTTGAAGATGTCCTCATAGAGAGGTAACTAATACTTGAACATTGTTGTAATAGTATCGATTTACCTATAATCAAAGCACAACCACAGAGATCTGTAATTATTCATAATGAAAAGAATATGGGATATAAAATGTGGATCAATTGGACATATAAATCCCATACTATAAAACTCCTCTAGTTGTTTCATCAATTCAACTAATTCTGCATTGACCATTCTATAGGGTTTCTTTGATATAGGTCTTACATGAGGGTTAAAATAAATGTAAAACTCAAGTTCATGATCTGGTGGATTTATATATAATTACATAAGAAATTCATTAATGATTTCCTATTTAATAGATACATCCTAAATAATAATATTAACTTTACCATAATTAGACTTTGCGTGCTATTCTTACCTGAGGATCCTATTCATAATATCTACTAGGGATAGATCTATATGTGAATCATATGATTAATTTTGCCCCATAGGATAAGGAATTATATATATTCAGCAAAAATTGCAAGTTACTTATCTTTCTAAAAAAATTTCCATCATATTTTGAAATCCAATCCATAATATATATTATATCAAAATGAAACAGTATTATAATAATGTATTCAACAAATATGGAATCATTATGTTTCATAATGGGAACTGATCATCATATCCTTATTGTGATGATATTACCACTATGAATCTTGAATATTAACTCAATTGATATTGTTTTAAGGAACTTTCTAGTTTTATTGGAAAACATAAATGATTTTAAATGGTGTTAAGATTTTGAATCAAATAATGAATTAATCTTTTAGATACTATGAATATAACCTCCACCATACATTTCAGAAAATTAACATCATCTTTTTTGATAAAAAATATTAATGCTTCCCTCTTTTCATTTGTTGGGAAAAAGTTATTTATTCCTGGGATAAAAATTTTCACAGTTCTGCATCCCCATACAGTTGAAACATTATACATTGTATGTTTCTTTCAATCCATCATAATAATGTTATTAGTGGCCTTTATCTCCACACATTAAGAAAAATAATTTTCCCATCAAGCATATTCCATAATGATTCATTCTATATTAATGAAAAGTTTTAAATTCTATTCACCCTTTCAACTGTTTTGTTATATTTCATTATCTTGAGTGCTAAACTACCCTGTTCTTGTATTTAATTCATATGAATTCATAATAAAATTATAATAATTTATATATCTTTATAGTTTGGTAAATTATTTCTTTATATGATAAGAATATTTTGGAGAATACATCCATTTGAATTTTTATCCTTATCTAATCAATGAAATGGTCAACCTTGATCATTAGATTATGTGTTTATTCCAAAAAAAAATTAACCTTATAAATGTTGATTCATACATAACAACAGATTCATATTCCTTTTTTTGTGGGCTCAATAATTTTCTCTCCATATCCACTCATTGGCCATGATGAAACTATTTCCAATTAAAATTTATTTAATTCCTTCCATTCCAGGCCCTATACTTTCTCCTAATAATTAATATTCTGAATCAATGACCACTATTGATCTACATCACTTCAGAGATGATAATTTTTCATTAAATCTTTCAATATTTCATTACATTCAAAATTCATAAATATCTCATCCAGGTTATATATCCATTTATTAGCTACAAATGGTTTTGTAGTACCACCAAATGATGGATATTTTTGATGCACGAATGTGTATAAAATTACAACACCTTGTTATAGATCAGTGGGTTGGTCAATGTGGGAGATTTTATTGTTCAAAACCTAATTTAGTTACCCCAATATTGTCATAATATATTTAACTTAGTCTGCAGGTCCTGCTCCAGCTTCATTGTAATTTCAAAGATGGAAATCCCTACATGGATTACATGTACTAGTATGTTATCTGTTACTTCAACTAAGAACCATTTATAAATAATAGAATACACTATATTAGATGATAAAAATATATATCATAATTTATAATTTAAATGCTACTGAGACACATTACATAAATTATAAAAATATATAGATAGATAATCATGTAATCATAAATTTGGACTCCTTGGTAATTTTTTCAAATCCTAATAAAAATTCAAATACATCATAATTATATTTAATGATTATGTGAATTTACCCAAGAATATACCCTAGGAGTGTAAGAAGATGTGCATAGTAATGGCTCACTCACCATGAACTAGAATTATGTTTTAAATATACTCAACAATACTCCTTTTAAGGTTATTACCCACAGACACATCTATTCCAAAACAACATCCACATGTAGTATTCAGATCGTGATGTATTAGTAGGATAACTACATAATATCTTCCTTATCATAACATTACTATGTTATATAGTAATTATAATTATCCTCAAAATCAATAATAAAGTTATAGTAAATAATATATGTTTTCAAAAAACAAGTTACACAATTTCTAAAGAACATTATCTAATAATAACAGTAATCAACCAGTCCAAAATAGCCTATATTTGGTGGATATTTAATTACATTGACACTAGATAACAAGATCAAATCTTTAATATGAGTATTGTTTAGTAGTCTTGTAAAACTAGATACATATGTGAATATCAAAATATAATTGAAAACCTAAAACAACATATTATTTAATTTGAGAATACAATTTTTTCAACTGGTTTCTAGGAATATCTAGTAAGTGTGTTCATTTGGCCTTGGTATTCCAGAAGTAAACCCTAGCTCTGGTCTGGTGAAGATAAGGATTTCAGTGGTTGATTTTTTTGGATGGTTTTTTGTTTGATGGTCTATTCTTCCATCCTGATTTGCAGTTCGTCCAGGTGTTTTAATAGTTTCCTCTTCACTTGCATGTGGTTTTTTTATAGAGGCGTCATGTTTGGGGCGACAGAGAGGTATTAATATGGTTGAGCCTAGATGGTTTTGGAATCAACGATCATAGGAGGTATGTACGGATATGGATTTTGTGTATTACGTGATGGTGTGATGGATTGTTGTTCTAGGTGTCATGATGCAATTTTTTCTTTGGTGCTAGAGTTGCTCAAAGCACGGTCCAGGTGGTGTTAAGTCTTATTACAGTGGATGGATTTTGTTTTGAATTTTGAAATTGGGATGCTTCACAGCATTCTGTGTGATTTGGATTTTTATTGATTTTCTAAGTGGGTTTTATCAACTTGGGCCATGATATGCTGGATTGGGATCGTTTTTGGATTTTTATTGTGGAATCTTCTTTTCTCTTTTAGAATAGGTGTTTCAGAAGTGGCATCAGAGCTGGAATAATTCACCTTCGCATGACCATCTGGATTGGGATGTTTGAGAGGGTATCAATATTTTCATTGGTATTGGTCCCATGCATATATGCACGAGAAAGCAAGCCGAGCGTACATGCGGTAGTAGAGGCCTGACAGATCGATCTATATGCCGGGAAGGGGAAGTTCCTGTTGTATTGAATTGGGATGACTTCATTTATGGTTTTTATTTGGATTAAATTGTTTTGGTTCACACATATACTTTCAATGTTTCATTTAAAAAATTATAAAAAGGATTTGGAGGAGGATTGAATTCATAATATTGGACACCATAAAATTACAATTAAGGCACCCTTCGATGACATCAAACATAAATTGATAAACCCATGGAAAAATACCCCAAAAATTTTGACTCAAGAGACACACTAATTCATTTGGGGGATATATTTTTCCCATTCAATCATTTTCTACGTCAAATAAATTCATCACATGAATGGGGATAATAACAATTCAATATAAAATTGACATAATAATTTGTATTGAAAACTAGAATACTAAAGGTTAATAATTTCCCCAATTAATAAATTCAATAATAAAAAATTTGGTGTAAATGAGTAATTGTAAAAAAAAATTAAATCCCCATAAAATAATAATAATCAACAAATAAAGTTGATATACATGAATATACCATAAAAATAACATTGGGAAATTTCCTGTGAAAATTACCCTTTTCACTTTGAAATAACAAATTTAAAGTATATAATACTTCTCGTATATCAAGGAAAATATTTTCGTTTAAAAATTATTTATAAAATTTTAAGGTTATATTCAAATAAATTATTTTTCATTCTGTCAGGTAATTACATGTATTTCATACAAGTAAAAAACATCAATTTCACATTGTTGTAAAAATGTAAAAAGTACCTGATTCATAAAATTACAAGAAGATTATTTTAATAATTTTTTATAAAATGACATAAATGTGTATAAATAAATTTTATAGATATTATTATTATTTTAAAAAAACATTATCGTATACATTTTTAATAAAATATGGACACATAAGATAAAAATTCCCATCTGAGTAGAAAAACAATGTATGTTTTCCTACAAAACCTATTTTTGTATTTTTATTAAATAAAGATAGGAAATTGAAATTAAAACATTTATTTTATATTAATATCAACATTATATGATGATATATTGGTTTTCAGATTTAAATTTAAAATTATTTCTCCCGGGGAGACATAAACATAAACAAACCTGAATAATGAGGAGATGGTTAAATAAACCCTTACCTAAGCTTTGACTACCTTCTAATATGTATGAGTTTAAATTATAATAAATATATATTTTTTATAAATATATTAAATATCCATAGACATATATATCATAAAATATATGATTTATTTTAATATTCTACTACCCATTTATAAAAAAATCTTTGATAAACTTTCTATTCTGGGAAATAACTGTTTCATTTTTCCTGTATGTTTTGGTTCAATAGTTTTGGTTTTTTAATTATATCATTGTCTCATAATTAATAGAATATTAATGATGATAAAAATATAATATATATTAATTTAATTAATATTTATTTTTATCCAAAAAATTAATATATTAAAAATGACTTACACCATTCATGGGGATGGTAGGTCGTACGATTGCATTAACGAGGATTTAAATTTTTTTCGATGGAAAAAATAAAATAAAATAATATTTCACCTTTAGAAAATTTATTTAATATAAAATATATCATATATATTCATTAAATATATCATTATTTCCATATCAAGGAAAATAAAATAAAAAACTTATCACATTATATCATAGAGGTGGTAGTCCACACATACGCACATGCGATGGTATTGTTTCCCAATAGATTGGAATGTAAGAATGTAGATGTTATTTGGAATCCCATATTTATAATTATTTTATAAATATAATATATATTTATATATATTTATTTTTGGATATTTAATACATCATTATATCCATCCATGGGATTTAGGGATAGAAAATGAATTACGATGGTTCACGTGGAGGTGTTCTTTCGTAAACACAATTGATGGTTCGTTTTCCTTTTAATGGATATGGGGATGGGTATTGTTTATTACATTAATATTATAAAATAGAATTATATGGAATATAATGGTGTTAATATTTCATAATAGTTGGAAAATATTCGAAGGGAGTGGATGAATGAATAAAATGAAAAATGCATCGTTAAAAAATATACATCTTCTTTGGAGAACCTCTTTATGTTTATGCCTAAACCCATTAGAGTATGAATTTATAATCAAAATAGGGAATCTAGATCATGTGGAGTGATTTATGGATGGTATTTGGGAAATAAATTTATGAAATAAAAGGATCTTGAAGTGCGGGGAGGATATGAGAGAGGGTGTCATTTTATAAGTGGGGGAGGGGACCCACATTAAAATATCATAAAAAGATTACAAAATGGTAAAATAATTACAATGAATAATTCATTAAAATGGAAATATATATGAATTTATTGTAGGATAAAATTTTTATATGTACACTATATACTATTTATATTAGTTTAATTGAAAAACATTGACATATTGTTTAGTTTAACCCCTTAGATAAACCCGTTTTAACCATAATTGTCATAAATTGTTTTTATTGTTTTCATTATTCATTATGGTCAAAACATAACTTGAAGTAATTTTATAAAATAAATTATTTTTATTATAAATATATAATATCTTTTCAAAAAATTATTCTCAATGTTTTTAGACTCTAATTTAACATTAAACCAAATAGAATGGAAAATGTTGTTTTCAAACTAAATTTTTCTTATTTATAAATTTATTTATATAAAAATATAACATAAAATTCATTATAATGACCTAAATATAATTAATTATTATTTAAATTAACTAATTTTAGCCTTAATAAAATTAATCTAAATAGATCTCTATAAATGTAGAAAAATAAAATCTAATGTTTAATAAAACTCAGAATTTTTCACTATTCGTCAAAAAATTAATATTTTCAAAAAATTATCTTTAATTCACTCTAATATAATTTTGACCAGTTTATTTCAAAATTTATGTTCAATTATTAATATATATCTTCTATATTTTTAAAAAAATAATTTTAAAACAATTTTTCAAAATGAGATGAAACCTCTTCTAACAAATACTTTTTTGAATCATAAAACATGACTTGTTATTTTCCTATGCCTAGAAAAACAATTGATGAGTAACAAAACATTTTTTCTAAATACATAGTATTATAAATATATTAAAATATTATAAAAAAGTTATTAATTTAATTTTTTTAATATAAGAACACATTTTGTGATAAAAATAGTTTCTCTAAAACACATTTTTTTAATTTAATCTGATTTTTATTTTTATATAAAATCAATTAAACAACCTTGAATTTATTTATATGTGTGTAATTGTTTTCATAATTTAGTAATAAAAAATCATACATTACAATTTAATGGCTATGTTATAAGGGTATACTATATTATAGTTCATTTAAACTCATGGTTTCATGTATTGTAAACTACCGAAAAGATTAAATTTAATGAAATATGTTATCAAATATCAGGGTGACATAATAGGAACATAAAATAAAAATCATTAAAAAATATTTTAATGAAATAAAACTTCATAGAATGAAGAAATCTATATGACCAAAATCATCCAAATATATAGCCTGTATTATATTAACCTAAACTTATCGGAGTGGTTTATCCCATATGAAACTACATTTTATAGCATGATCATTCCCAAATGATCAAAAACTAAATAACCCCAGTTCATAAGACATTCAAAAATAAAATAATGTTCCATTTATAGGAAATCCAACCACCATGTTGTTCATCACTGTATCCATCAATAGTTTAAAGGTTAAACAAACCTTTGAAAAAATGACCCTCTTCAAAAACTACTATATATTGATTCCTATAACCATAAAATATGTAATTAATAATTAATTTTTTATATTTAACCAAAAAACATGTATTATTCCATCATATTTTCCTATATAATAATTAGATATTTCAAACATATGTTTATTCACATATATCATCTCCCATGAGTGTGTATTTTTAGTAATATTCATTTTATAATTATTACTTCAAAAGGATATGTAGTGGAACCTGAATATTCTATTAAATTTATAGTAATAATATTTCCCTCCATTAAACTATTAATATGTTATTTGGTGTTTGATTCATCACCAAATCACATTCAGTTTGAATCATCCATCACACATAGATGTGTGTTTTATTTATAAATCATTGTTTCACCAAACTATTTGCATTATACAGTTTGTATTGATTATTAAGTCTATTACCGTAGTCCTAGACATAAAATTTTAACCACATTATTCTACATTCCCAACATCATCATGGAATTATGTTCTTTTCAATATATATTAGTTTTTAAAATCTTTTTTCGTATATAATGATCCCCTTTCTAATAATCCCTAAATTTTTTGTATAAATTTTATTTGATTGTCATACATAATAAGAATTGGAGAAAATATATAATATTATATATAAATTTTTTGGGATTATCTATCAATATAACATGCTCCAAACAATTAAAAAATTGATTAACATAAATCCTTCCTGACTATTGGAAAAGACTATATCCTATTTAATGGGATCCCCTTAAGCACTATGATGGAAGATGAAACTATATTACAAAACACATATACTCATCCAAAAGAGAATATTTTTCTCAAAACAATTTCATCTAATTACATATTCCTTGGATGGAGTTATAGTTGAAACCATCATTCATATTTTTTAAATGGTAATCACTACTATAACTATAAAATGGTGAATTAAAATATCCTTTATTCCAATATAGTATGTGGTTGTCTAATCCATTCCATTATAAATATATCTTATCTATTTCGAATATTTTAGTCATGGTTTAATTTATTCAATATCTCTTTATGTTCCAATGGGTAGTAAATTACTTTGTATTTTATACATCCTTATATTATAAATTCCTGGAAAAATATTTTCTGATCTCATATTTGTTGAGAATTAATTCTTGTTTATATTTTTTTTCAATGACACTTTATCCACTTATTATATAAATTTTTTTTATGTATTCATTATTCCTTATTCACGATATTTCTATCTTTTTGTTGATTATATAAATGAACTTAACCATTATTTATTTTTCTAGATTCAAAACTATGAGATAATTTGGCCCATTATATATGATACTAAACCTGAGGAATTAAATTTCATCCAAGGAATATGAAATTAAATATAATTCATTAAAATTTCTTCAATTCCAAACTACATTAAACATAAATCATTGAATTATGTGCAATTCATAGGAGCATAAATACTATGAACCCATATAGTCCAAACATCATTACATGAAACTATGTAAAAAAGTCACAACGAAATTTTTGATTGAAATAATTAAATGGATATATTAATTAAAATTATTGTATCTAATTATTATCACTGATCCTTTATATGACAGTAAATGTATGTTAATTACAAAATTATATCAAAATATTATTGGGCCAAAAAAATTCCAAGGAGATGTTAAAATATTAACATTATTTAAACAAATCAATTTAAAAATTACTATAAAATTATGTTATTATTATTATTTGGAACTAATATTCATAGATAATTGTAATTTTGAATCCATATAGTGATCAAATAATTCATAAACATTTCCCATTATCAAAACATCAACATAACAGTTTTAGTTAGCAAGATTCACTCCAAATATCCAAACAAAATATACTAACCGTGGTTTAGAATGAAAACACATGTACCCAAATTATATAAATTATATAATAGTACAAGATCATATGTATAATATGAAATCAAACCTATATCACTTTTAATACAAATTGATTATCTATGGTCATAGTTATGGTGTATGCACTCAATATATGGACTTTCTATACCTTTATAAGCGTACATGTCCAAGATAAATTCACATTCTTATCATTTATCTTATAAAACACCCTTAGTTTTATATGATTATTCATTCACCTAAAATATAGAAAACATATACCTAAAAATGATTACACATTTTAATGATGATAAATCATTCAGTATTTTCATTTTTATCTCATACAATTTAAATAATTATTTTTTAAATTCATAGTATCACATTATCAAGAAGGTTTTATTACTATTTTAGTCACTTTCTTATTTTTTTCTATAATTTATTTGGATGAATTCACCATCATAATAATGAAAGGATAATTTATTAAAATTAATTCATTGGTTATTCTTTAATTCTAGCAACATACATAAGGGGTTTTATTCAATTTATCTCCAAAATAATGCATGTCTATTGTGTTTTATAACACGATAAAGAAGGAATTTTTTATTAAAACCCATTAATAAAGGAGTATCTACATAGTTGATAATATCCTAGGATTTTATATAATATTTAAAAAGATAGAATCAAATTATTACTCAAAGGTTAATAAATAATATGTCAAAATAATTAATATATTGTTATAGACCATAAAATGTAATATTTATAATAAGAACATCATATAGAAATTATTATGATCTTGTTAAACATTTACATTTACCCATATGAGGTTACTCATATGATTTTAAATATTTTATAGATTTGGGTACTTCTACTTTTAATTGCTGATGAATTTGATTTTCAATAGCTATATCCACAATATCCAATGCATGGTTTAGCACCACCACTACAACAATGCAGTTATTTTCTTAGAGTAACAGGTGTTTCTGTTTTATGAAATAAGACTTATATTATATTATTGAATTATTCCATGACCACATAACCACTTTATATAACTTATACATTATTTCTATCATAATGATATGGATTTCAAGGTAGTTTAGTTCAATAAATCCCAATATTAACGATTTTTTTGTAAATGGTATAATTTCCCACCCAACTTACATAGAGGGGTTTGTGTACTAAAATTTTGAATGGAACACCACATATTGTATCACATAACCTATCACAAGGTGAAATAAACCAGGATATAATATAAATAAACCTTCAAAAATATAATATATACTGAGATGAACATTCTCAATTCTTTTGGGTCAAAAAATACATTACTCTATGAAATTTATGTAGAAAACAATAAATTCTTGAACCTAGACTTCACTGTCCATCTTTTAAGCACATGATGTTGGTTCCAATATCATAATCAAATTCATAGAATATGTTTTTGTTTCTATTATAGAATAAAATTGTGGAAATTAATCTTACGTTATGAATATATAATAGATATTGAATTACATTTTTAGTACCCATTATAACTCATAAAAATACTTGATTCTATTACCACTATTTCAGAAAAGGTTTGGTTTTGAAAAATAAATATATGGGATAACCATTTTATGATCTTTTAAAGGAAAAAAATGATAAATCCATTGGGATTACTTCATATATGAATATATAAAAAATAAATATACCTATCATTGAGTATGTATAAGTTGAATCATCTTCATTATGAATATGCCTACCCATATTTTCGTAAGATAATGTTGATAAATTTAATTATTAAAATTATTTAATATGGTAATAGGAAATTAGAAGATAAATTACAATAAAAATTTCATACAAGTATTCAATTAAAATGAAAAATACTTGAGTATGTTTTCATATGGTAAATGGTTTTATTATATACTTATCATTATCTAAAATATATTTATCCAAATTATTCATTTTGTTACATTCTAGAAATGAAGAAATGATTCTGTTTATGCATAAAAACACATCCGAGATGGGTCATAGTGGAAGGATAACCAATGGAATAAATTTAATTCTAATGTACACAGGGTAGCACAACTCCCCAACATGGAAAGACTATTGACAAAATTTTCTTGGAAGTTAAATGTTCCATGTCTGCCTAAACCACATGAAATTCATGGGCCCATTTTTGGAGTTACTATGAAATCCAATGTTTTCAATTAGTACTATTATCTAAGTACGTGATGGATAACTATACTGACTTATATTAGATTAATTACTATAAATACCAATAAAATCTCCATATTGAGGATTACTAGAATAGGAACAATTATACTATTATACCACTTCAATAGAAAAATAATCTCAGGTCATGAAACCATGAGTTTCAGACTACATTTAACACTAATAAAAATTATTTTATGAATTTCCACAAGTGACAATGGTTTTATTAATTTTTTCATGTAACATTGTTAATGTATTAGAAAATTCATGACATTGTTCTATCGAACTCCCTTCTATGATAAACACTTAGTGTTTAAGGGAACATTTCCTTATAAAATTAGAGGTATTAAGGAACACACATCTTATATTAACATAAATTATATGTACCCTTTTATGCAATCTTTTCATAGAAAATATTTTTCAATGATTGATGGAACATAGAGATCTCATTTTCTCAATATCTACTCACTCAGTCCAACTATATACACATTAATTGGAATTCAATATTTCTATTTGTAGTCATTTTCATCAGATATTCATTGAGAAATGTTTTTATAATCCCCAGATATGTATATTCATTCTTTATTAGAGAGTGTGAAAATCACACATATAGTGTTCATATTTCATGGTTGACCCTTAGGTAACCCCTTAAGTCCCTTACAATTCCATTCATGATGGATTCATCCTTATCATATGAGGTTATACTAAATATAATGGTTCTATCATATGATCTTACACTATGAAAAATAAATTACGTGGTTTTTTATTAATATTTCATCCAGATAAATATTATTCCTCCATGAGGTTCAATCACAACATTTTGACCATCCGATTCCCCTATTTGAGAGGTGGTATTCCATATAACATTATTAATTTCAAATATTGAATTAACCCCCCCCCCAATAGTAAATATATATGAGGATTCATTAAATATATTTTCCCCAATAAGCAGCAAACCATTTGCCTCTCAATTATACTCTATAATAAGAATATTACCATTGAAAAATAACCCATTAGTGACTCCACAAGACTTTCAACTGTGAGATTCCAACCAGACACTAAACCCTGAGTGTCCCCAACCAAATCATAAACATCAATACAAACAATATACATCAAACAAGTAGTCTCCACATGAGAAAATAAACCACGAGTTTTTTTATAGGAATATAAATAGGGAGTGTCCCAATATGAATATAAACCATGTGTTCCCCTTCTACTCTCTATCCTGTGAGTGTCTGCATCCAAATATAAACCATGTGAATCTCCACTACACTCTATCATATGAATTTCCCCACTATAATCTAATCCGTGTGTGTTTTCCTAGCTCGATTAAACAATAAAGAGTTCCATCACCATCATTGATTAAACCAACATAACCATCCTTCCTTTAATGAAAAAATAATATTCCATCATTTTGTAGAATGTAAAATACTAATAAGCACAAATATTACCTAACTTATACATCACATTGACCATGATTTCTTACTCATACTAAAGAATAATGTGAAAAATTTACCATGGTTCATGTGGATAATATATAGAAGGGTTTCAATGATACACATAAATATATAATCGATTCTGGGACTAAGAAATAGGTTCCCTATTGGGGTTGGGACAACCTATTATCCTCCCACCAGATCAATGGTTCCACAGTCATTAACCCATGGGTGAATTTATGACTACCTTTGCAAAGAAGGATCTATAATGAATTAAAAAAATATCTGGTAAACCAAAGATGAACTGTAAAACCTTGACCTTTTCTATAGATGTATCATACTCATTTATGGGTACAATTTTCCATTATTTTGAGTCCTTTTAGTTTGGTTTTTACTTTTTCTTGTGTTTAAGTGAAAATTTTGAGAAAAAATTGAGAAATAGGGTAGTGCACGGTTGGTGCACTGTTTTCTCTAACCTCAATCCATGGCCCAACAAATCATATGAACCCAAAAAGATGGGATTCATATAGATTGTGCATGGTTTATCAAATAGTGTTCCATAAAAAGTGTACCCATGCACCACCCTCATAAAAGTGGTTCAATGTTAGGGAAACATGTTTCTTGAGAAGCAAATAGTGTGAATGATATTTTAATCCCACGAATCGTATTAAAAAAATCATGAACCCTTGTATTATACCCCTAAATTCACTAAATCAAACCCTAATATGTTTCTATCATTTATATTACCACTCGCATGGATTATAATTCCCTCCACCCTTTATTCTTGGTGGATCTAATCACGGTTGGCAGATCTACACCTATTCGGGTATGTGGTTTGTTCTTGATTGATTTCCCATCCCTCTCCCATTCTTCTTCCATTGTTTTGGTTAATTGTTAAATTCTAATATGATGGATCCTGATCTATATTTTTTGAATAAATATATAGGATGTTTGGATCTAGAGGCGTTTCAAGAGATCATGCTTTATTTGATTATGAAATTAAGTATAATGTCTTGACCATGTTTTTCGTCACGATCTTGATTGATCTGCTTCAAATTGCAGATTTTATTTTGACAAATTTTCATCAAAAAACTATGTTAGGTGGTCGATTATTCAAATCACATATTCATAATTTCAATTTTTTTATTTTATTATATAATTACAAGGATTCATTTATCAATTGAGTTTTCTAACTCAATTAATTAATTTGGTGAATTCATTAATTAGGGGATTGTGAATTTTGAATAATTAATTGTTGAATTATTTACGTCATATTATGATTTCTGAATTGAGGTATTTAATTTTTTAATTAATCATTGAGATATAATGATCATGAATGTTAATAATTAATTTTTATCTGGTTAAGAGATACTATGATTTTTAATTGAATGATAAATTGTGGAATTTATTATTAGGATGTTGATAGTAATGTATATGATTACTTAATTAATGAATAAATTAATGGAATGAATGTGATTATTATTTCATAATTAAATAATGGGATAAATGTGATTAATTAATTATTTAATTATTTAATGGAATAATGTGAACATGAAATTGTTTCATTTGATTAATTAATTGAAAAATTAATTAATGGGTTATAGTTATGAGTAGTAACACGTAAATTCAATCATTTTTTATGAAAATATGAATGGTACTAATAGAGATCAATTATGAATTTATGAATGGTAATAGTGGAATTCAATTGTGTATTATTAAATATGAGCTGTAACATGTTCATTAAATCATGAAATGATGTATGGTAACATGGAGATTAAATCTTGTATTATTAAATATGAATGGTAATATGGTAATTAAATTATGAAATAATGAATTGTAACATAGAAATTTACTCATGTATAATGAAAATATAAATGGAAATAATGGAATTAAATTATGAATTATGAGTGGTAATAATGAAATTCAAATATAATATTTGAGTTTGAGTTTCATCATGAATGCATGTGTTATGTGATTAAATAAAGAGTAAATAACTAAATGTAAATTGTTTAATTTTTTTCCTGTATTTTATTCTTTATACAACTACATACACTATTATTTACACTTTATTAATTTAGACTCCATTGGTGGTTGCATACTAACTTGTTATCACAACATACATGAGCTGCCTGATCAAAAACTAAATAGATTTCATGGTTGTAGGATAGTATAGGGGAAAGGTTGTAGTGATAGATGAATTAGTGTGGATGAATCATGGTTGAGGTATTTCGAAATGGTTCAGAGCCCAATTAGGATTTGGGAGTGTCATTATATTTGAGTTAAATTATAAAATCTGGTATTTATATCATCATGAAATAACTATTATTTAGTTGTTAAAATTTTATTTCTTGTTTTGGCCTTATTGGAATCCTTGATTGTCTATATTATGTTATATCCTCTCTCGATTGTTGTTTATTTATTTTCGCTAATGTTTGGCTATGATAAAGAGTGTATAGCCTCCCCATGACTGATGTTAGACCATAAATTCTAGTTGTAAGCCTTTGTTTTATGGGGAGACATACTTGAGGTCTTGTGACCAACTGGCTTGGGGCATCGACATGTGGCACCCGAGTATGGAGGTTACAATGTTAAATTAGAGAGTGTTTATTTTATTTTCTATTATTTTAAATTTTGTTAATGGTAGAGAGGATACTATGAATAGTTGTGTATTGTATATGAGCTCATGAATGAGAGTATCTATCCAATGTATGGGGGATAACCCAATTACCAAAGGTGGGATTGTTATTATAATATTTTGTTGTTATAGTTGAATATTATTTCACCATGGGTGACTCACTTGTTGTGGGATGTGTATTTTGTTTTACGAGTTTTTTGATATTTTACATGTGGCCCATTGTGATATGATATTTGAGTTTTCAAACATCATACTAGGCCCTCGAGTTTCTTTTCTGACATGAATCATTTTATATTTTCATGGGATAATGGTTTGGGTTATTTGGTTGAATGTGACCTGTTTTTCCTTGCGAAATTGATTTGAAAATATACATATTAATAAATTAAGAAAGATTTTAAAATTATATAAGATGAGAATAAATTGGATTATAAATGTGAAACTTGCATAATGAGAATTTATTTACAATTATTAACTAGTGCCAAGGTATATGATGGTTAAGGGTAGTGGCAATGCCTCAGTTTTAACCATGTGGATAGGTTTGGTGAAAAGACTTTCTGTGGAATATTATGTGTCCCAAAAATGTGTTGATGCTATGTTTTCTGTCATGAGACAAGAATTTTTAATTTTATAGATATGACTCTACATCAATACTTGTTTATAGGATAACATAATTTTAGGGCTGGAGATGATCCACCAGTAAAGGAACCTAAAGAACTGATTGTCCCGGCTAAGTATATTGTGGAGTAGTTCTGAGATAACTTTTCTCGCTTCATACAATTAATGTAAATAGACACATGTCGAGTTGAGGTAGTCATGTCAAGCCAAATGAAGGAATATCAATTGTAGCACCCTCTTACATTTACTAGAGAGGGTGGACCTGAGATATCCATGTTATTGGTTGATTCTATCCAGACTACACTTAACTATTTATAGACTCCATCTAAGAAGATGGTCATATTGTCTACTTATAAGCTATGAGTTTTAGTGAATCACGAGCAGGACATTGAGGTACAGACTTGGTAAACTAATTATGTGTTATAGAATACCTTCAGGGTGTTTTTCCTAGAGAATTTCATTCTAGATATGATGAGAGAGAAGAGAGAAGCTATGTTCATGTGGATGACTCACGGGAGTAGGTTTGTGATGGAATCTGTTGGACGCATTATTGATTATTAGTGCTTTGATGTATCATTTGTAGTATAAGATTCAACTATGAAGAGATGATTTCGTGATGGTATTAAATTTGAGATTATGTCCCAAGTAAGGCATATTCAGTTAATGAATTTTGCTAAGGTGGTGCACCATTATATCATAATTTAGGAGAACCTAAATGCAGTTTCTAGTGTAAGAATTATAGTTTTGACAAAATGGACATGGGATATTTCTTCTTATACAAGGATGTGTTACTATGATGATATTAGTCTGGGTGATAGAAAGAGGAGTATAAAGGGAGAAGGGTCAATTGCATAGGACCTTGACCATGTGATGTCTCACTAGGCTAAAAAGTCATATCACGTCTGGAGATAGTTCCCCAGATCAATTATATAGTGCTGGTCTTGTGGCTAGATGGGATATTTATAAAGGTTCTGTAGTAACCTAAGACATAAGAGTTGTGATAAAAGATCTTGAAAGAACTAAGTTACAGGACGGGGATCTTCTGCACCATATCAGTTTTTTGGCGGGAGTTCTAATGGTAATGGTGGTGGATGTATTATACAAGGAGTTTGGGGGAAAGTTATCTCATATCATCAGAGTGGTGTTTCTCAGAGAGTTTATACCACTTTGTAGGGAAGCGTGGTATGGTAGTTTCATTCAATTCAGCCTACTCTTGTGGGTCTAGAGGAAAGACCATCCATAATAAGAGATACTATTATCATATATTCTACTCTATCTTGTGCCTTTTTTGATAATTTTTACTCTCAATACTTTTTCTATGCACAACTTTTGAATGTTTGGAGCCTAGAAGTAGATTTTGTGAGTAGTTTAATGATGATAGATACATTATTGGGGGTATGATTTAGCGACATCTTTTTATGAAAGGGATGTTATCTCAAGGTTGGGGGAATCATATTCCATCGAACATTTATATATTAGACATGTTAGGATTTGACTTAATTTTGGGTATGGAATGGTATGTTGCATACCGATCTCACATAGATTGTTACCTCATGAGGGTGTATTTTAAATCTCCTAAGGCTGAAAACTACATTCACCATTGAGAGTGGGATATCCATGCAGGTTGTGAAAGGACAATTACTCATCAATTGAGAGATCTTATAGCCCATGATTCTAGTCTATTATTAGATGATCGAGATGTGAAATAGGATTCCTTTCCGCCTATATTGGATTGATTTTAGGATGTGTTTCTTAAATAATTCTTTAGGATTACACTTGAGATGGATTTTGAGTTTACAGTTGAGCTCATGTGGAGAGATGAACTTGTTTTAATTCCACCATACATAATGGCATTAAAAGAGCTTCAAGAGCTCAAGTCTCTACTAGATGATTTTGAGGTAAGGGAATTATTCCATTTTTGTATGTCACCTTAGGGTGCTGTATTTTTATTTTCTAGGAAGGACTGGGGGACTCAGTTCTTTTGTATTGATTATTGGAAGTTGAATATGATAACCAAAAGAACTGGTATCTTCTACCACGTATCAAGGACATATTTTTTTGTTTAGGGATATTGTATATTTTCTATGATTAACTTTAGATCAGGGTATCTTTAGTGGAGAGTTAGAAGATATGATATGTCGAGGACTATTTTAGAAGCAGGTATGACCTATATGAGTTCACCATAAAATCATATTGGTTAATAAAATGAAACAACAATTTTTATGGCCTTGATGACCTGAATATTCCACATACACTCCCCCCATAAAAACATTTTCCTTTTTCACTAACAAGTTAAAAAACCATTACAAATCATAAAGGAAATGAGAAAAGAAAAACATAGAAGGTCCAAAATAATAGAGGCCATGGATGACAGCATGAACAAAATCCACAAATTACATATGAAAAATACCAATACTAGAGAAAAGAGTAAGAGGATGATATGGGGATCCTCATTCATCTAGTATGTTTTCCAGCCTATCTCCCACCATCCATGTATGATGAAAGTCAACACCATCCGGAAATCATCCCATACATCACTGAATAATATAATCCATAGACCAAGGAGTTCACTATTTACTATGGATAGAGTTGTGGATATTAATAGAGTCGGTTTCAATGACTGAGACATATAGATTATGTGAAAGGAAAACATCCATCACATTTAGAAGAGTGTTGGCCTCTGCCGTAACTGAGCTCCCATGAACATAGAAGTAACTAAAAGTCATGTGAATTATACCATTATGGTCCCAAACCACTCATCCACCTCACATAACATGGATATTATTTGAACCATCAATATTTAGTTTCAAAAAAATTATATGAGGTCCCCAACAAATAATATTCCATGGTATCGAAGAATCTTGCAATCCCTAGGGTGGTATTTTTCCTGATAACTGGAGAATCAGTTTCAGGGGGCTGATGTTATCCCAATTTTTAATTGAGATCACAAGATCTTCCCTACGATGCATATAACCAACACAGACTACCAATGGGGAGTTATAAATACCAACTATTAGGGAATTATTCTGTGCATTCTAGATTTACCATCATCCCTTAGTGATAATAGTAGTTTAGGGAGTGTGGTTATGTTCAGAGATGTTAACACCCAACAAGGCCATCTGACTCCAGACTCCTTCAAAGACTTACTGCAAGTCTAGGCACATCCTAATGAAGTTACCTCCACACCTTAGAGTTTCATTCACTCTTAAAGAAAATATGTTCCATTTATTCCCTATTACATCTTTGATAGCACCATTACATATCACATCATCTATGGGTATGAAATTATTGAAAAGTTATAAAACTAGGAAGTTATACCTGATAGTAATGTCCTTAGATCAGGAAAAACTGACTCCATCATTCAAACCTGATCCTTGCTAGAGAATATATTTATATTCCCAACCTGAGAATACCCCAGATGACGTACAAGAGAAAATAAGATGATAATCGTCAGATGATAACTCAATTCAATCAAATAGGGCCTCTTGATGATGGTTTAGAATATAATGGATAAATGAGGGAAGAGTGTAACACCCTTAGTTTTTCAGAAATATTTTTTCAAATTAATTTAACTTTTCATTTATCTCATGATATGTACTAAGTCAAATATTCCTTTCACACGTAACAACAACTTGGCATAAGTTACATGAAACACTGACTTGGTGTACAATGCACACAACACTGAGTTGGCATAGGATACACACCACACTGAGTTTCTAAAAAACATCTATTTAAATTTTTTTATTTATTGAAATAATATAATTATATCATATTATTTAAACATAATAAGAATAATTTTAATAACTATTATTCAAGTATTTTTTAAAATTGATTTATATAAATAAAACATATTGATAATAATTGATATGATTTTTTTGTGAGTTACTTTTATGCTTAAGAATATATTTTTCCCCAATAAACCGTTTATAATAAAGAAATTAATATTAAAAACATTTATAAATTTAATTTTATATAATAAACTTCATTTTTTGATGAATAGATAGAATACTATTTTTTGTTAAAAACTGCATTTTGTCTAATTAATTATTAATGATAAATGATATTAAAATTTTTTTAACGTGAAATTATATAAATATTACATCCAATATTACAATTAATATCATTATAATCAATTTCAGTCTGAAATTGAATATAAAATCCTACAAAAAAATTGAACGTTTTCCTACTTTTAAACCTTTTTTTTCATTTTGTCTGCAGGATGAGCACTAATATTAATTTTTCCACTTCTGGAATTGGATTTCATAAATTATAATTTCAAAATTTTATTTCATATAATTTTTATAGTTCAATAATACCAAGTTTTTATTTGACCAAAATGATCAGTAAAAGTGATTATGATTAATCATAGCAGTTAAGGCCAACTTAAACATAATTACGAACCAAACCATAAATGTAAGTGACCAAATGACCTAGAAACTTGTTAAACACCCATTTTATATCTATATTTCATCCATAAACTATCAATTATAGATTTTTGTTAGTTTGTAAATACTTGTTTTAGGTAAGAACATGTTTACAGCTAACTTGTTTCTAGAAATTCCAAATGAGGCCTTTTCCTTCCCTATAAAAGGACGCCACATCTACCCATTATGAACACCTCTAAAACCTTTTACATTTATCAAAGATCTGTCCAAGTAGACTCCTAAAAAGACACCCATATACCTTTAATCCTCCCATTGTTCAGAATGTTTCTCAAGGAATCCATTCGGTATAAACCAAAATGAGTTACCCCCGTGAATTGCTCGAATGCCTTAATTTTTTTTTTGATTTTTGATAACCCCCCTTTCAAGGGATGAGGGGGAACCCTTACAAGTCCCATAGGATTATCTATCACATGTCACATAGGCTTAAGAGACATTACATGACCTGAAGGTCTTAGGAAATTCAACCATACTATAACTACAGGGAACTTCCCTTCCCCAACATTTGCATCATGATGGTAGCTCTCCACCATTAGATGGCCATCTGGATAAGCTTCCCGTGCAAGAAAAGGCTGGTCCCGATGGCATACACATACCCTCTAATTCTTCTAAATCCATTGGTTCTGCTCTGGTGTGTGTTCCTAGTCTGAATCCTCCCCAGGGGATTTTCTTTGTTTTTTGTAGAGTTTCTTATGGGCAACTGCAAGTGGCCTGGAGGCCTTGAGGTGGCATGATGTCCTTAAAGGTTTCCTGAAATCCCTACTGACCAAAATTCCAAGGTGGACCGAAGGCCTTAAGGACTCTAAGCCCAAACCTATGTCCCGAGGTGAATAGTTCTGGCTGCTACAATACCGAACAATACATGCTACAGTAATTGCAATAGCACCCGCACAATGTACAGTGCTGCTACAGCGCCAAAAATATGCCTTCTCATAGTTTTAGACATAGGTATGGTGGATTAAATTATGTATACCTCACCAACTAGGCTGAGTCTCATGTTCCAAAAGGTGTTACCTGATTAAGAGGTAACATCTTCTCTCAAGCTCATTTCCTTTATTTTCATTCTCAGCCCCCTCTACTATATTTAATCCATTATTTTGTGAAAAACCCAGTATCCATTATATACTAGGATTTTTTTTATGTAATTTTTATGACCTACACTTAAACACACATCCATCTAACTAATGTTGAGCCTACTAATTCTGTGTATGGAGAACTACTGCCTCATGAAACGATGATTGTTCATTTCTCTTTACCACAAATCATGGTGTCCATTATGTTGGAAACTATGTTTATATGTGTCATATATTATTTTTAATATATATTTAATCTTAATTAATCTTTTTTTAACACACATATTATTACATTACATTTGGTGTTAATATGATAATCTTGTTTGAGGAAGTGTGGACTACTGACCCCTCAAAGCAATGTGTTTCATTCCACACCACATTGAATGTATTAATGATGGGATTAGTGAAATTATATGATATATATGAGGTAGTAATTCTAATATATTAATATTATATCTTTAAATACATATATTTACATATTTCATTTACACACATTCATTTTACACGACAATAAAAATAGAAAAAAACATCCATGCGTACGTACGACTTACTATCTCCATAAACAGTATAATCAATTAAATACGTAATTATGAAATAGAATATTATTATATAAATATAATGGATATACCTGATATTAATATCATCTCCAACATTCTGTAATCATGATATAAGTATAAGGATCAACGATATAACAAATTAAGACACATATGAATGAAATATCTAATATTACCCAAGTGAAACCATAACATGGGATCGTTAACAAGTGGGTAATATAAGTTCATAATAAAAGAATAAATGGAAATATATTTAAGAAAATTAATTTGTAAAATATTTATACTGAACATATATTTATTATATAGGAATCTTGTATAAGTATGGAGAGAGTCAAAACACAAGGTAAGGGTATTTTCATCTCACTATTAATATCTATGAGATATAATCTACATTTTACACTCTTTTTTTTTCTATGTTGTATGTATCAACCATGATTTTATTCTATGAACATTGTAATTAATTTTATGTTTATTCACATATCCATTCTATGAACCTTATTTCTTTTGGTTTAACATTAAAACTTTATCAAATCAGTATAATCATTTTTTCTCAATTTTCATTCACTAAGACTCCTATTTTGTTAAGCACCTAAACATTTTTTTTGAGCTGAATATACTTTCTTTTTACATGTTATATAATGAATATCCATATATTAATGATATCTTAATCTTCATGTAATTTATTTTTCTTACACGGAGAGTATGATCCCAAGACTCCAAGTTATATGAGTTTATAGAGACAATATTCTCATTTTTTTCATGATTGTTTATGTTTAGGATTCATTTAATGAATCATTATAATCCATGATTCCTGAATATTTGTTATTTTCGTTATAATCTATTTTATCAAGATCTCCCAATTTTTTACTACTAATTTCCAACTCTTTTCTACTTAGGACAATGTTTTTTTGTAAAATCAAACCACCTCACTCTTTGGATGGAAATCTATTATATTCAAAGACCACGTTCTCAAAAAAGATTTTAAAATATTGTTGAAGATTATTCTAAAGGAAAAAAAATAATTTTTTTTGTTTTAAAATATTCCATTATATGTTTTGAAAAATATTTTCAATAGTAAAGTTTTTCAAAAGGTTTTAGGTAATAAAAATCATTTTTCAAAGAAGAAATGTTATTTCCCTCAAGATTTATTTTTAAAAAATATCTCAAAATTTATTCCCATTTTATATAACATTCATTAGTGTTAATCATGACTTTTTCGGGAATTATCCAATGTCCACATTCATATCCATTAACTGAATGGATATTTTATTTATGGCATGATGTTATGAAACATGTTTCTCTATAATGGGTTATTTTCTTTTGAAATCCACTTCTTTTCATAGTTAATTTTTATGATTAAATGACTATGAAAAATGTATCGTTTCAAATGTTATGATATGTTTATATTTTTATGATATCCATTTAATTTATGTGGTAATGATATGTTCATTTATGATCTTGTGTCACATGTTTGTATGATTTCATTATGTGATTGGTGGTACCTATATCTCTATCCAATGCATTGGGTAAATATTTATGTCTCATCAGATAGACAGGGATGGAACAAGGGTTCACTCAACTCAGTAAAATAGGGTTGGAATGAGGGTTTAATCGATTTAGTAATATTGTGATGGAATGAGGGTTTACTCGGTTCGGTAATACAGGGCTAGAATGAGGATTCACCCAATTCACTAATGGAATTTTTCCACTCAGATAGTATCAGCACTGATGCCTTAGCTAATAGGAAAATCATTATATGTGTATTTTTTTCCACTATTCCATGTCTTATTCATATATAATTCATTCATAGACTAGTCTCTTAATTTCATTATGATTCATGTTTTATGAAATACAAATATTTATTCTGTGATCTATGTTATGATCTTTGAAATGCAGTGTATGATCTTTTATCTTCATGATCATGTTCTCATACACTTATCCTAGTAGTTATTCTTACATGTCTCCCGTATTAAACCTTACTAATCATTTTAGATCACCCCTTTTTATGTTTACTTCCCCAGGTTGTGAAGATATGTATTGTGTTTTATGTGTGTAAGATGGGTCATAGTCAAGAAGAACCTAGTGGGAGATAATGTAGCCCATTTTTGTTCCAGTGTTTATGTATCTATGTTTACAATGTTTGCGATATTATTACTATCTCCTTATGACAATTTGTATAATTTTTATGTATTTTAATGAATTTATGTAATGTTAATGTTTGTAAAGCACATGCCTCTAGAATTTTTTATGTGGAACATTTTAGTTATCCTTTGGAAACTAGGATGACAAAAACATAGTGATAATCCAGAGGACATGTCTAAGGATAAGTGTAGGGATTTGTCAAAGTCTAGGAACACGTCATAGAATTATGGTGAAGGGAAGAGTGAGTGTTTTCCTAGAAATACATCCATTTCTGGATACTACAAGTGGATGTGGGTCACTGACAGGATGTTTTGGGCTTGAATCTAGGTAATACGGTATGTGACAATGGGTCCTGATACACACCTAGTCTGACACTCCCTAGGGATATGCTTTGATAATTCATGAACCATTATGATATATTTAAATATTGATGACTATTAATCACCTAGGATAATCCAAAGGTTTCATTGTTTAAGAAGGTTTCATAAGTTATACATCTTATAATTGATTTTTTATTATTATGTGGTTCCTCTTTATGATAAATATTTCTTACTAAATGATTTTGGTTTTAGTTAATAGAGAGAACCTGAAGGAACCATGTTAATAGCGATTATGATGGACAATGAAACGATTTTCCTCCCGAACAACTAAATGACATGGGATTTGGAATGAAAAACATAATTGTTATGCTCGCATAGCTTTCTCAATCTATGAATCATGGTGGACTCATAATTGAAAAAAGGAGGGAAGGACATTCTATTGAGTCTTTCATGAGGCAATTTCCACCCTCATTCATGGGGTCTTCTGATCCCCTTGATTCTAAATAGTGGATTTGTACAACTGAAAAGATATAATCTATTCTTAATTTTATGGAATGTGATAAAGTCTTGGATGTTTATCATTTAGAAGGTGTAGAAGATCAGTGGTGGAATCTAATCAAGAATATGAGGTAGCATGATGATATAAAATCAATGGTTTGGTACAAGTTCAAGAACCTATATTTCAACAAGTACTTTCCTCTAATTCCTTATATCTTTATCGAGAAAGAGTTCTTTATGTTGATGTAAAGGGATGATATGTATGTTGTAACCTATGAGGCTAATTTCATTAGACTAGTGAGGTAGGATTTAGGAATAATCATCCAACCTAAAAGTAATTTTGATAGATTATTTGGTGTATTAATGATAAGGCTTCTAAGGTATTTGGCCATAAGAGACATTAGTAGATACGAATAGGTTGTTAATTGTGCTATAAAGGTTGAAAATGAGGTAGGAGTCACATGTCAATATAATGGATTTGACAAGAATAAGAAGATTGAGTTTAAAGGAAACACTAAAAACCATGTAGAATTGAAGATGGACTTTCTTTTATGCTCTATGCGTGGGAAGAATCATAGAAGAAATTTCCAAAGGGGGTCTAATAAATGTTTTGAGTTTGTAAGGGAAGTAAATTAAGTAATTGATATATGAGGTGATGGGAAGAATTTTTCTCAAAACACCAATGAAGAAAGAACCACATATAATGAACCTACCATGGTTCATTTCTTCAAGTGTAAGGGGAATGGACATTTTTAAAAAAACTTCCAAAACCCAAGGGTTGGACATAATTATTAATGTTAGTAACCTCTTAAGCCATTTGATAAGGTGAAATATCATGAAATTGATATTTCTGATGAGTGGTGCGATAATGATGTCATGAAATGTACACTTACCATCAAATCTAGAACTACTAATGTCATATTTTATTCTAGATAAACAAACTCTTTCATATATAAAGAATTATATAAGGGTGTGAAGATTCCTCCAAAACATTTAAAGTTGGAGTTAGTAGTCCAACCCCCTAATGGTACAATGATTTCATCTCAATTCTATTATTCCACTTTTGTATATGTTTTCAGGTATGTTCTACCTGCAAATCTTTTCATTCTTCCTTTGACCAAATTTTATGTCCTCCTATGCATTTATTTGATTTCTATGTATAAATCCCTCATCAATTGATAAGGAATGGAAGTTGTATATGAAATTTCAAAACTTCCTATGATCATCCATCAAGGTGACTATATGTATTAACATCCTGTGGAGATTACACTCAGTGTATGGGTCTTAATTCCAAAAGGGTTTTTTTATCTCAAATGGATGGGGAGAAGAATGGCATCGATGATATGATTGGTGTCTGGGATTTTGTGGATGTATTTCTGGAAGAGTTTCATATTCTTCCACAAAAACATGATGTTCATTTCATGATTGTACTTATACCTGGTTCCACACCAATTTCAATGACTCCTTATAGAATTTACCCAATTGAGTAGTAGAAATTAAAGAAGAAACTCCATGAAAACCTTGATAAGGGATGCATTCAACAAATTGTGTCACCTTGGTGTCCACCAGTTTAGTTTATAAAAATAAAGATGGATCAATGCGACTCTGAATTGATTATTTGGAGTTGAACAAGCTGAAAATCAATAATAAGTATCCTATTCCCTATATTGATGACAGGTTTGATCAACTTCCTAGAGCTCAATATTATTCCAAGATTCAACTTCATTCTGGATATCATTAATTGAGAATAAATAAGAAGGATATACCCAAGATGGAATTCCATAAATGGTATGGTCACTATGAATATATTGTGACTGTATTTGGTCTTACTAGTTCCCCTACTATCTTTAGGGAATTAATGAATAGAGTCTTTAGAGATTACCTATTCCATTTTTGGTATTATTTATAGATTAAATTATTATTTATTGAAATAGAAATGAGGATCATGACGATCACTTGATAATTTTATTGAATACCCTATGTAAGGATAATTTATATGAAAAATTTACAAAGTGTTAATTTTGGATACAAAATGTTTCATTTTTGGGTCACATAATCTCAAGAGATCGTATAGTTGTATATCCGTCAAAGACAGAGGCTATTTAATATTTTCCTAGACCAACCACAGTGATAGAGATCTCTATAAATCATGGTTTAGATAGATATTATTGATGGTTTGAATATAATTTCTCATGACTACATAATCCTATGATAAATTGTACTCAGAAAGGTGTCAAATTCCACTGGATAGATGAATGTGATGAAAATTTAAATGAACTAATGATAAGGATGGTCAATGCACATGTGATTACACTACCCTGTGGAGGATAAAGATTTATAATCTATAATGATTCATCCAAGAAGTGATTGGGATGTGTTAGTATGAAAAATAACATGGCCATAGCCTATTCTTTATGATGGTTGAAGATTCATGAGAAAAATTACCAAACTCATGATTTCGAGTTACCAACGGTAATCATTGCATTCAATATATAGATGAGTTATCTTTAGGGGGAAATGTGTTATATATATATCAATAATAAGATTATGAATTATATATTAAAACATAAGGAGTTGAAAATTCATGAGAGAAGAATGTTAGAGGTGATAAAGGATTATGATTGTTCAATACCTTACCACCTTGTAAAAGAGAACAAGGTGGTTGATGATTTGAGTTGAAAAGATCATGTTATCATATCTATTATGGGGAAAAAAGGATCCAATATTTCTGGATTTTCAAATGATGAATATGGAAATCCAAAATGAATGAGAAAAATATTATCTTTCTCAAATGAATGTCCATCCCTCTATCCAAGTTAAGATTAAGGAGGTGTAGATGTAAGATGAAGAGCTACAAAAGATGGCTAGAAATGTTCTTTTTTTAACCATTATCAACATCGAATGATAAGGTTCAGGAACCTTGTATGTGTTCCTTCCATGCCAGATTTAAAGAGGGAGTTTTTATAGGATGCTCATAGTTCTTCAATACCAATTCATCCCAGAAGTATGAAGATGTACAGGTACTTGAATGAATTCTTCTGGTTGAATGGTATGAAGAGACATATCGCAGAGTTTTTATCTCATTTTTTGGTATAACCAAATGTTATTGATGAAAGACAAAGTATAAACGTATGTTGCATCCATTACCTATAATAGAATGGAAATGGGATAAAATCACTATAGATTTGGTAATTGGACTTTCCAAAACCTTTATAGGGTTTAATTATATATGAGGGGTCATTGACTGCATTACTATGTCGTCACACTTAATTGCAATCATATAATACTTTTCTCTTGATCATCTTGGTAGGATACGCTTTAAGGAATTGGTAAGGTTTCATAGAGTTCCACATTCTATTGTATCAAATCAGGATCTAAGCATTACCTCAATGTTTAGGTGAATTCCTCAGAAATCAATTGATATATAATTGAGATTTAGAACTGCTTATCATCCTCAAATAGATGGTCAGTCTGAAATAACAATTCAAACCCGAGAAGATATGTTCACATCATGTTCTCTAGATTTGAAATGTGGTTGGGATCAACACCTTTCTCTAGTTTATTTTTCTTACAACAAAATCTTTCATTAAAGAATTCATATGGATCCCTATTAATACATATATGGGGAGAAATTTAGAGCTCCATGATGTTGGTATAATATTGTTGAAAGAAATCTATTGGGACCCGAGATCACTGAATAAATGGTCGAGAATCATAGAATCATTCAGCAGCATATCAAGGTAGCTAAAAGTCAGCAGAAAAAATTTGTTGATAACCATTGATGTGATCTAGATTTTAAATTTTGTGAAATGGTGTTTCTATGAATCTCACACTAGACGAACATAATGAGATTCATGAAGAAAGGGAAACTAATCCATAGGTATATCAACCCCATTGAAATTATTGATCATATCGGGACAATATCCTAACTCTTGGTAATTACTACAAATATCTCTCAATTCCATGATGTTTAACATATATCCCTTCTGTGGAAGTACATTCCTAACCCTTCACATGTACTGAACTCAGAGTTCATACTACTAGATCATGATATTTCTTATGAGGAGAAACCTGTTGAAATTATAGACCGATCAAATAAAGTTTTATGAAACAAGAACAATCAGGTGGTCAATGTTTTATGGTGAAATGACCAATTAGAGGAAGATACATGGGAACTTAAGGATATAATGATGCATAAGTAACCTCTCTTATTTTTACTATAGTTTTGAATTTTGATGGATAAATTCATTTTAAGGGGGGTAGAATGTAACACACATAGTTTATAAAATACTAATTTTTTATAATATATTTAAATTCTCATTTATAGCATGAAATGAACTAAGTAATAGATTATTTTCACACACAACACCGACTTGGTGTACATTACGTGCAACAATGACTTCATGTACGATGCACGCAACATTATGTTGGTGTACGATAATCCCTACAATGAGTTTTTACAAAACATCTCTTTTTATTTATTTAATTAAAAAATAAGATAATTAATACCTAGAAACTTAACATGTTAATAGGAATTTTAATAACTACTTTTCAAATATTTTTTATAATTTTCACATATAAATAAATCATATCAATAATAAAATATATGATTTTTGTTAAAGTCCTTATATGTTTAAAACAACGTTTTCTCAAATGAACTGATTCTAATAATGAAAGTAAATTTATAAACATATAGAAAATGTATTTGATTAAATAAACTGAATTTTGGAATTCATAATGTCAACATTATTTTAGGGTGAATTTATGAGATTTTTCATTGAAATCTCATTTTTTGTGACTACTGATAAAACTACTTTTTAGTTATAAAAATGAATTTTTTTTAGATTAATTAGTAATGATAAATGATATTATAAATTTTTTTAAGGTAAAAGTAGATAAATATTGCGTATAAAATTTCAATTAAATTCATTGTAATGAATTTCAATTTGAAACTGAATATAAAATCTTAATAATCTTTTGAACATTTTCCTACTTTAAAACCTCGTTATTTCTTTATGTATGTTGGATTAGCACTAATCCTAAATTTTCTTCTTCTGTGAAGTGAATTTCAAAAATATAACATAAAACATTATATTATGTATAATATTTTTAGTATAATAATTCCATGTTAATTTTTGAACAAAATTATTTGATAAAGTGATTAAATGTAATCATAAAAGTTAGGGCCAAATTAAGGTTAATTAGGGACTAAACCTTACAATTAAGGGCCCAAATGACCTAGAAACTTATTCAAAACCCATTTTATATCCATATTTCATCCATGAACATTTAATTCTTGAATTGTTTTGGTTTTTTTAGACTTTTTAGGTAATAACATGTGCACACATAAATTTTTTCTAGAAATTCCAAATGAGTCCTTTTCATTCCCTATAAAAGGACACCACCTCTACCCATTCATCACACCTCTAAAAAAATATAATTTCATCCAATATTTTTCCCAATTAGGCTTCCAAAAATCCTACCTTAGACCTTGAATCCTCCCTTTCAATAGAAATCTTATCAAGTAATCCTTTTGGCATAAACCAAAAGGAGTTACCCAATTAAGAGGTAACGTCTTCTCTCTAACTCCTTTCCATTATATTATTTCTCCACCCCCACCAATCTCTTAATTAAATTATTTTGTGACACCACCAATATAATATATATAATATGATTTTTATGAAAATATTCTATACTAAACTTACACACTCCTCAATCTAATTTATGTTGAACATACTGTTTCATTGTATAGCGAACTGCTGCCTCATGAAATGATGATTGTTCATTTCTCCTTTACCACAAAAAATGGTAGAAATTACTTTGAAAAGTCTATTCATATATTTCATATATTTTATTTATTATATAATTAATTTTCATTAATTATTTTACAACAAAAATATTTTTACATTCAATTTGATGTTAATACGATAATCTTTTTTGAGGAAATGTGGACTAAAGCCCCCTCAAAGCGATGTGATTCGTTCACACACCACATAGAATGTATTATGGATGGGATTAGTAAAAATATTTGATATATATAATATTTTAATTGTAATAAAATAATTATATATATACACATAAATGTATATACTTATTTCATTTACATTCTTTCTTTCAATACAGAAATAATAACGGAAAACATTGTTCATGCGTACGTACACATTGTCGTCTACATTAACGGTGTATTCCATTATGTAATTAATTATGATTTAGATTATTATAATTTACATATATTGGATATAACTGTAATTAATATCCTGTTATAAGTTATGTAATCATTATATAAGTATAAGGATCAAAGATATAACAAATTAAGACACATGTGAAGAACAAAGAGAATATTACCCAAAGTAAAACCTTAACATAGGATTGTTAAAAAGAGGGTAATATAAGTACATAATCAATGAATATATGATAATAGATATAAGAATATTCTTCTATAAAATATTGATAACAAAAATATATTTATTTTATAGGAATCTTGAATGAGTATGGAGAGAGTCAAGACACAAGGTAAGAGAATTTTCATCTAACTATTAATTACTATGAGGTACAAGCTATGTTCGCTGTTAATTACATATGTGTGGTGTATGTAATACCCATGAATGTATTCTATTTATAATTTACATAAATTTATATGTATTAACATATCCATTATATGATACTTCCTTCATGGGGTTTATCTTTCAAAAGTTACCAAACTGGTAAAATAGTTTTGTCTAAATTTTCCTTCTTTGAGACTCCTATTTTGTTATAAACCTAAACTCTTAATAAAGGGGTATATAATTCCATTTTATAGGTTATATCATGAATATAATTCCATTCATGATATCTTAGGATTCATTGGATTTCCTTTTCATACATGGAGAGTATAATCCAAAGTCACCAAGTTATACGAGTTTATTGAGACAATCACCTCGTTTTTTCGAGAATGGTCATATTTATACTTCCATTGATGAATCCTTATGATCCATAATTAAAGAATATTAGTGAATTTACTTCTCATACATTTATTCAAGATATACTAATCTTTATGTACTATTTTTCCTCTCTTTGGTAATTAAGGTATGGTTTTTAGAAAAATCTGAAATCCTCTCTCTTTAGTTGGAAATCTACTATATTTAAAAAATATGTTTTCAAGAAAAATCACAATATCATTAATATTAATTCTCAAGGAAAAAATTTATTTTAAATGTTTTTATTTTTTAAAAATATTCCATTATATTTTTTCTAATCTATTTCAAAGAAAAATTGTTTAAAAAGTTTTAATGTAATAATTATCATTTTTCAAAGAATAAATGATATTATCTTTAATAAGTGTTTTTAAAATATATCTCAATATAATTTCCCATATAAGATAACATGAATTGTTAATAATCATTACTTTAGGAGGAATTATTCAATGTATCCATTCATATTATTTCCTTAAAAGGATTTTCATTTTAGGGCATGGTGTTATGAAACATGCTTCTCTTTCACAGGTTATATAATTTTGTAACCCAATTATTTTCACAAGTTATGTTTATGATTAAATGATTATGAAGCCTATCTATTTACACTGGTTATGATATTTTTACATTTTAATGATACCCATTTCATTTTATGGGTTTTGATATGTTCATTTATGATCGTGTGTCACATGTATGTATGATTTAATTATGTGACCGTTGAGACCTATATCTCCCTCCAATGCATTGGGTGTAGATTTTTATCTCATGGGATAGATAGGGAAAAATGATGGTTCATTCAGTTAAGTAATGGAATCAGGGTTTACATGGTACAATAATACAGGGCTATAATGAGGGTTTACTCAGTTCAGTAGTACAGGGCCGAACTGGGGTTCACCCAGTTCAGTGAAGGACTTTTTCCACCATGATGGTCTCAACAACGATTTTATGGATACTATGAAAATCATTGTATGATTATGTGTTACCCAAATTCCTTGAATTATTCCAATTTTATGATTTCATAGACTATGATCTTTATTTATTTATGGTTCATGTATTATGATCTTCCATTTTTTGTGTCCTGATCTCTGTTATGATCATTGAAATGTAGGATGTGATATTTTATCTTCATGATCATGTTTTCATACCCTTATGATCATGATTATTCTTACATGGCTCCCTTGTTTATCCTTACAGATCATTTCATTTCACCCATTTTTATTTTTCCTTCCCCAGGTTGTGAAAATATGTATTATGTTTGATGTGTCAAATAAGGGTTCAAGTTATGAAGAACATAGTGGGAGATAATGTAGCTCAATTATGTACCATTTTTTATTTATCATTGTTTCCAATGTCACTAGACTGGTATGTTTTTCCTGTATCTATTTTTATAATTTTTATGTATTTCAAGAAGTTATGTAATGTTAATTTTTTTTAGTACACGTCATTATAAAGTAGATCTCCTGGGAAAAGGTTATTTATTGTTTTGGAAATCCAGGTAACCAAAATGTAGAACCTCCCAAGTTATCTAACTATATGTTGAGCTTATCACCCTAAAAAAATCCATCAAGTGTGTTGATGGAGGGAAGGAATTTGAGCTTGAAGTTAATTCTATTTCCACGAAACAATTTCTTTGGCGAAGTCAAGGTTGGATCTGTACTCACCCTTAATGAAAATACTCTATATAGAACAACCCTCCATAACATCTCATCCTAATTTATATTGTATGAAATACATCAACATATCAACACTACGTAGATTAATTACACCTTTATGGAATGGATTGGTTATCCTCTTCGATAAAGCTCAGTGATAACTTCCTTCCACATGTGAGTCCAATATAAACATTTTTATGATCTTCTCAATATTTCTAATCACACCATTAGGTACCCAGAGAACTGATATGATATGAATCGGTACAGAGGAATGGACACATTTCAAAAGTGTAACTCAACTACCAATAGAGAGAAACCTAGATTTCCAATTATTGATTTGGTTGATGAATTTATTTACCACCCATTAATAATTATCAATGTATAATATTATTGGTGGGGTTGGGGCCCCCAAGTACACCATGAGAAACTACCATATAATAAATCAAAGGATTTACTCTATTCATTTTGTTTTACAATCTGAAAAACTATGCCGCACAAAAAATATACTCCTCTCATAATTTATTTGTTTTAAATTCTATGTGATATAATCATACCACACCATTTTAAGGCCTATAATAGATATAATATCTCCACTGATATGGAATATCATATCATATAAAAACATGATGTGAGAGTGACCTTGAAAATGATTCCTACTTTTGAATGACTTAATATTACCATTGACTATATTCATCTCAAAATGAAGAAATAGAGGGTCTTGTGACATGATGAAAATTGTAGGTGATAGGGGTTCCCCTTATCTATGTCCATAGACCGATTTGAAAATTTTACTTCCCATTACCATCAAGGAAATTGAGAACCATAGAGAGAAATTCCATTTGAAAAATAAATCACAAATTTAATTATTAAAACCCTTAAAATCCATAACTTTTAGAATTTTTCTCAATTAAACTAAGTCATGGCCTTATCCATGACAAATTTGATAACGAAAATGGAACCATGAGCATTTTGATTACGATCCGAGGATATTTATTGAGCAAATACCAATCAAGGACTGGGAGGATCTTCCATTTTTGAAATTGTGTTATTCAACTGAAACCCAACCAACTAAGTAATTAGACAGCCTTCTTTTAAGAATACTGTCCATAATTCTGTATGAAACATTATAAATATTAATAGAACAAAACAAATTGAATCAAGAATGATCCTTTTCTTTGGGAATGAGCATAATCATGGTAGCACAAATATCCTAAAGAAGATATCCCATATGGAAAAATTATTGAATGGTCACAACAAGGTATTATTTAATAAGGTCCCAAAAATGATATAAAAGGATGTAAGAAAACAATCTATCCTAGGCGCACTATTCTTGTTGAGAAATTTAATAACCATAATAACTTCCTTCTCATCTATAATATACATGAATAAATAATTTAATGAAGAAGAAACCACCCTGGGAATTTATATGAATAGATCACTCTAAGTACATGGATAACCACCTATCAAATGAGGATTATCACTAGAAAGAACTAATTTCAAATAATTTTCTACCATACCTCTAATAAAAACCATATCCTAAGAGAAAGATCTACCACTTATACACATATTTGTATTGATTCCACGCTTCTTATCATTTATAAAATATTTAAAATATATTATATTCTAATCTCTCTACATAATCCCTGTGATTCTAGCACTGTTAGGGGACATTCCCTACTATTCAAGATTCAACTCCCACAACTGATTCTTCTTTTGAATCAAGGCTGCAATAATATCATATTTCCCCTCAAATTTGAGTCTAGATTCAAGGTAATCAATATTGTTGTTTCGATTGTACATACCTTCAAAAATCCCAGGTTTAAGAGCACCCCACGCATGAAGATCCTCACACAGTCATTTAATGTAATGTTGAAATAAAGTCTATGTAACCCCCTGAAATGGTTTTTTACACAATTCCCTCACCACATTATGATATTGATTATTAGAATCCAAAATTTTATAGAATATGAAATTTTCATTGGAGGGACCCCTTCTATGAAATCTCAACAATAGTTGACCATTTTCAGATATTGAGCGCACATATGATTCACACTAACATACAGAATGCTATAAATGGCCATCATATTTTCTAAAAAATGGTCGAACTGACTCCACATATGTCTATGAACTCATTCATTATTATAGAAGGTGAAATTTATACTTATAAAACCCAAATACATTAGCCTAGATTTTCGACATAAGAAGAAAACACTTAACAATCATGCAATGGGTAAATACCACAACACTTATTATTGAAAATATTCAAAATTGAATTCAAACCACCTCTAAACAACCAACCTATGTGTCCAATATTAAATGATTAAATATCCTCCCATATAACGTTTTTTCACGTGGATAACACTTTATATAAATAAAGGATAAGAGTACGCATTCGCTACATGAACTAATCATTATAGAAATATGTTGATCTAAAACATCTAATTTATCCACTATAATAGGGGACTCCCAGAAAAGCCAGATAGGAGTACTAAGATGCTTACCATGGAAGGAATATCACAAGACAGCCCTATGAGAATATAGTGATATTTTTGACTGTTTTTTCATTGTCTCAAGAGAGTCCACTCTAGAAATATTATTATGGAGAACTTCGTCAGCATGGATTTTAGTCCTGAATCGAGCCCCCAGTCCATGGGAATTCCATATTAGAATAGGAATCATTTATAAATTTGTCATCTGGAATTGGACTCGGGTGACATAGAGCACAATGAAAATGAGGTAGACAATTATTCTTCCTAATGAAACTGAGAACGAGTACACAAACCTTTAGAGGTGGAAGGAAGAGTAGGGCTCGACTAGTCCACATCCTGAGAATCAAGGGGTAAGATGTTAAGTTTTTTGAAGTTGGTAATGGGTGATACTAAAAATGTGTGTCACCTGATAACAGGAGAAACAAGAGAAGAAACCCCAAAAAATTAAAACCTTACTGACACCAGATGATAGAATTTGGAGGCTGTCAAAACTGAAATATTCCTATGCATTGGTATAACATGACAAGTGCACTGGATAGCTCTATAATTTCATAAAATCAACCTTCAGAGTCATACACACAACCAATGATCATACGATAAAAAGGTAATTCAAGGATGACAGATTATGCAGATAAACCATAGGATTTAAGTAGTAAAAAAATATGACGACAATAAGATGACCATGGTTCATGGATATGGGGCAGAGAACACAAATTTTGAGGCTATAAATACATATCCTTAAAACCCCTAACATCCCCGTATATGCGCACATACCATGATGAGGATGCACCAACTGACTAGTCCTAGAGACCCACGTATATCACGTTAACCGTGGTTCTTGAAGGAATGTGGGATGGTGGAAAAGCCTACATGACCTAAGGAGATGAAGAACGGTCCATCAATGATTGAGATGGGAGATCCCTAATGTATCCTCAGGAATAGAAAACTACCGGTCAATAGAATGAAAAATTCATACTTCATTTTGGATAAACCATCACTATGAAAGGAACCCTTGTGATGAGAAGATGATCTACTAGCACGAGACTTCCTAGAATCTAACATAGCTTGTCCAAGAAAGAGACATGAAGATCAAAACATGGGAATCACAGGATAAAAAAATTCTTAACACCATTCAAAATAATCCTCCACCCGTAGAAGGAATCCTAGTGGAGGAGAAGATAATATATCAATAGCCACATAGATCCAAGAAGAAATAGATTAATGAAGTCAGATCGTATGCAAATCCTCACATAAAAATTCCCCGTGCATTTTAAATATCTGTTCCTAAAACGAAATGTTATGAAAAGGCAGGGGTAATCCAGGTAGGCATAACCACATATCCACCATGGAAAAGTCTCGACCCCAAGGAGCCTCCATGGACCACCATGTAACCTAGAAGCACCATTGCCCGATGTTCTCCTATTTTGAGACAAAACATGAAAAAATATCAATTGTAAGCCATGATAATGAAAAATGATATAATATCTAAACTGATATGTTTGTGAAATTCTCTAACCCCTAAGAGAAAAAAAATTTAGGAAATCACCCAAGGGGGTTGTCTGCTCTCAATAGGTCCTCCAACGTCTAACTCAGAGGAACTGAGGATTTCATGAAGGCTTTGTAAGATAATATGATAGTAATAAAATCATCAATCGACCCTGCATAGGAAGAAACCATACGATACACCAAAAACCATGAGCAAAATGAACCATAAGACTCCAGAGGGTTAAGGAGAACATCCTTCCCAGACACCCCTGGAGGATGATCAAAATTTTGGGTCGCAACATAGGTGCATGACACCATAAATCACACAAAACAAGAGAAAAACAGAGAACACACAAATTTAACGTGGTTCAGTTGGATGACCTACATAGACGAGTGAAATGAGGTTTTTCTATTCTCTTCTCTCCAGATAAAACTCATAGGATCACTCAAATACACTATAGCTACACACAATGGGATACAATACCATTTTAAAAGAGGAGAAAATGAAAAACCAGCACTGCCATGGGTTGGTTTCGGTTGCTCATCTACCCATGAAAAATCTCTCGCCACCTGCCACAGTCCACAAAAGCTGATGTCGGCTGGGTTGGCTGTCGACCCATGGAAGACGTTGCGGGCAACCTCTTCCCCCACTTAAACCTCCACCCCTTGTTTAGAAGTGACCCCCACGAATCTCCCTCTCACGACTAATTTAGGGTAGATGTTTGACCTATAGTATCCTTGAAGGTGTTGAAAAATTCATCAGAAAATCAAACATGCTTCTTTACTCCAGATGGCGTGACACTTCTACTATCTTTACTCGAACTTAGGGTGACAGCTGTCCCCATCAAATGATACAACCCTTTGGACTCATTCCCAATAACCTTCACCACATCCCCGCATGAGACATCCAACACTCCACCTACTATTGAAATCTTGAACCCTTTTTCATCGAGCCTAATTAATGATACAAAGATCCATCTCATTCTTGAAACAAATTTCACGTCATCCACTTTAAGAATTGCTCCATCGGGTGACTTCAATTTCACCATCCCGACTCCTCGAACCTCACATGTTGACCCATCACCAGGTCTCATTGAATCTCGCACCTTTTGAAATGTTTGAAATGCACCTTTCATCATACAGATATGTATCGAGCTCCCCGAATCCAAAACTCATCTGTCATCCATTGGATTTTGAGCTCGCTGCTTCTTCATTCTTAGAAATCGACATTCCCGCTTCAGGTGCCCATATCTTTTTAAGTAATGACACTGCACTTATCCATGTTCAAATCTCCCATCTGAGTGCAAGGTTCTTGTTTTCACATAGACTTCATCATCTGTAGATAATTTTTGAATGTTTTCATCCTCCTCTTCAACATTCCTCTTTCCAGAAAAGTATTGTTTGTGCTTTCCAAAATAACTTTTATAGAGACCCTTCTTCTCTCACCAGAAACACATGATTTCACTTGGATCAAGTCTTCATGATTTTTTTCACCATTATTTACCTCCTGACTACCGATTTCAGCTCTACCCACACTGATCATCTCGCATCACCATGATTTTCCCTCTTGAATGCTTCATAGGTCCTCAGAATGCCTCCGAATCATGAAGGGACGCCATCACCTCATCCATCTTCAATGTATCCTTATCTACGACCAATGAAGTCACAGGCCCAACAAATGAGATTGGTAGTGATGACAAAAGAAAAAGTGTATTGTCTTCCTCTCCAACCCTCACATCGAGTCCCAATAATTGTGTCGTGATTTTGTTGAATTCGTTGGTGTGATCCAACAAATTAGTTCCATCATCCATGCGCAACTGGTACAGGTTCTTCTTCAATAATAATTTATTGGTGAGAAAATTATCCAAATACCGCTACTCCAATTTCTTCTAGATCTCTTTCGACGAGGTTTCGTCTAACAACTAGTACTTTACCTCATTCGCCAGACACAGTCAAATTGTGCTGATGACCCACATCTCGAGCTATTCCCAATCATCATTACCAGTTGTCTCGAGATATTCTCTGATCAGAGCTCTGATCAGGCCATACTGCACCAAAAGGACTTTCACAGTTCTTTTTCTAAAGCTGAATTTGTTCTGACAATCAAACTTCTAAATCTAAAATAATGGTAATGCTCTACCACAAGAAATTGTGTCTGTCGTAAAACAAGATCACCACATTTGATGTCGTACCATTCTAAAAACCACCTTATGGAGTGCAAATTTTGAAAATATAACTGCACGGATGCATCCGCAACAGTTGAAATAGTCAGAATCGCCTCCTAAATCACTGAAAATGGACAACAATTCACCGAGATATGGTCAAAACATGTTCAACGATCTAGATTGCCCGCTGAGCTGGTGCTGACGTGGCACACTGGAGTTCCTGCCAGAATAGTGACTAGCGGAGTGAACAGTGTAGTCTTCTCCGGCATGGGGGTACTTTTCACCCGTGATTTTGAAAAAAGTCTGACAAAGCTTACTAGGCTCGTTTCAACTCTATTTTCATCACCTCTTGAGCTATTGGAAATGTCTCGCCATCCTCTTTACAAATATGGCTTCAGAATAAATTTTTGACCAACTTTACATTTTTTGGTCATTAGAAAACACACTACCGCCTCGCTGTCTCGACTCCACTTGCTCCCAATCGTCTCTTATACAACTTTTTGGGGTGAAACGGGGGTGCGTGGAACAAAAAATCACACAAAATAGGATTTAAACAAAGAACACACATATTTAACATTGTTTGGTCAGATGACCTACATCTACGGGAGAAATTAGGTTTCTCTATTCTCTTCTCTTTGAATAAAACTCGGAGGATCACACAAATACACCATAACTACATAGCATGGGAATCAATCCCATCTAAATAGAGGAGTAAAAAAACTAGTGCTGCCATGGATTGGTTTTGGTAGCTCTTCTACCTCGCAAAAGTCTCTCACTGCCTGTTGTAGTCTAAGAAAGTTATTGTCAGCTGGGTTGGTTTTTGACCCCTGGATGAAGCCGCTGAAAACCTATACTCCCCCTGAAAACTCCACCCCATATTCGGGAGTTTTACCCACAAAAAATACCAAGATGATGGGCCTCATCCCCCGATGCATATGATGAGACTAAAAGCAAGGACAGGAGAAAGGATGGGTCCAAAGGGCAAGCCATGTCTGTTGTCGTCCACCAATCATCAGCTCCCGATGATGCCAAAATGGTTGGAAAATTTTTAACACCAAGACGCACATGAGGCGCGTTTTGTAGAGAAGAATCAATCCATTCATACTTCCTTCTACCCCCAAATAATTTTTTTGTGGTGTTTTTTGATGACATATTTGTGTACTCCACGACTCGTGATGATTATAAAGAACTTCATGACATCATATTGAGTACATTAACAGATCATCAGGAAAATTACAAGTAATCTAATAATTAATTTTATAATGATTAGGTACACATTTATGGTCACATAATCATAGAGTAAGGTGTTTTTGTGGATCCAATGAACATTTCGGAAATGGTATCTTGGTGGTAGCCCCAAAAAAGAATATCCCAAGATTTGTTGGGTTGGTTGGATATTATTAGATATTCATCAAGGACTTTCCTCGATTGATAGTGCTGCTTTTGGGCTTGAAAAAAATGTGGATAAAGATTCAATGGATGGAATAATCTCACTAGGACTTCTTAGTTCGGAAGAAGTGGTTGACATCAACACGAATCTTGATCCAAACTTATCCTTGTGAGATGTTCATGGTGTTTTGTAATGCTTCTGGGATAGGGGAGGGAGGTATGTTGATAGAGGAAGATAGAGTTGTGGAATATGAGTCTCAAAAGCGGAGGAAACATGAATTTAATTACACTATGAATGACCTCAAGTTTGATGGATTTGTTCACGATTTAAACTGTTGGAAATATTATCTATATGGAAAATTGTTACTACGTATATAGATCACAGGTGCTTAAGGTATATCGTTTTTCAAAGACATATGAATCTCTATCAATGGAAAATGGTTGAGTATATGAATTAGTTTTATATTGAGCTAGAATATATGCATGGTAAGGGAAATAGTGTGGTTGGAATATTGAGTAAGATAAATCATACTCAGTTGTTCATGAGTCTAGTGCTGAGTGCAAGATGATGACTTTGCTGGATAAGATACATATTGTGGTTTAGCAGAGTCAAGAACATATGACTATCATATCAATTTTAGTGTAGTGTACACTTTTTCTAGGGACTATATATATTCAGTTTAATGATATTTAGTGCATGAACTTATGGGAATTATTTTATTGTGGGGATTCCCCTTTCGATTGGATAATAAATTTTGTTGAGGTCATTTTTTCATGAATTGTATCATTGTGCCAATGAGCATGATGGATGAGCTGATGTGTGAGTATCATGCATAAAATTGGGAAGTACATCCAAGTGTGACCATAATATAACTTGACCTATGATGACAATTTTGGTGGCTAGGCTGGGAAAATAAGGTAGAAGGGTATGTGAAACGTGGATACTCTTGTTAGTATGTGAAGGTTGATCATCACTGACTTGGTGGTTTTCCACAACCTCTTCCAATTTTGAATATGTGTCGGACAATGTCATTGCTAATTTTTTTGTGGGACTCCTATGTATTTCTCAAAATAATGAGAGAATTTTATTTATTTTTGATTGTTTTTAAAACATTGCTCATTTCATGCATATAAGAGAGAATTTTTTAGTGGAGTAGTTAAAAAAATATATGTTTAGATGATATTCCATCTACACAAGGTGACAATGACTGTTGTATCTATCCATGATTATCATAGTACTTTGTACTTTAGGAAGGCCTTTTAGAGGGTTATTTGTCCATATGTTTTTTTGAGTACAACATTTCACCCACATATAGATTGGATGACAGAGCATATGATTCAAGTGCCTGAGGATATGATGTGAGCAAGTGTTCTTGTGTTTGGTGGGTTTTGGGAGATGCTTCTAGGTTTAGTGAAGTTTTCCTTTAAAATTAGTTATCATTAAACAATATAGATGGAACCAAACGAGGCTCATTATGGTATGCCTTGTAGATCAGTTCTATACAGGATGTAGGTAGGGGAGTATGAGTTGTTGGGACTGATTATCATGTAGCATACATTGGAGTAGGTATAGATGATTCAGAAGCATATAAATACATCTTATAGAAGAAAAAAATTCATATGCTAATATATATCGCTGACCCCTATTGTTTACCGAGGGTGACCATTTATTCCTTCGCATGTCTTCAATATTAGGTCATTGTAGGATAAAAAGAGAGGGTGAGTTGGAACTTAGGTTTATTGGACCATTTGAGATTGTCCAGAGAACCATGATAGTGGCATTCTGATTGCATCTTACAATTCTATGCATTATGATTTCCATTTTTCAAAACATCAGTGGTAACACCCTGAACCTTCTCAGGTAATCGATGTGAATGATAATGAGCTCGAGATAGATACATCCATAAATGATCATTTGATACGTGTATTGGGTCATTATGAAAAATTGTTGAGGGGAAAGGCCATACCGGTAGTTTGTGTATTGTGGAAAAAATTTAAATTTTAGGAGGAGATGTGGGAATCAGATGTAGACATGAGGGTACAGTGGCCTGATTTTTTTTACTCAGAATCACATAGATTCTTAAGTGTACTGCCCGAGGATGGCCTGTTATAAGGTGGGGAGATTGTATAAAACTAATCTTTTCTATACAATTCACACATTTATTTATAGGAAATATATTTAGTTGTGTTTATTAATAGTATTTTGGATTATTCATTGGGTGATAAAGATGAAAATTTGTGAAAAATGGAAGAAAGAGGGTTGTGCATGGTTTTCCGTAAGAGTGTTCTATTGCCTAGAAAATTGTGTGAACCCAAAAAGAGAGGATTCACTTGGATGGTGAACAGTTTGTTAAACCATTCACCATAAAATGAGGAACTGTGACCCCCCAGAAGAGGAACACTGTTTTGGGGACTTGTTATGGGAAACTATGCGCCCCGAGTAGGAAACATTGTATAAGGGATTTTATTCCCATGAATTTTTTCAGAAAAAAATCTTCAACACCCATCTTATACACCTGAATTCCCTAGATCAACCCATAATAAATTTATCTCAATTACATAGGCTCTTAGGAGGATTCCAAGGCACTCTGACCTCTATTCAGGGAGATATAAAACCCAGTTATAGGATCTATACCTCTTTAGGTATACGGGTTCTTCCCGATTGATTTCTCATCTCTCTTCCATTATTATTCCATTATTTTAGTGGGTTGTTATATTTTTCTATCTAGATGTTGATTTATTGAATCTAGATCTAGGATTTCTTGTTCTAGATATATATTTAAGGTAACCTTTTATATTTTATTTTGGAATTAGTTTTCAGATCTAGACTGTGTTATTCATCATGTTATAGATTCATCTGATCCAAATTGTGGATTTATATTGGGTGATTTTTTATAAATGAATTAATATATTATGGTATTGTTGAATCAAGTATTATTAATTGTTGAATTAATTATGTCAAATTAATATTTTGGAATTGAGGAAATTAAATTTTGAATTCATTGAGATATTTGTATTATGATAGTTAATTATTATCATTTGAATTAGTTATGTGATCATGATATTGTGAATTGAATAATTAATTATGAAATTAATTGTATGAATGTATATAATTAATTAATTACCGAATTAATTAATGAAATGATTCTGAATAATTAATTTTTTAATTAATTGATGGGATTTATGTGATTAATTAATTCCTTAAATAATATATGGAATGATGTTAAAATTAAATTGTTACATTGGATTAATCAATAGGCGATTTAATTAATGGGTTGTTGTGGTACATGTGGCATTGTAATATATGTGATATTTTGATAAATGTGATTTTAAATGGTTAATGGTAACATTGAATTTCATCTATTTATTATAAAATATAAATTGTTACAATGGAATTAAATTATGAAATGATGAATGGTTATAGTGGCATTCAAGGATGTATTAATAAATACTAATGGTAACATGGTCATTCAGTTATGAAATGATGAATTGTAACATGAACATTCAATCATGTATTTTGAAAATATGAATGGTAACAGTGGCATAAATTAATAAATCTGAATGGTTACAGTGGAATTCAATTGTGTATTACTAAATATTAATTGTAACATGGCCATTTAATTATGAATTCATGAACAATAACAAGGACATTCAATCATGTATCATTAAATATGAATGGTAACATGGTCTTTAAATTATAAAATTATGTATGGTTAAATGGAAATTCAACAGTATATTACGAAAATATGAAGGGTAAAAATGTCATTAAATTATGAATTATGAATGGTAATAATCACATTCAGATATATGTTTTTTGTTTGGGTGTCCCTAGTGACTTGGGAAATATGCGGTTAAATAAAGAGTAAATGAATAAATTTAAATTGTTTACTTTATTTCATGAAATTTATTATTTATAAAGATGAATAAAATTTTATTGACTATATATTGTTTTTGACATAGTTGGTTGTTTCCTACTGAGGTATACTCACACCCTACTCGGAATTTCTAATTAGTACCTGAAAATATTTTACGCTTCCCATAAAGGATAAGGGAAAAGTCTCTGTGGTAGATGGTTATGTCGGGAAAGATCTGGGTTTAAGGGAAAAGAGGTGGTTCCAGACCCACTTGGGAGTTTTTAGTGTCTTTAATTTTGAGATTAATTTTGATACTTAGTATGTACTTTAACATGACATACCTATCGTTTAGTTTTGAAATGTAATTTCTATTTGTGGTCTAATTATATTCTAGATTTTTTATGTTTTGTTATATCATCCTTTGGTTATTTTATTTGTTTATTTCCTCTAGTTTGTTACTTTGATGAAGTGGGTATAGTCTCCCTGTGAATGATATTAGACCCTCTCTACTACTTGGTATCCTCTGGAATATGGGGAGGCGCGCTTGAGGTCTTCTAACAGACCTGCTCAGGGCATAGGTGTGTGGAACCTATTTTGGTATGTTACATGAAAAAATTATTCTTTAATAAAAAATGGGCAAATAATTATGTTAATTAGAAACATTACACATGTTTTTTACAATAGGACTCATTTTACTATTTACGAATAATTTCTACCATTGGGAGCACTAGGTGAGGTGCTGCTACCACTACTAATAGGAAGGTAAGTAAGTGGGAATCCCCCAATGATTCTTACACACATAGTCACCCACATGTTTATATCTCCTAAAATTACACCTTTGTAGGGAACTTTAGTCCATCCATGGTGATCAATTCCCTTTCATATAGGTAAAAAATGAAGGAATCTACCCAACACAATATATGGATTGGGATTATATTGAAGTTATGGACCCATTCTGATAACCTGAACTTTAAAGGCCTCATATAACTTAGGAATATTCCACTACTTCTTTCAACCACTTCATTAGTCTATTTATATGGTATTAAAATGTTGTCTTACAATATTCATTGGAGGAGGGAAAGGTCCGGAGTTTTCTAGTCAATAAAACCACTCGCGAGTCTCCAATGAGTGATCCCACCAATAATAACCACTGTAAATACATTTCCATCCATCCAGATACTAAACATGTCAAGGATACTCAAATTAAATTTTCCCTAATCAATGAGAAATGATGCCATCACTTGGGGTTTACCATTTTACCTCATCCAAAAGAGTATTCTTTATTATTTATCATTTCACGTATCGCAATCCAAACTAACATATAAAGAAAATTCTATTTCACAATAATATTAAAGACTAAACTGACCACCTGATAAACCAGGTTAACTCACCCTATCATTCCCTACATTGACATTATAAATAGAGGTAATACCCATGATGAAGATGTTCATTTCCCAAAAGATCATTACCATCTGTGAAATACTTACCAACACCATAGAAATTCTTCCCATAATTATAGTAAATAATCTAATGAAAATTAGTCCCATAAGACATAGAATGATTTTCTTAGGGAAATACAACAGTAGAACCAAAAGTCTATAAGGTGATATCAGTAGAAGATTATATAAAAATTTGATAATACATGGAGATAAAAGACATAGAGAGTAAAATGATGGATTTACTATCGTAAACCCATTAACTAATGACACGATTATTGAGGAAGTGTATTCGGGAATCATTGGGGGAAAAACCCCATATACCCTATCTAAATTATCATAGATAAAATATTTCTTTTCATCCTTTCATGATATATTATTGAATCCATCATCATTTATAATACAATACATCCACTATAATGATAAAGTAGTGGCATGATTGTCATATATGTTAGGATTGGAATTATTGGATGAGGAATTACATACTGAGGGTACCCAAACAGCTCATAAAATCTCTTATTAAGTGGAAGAATAATCCCCATACTATAAAGATATATTATTGAATCTTGAGATTTCTCAAGATGAAATCACTTTGGTTATTGAGGTGATATGTCTCTCAATAAATTATCTACCATAGAGGAGGTTCTCATCTCTCTCACTCATGTGTCCTCTAATTAACCAAGCATTGATGGTCAGGGTAATTGGAAATATAAACTAGATTTGGTTTTGATTTAATACATTTACTTAGTTAAGGAGTAAAATTTTGATGAAGAGGATGTATATGATGAAACCATATATGATATTCTATGTACATACTAGATTTTAGTCATATTTTGGATTCATGTGACACTATATATTTCTATCCTAGATATTCATTAATAAACGTACATAATATACCTTAGAAATAATCTATTCATGGTGTTAACCCCCTTGAAATGTGGTGGATTTTGTATTATTAAAAATATACTAACGTTATTTATACCCATCTGTAGTGCCTAAAGGTTCACCTTTCTTCACTTTTGATGGAATAAATCCATGAATCTAGTGGATATCATTATAAAATAAATAGGGTATTTATATAAAATCATCGGACACTATACAATAATTTCAAATAGATTTTTAACCATATTGATTATTTTGATGGGGGTAGTATGAAACTCTATAGTTTTCTCACCTCCGACGAGGAAAATGAAAATTATAAAAAAAAATCACACATTTGTGTCTTATAGGAGATATTCAGGTAGTGGTTGACCCTCAATTTATGTAGCCTCGTATTGGTAGTAATACCTATAAATATTATGATTACATACCCCCATTACTCAGTCTTTTCGGATTGGTGAATTATTTAAGCAAATAGAATCTCATTTCACAACCCCAAGGACTCCAGTCACTCCAATTGTTTTTTCATAAGCCACAATATATTCTAAATTCACTCAGTTAGGAGTGATCTATTACAAAGTTGTTCCTTAATACATCCCTTCTGATTTGGTGATTACTCTATATGATATTATGGAAATAATACTCTATAATAGACCAGCCATAGTCCCCATAAGTGTTTAGATAATATTAATGGAAAATATATGAGATCCTATCAGGGACACATATTAAATACTATGATTGAAAAATTGATAGGTGGAGTTATTGTTATACTGGGAAATTATAAACTCATTTACCCCTTTAATGTTGCCTATTAATTTCTATATTGACCTCTACCATGGTAAATTTCATCATAGTGAATTCCATTGACAATAAGAAGCAGTAAATGGTAAATTAAGTGGGGAGGGAAGAGTTTCCAACATTGTAACCCTCTAGATAAGTTAATTCCCCTAGAGGTTCTCACAATCTACTATAAATATAGTTCATGATCCTTGAGAGACCACCCAGGAAATCTCTCCCTAACAACTATCAAAATTATAACAATTATTAATTATTGGATTGTCCCTATAATATTTTCAACACCAATGAGACAATCTCTTAGGGTTACATAGTCACTACTCTACTCCATGATAATCAGAGCTGTCAATAACATATTACTAAGATAATTTAGATATAACATTCATATTTGGATTATATTCATGATGTAATTGTCACACATACTATGGAATTTTATCAAATTATTGTCCTAAATTTTGTAACTAGGATGGAGGTATTATTCTTTGTCGACCCATAGTAGGATATGGTTTTCCCTTTGGTTATTCCTTCTTGTTGATCAGTGTGGTTCCCTATCTATGGACCCTGAATTATCTACTTCAATGGTATGTTGACTCTAAAGGGAAAATATGCAAGAGAATTTCTTCTGTGATGAGATTTTTTGTGTCATTCCTACACACATGGATTTTGTGAAAATCAAATATTATTCAAATAAATTTCAAAAAGAAGGCATTCCAAGGACGGGTGGACAATGTTCCAACACTACCAAATTTTTTAAATATGGGCTTTAGATAATTCAATGTCATGGGTGATCACGATAATAATTACCCACACTTTTCTTACTAGGTTTTACCAATTCTAGGAACCCCAATGTAGTATAATCTGTTGAAGTTCTTCATAAATACTCATAGGATATATGGACAAGAGTTTTTTTTACAAAAATCCATCCTCAAGGTCCACTGCTAGTTGGGAAGATCAATTTCAATAGTTCCTCTAACATTTTAAGACTATTTTATGATCTAATACTCTCGTTAAACTATCTATGTTAATATAGTTAGAGAATGAGCGATTAATGAATTTCATTACACAGTCAAAGGGTATGAAACAATTCATCAACTGAAATAACCCTAGAAAACATATAATACGGGTTGTTCCCATCTTTGGTCTCCCTCAACTACATATATGGATCTTAAGAGTTCATTAAGGCGTAAAAGCATCTAAAAGAGGCCATGTAGCATACCAAAAAAACAAATCTTCTACTACCTGTATAAAACACAGAATTTACATATGTAATATTTTATTTATAAATTCCTATGTCTTTTGTCACAATTAATATGGAAATAAAATCATATAAATAATAAATAGATTCATATTATGAAAAAATATAATATACATGAAAATAGTGATGTTGTTAGATAGATCACCGTGATCAGCTGTGTAGGTAACTCCTCTAAAGAAAACAATAGAACGAATGTATATAAAAGGAAACAATGAAACTATTTTCAAAATGGAGTAACATAATTTGATGTTCATATATTTAACAATGGAAAATGATTATTTTTATGTTTTTAATTATATAATGAATACACCTCTTAAAAATTCCTATTAGGTCATTTCATACAATGGATAGGATATGAGATAAATTAATTTAAAATTATCATGTTAAAAAAGTAATTCTTTTAATATATTCGAATTTATTGTTATAATCAGATAAATAATTTTTAGATATATGATTATTATATATGAGCTTACATTTCATATCATTACATTTCAAAATTTCCACTATTACAATATTTGTGTAATCAAAATATTATTACGTAATTACATATTTACAAACCTATAAGAAATATGTTAATAAAATAAAATATTATAAATTTGAGTTATTTTACATTCATGGATAAATAATATTGACTGATAAAAATTAATTTAAACAGTTATATAGTATTTATATTAAATATGAAATATAAATTTGAAATGAATATTTATAAGTTAATGAAAATTATAATATATTAGAAATGAATTATAATTTGATATATAATAAATGGATGTATTTAATATTAATTCATATGTACAAAAAAATATAATATGTAATATATGTCAATAATGAATCCATTATCACTAATAGTATTAGTTATAATGTAATCCATCGATGGTTAATATTTAAAAATATGTTATTATTATTTAATTTATTAGTTTTGAGACCTTTTATTTTATATAAATATATTTTTTATATTTAGTGAATTTCAAATGAATAATTTTACATATGCTTTTTTAATAATACAATATATATGCATTCATGTGGTGGATTTTATACTAATTAATAGTGAGAATATTTATTTTATCTTAACATGTATATCAATCCTAAAGATAACATGACTGCATACAATATATGTTATCACTTCAAATTGTGTTGAATTTCAGTAGTCATTTAATACATATTTTGGTGTGGATGATGTAGAATTGTAGCTTGTATATGGCCACCTATAGTGTGTGACATTCAAAATTACTAAATGGAGAGTATGCATGAATTGGTCATTACCCTCAATAGGGTTGTATTTTCTGATATTTGTTACATAGTATGGAATATGAATTCTTTTCAGAATGATTTTCACTATCATAATTAATTGTTTCGGCTTTTTGTTCAGTTGCAATATCAATTAATATTAGGATATGTGATAATGGAATGATTTAAGATTTTATTATATTAATTATTAAGGGAAATAGATTCAAATTGTTATATATACATATATATACATTATGACATGAATAATGGTGGATGATGCACTGGTTAGGATGAAACATTATAGGGGATAGAGAAAATTATTTAATGATGATCATCATTATAAATATGGTTTCTATGAACAATGACAGATGGGATGGTATTCCTTACCTTTACACATTTCCTTTCCAATTCCAAAACCCCATGTCATATTATATTTATAAAACTAAGTCTATCACATTAAAATAGATTTTTTAAATATTAAATTGTGTCAATATGTTCCATAAGAAGACATGAAAGCTGTTCTTCTTTATAGCACCTGCCAATAGTTTATAAAGTTTCTATTAAACATACTGATATATTCATTAAATATTGGATATTATAATATCTCATTATTTATTATAAAAATAGATTTTATTTGGTCTGATCAGTTAACCAAGGTAAATATAAGATAATTCCTATAATATATATTTTATGGACATCATTTTAAATATGAATTTTCTAAACTTATATACATAATATTTTCAATAACCAAATTATTCAACATAAGACTATAATGTTTCTCAATGGTTGAGTTAGTAGTGATGCTTTTCTCAACATTTTATCAAAATCCATTATTATTTTTTGAGTTTTTTTGTGTTTAGATAGATAAATCAGCGAGGGTTTTGAAAAAAAGTTCATCATCATGGTAAAAAAAAGTTTTTGAATGATTAAATGTAAGGGGTTATTTTGTATTAAAATCAAAATTTTATGTTCAATTCCCTCAATAGAGTGTTCGAGCTTGGAAAAAATATTTCTTATCTATTTCCAATGGGTTTTTTCATGGAACCAAAAACACCCAACAATATATACATGAGGGAAATTATTTCCAAAGGAATATGCTCATTGGGATTTTTGGAAAATTACTATTAAAAATTCAAATTTATCAAGAGGATGGGAGGCTAGTCTCATCACACCCTTTTGGTGGGGGATATTTATTACTCTATTAATATATTAGTGATTTAATATATTTTCATCAATAAATTATTTATTCCCATGTATAATGTGTGTCACCCTTGAATTAATAACCAAATATTAGCATGTATGGAATTTAAAATCATCTATATGTATATGAGGTTCTTCATCAATGGATGTATCTATATGTATTGGTGGTTCTCCATCGATGGTATCCTCTGATGTAAAAATTAGAGATGTTTGGTCATTATGAGGATGATTTTGGTTTTCAAGCCACTCAGTGGTGTAATCTAGAGGTTAATGTTCTCCAGGGATATATGAGTTTTTTGGATGTTTGGATCAAACCTAGATGATGGGATTCCTATGTATCCTTTTGAAAGTAATCAGAACCCACATAGTTCAGTGTTTCTTAATGGGACGCATTATACAATTTAATGTCAATTGATAAGGACCTTACTATAAAGTTTAACATCACGTAAAAAGGACTTCCAGAACATAGGTTTACTATCATCGTTTGGTGTGGGACTGTTGTTGAAGTGGCCTAGGGAACATGGAAGGAAGATGGATTCCTATGATGAATTAGGACATTCTCGGAATTTGTCCCAAATAAACCAAGGTAGAATTTAAATAATTGGGTTTGTACCAAAGGGAGGCTTCTTTTTTATCCCATTTGGATGGGAATCAATGCCCACATAGATTGGTTGGACTCACAGGTGATTATGAATCTTCGGTATGATTAAGTTGTGGATTATTTCAAAAAATGATTCCCTAAAAAAGACCATAAGGGATGTCTCAACTCATGGTGATTTGGAGGCTTGTTTTGAGGCTAAAACCTAAATAGGATGACTAGATAAAGTGAATTATAATTCATGCTTACTCCTGAAGAGGATTCCATTTGAGCTCAGGCCCTATGTGGGAATCCAACATATCTTGACTGCAACCAAAATTAGAGATTTCATAGTTCAATACATGGGGAGTATATAGTCAGACTTCTGTTGTATATGGGGTGCCAATTGGGGTTTACTAAATTGGTGGAGTTGGATCGAGATTGGGCCCTAAATGGGAGTTATACACATCTTGATTATAGAAGGAATAAAATTTATCATAGTTTTGTGGTATGGTAGGGATTGTGAAATCTCGTGATCTCCATTACCATTTAATCCCACATGATTCATTCTCTATATGCAAAGTAAAACGAATTTTAGGATCTAAGATACCAAAAAATTAGATTTTGTCTGCAGGTAGACATGGAGACAAATCCCCGAAGGAGGGGTACGAGGCATTGAGTGAGCCCACCACCTCTAAAAGCACTTCTGCTAATGAGAGAGGTCAGGGGTATGGTGGATTAGGTAGAGGGTACAATGATTCCCTATCTTAAAATTCCAATGGAAGAGAACCAAGTTATGGAAATCAAGGAAGGAATGAACCAGGAGATATTAAAGATGACTCTAGTACACATCCCTTGTTTCATCGATTGGCGAGGAGGCAGAGAGGATAAAGAGTGAAACCTCCTTCAAAGAAAGTATAGGGGATTACTCAAGGATGGATGCCCTAAAATTGACTGTGGATTAATTCTAAAGATTTGGCTCTTATTTGGTTGGGTCTTACAAAAAATAGGGGTCCCTTCAAGTTCAAATTTTCATATGAGTCAGGTGATAATGTTTGATGATTTTATTCAGAAGTTTAATGACTCATGTTACTTTGAGTAATCTAAGAGGAGAATCCCAACTCGTGACAAGGGAAAGGAATATAGAATAGTACAAAACTCAAGTAATTTTAGGTATTTCCAAGGAGTATCTCAAGTCATGGTCTTCCAAAGGTGGAAATTATGATCATATAATGTGCAACCAAAATTATCCTCAACCCATCCCGAAATGATCATAGTTGTATTGTTCATTTTTGTGATGCGGTTTAGTGACTGTCAAAAAGGGACTACCCTGACACTGATCCATAGCATGGGAACTAGGGTGTAGCCCTAAAGGTATGGACCGACGGGATTGACTAGGTGGGTCACCTAGGTGGTCTCCTATGTATGGATCACGTAGGTGCGTCATGTAGGACAAAAAATCACCCAGAGAGGGGATGGGTGAATCATGGTGTCAATTTTTTCTTTCATTGTGAAGTATCTTATTCCCATGAAGGTAGGAACTCATGAAACCTATATGATGGATTCAATCAAAAAAGAAATTTTCACATGATGAAAGGAAACACAACCATTTTACTTGGTTCCCAACTTAGGACTAGTCCAAGGAGGATACTAAAAAAGTTTTTCACCCGTACATAAATCTATTAATATTAAACATATGTTGAATAAAGATGTTTTGACACATCCAGTCTATTCTAGGCAAATGTACATTACATGGTTTTATGGATGGAACATTCCGTCCCTCAGATCAATTCTATTGACTACTCCTAGCACACTGCATTGATAGAATTCTAGCTCAGTTTATCAATAGAAAGGTATATTAAATTGTTTTTCATTGTAGTCATTGTAACTATCTATAATGATACACTAATTATACTGGATACCTACATTCATGAACACTAAAATACATATTCACAAAAAACTGATATTCAAAACTGCCATTCACAAAGCTCACTCCTTCACAAACCACCTCTGTCTTCACAAAACAAGAATCCTTCAAGAAGGTTACTAATTAAACGATGTGTAACCCATCATAATGAACTTAATTTAACTCATAATAAATGCAAAAAATCAAGAATAAACAGTTCTTTTGTGACAAACAATATCTCTTAAAAACCCTGACAATTGAAGCTCTCTTTTCTTCTGAAAATAATAGATTCTGTATTTTCCATGAAAGTATTCATATGAAGAAAGAAGTGTAGCCTTATATTTATATTCTACGAATTTATGATGCTCCATCACCTCTGGTAAGATTTTTAAATCAACCAAAAATATCTTTGTGGTTATCCTACCTTCACGATGCTCTACTGAATTTTGACGTAGTCTTAGACCTCACCGTTAACACATCATGTTGTAGTGATGATCATGTTCTTGTGTTCTCAAAGATCAATGTCTTCTTTCATGATGGTCTACATATTCTTGATCCTCAAACCAGTATACCTGAAACTTATACCTCTATAATTTTCACGAAATTTTATTCCATAAAACACCCCTTCACGATGCTATCATCTTACTATGTATTTTTGACCCCAAAAATATGGAAAACACTATGAAATGATGCCATCTTCAATATCATTGTCTTTTTCGACTATAATATCCCATATATTTTAAACTCACTGATCTTTTATGTACTCCCTGATCATCCATGTGGAGGATGGACAACAAGAGAAAACCATACTCCATTTCTAGAAATTAACATCCTTGGTTCCAACAGGTCGAATAGGTGGTTTACCCAGGTCTGGGTCGCCCAGGTGGTTCACCCAGGTATGGGTCTCCCATATGGTTCACTCAGGTATGAGTCACCTAGGTGGGTCCCCTACCTATGGTTCACCTAGTTGGGTCGCCCAGGTATGGGTCGCCCTGGTGGGTAGCCATGTTGTGTCACCAGTGTATGGGCTAACCAGGTGGGTCCCTCAGGTGTCTCTCACCAATGTTGTTTTCCCATGTATGGGTCGCCTAGTTGGGTCACATTGGTTAGTCATTTAAGTGGTTCACCTAGGTATGGTTTACCCAGGTATGAGCCCCCCAGGTAAGGGAGAACAATAGCTAGGATTAGGGAATCACCCTAGTATGGGCGGACCATGGTTGGTTACCCATGTAGAAATGGACTACATTAGAGAAAAAGATGTGTGACCAGAGCCCTCTCTAGGATTCATCATTCAAGAGTTGGGTCATCCACCATAAATATGAGGCAGGTGTTTTTTATAACTATTAGTGAGCCTACATGAATAGTCCTATGAATGTGGTCCTTTGTAGATGGGATTTCACAATTGGGCCTTTGTGTGTGGGCCTTCTTATATGGGAATGTACGGTAATTCCAATTCCTTTGTAAAAAATCTACATCTTCTGTGTGATGTGACATTTAATACTTTTGTTTTTTGAGCTTTGTGACTAGTCAAATCAATGATCTTGATGAGTTATACACTTCTAATGAACACTAATAACCCAATATATTTCAAAATCACTTCTATAATTTCATTTTTAACATCAATATCATTTTATCATCCATATTCAAAAACCAGGCCTACTCTTGAAGGGGGTGTTCCTTGAACTTATCCCTCATTTTTAAGTTTTCTTATGGAACATGGAAATATAACCTGTATCATATTTCTACATGGATACACATATCTAAAAAAATTTGAAATTTTTTTCCAAGCTAATGATCACATCGGTAATTATATGGAAAATTGAATGAAACACATTTCACAGAGTCAAACAAAGTCCTCCCCCCCCTTTAGGTTTAGATTCATTCATAATGTAAAGAATCTGGTTTTAATGTAACTTGAGGTTACATTGATAAATTCTAAAATCATTTGATGGATGTGGGATATATCTTAATTATGGATGATACCTTAATTTTTTTCCTAATACATAGGGCCTAGTGAGTGTATATCGACTGTTTCTAGGTTCATATGGACAACCATATAAAATTCTAGCTTTATATTTCATCATCATATTTTTTTTGATAAGATCGATATAAAGGAGAGTCGGAATTAGAAACTTTTATTTCTCTTAGATAAAAATTATCAAGCTTTCAATCTAACAAGTTGTGTTCCTTTTAACCTTTTATCACCTCATTTATTTCTTAAACCATGCATAGCACATGTCTAGAAAGATGAGACTCAAATATTTTCCAAAGTTCCCTTTTTAGGATTTCAATCTTCTATGTATTGACAATCTTTTTATGGGATGTTTAAATTTATGATAGTCAAACATCTGAGACTGATGTTTTCGGTCAAACATATTTGAACATAAATTTTATGATGATAACCAAAACAAGACATGATGTTTAGGAATGATCTAACATTTTTTAGATACCCCTAAAGGTAATTTGAGACATAATTTGTGGTTTATGATTCTAAAAAATGAAATTTTTGAATATGGGAGGTCTCTCCTTAGGAAGAAATTAACACAAGTTTATAAAACCATTAAAGGGGCAATTTTATGGATGGACAACTAGGGCATGTACTGCATAGTCAAATAGTATCATCATATGGATGAAAAACCCATTATGGTGACTTACTCAAGTCTAACTAGGGTGTTTGATGCCTATATAATAAATGATGTTTCCATGAATTACAAAATTCTATTGTTGATCGAAAAAAGATGTTTATAGTGATTCATATTTCTCAAGACCACAGAGGGTGGTTTTTCCAAGGTAAGGTGTCTGAGAATGAATGGATATTCTGTATTGGGAAGATCCATGAATGGGAAACCACTCCTACATGAATTTTGTGTGTGAATGCGTATATATTTTAGTTGTAAAACCAATGTTAGAGAATTTCCCCTTTCTAAATTTTTTGAATGTATCATTATGTTTACTGTATTGCGTCCAAAACATTGACTGTGTTGTTTAATGTCTTACCGTGAGAATGTTCTTCTATAGTTAAATTTCTTGTGATTATGATGTTATGCTATACATTTTGACATCATAAAGTGAGAAAATTATGCTATTAAGTTTAATGTCGTACACTGAGGACATTAAGGGTCTATAATATATGATCTTTATCATTGACTAAAAGATCTATGGTTTTCCCATTCTTGTTAATTTCTATGAAAATGTGCTACCATATTAAGATTTCAGAAGGGAATGTTGTAATCTATTATTTGGGGATTTTCACATCCAAATAATGGTGTAGGAAATGTTCGTATGGTGTTATAGGTGGTTTACCCCAATAATGATCTTACCAGCGACTGAAAAATCCATTTTGTGGTCTTTTTTTTTAAATTTCATCTCAGTTTCATGTTACGTAGTCATGTAGTGGAATCCTTTGGATAATAAGCCTATTATGGGAGTCTTAATATGTAAGGCCAACTGGTGTGTGAACTGCATAGTCAGTAAAAGAGTTCCTTATGTATTCCTACATTCTATCATTAAAAGTCGATGGAGTTATATGATGATTTGAATATTACCAAGAACAGAGTTGGATTATGAAGGGAATATACCTCAAAACAGAAGGGTAATTTCATGTCAAATTTTCCTAAGAATGGGGAAAATATTTTCTACATAGGTCATTCCCATTTATCAGGATATACTGTTTCTAAAGTATTATATCATCTTCTTAGGACAATAAAATCAAGTAAAAAACATTTGACATGTGGCATTTTTGAATAATGTTATTTCACCACGCTTCGAGTGTGAGGGAGTAAATTTCAAACCATTTCCTTGGGGGATCTCAGATTGGGAGAAAGGATATGATATAATTTTGTAGGGTTTGACTATATATCTAAATCTTATCTGGTGTTCCATCATATTATTTTCAAAGATGATGGGGTAAAAAGAGACTTCTTCCAAGGATGAGGATACCATATATTAGAAAACCCATTTTGTGGGATGTTTTATATAATTCCTACTAAGGAATGTATGAAAAATTCTATAGTGGAATACCCTAGTTAACACGACCTAAATTTTTTTATAATGTTATGAAAATCCAACTGGGAAATATTATAGGATATTAAGTAAAGGAAGTCCTCAGGAATCAGGCATTATATCACCGGTAGTAAGAGAAATATTATAGAAGTCCAAAATTTTACATAATTTGGACTGTGACATATAGAAGGGATATTTTTGAGCATGAAGGAAACATTTGAACTGATATTGGGAATGAAGTACAGAGTCCCTTACAAATATATTAATCATTTGTAAAAGAGGGACATCTATGTTTCTTCAATGGATCCTTTAAAACAGGGATCTATGTTGAGAGCTCTGATATATATGTTTTCCCATTCATATGATACGGAGAATTTGTTTTATACTATGGCTGGGACTAGGACCTTAGGCCTTAGAATCACTATACAACTCAATCAAATGAGAATCATTGCACATGTAGTTCTAAATGGAATCATGTTGTTTACAGTCATGCAACAAGGACATATGGTGTGCCTTTTAAGGACTTGAAACCAGGACCAAGATATCTCCATTGGGAATTTATATGATTTACCCATGAATGGAACTCATTTTCTATCTACTTAAGCAAACATGAGCTATGGTTGGTGTGAGAAACAAGGAGTGGTAATTGTTTATTCTACAGTGAAAAGGTACCACAAGTTACAGATAGGTTAATTTAGATTCTTTAGTGGTTGGTCCAAGAGATATGATCAAGGCATCACAATGTTTATCACTAAGATGATAATAATCCATATGTATTTATTTAGATAACATGTACTTTAACATCATGTGGTAACAATTAAAAAGAACCAATGTCAAGAAGGGGAAATTTTTTCCATGTGATAGGGTATATGACTTAGTTGTTGTTACATATCCTACTGAGGAAAAAATCATACCATAAGTAGTTAAAAAAGGTTTTACTATACATGACTGAATTCATACATTGGGAGTAAAAGGTATTTTGTTTTTTAATTTCCATTGGATTGAAATAGGAGGCTTTAGAATCACTACCTATCTAATTGGAGTGATAATCATAACACACGTAGTTCTTGAAAGCATCCCTATGCAGTTATGATCCATACACGGGAGTGGGGAGTTGTTTTATGCAGTTTGACCCATGATTAGAGATCTGGGTGTCACTACATATCTTGTTGGAGCCAGAATCAAGTCACACATCTCTCTTAAAATTTTTTCTCAACTCTAGACAGGCTTGACATTGGTAAATGGGCATTAATATTTTCTAGAATGATTTATTAGCCCGAAACATATGTTCTAGTTATTACAATACATCTCATTGTAATTATAATGAAAGAACATGTTCTGGAAAAATTAACCTATGTAGATATGGTTCATTCATGGTAACAATATGTGTATATATATATTAATTTCATCATGGTTGGGCACTTTGATGGAAATCCAGCTATCAATACATATATCATTAGAAATTAGAATCAATTCACATGTAGTTCATTGACAGAATATTTTTTACCATCATACGATGAGTACTTTGATCATGGAATTTATCATCTTTATGTTAGGGTGTGAAAATGATGGGTTTTATACATGTAAAGGTGGAAAATATTTCGTAGTAGAGTGCAAATTATGTAATTAGGTCTTATACATAGGATCTTTCTCACCTTTTCCCCCATGTCAATCCAAAAAGGCATCTCAACCTACTGAGGGGTTAGAGGGATGTGACTGGGGTCTAAAAATAAGATGCAGGCCCTTTTTAAGTGACAATGAAGAATATATCAACTATTGGTACTTTAGTGGTTTCTTAATGTCTAATTAGAGGGACTCTAACCATGAATTTTAATGATATGCGGTGAGGAAAATTGGCGACATGTAGTTTCAATTCATTATACTAGGACATTGTGTCATCCATTTTATCATTGTGTGATAAGAACAATGATTCCACACAATTTAATGTCATGTGGTACAAGAATTTTTTCATTATTTTTATATTTATTTGATAAAGACAAGCTAGGTAGTTTAACATCTTGTAGTCAGCAAATATATGGTGTTACGATGTTTAACTTCATGTGGATGTGATGAATGTCATGTGATTACATGAAATATTTCTTTAGAAATATCTCATAGTTTAAAGTGGTAATAATATCTCCATCCCTTGAGATCAAGGAATAGGCTTTGGTAGAGTGGAACTTTTGTATGGAGTAAGGTCCCTCCCACATTGGCTCAATATTTGGAGGCTTCATCCATTATATCATTAGAGTCTAAAGGACCAGTTCCGATTAAAATTGGAGGAAGGAATGGAGGAGGTCTTTTGGTTAAAATATCATGTTATCTGAAAGCAATATACTTCCATGTGATGCAATATATGAAATATTCTTTAATCCAATCGCTCTATTTCATCAAGTCATTTCTATTATTTCTCATTACTAGATAGTTGACATCATATGGTATCACAGAGCGATGGAAATTGAACCTCTATGGAAATTGAACCTCCCTAGAAATTAAACCTCCATGGAAATTTATCCTATATACCATAAAATATTGGGTTTACCATGTAATAGTACAATTCATCATCCAATAATCTCATTAATCATGAAATATATTTTTAGGATAAGACATTTTATCTTTATCCACCATCTTCTATAGTACGTTCGATAGGGACTAGTTGAAGGCCTATATCTATCCATTAGCTACTACATGATAGCGATATGAATTGCAGAATTTGATATCATAATCTTGATAGAGATTTTCTACATCAGCATAACAGAATTTGGTTCCATTGTTTGCTATTATTGTATGAGGGACACCAAATCGGGTTACGACGTTGGCTATTACGAAGCCAACAATGAATTTGGACCTGAATTCATTGAGTTTTATTGCCTCATCCAACTTGGATAAGAAATCAGTAGCATTATAGATGTAGATGAACATCTTAGAAATATATGGAGGGTACATACATACAACAACGATTCTCCATATGGGGAATATAAAAGAGTATTTTGATTAATATAGAAACTCCATGAGTTTTTTGATGAAGTTGGCAGGCACTTGGAAGGAATTTCAATTCTCGGTGAATTATGTGAAATCATGTGTTACAGTGGGACAATAATACTGAAGCCATAAAATTTAGTGACAAATCTTAAATCCATACAGATGGGAACCAAATTACCCAATGTGTACTTTATTTGTATGTTGTTCATTCTCTACCCCATCAATCCATCTGAGAAGGGATCCATTAAATCCACTTTTTTTGAAGATTTTATGGTGATTAAGTGATCCTAGAGGGTGATGTTAGTTTCTCTCTATAAATTTTTTTCATTCCCATATATTTCTAGTTAGAGTACTCCATTTTGGTGGAAATCCATGATGGGTGTCATCCACACAATGGTAGGACCACACAATTCAAGGATAGGGTTGAACTTGTTAATCTTAAATGATCTGATAAAAAAAGGTGAAACCATTCGGTGATGTGCGATTCAAATGATCGTTCCATCCCAGTTTGGATCTACCCAAGCTGTAGTAGCATTTTTCAATGTTTTTTCCTGGGTATTCAATGATCGTGGGATTTAAGTCAATGTTGGATCTAAGGGGAAAACTAAATTAACCCTCAAATATAATTCTAATGGGTAATAACTAATATTATTTATTAGTTAAATCCACATTGATCTAATTGATTACCAACTCTGAGTCACCTTTCACCTGCAGGTGGTTTATCCATATTTGGCGATCTAATTCCAACAGTGTAATGAGGAAATGGTATTCTACCTCAGTTTTTTGGTAAAACCTTATGATAAAAGGAAGGAATATAGACGAACTACCTTCTTTGGGTACATAATCACAATCCCTAACCCCATTTTATTGAGTACATTATCTTCCATTATCTTCCTTTTCGGGATTCGTGATTCACCATCAAAGTACATTTTTGATGTTTGAGGGAGAACTTGAATATAAACGACTTGTTAATATATATATATATAGTAATTAATGAAGTGTCTTCTATAAATGGGTCCTCAAAAATAAAATCATGAAATCTCTTCCCATTAATTAATTTTCGAGGCATAAACTATATATCACATTCTTGTAGAATAACATCCCACCATTCTAGATGCCATGTCAACATAGGATATATAAGGAAGCATTGAGTATGTTTTTTATAGAAACCAATTGGACCTCATGGAACTGCAGATAGTTCCACAACTTCTGAACCAAATTTATTACCACCAAATAGATCATCTCCATATCTTAATATCGAGTCTCTGCATCTATCATATTTTGAATGAGATAATATAGGATATTATCATTTATAGTATTATTATTTTGGGAACAGAAGGGGACCAGCGATCATCTAGTTCTATCACACATATGATGAGTGGACTACACGAAATAGGTGGAATTAATACCAGTGGACTCAGGATTTATTTCTTGTGGGTGTCAAATACTTTTGATAGATTTTTTTCAAATGTTATGTGACTCCCTTCTTCGTTAGTTTAGTGAAGGGTAGAAACTTTCTTCCAATATTTTTCTATAATTCATCGGATGTAGGAAAAGTGATTTTAATGTACTCTAAACATATTATGGTTTTGAGTATGTAAAATTCTAAAGAATGAATTTAATTTTCTCATGGTCAACTTTGATACCACAATGGTGTACAATAAAGCTGAGTAACATCATCGAGGTTACCCCAAAATCACATTATAGGGGGTTCACCTTTAGGATTGGTTGTTGTATAATGTTCACAATATTTTCAAGATTATCCATGTGGTCAAAATGTTTCCATTAATTGACTACTTTATTGATAGTGTATCATTCTAAAAACTTCCCCCAAAAGGGTTTCAAGATTCATTTCTTGGTATGTTTGTATGTGGAACCATCGTTCTTCAAACCAAAGGGATTACCTAAAAGAAAAATACATCTTTGGGGATCTGAATGCTATGGATTCTTCATCTTCTTAGACCAAATGAATTTATTTGCAACATGTATAAATATAAATTAAATAAGGGACATGGTAACTAATTGGGTGTGTCAATCTAGAATTCAATTATTGGAATTGGGATGTCATCTTTCCAACAGTGTTGATTGGGATCTGTGAAGTCAATGAAAACTATGATTTTCCCATTTCTAGTCATCACAGAGACTATGTTGGAAAACCATTCTGGATTGTGAACCTCTTGGATACATTTATATTTGATGATAATTTCCACTTATGCCTCAATTTCCTAGGTTTGATTTGGGTATGTCAATTTGGTTGCATGTTTATAGCCTCGATGGTATTCTTGAAAAACCAGGTTATGGGTGGACACATCGAGGAACAGGCCTAAAATCCCTGTGTAATTATAGATCAACATGTCCATGTGTTTCTTTAGGAAGGAAGTATATATCTTATATTCTTCAGAATTCATTTCCACACTGATCTGATTGGGTCGTGGATCTTCATTTGTAATCAGGTTTATCCCTCTGATTCGATCTATCGTGGTGGAGGTACCTCCCTCAAATTCTGGATGGTCATCCCTAATGTCTTCTTATTCATCCTCTTCATCAAAAATTAATTATTTCACCTATTAGTGGGAGTTATGTGATGAATCAATAATATCATAGTAGGGGCGAAGTCATCAATTGGACATCCAAAATGTGAAGCAATCTTTCTAGAATAATCAATGGTGTGAGGCCTTTATGGGGATCCATAGGGAAGATGATGGTATGGGAATGATCATCTCTATATTATAAAATTTACATGAAAACATTATACATTATTTTGTTACTTAATGGGTTGTTTCAATCTTCTCCTTCCCTATCAGGTACAGTTGTCATGACTAAAATTACAGAAGTTGTGAAATTAGTTCTTGAATTCGAGCTCACCCCTTAAATTTGATTAATGGTATGCACATACTCTAATCTGAGCTTCTTGAGTTGGTTTTTTGGGATCATCACCAAGTCATATGGGTCATTGTTCCAAGATAAATTATCAACCCTATATTTTTCCCTTCCTTTTGGTAATATCCTGCATCCATTGTCTATGACTCAAATGATTTGAATGCGGACGTTTCACCACAAAATGACCCAATATGACAATTAATTAATTATTTTAAAGGTTGGTGGTATGATAAAGTAATTAAACCATTTTAATATATCCATGGTCTTCCTGGTATGACATTGAGGGTTTTATCCTTCCATACAACTATGAATTCTGAGTTAGACAATAGATCCCTGAACTGGGTTCTTAGTGTGGTCACTCCAAGTGGCTATTTCTCATTCTTTTCATAAACCTGTTACATTAGAGATGATGGGAAGAATTAGATTCACTAAGAACCAATTGGAAATGTGTCCATATTAGAATGAGGATCACTCAAAATCCATTTTTAATAAAGGCTCAACATATATCAATGTCATTTATTATTTTAAATATATACAAGGGATTGAAATGTCCTTGTATGACAACATACCCATTGTGGTCTATAAACTAGACGACCACATGTAATTCTTTAGGATCATTATTTATAGGATATACTTAAGTAGTAAAAACCTAACCATCAAACTTTTAAGGACATGGCAATGAATCAATGAGTGCATCCGAGAGATCTTTTGATAGATTGAAATCATCTAATAATAACAACTTAGCCAATACATTGGACAATTAATCCAAGACATTATACATATGATCCATTGGACTTCCCATCTAGGTATGGGGGTTTTATTTCGCATGTGCTTTGGGGTATTATGTTCTAACCATAGTTATAACATACCTAGGAATAGGATTTCAATGTTCTTCCTCTCTTAGAAGATTCGGTCAGATGGTTCGGCCTACATGGAAAGCTTTATTAAGTGGTGGTTCACCCATTAGTCGATCTACTAGGATAACATTGTCTGGGAAGGCCCTTTAATTCCTGGGGTAATTCCCATGTTCCTACAGAGCACATTGAAGGGTGTTCCCAAGAGTATTAGCAGCATAGTCAGGTTGAGTAGTGGTGTGGTAATAGTATTGACTTCTATAATGACTGAATCATCCTCTATAAATGTGATTTTACTGACTCTCCCCTAGTTACCAAATCAAGAATATGGAATTTAGTTTCATAAATAGAATCATCATATGTATGGGGATCTATTAATTAATTAACATTAATAGAACCAATGATCAACTCCTCATATGATGAAGATTATATCAACTAGTTGGATCCCTATTATGTCATCCTATAGGGCAGTGCCCATACAATTATCATGAACTCCTCTAAGGTCAAGGATGAATTTGGAATTAAAACATGCTCATATTATTGTGATTTCATCTTACCCTTTTGGAAATGTCTATTTTATAAGGGCTTGATTTCAAGGGTTATAGTTTTAGGTGATATTGGATTCATTTTAGCGAAAGTGATTAGAGGAAAATTCGGTTGATTCAATAGTTTTAATAGAATATAATGAGTTAGGTTCATCATTATTATAACCATCTAGTCCCTAAAAATCTATGCACCTTTTATTTTAATTTAATTACATTTATATCCTCCTCATGATTGGTTAAATAACACATTCTATATGGAACTTGGAGTTTCTCATATTTACCTGCATAGATTCCACCATGTTTTGCAGGAGGTATTTTAATTAATGTTAAGGATGTCATATCCCATCACTTCATGGAAAGGGAAATAGTTTGGGAGAAATTATTCACCTACTTTTCTAGGATTCCTGTCTTTTGGAACTTGACTATATTGTTTTCCAATGCCAATATGAATTAGCTAGGGACTTGTTCATTTAAAAATGAATAGAAATTTTTTTCCTCCTCTCAAAATACTTCACCTCCGGTATAATTTATCATCTTGATGTGGTCTAGATTTATTTTGATTCTTGGGAGGTTGATCTATATGGTATGGTGCATGCTTTAAAATAGAAGGAGGCATAGGGGACTGCTTAAGTGTAACTGTAGAAGCATATTCTTTTCATGTTCTCATTCCACAAGTTGATCAATTTACATGTGAATTGGATTTGATCATTATGATGGAGTATTCAAGCTTTTGAGTATCTATGGAAGGATATTGAGAAACTATTTTTTATTTCAATGGGATTAGCGGCATGAGAAATTCTTCAGGAATATTCTATATACTCTTGGGAAACATGTCTTATTAATTGAGTAGTAGGTTCCATTAATGTTTTAATCATTTCCACTAAGTGATTAAATTTTAATCACTTTAATTCTTTTGTTTCTTATAGTTTTTATGATCTAATATTGTTTTATTTGTAGAGTCGTGTTAAACTAAAATATAAGTGTTTCACGGAGGTCTTCCAACCTAGTGATTGACCATGCCTATAAACATTTACATCACAGAAATGCTAGTCATTATAGGAAATGTTTGAATAAAATCTATTTTACCACCTCCTATTGTTCAAGGGTACCCAACATGGGACCAAAGTGAGAGATAAAATGTGTTAATTTCTACTCTGTGTATATTGAGAAATTAAACACTTGAAATTTGGGTTTCCAATGATTGGTGGAGGATGAGTTTGATCCACCCATTAAGGGTAAAGACTCTTTTCAGGATATATTGGCAGACTCTATTCCTCCATGGATCCCAATTAAACCATTATTTTCTTAATAGAGTTCATTATAATTTGATTAATATAGGTATTAACTAGAGCTATAATGGGTTTTGGATATTGATCTCAAATAGGGGAGGCAGTTAGTAGGGCCATTAGTGGTGGCACCTCTAGTACCATCGATGGGTAACTAGTAGGTGAAGGACTTTAAGGATGTGTCTTCCCTACTCTGGTTGTGCACCCAGTGGATGGAACTACTTACATAATGGTAAGGGATACAAATATATTAGTGGTGTATATCAAATGTTGATAAAATGAAATAGTTCTACTTCAATTTTTCTAAAATACCATCTCTGTTTAGGTGCTCCAACTATAAGTGAATGTTGAGGATCTTCTTGCACAAATTGTCTAGCAAAAAGGTTACATTACAATAATTATGTATATAGTCTCCTGAATTATTTCATATCCTCCTCTATATATAAGAATATTTATTCCAATGAAAGGGGTTTAACCTATCTATAAGGAGGATGAGGTACAATTAAAACATTACATTTTTCCAATTAGATTACTTTTGAGGATGTAATGATGGATTGTTTAAGGGAGTTCCCAAATTTAGGGAAAGAACCTGGTTCCCTGTAATAACACCTCCTTCTTTTTTTTGTATACTACATTTTGAACCAGATCTTCTTCTTATGATTTCACCTTTGATTTGTCCTCTTGTTCCATAGAATCAGTGAAAGGTGATTTTGATGTCATTCACTTAGGAAAATTTCAATGAATACATTCTATCGCTGTATCTGTGTGACAGTATTTTTTTACACCCCCCCAAGGCCTTGTAATATCCATTAGTAATTCTCTTGGAAATTCTTGGAAGATAGTAATCACAAGGGAATATCCAGAGAATTATATTATACATGTCCCTAAATAGGTTACTAGATCATGGGATGAGATGAACTGGGAGGATCCACAATACATAATTTTCCCTAATCAGGAGAAGACTGATTCCTATTGAGGAGGGGATTGTTGAGGGGATAAATACTCGAGCCCTAAAGGCTGGAGTTATTATCATTCAGCCTTCAAAAATATTTGGTTCCAATTCTCCAACCACGAGGGTTGGTTTAAGAATGCTCTCAACCCTATGGTCAGGGTTTTCTTATAAACCGTCATTGATGCTATTGTCATGTCTTCCATACTAAGTTTATAGTGATATTTATGAACATGGGTTGGGTGCATAATTTAGTGTGAATGTGGTTCAACTATTTCTAAAAGTTAATTGCCCAATTTTTGAAATTTTTTCTATCTGATTGAAAACATTATCTAAGAGGGATTCTTGCTCGATATTCTCATATTCATGATGCAAATATCAATAATTAGCATGCTATACACTAGATGGACATTAGTGAAATTTATTCTAGGCCTATTTTTGTAGATAATATCATCAATCTGAAACATAATCAATTTGTTTATGTTAACGTAATTCTATAATGTTAAATGTTGTAACATTCATAGACATTTTATAATTATGCAACATAGTGAAATGAAATTCACCTTGCACACCCAATCCTATGATATATCCACCAAACCAGGTATCCCAGATTAGATATCACAACCTAATTAATGCACCAGGTCATTCACATTAAAGGGATCCTTTCTATTTTTGAATCTTTGGGTTTTTTGATTCCAGGAGATTTGCATTATAAACATGGATTTTTAACCCTTATATTACCTTAACGTAATTTTATACTAATCATAAGGGGATACTTTTTATTTTCGGTGAGGAATAATTTTCCATATATTTAGGTATATTTCATGAAATCAATCATCTAAAAATACATCTATATTTTTTTATTGAGTGGCTACAGGGAAGAACATGAATGATATTTCATTGTTATCCAACTGTTTAGTCATGTTTAGAATTTCTTCTTCATTTTTCACAAAGGGTAATCTATCTAGTCTAACCAAAGTGGATGCTTCATGACTATTTTATCATTAGTAGTGAGATTTGATGGAATTTCCTATTATATTTTGGAAGGAGGGGGTATAAGGTATGTTAAGAGAATGACTATCACATTGGGATTTATTTTGGTTCAGAAAGGATTTCACAAGTCAATAACAAGGCATCTGATATGACTGACCTTTTTTTCACAAGGGATTCATAATTGGTGGATTTCTTATCACTACATTTCTAAATAAGGATTTATCATGGCAATGTGAATCCCTATTATAGAGAGAATGTTCGCAGTGAATGCCATTAGTAGGTGGACCACCATGGTGGATTACAACAATATGATAACAATCCTACTCCATGACTTTCTGGCCATTTTATGAGTTTTCTTGACTCTTCTCAAGAAATGGGATCTCGATATTAATCAGACTGTAAACATGAATCAATCCTTTATTCTAATGTGTCTGAAGAGGAACTTTATAATTACTACTACTTATCCTATAAATTTTCAATTCCATAGTATGATCTTAAGCTTCAACATATAATCCTATGAATTCTTCATGAACTCCAAAATTAATAAGAGATGAATCATAGATCATCTCTTGATATTAAAATCCAATTATATGATGATTATTCTTAGATAAATTCTTACGAGCTATTAGGGTGACTTTCTATGGGGAGTTTTTTTCAGGGATAGGTGTTAGTTCCTGCCTTGGTGTGCCATTTTGATAGACCGATTATCTTTAATTAGTGCAGGTGAGAGTCCCCAATCCTATTTTCCAATCAATATGGGTGAATTTTTCCCGTGTACCTCTTAGATGGAAGTAGAGGTGTTTATCTACTCTGGGATGACATGTTGATGATCACACAACTAGTGGGGAATTATTTTTTTGTCCATCCCTTGGGAGCTATTTTCATAATAATTATGATGTAATGACGTGTTAGTAGATTGTGGGAAGAGAATTGTTTCTTCCCTTTCACAATTGGAAAGATATTATTGGTGAATTTAGTCATATAAATAAGAATATATTCCCATTACATATTTTGAGTAAATATATGTGACTTCTCCTATCCTCCCTTTTTTGTCAGTGGATACAGACCGTACTGGTGTGTGGGGAAAAATAGTTGAGTTTTCCCCTTCTATTCATCGGGACATACTAACTGAATTATTCGGGTGCTACTAAATGGGTCTAATGGAAGGCTTGGTGAATTCAAGTAGGTGTGTGCACATGTTCGTGGCATTCCATCAAACTTGGTTTTTAGGGCCTCATTGAATGCTAATAGATGAGTCTACTGGAATCAGGGTGGGTATAGGAAGGGGTATTTTTCTACTCTTGTTATTCCACCGTATTTTGTATGTGGGGTTATTTTAATGCCACCAAAAGTGTCTTCTAGATTGATGAATAAATGAATATGGGTGTATTTTCCTATTCATTATTTTCCACAAAATTGTGACTGTGGGATTTTCTGAAGGGTTAGTGTTGTGACACTAATCCCATTTAGCTAGTTGTATTTCTCAGCATGCCATCATGTGTGCGTGGATTTGAATGTTCTCAGCTAGATAGCTGAGGTTAACACCCTCATCATGTTGAGGGTTTACTACCATACAACGTTGGTGGAGGAAAATTCAAGAATTATCCCTTGAAGAGGAACCTTCTGTCTCCTAGATGAGGCCATATTTGGCCACTTGATCCACCTTCCAGAGGTATGGGAGGTACTGGTTATAGAAATCTAGGGAAAATATCTTTAAATGGATGAAGATGGATGTCAGTTCCCTCTACTTCAAGACAACTAGTCTTCTTCGACCAGATGATCGGTGTGGCTTTGTGAACTAGGGGGAATTTATAGTGGCCTCTACGATATGTATTGTACCATTTTGGTAGTATTCTTAGAACAATGTGTTTCATAATAAGAATTGAAGACACGAGGTTGGTTATGGTATCCTCTGCATGGACAAAGATCTGGTTTGAGTGGTAACCTGTGTATTTGTTTGTGAAATGTGGGATGATGACACTGGATTAAAGGGTTGTCTGATAATATGTTCCTAATGTATTACAATAACGATCATGATATATATGTTAAAATAAAAACTCGTATTAATGAATATATGAGTGATTTATTGTCTTGTCTAGACCAATTTTATCAACTGAAAGGATCCTGACAGCTGGGTGACAGTATCATATTCGTTAAGGATTCATGTCAGGTTCACCATTTTATTTCCTTGAAAGTATGTTCAGTCCAGGAATAAATATTTTTGAATGGATTCAATTGGGGTTGTTCATGGAACTAGAAAATCCCAATGGTTCAATATCTACGAGGCACCTACTTTTCAACAGCAGGAACGCATTAGCATGTTTGGCAAAAAATTCTTAAAAACTCGTAATGGTCAATAGGATGGAAGGATGGGTATATCACAACCTTTTGGGGGGAATTATTTACTACTCTATGACTATCTTATTGATGTAATATATGTTTATAAATCCTCTATTTATTAAAAAGTATGATGTGGGTCACCCTCATATTAAAAACCGTTTATGAGCATATATGTAATTTAGAATCATCTGTATTTATCTGAGTATATTAATCAACAGAGGTATCTATATGTATCAATGGTTATACATAAATGGTATCCTCTTATGTAAAAATCTGTGTTTCTTTGGTCATTATTAAGTTTATGTTGTATTTCTAGCTACTTAGTGGTGGCACTCTAAAGTGTACCATCCTTGAGGGAGATGATAGTTGTTTTGATATTGTGGTCAAACCCATATGATGAACATAATATATATCCTTGACAAAGGAATCAGAACTCATTTAGTTATGTTCCACTTAATGGGATAGATCATACCAATTTAGTATGTAAAATAAGGACCTAACAGTACAGTTTAACATCATGTTGAAATGATGTCCAAACAATAGGTACCTAGCCAATGATTAGTGTGGAACTTATACAGAGGTGGACCAAGTATCATAGATGAATGATGAATTCATCTGATTAATTAAATCCCTCGAGGAATGTGGCATAGATATAAAGGGGGTGATTTTAGATGATCTGATTTAGACCTCATCGAGTCTTCCTACATATCCCATTTGGATGACAATCAAATCCCATGTAGTTTTCTTGGACTCATAGGTGAGTATGAACCTTTGATATGATTATGTTGTGGATAATTACTAAAAAGGATCCCATAAAAGGGGTTCGTGATGGATGTCTCAAATCATGGTGATTTGGAGTCCTGCTTTTGGGCTTTCTCCTAAGGCGGATGTCGGGATAAATGGAATTATGATTAGGGATTACCCCTGAGGAAGATGCCCATCAATCTCAACCCCTATGTGGTCATAAAATTTATCACTGTTATAAAAGGAATCAGATTTATCATAGTTCAATAAATGGGGATTAGGCAGTAACTCTTACCTTGTAAATGTGGTGAAAATTGGTACTTACTCCTATAGAGGATATAGATTGATTTTGAGGCCAAAATGGGTTTCCTACATACCCTGGTTATTGTAGGAATCTCAGTTCATAATGTTTTGTTATATGAAACAAATAGTGAGGATTTCATGATTACCATTAAAATCCTAGACACATGATTCATGCTTGGCATGAGAAAAAGGGAGGCAGATGATATGAGATACCATAGAAGGTACTTTTTTCCACAAGTGGACACGTAGAGAAAGTCCAGAGGGATATGGATGGGCATTGATTGTGCCCACATCCACTTATCCCTCTTCTATTGTTGGGAGAGTTTGGGATACAATAGAAGAGGATTAGGATAAGACACTTACCACTCTTCGCATTACACAGGAAGAGGTCCATGATATGGAAAACGGGGATGGAATGATGTAGGAGTTAGGGGAGAGAACTCGGGTTCCCATACCCTCTATGAAAATGTTTCTAGGAGTTAGATAGAAGAAAGAGTGAAACAATCTGCAAGAAAGTGTAGGGTATTAAATTGGTTGGATTCTATAAAATTGGTTGATTATTTTTACTATGGAGTATGACCTTATTTGGTTGGATAGTGCACCAAATATGAGTCCCTTTAGGATAAACCTATCATATGATTCAAATGATGAGGTTGTATGTGGTTTGTGGGGATTTTATTGACTCCAGTTACTCATTGACTCAAATATGAGAATATGAACACCTAACATGGGAATGGAACCAAAAGGATTACATTGACTCAATGCATTTTAGTGAGGGTGGAGGAGTATCTCAAATCACGGAAATATTTGGGGTGGGCATGAAGTCTATAAAAGACATAACATAAAATATCCTTGATCTATCCCAAAGGTTTTATGGTGTGACTCTCTATTTTACATGGTGGTTAGTAATGATAGCTAAGGGGACAACATGACATTGATCCTGAGTGGCGGTAAGGGAGAACGTCCAGAATCTTATTGGATAACATGATTGCCTTGGTGGGTCACCTAGGTGATTCTCCTGGGTATGGGTCACCCAGGTGGTTTCCCCATGTTTGGGTCACCCAGTTATAGATCACCTGGGTGGTTCACCAATGTATGGGTCTCCCAATTGGTTCACCAAGGTGGGTTTATTCGGATGGTCTCCCAATTATGGGTTTCCCAGGAGGTTCTCCCTAGATGGATCGCCCAAGTGCTTCACCCATGTGGTCACCCAGGTGGATCATATAGGTATGGGTCATCAAGGAATTGCTCAATAAGCTTTTCGAGTGGGGGGAATCTCCCTTATGGGGGTGGGCCATGGCTGGTCTTCCATGTAGAGATGATATACTTGGGGGGGAGGTGTTGTGAATATATAGACATCTACATGAATCACCATTTAGGATTTCAGTCGCCTGCCCAAAATTTGAGGTGGATGGGTCATTTTATTGACCCACTGGTGGTCCTGAATGAAATGTCTAGTGATGATAAACTTTTATGGATTTCCTTTAATGAGTTTTCTAGAATGTGTGGGTTTACATGAATTTACATTCACATTTATCCCATTTACTTTATAAAATATTTTTCATATTCTGAGTGACATAAAATTTAATCCATATGTTTGTTTTGGCCTATGTGGGCATAATGTGCAAGTATATCCTAGTTTCTACCCAGTGCCAGGGATCGAACTGATGGTTGTAGTTATTGTAATATTTAAGAAAGAAAAACTATCATTTTTTATATGTGGAATTGTAATTACATATACTATTAACTAGTGTTAAATCATATGCTTATACAAATTTCATCTGATAAAAAAATAAACTATTCAATACCTTTGACATTTCAACTCCATCACTCATATGATACATTTGAATTTTCAACATATTATACTTCATATCTATCCTCTTCCTTCTAAATTGAATCCACCACTCTATCCTGATTTTTCTTCTACCATCAGTGCTAACCTATTCCTCTCCCTACCTACATAACCCACTGGTGGACCATTATGACTCCACCCTATACCACTTCCTTCTTCTTCCTTATAGTTCCAGTAGTAAGTCATCATGTAACCCCCAGTAAAACCAAGAGACCAACGGTTCTTCTATCTAGCTAATAATTGGTGACCATTGTGTTTCACATGGACCAATTCTATTAAAATTCCTAGGAATCAATGTTCATTGGGACCAGATGAATCTGTGGGTATTTTAGAATAAAAAAACAATTTTCATTTTAGGCTTCCTACATTATGTGGATTTTGGATTTCTTGGGTTAAAATTTTAATGTAAGTTGGAAGATTATGTTAGGAGGGAAATTGGGCCAATAAATCATGGATTGGTTCTCTATATATATCCCATTGGGAATATGTGTATAAGAAAATAGGTACCATAGTTTTCAATACTTAAGGGGGTAGGGAGACATTTCCTATGCATTTCCATCATTCTACCTCAGCATGGGATGGTTACAATTATTTTTCTACCATCATGAGTACTGTTGTTGATATGGTGTGATATTGAAGTCTATTTATCTAAAAAAATTATCCAAACTGGTTTAAAGGTAAGGTGTAAATATACTATTTTATTTTTAATATGAAAATTGATTCTTTCCATGAAAATTAATTTTCTATAATTATTTGTTGTTTGAACAGTATATCATTTTTCTCCGATGTATATAAATGAATCTATAATTGTTATTGAATTTAAAATTGTTTTGTTTTCATATAATTGTATATTTGTATACATATATATATATATATATATATATATATATTCATTTGAAACTATATTATATATCACAACCATCATTTTTAAATATTCAAAAATCATATGGATATTTCAAAAGAGCATTATTCTTTCCCAAAAAAATCATTATATGTTATAAATTAAATAATGTTTAATTTTCTTTCCAAATTTTCACAGAAGAGTTTTTAAAAAAATTAAACATGTATACATATCCGAGTAAATCCTTCTTTATGAATTGAATATTGATGCACTTGGTGTTAAAGGGTGATCCTAGAATTTAGGAATATGATTTAATTCCAAAGAGTTAATGAATTAATGGGATGTTGAGTAAACCAAAACCCTTATGAAATGATTTCAAACTATGTAATAGGTTTTTTAAATATTTCTCTTGGTGATCCCAGTATAGTTTATATGATTTGATCACCCAGATAGCACTCCAATATTTTGGGTAGTGTTTTAATCTCATTAGATGTCGTGTATGGTGTTCATGAGGTTATCCTAATAAAACTATGGGATTTAGGAGTGGACCCAAAACCTTATGGGACTATATCCACCATTATTATGCAATCTCAAGAATTAATCCTTGACTTATGTTATGATCCTATGTTCCTTCAAAGGTTACTTATGATTCTTCTTATTTTTTATCTGATGTTTTACTCTTTTATGAATGAATTAAATGCATTTTTTCTAAAGAATTAGTATATTAAAATTTTTAATATTAAAATTAATATCCATTCATATAATTACTCATGATATACATATATAATGAATACATTTAAAACCACATTTCATAGGGCATAAGGAAATTTAGAAGTGAGTGGGTAGTTGAGGTCCCATTGTGAAGATTAATTCTTTTAACATGGATGAAATGTTTTCTCATTTTATAGGTGTTGTAATTAGATTTTTCTAGTTTTTCTTGAATACTTAAATCTTTAAACCATTTTAATCATGGGTTGTTTTATTTGAATAAATTATAAATAAATAATAATAATAACGGAATCAAAGTCTTGGGTCATCTTAGTTATTATAATATATAATATTTAGACAATGATAGATATCATGATATGTAGAAACACTTAGGTCATTAGAGGATTATCATAAATTTTATTGGTTATTACCTTCAGAATATATAATACTAGATGGAGTAATTTTATAAGAATAAATTTTATTGGATTTTATTATAGTGTTAAAAAAATACATTTTCATGTTTTTGGGTATATTATTGTCTATTATTCTTCATTTATAGGTCAAGGCCATTTTTAAGATGGAAGAAGAAATATATAACTTCACACTCATTACACTTTGTAATGAATTGAAATAATTATTAAAAAAAAAAATCACACAATATGGTGTCCGTTTTCAACACCAACCATTGCAAAAAAATTATTTTAATCATATAAAACACCTCCTACATACTAAAAAATCTCTTGGGATCATGGATTTCCCATGATCAAATATTATGTCGCCAACTCCTCCACCTTTACACCAACAGGTGGTACCTCCAGGGCATTTTAAAATAATTTATCTAGTCCTAAGATTATGAAACAATTCTTGATCATAAAATAAATATTGAAGATAGAGTCCCCTAATTAAACTATATATATATAGATATATTCTTTGATTCTAATATTTTTGGAAATAAACACATATATATTCAAGGAAACTCATTTTGAAAATTTCAAAAATGAATATACTACAATTTTTTTATAAACATGGTTCAGGTTTGGGTTTTGAATCTATATGTAACAGATAATTATTTTCAAGAATTACATCATTTTATACGTCAGTATTATTATAATTGTGAATGTTGTGTTTGGAAAAAGAATGTGGGAGATTTTAAATATGATCTTAGTTATTGTTTCACTAAGTGAATTCTCACTCTTTGTGAACAATATGAAAATGGTAATTGGGGAATACTTAATAAATTAGGGTTAATAAACCTTGAATATAAATTTTAAATATTTATGATTTTGTGTCTTTCCATCAATTTTTTTATGATGTAATTAAATTGAGAGGATGTAATTTTTTAAAGTGGGGTAGAATATATCTGTCTAGGCATTCAATTTTTTACGCTTTTAAAATATTGTTATAAATGAAGTCTTTAATACTCAAATTTGGATAGAGTTCATTTAATTTAAAATAATACATTAATTCAATCATTTATACAGTAACATATCATTATTGATTTATACTACAAATTATGATGAAATTAAACTTGCAAAAATTATTACTAATTAAAGGGGATATTATTTGAGATACAAGATAACTCCAAAATCAATGCCCACATATTTATGACCATCAATAAGTAAAAATACACCAAATAAAATGTCTGTGATAAATAAAGTAATGGGGGAATAGGAATCATCACTGCAAGTGAGAATACTAGGATACATAGAGTTAGGATTATTAAAATTCATTATAGTAGGGTATTTATAGAATAACATATATGTATTTAATCATTTGATTTAATTAGTGATAATAATTTTTGAAAAAAATTAATAATTAATTTAAAAAGTTCAATTTAGAACATTTTATATAATTATTTATTAAAATGTAATTTTATTTTTTTGTTTCATTATTGGTATATACTTTTTATGATTAATTAAATATCATCATTAGTAAAATGTCGATTTATTTACGATATCATTTTAACCATGTAATGATAATAAAATTGTTAATAATATTAGGAAATGGGGTTATTATAAGTGTATTTAATATGGAAATAAAAAAATAACATTATAAAGACAATAATAATGATAATAATAATAATAATGAAATTTGTATTATTTAGAGTATATTTGAAATTTAATGTATATACTTTTCTTCCTAAATTTGAAAGACACAAGCGGAAGACCCTTCCACGATATTATGGGGTGGAAGCTCAACACATAGGGGAGGTCCATTCTGAGCCGAAGCATGGATAATGTGGCATATTATTACCTACACATGGGTAGGAATGTGGTAAGAATACCCAAAAATTTCAAATGAGGCGTGCATGGTTGATTGTAGACCATGCAATGGGGTTACATGACTCATGAAGAAATGATGTGTTGTTGTGTTTTGGTACTGACCCTAGTGCCGTGTATCAAGAAATGGTGGAATCAGAAGTTATATATAAAAGAGAAAAAACGAACTTTTTATGTGGGATTGGAATTGAATGTGATATTCACTTGTGCTGAAACATATGCTTAAATTTTCACCATCCAATAAAATGAATAATTTCCATCTAATAACTTCAATGTTTTGTCTCATTCACTCACATTCTGACTTTGAATCATCGTTATCTTATTCTTCATCTCATCCCTCTAGAGGCTAAACCAAATACCCCAAGGTTTCTTTTTTATTTGTATTTTATTTCTAGTTCCAACATCATTCCCTCTCAACCTAGGTATCATGTAGGTGGACCATCTCAATTATAACCTATTCCACCACTGTCATCCTCCTCATAGAATATATATTAAGACAACATGTAACCCACAATCATGAAATGAAACCCACAGTGCCTTCATCCTATTGAAAATGAACCATTTTAATTTTTTACATGGAACTATTCTCTTGATAATCCTATGAATCAATGGTGTTTACGATCAGTCAAATCAATAGAAATTTTAGATTTTATAAATTTGTGATTTTATGTTTTGGATTTTGATGTAATGTGTCTTCTAGTCACCATAGGTTAATATTTTAGTGTATGTTGGAAGATTATGTCAGGTGGGAAATTGGGTGGTCCACACAAAAAGTGTTTATATATATGTTACATATTTGTATTATGGTTATAAAAAAAATATATATTGTATAATTGATACATCATGATGGTTTGGAGAGATTTCTTAATTATTTCAAATGTTCTGCTTCTATGTGGCTATATTAACTTTATTTTTCCATTTGTATGCATCATGTTGTGCATATGGAGTCCTAATAAGGTTTTATACTATGATGAAGAGGGTATATATAGGTTTAATGGTAATTAAAAATATAATATTTGACTTATAACATGAAAATTGATTCTTTCAATGAAAAGTATTTTTATGAAGACATTTTTTTAGGTAAGGTATTTTACTTCTACTCCTATGTGTGTATGGGAAACTATATAATTTTTAAAAAATAGTATGGAAGGTAAAAGTGTTTATTTGTAAAATAAATATATATTTATATATATATTCACATATATATATATATATATAATTTCATGTGAAACTATTTTATTTTTTATATCCCTCCTTTTTAATGGCAAACAAAATATATAGATATTTCAAAGAATTACTCTTCATTTCCATAAGCATATTTATATTTTATAAATTTTAGAATTTTTAAATTTGATTATAAATTATATTTTTTTATTTTTTTATAAAAACTTAAATATGTATATATATCCATTTAATTCCTCTTTTATGAATTGAATATCAATGCACATGGTTTTAATGGATGATCATGTTCTTTATCGCGAAAAAATCAGGTTAATATGTTTTAATTCCAAAGAATGAATGTATTCAGGGAAAGGGGATTAAACCCAAACCCTTATGGGACTTTGCCTGACAAGGTAATTAGTTCTCCTTGATAGTATCGATTGATCCCTATATAGTTTATACAAAGGGGGCGCCTATATAGCAATCTATTACATTGGGTAATGTTTTAATCGAATGAGATTTCATGAATAGTGAACTATAGGTTTTACTATGTACACTATGGGAATGCAGAGTGAACCTAATTAATTATCAGACTATGTCCACAATAGTAATATTATCTTGGGAATTAAATCATGACTTATGTTATGATACAAATTGACATTGAAAAATAAATGTGATTTCTTATGTGTTTTTCCATAAAAAATTTATTATTTTTTTAATGATTTAATTGAATTTTTACTGAGGAATGTATATATGAAACTTTTCAATAGAAAACGTATTTTTTATTTCTATAATAACTCATGGTATTTGTATAGCATATGTAATTTCTAATTATATGAAATCATGTACTCATAAATATTACAAAAAAATCGCGAGTTTTATCATGTTTTGAATCCCCTTTATATGATTTTTATCACTTGACCCATGTTTTTATAACCTCTCTGTATAGAGAATACAAACATGAATAAGAGAGTTAGTGGTCGAGGTAACTCTATCATATTTAACTCTTATAAATAGTTGAAAATTTTTCTAGTTTTATTGGTGTTGTAATTTTATTTCTATAGTGTATCCTAACTCTTTAAAACTGAAAACCGTTTTAATATTGGGGTTTTTCATAAAAATAAAAAATAATAACACATGGATCAATGTTTTGTGGCATCTCATAATTTTTTTTCAATATTCTGTGAAAAGTTTGATATGAATATGATATCCCAAGATTCCTTCATGGGGTTTCAATTATTTTTTTATATATTTTAAGTGGAAATATTTATATTTCATGAACCAAAGGGATTAATTAATTGATAAAATTGGTTTTAATATGGTTCTATTTTTTTTCAAATATTAATATAATATATTACATTTTTTACGCATGATTAAATTTTTTTTAGAAACCATTATTTTTTAAGAATATTTCAAGTTTTAATGTTTTTTATATGATACAATTGTTCATTGTATTATAAATAAAATTTTAAGGTGGATTTAGTTATTTTAAGGGTCTATTATGTTTTTTAGTTTTTTAACCCACTACTGAGTTTTAGAAGCTTGCAAAGTTTCCAAAATAAATTCACTAGGATTAAGGATATGTAGGATGTATTATGAAGTTTATCTCAAAATATTAGTTATTTATATTTTTCAAAGAAAGTGACTCATTTAATGAGATTGTATTAGTGTAAAACAATACAATATGTAGGAGAATTATTTATTTTGATAGTTATGATATTTCCTTATTCTCTAAAAATCTAAACCTTTTACACCATGGGAATGTATGAATTTAATATTATATATAAATATTGTAATTATGGAAGGGTTATGTATAAGTCATTACAGATGGTATCTGTAACGCCTCGACTATAGAATTCCAAAGTTGGTGCCATATTTTAATACATTGGCCTTATTACAAGGAATCATGTCCTGAAAGACCGATTGGTTCAGCAGTGTTGGAAAATATATCATATACTTGAATGTTACATTACATTTTCTAACATACAACACAAAGAAAATAATTTGAGAATCCCATTGTTCCCTTTTCTCAACCCTGCATCTCAAACAGAAGACATTTCCTGGGATCCTAGGAAAATAAAATATAATAAAGGGTTGAGTTCAAATGCTCTGTAAGGGTAAATATTTTAGCATAATCTATAAACATTTAACTCTAGACGTGTAACAAAAAAAATAGCCTTTTAATCATTAAATTGAACATAATATGGAAAAAATAAATCAAACATTACCATATAAACATGCACATGGATATTCTACTGGAAGAATAATCACATGTAATAACTAATTTCATAATGAAGGAATGTATAGTACCAGAAATTAATTTATTTATCAAGGCCTTGTGCCAGGACATAAGGGCTAACTATAATCGGACTCCAACCCGGAGAAACTCTGTAACCGTACTGCAACCCAGAGAGCCTATGTAACTGAACTCCAACCCGAAGAGCCTCTGTAACCAAACTCCAACCCGGAGAGCCTCTATAACTAGACTCCAACCTGGAGGGTCTTCTGTAACTAGAACCCAATATATATGGCTTAATTTTATACATCCCCAACCAGGAACATACTAGTCCAATACATTCATCTTAAAAAAAGGTTGAAATATAAGATAAATATTTGTTTTAAATCTAGCGTACGAAATGTCAATACTTTAACTATAAACCATGAATGGAATAAAAATAACTCATAAACAATCAAACATATCACATAACCTTAAATACAAAAGTTAATATTTGAATCATAATAAATCAACTTCATACATGTGTATAATTTATCCAGGGATGTTGACATAGATGAAATCCAAACAATTTTAGAGAAATATCACTTTCAATTTGGAAATAATTTAAGAGTCACATTATTAAAAGAAAACATTCATTCTGAAAATATTATTAAAATCTTTTATGGTAATCTTCGACAATGTTATAATGGGGGAAAATAGTTGCACCCTCTTTATATGTTAAAATAAATTCTTACCATAATTTTGTCGAAAAGGTCATAAAGTACCTTGTTTGGAAAACAACAGAAAGATTACTTTATAAACATCTTATAAAAATTAAAACAAGGGTATAAATGAATTTATCCCATAGTATAGTAAATACGAAAACTGTTTTAAAATAATGTTTTAAGAAAACACAGATGTGGATGATAAAGAGGTCCCAGTGGATATTTACGTAAAAGCAAACTCGGATAATAATGAGATTGTGAAATTAACACATACCTCATCCTTTAACTTGGTCAAGGGTACGTTTACCTTCTGTATAATAGTTAAATAAAAGTTATTAAATTATAAAATAACCATATACAAAATTATGATATCATATTTTTTCTTTTAATAATTCTTTGTTAATGGTATTTTAGTATTATAGTCATTTCGGGTGTTAACTAAATCTTTTTCCTTTATATTATTTGTTACGTGAGTCATGTTTGTTATGGATGGGATGTTTATTATTAATATCCAGAAAGATATCAAGTCTTTAAAAATTATTTTCAATCACAAAATGAAAATTAGTCTTTAATGGTTACGATGGGGAATGAATCTCATCGCGTTCGTGGAGACGATAATCCCTACGTACGCACGAGCGACAATATAATTATTTGTATATTAAAATAGTATATAATTGAATGGTATATCATATATATAGAAATATTATCATGTTATATTTATTATTTACATCAATTATACATTTTTATTATACCCATCAAAATAATAATGTATTGAATAACAAATACAGCACGACGTGGAGACGGCAAACCGTACATACGCACGTATGGTGACATGTCATTCAAAGGATGGATAGAAAAATGAATATGGTTGGAACATATTTATAATAACATCATAGTATATAGAATATACTAGATTTATTATTTTATAATGGAAACAACAAGGAAAGAAGAAGTGGAAGAAGAAAAGAACTTAAAGAGGTGATGAAATATTTACCGCTTCTTCGGGTTCTTCCTTTTGATTTGATAAAAAGGGATCCATAGGATGGATTTATGACTAATGGAAGGCCTCTAGTATAAAGGGAGGACAGTTGAGTGGATATTTGGGTAGGGCTTGGCTGAGCCAAATGGATTTTATTGTGTGAATATGATAGAAGTTGGAGTTCCCTTTTATAAGATGGGTGAGGGGAACCTTAGGAAAAGATTGAAATATTATTTTATATTAAAATAATATTCAGTTTATAATGGCTCAAAATAAATTTATTTAGAATCTAAATTGGTTATGGGTCTAAATACTCTCATCCAATAGGTTTTAGACATGTTTAGGTCACCATTTTAACCTTATCTTTTAGATTTAACTCTTAGTTAAATAATTTAACTTTTATAGTGTCTTCTTGTATTCTTACACTATGTGGTTAATAAAAATACTATAAACATATAAAAGATCCCCAAGTAATTAATTAATGACATATAAAACATTATTTATCCCTTTGGAAGAACCATATATTTTTAGGAATAATATATCAACCAATAATATAGTATTTTTTTAAAAAATAATTTATGTCAATTTGGACACTATTTAGTATTTTGTTTTTGAGAAATTCATAACAACCTTATCACTTTGAAAAAAATTTATATAAGACACCCTAAAGTGTATTTTTAACCTATAAAATTAGTTTAATTGATAAAAAGTCTCAAATTATATTTATTTGGATATTTATAATATTCATTATTTTAATCATTCAATAATAATGTCATTACTGCATCATCATTGTGTCGTAAATTAAGTAAATTATTTAATATCTAAAAAATATAAATAAAATAAAATTATGTAGGAAATATTTCTATATTTCTAATAAATATTTATAGTTTAATTTATCTTATTTATAACTCTATAATAAAATGTTTTAGTTATGAAAACAAGAATTTAATAATTTTAACTCTTCTTCAAATTAAAAAATAACAAATTTCCTAATCTAATCCAGATGGACCTAAAGGGTCATATTTATTCCTAAGGTTGTTTGTGGTAGAATTACACTTATCCAATAGAATTAGGACATGTGTTAAGGTAATTATAATATCATTTTTACACTTAATTACCATGTTTACTTTTAACTGTGGTAAATAAAAGTCAAAAGTTATTATTCACCAAAAATTATTTTCATACTATTGAACCAAATTTTACTTACTTATGTTAATCATGTCTCTCGGATTTTTTAAATTAATCTCATAGAACCGGTGCAATTATGTGTTATACAAATTTTCAAATGCTCCTAGAAGGTGGGTAAAAGATGATAAAAAGTTAAAAAAAATTATACATATAATTTTATTATAAAAAATATTTAAATGAATTAAATTTAACTAATATTGTTATTAGGTTTCTATTTTTACTTAAAATAAATTTATATAAAATAGTTAAATAATTAAATAAAAAGTGGGGTTTCAACAATAACGCAGTGTTTTTCACTATTCTTCAAAAATTGAATGTTTTCTGAAAAATAACAAAAACTCACCTTATGCTAATTTTGATATTATAATTTCAAAAATTAATTCTATTTTACCAATTTCAAAACATAAATGTTTAATTAATTAATTTCAAATTAATTCCCATTTTCAAAATCAAAAAGCATATTATTAAAAAATAATAACTATCAAAATATTGACACTGGTTTATGTCCAATTTCAAAGTAAAATTATTTATAATGACCAGAATTGGATTAAATGGTAAAAATATAATCTATTTATACTTCCAAACTATTAAAATGTATAATTTAAAACTATATTTTATTTTTATTAATAAGGTTGTGTTCAGTTAAAATATAGTATTTTCAATATTCACCTAAATATTAAACATATTAGAAAAACACCAAAAATTAAACAAAACTACATTATTAGGTCCTGATTATAAATAATAAGTATATTTTTTCAAATTGAATATATAAAAGATTAAAATATTGGATATAAAAAGGGTTCTCCATTAAAAGGTGGTAAAATTGCATGTTTTGAAAAATACTTCTTTTATCTAAAAAAGGAATTTTTCCTTAAATTATATCTAAGAAACTTGTAATATAGATTTTTAAATTATAAGGATTATATAAAGTTAAAAATTTACTTAATAACATTAATAACCGATTTTGAGCGGCTGGTTTGGTATGTCGTGGTGCGCTTGAACTCGGTTTTGTGTGTAGTGAAAGTAATTGAATTAGTTTGAAGCAATTATGTATTATGAAATCATAGGGTGTAAAATACTTTCCTACATCAACAAATTTCATCCTGAAAATTTTAAATTTTTCTTCGAAAATAAAATGTTGAAAATAGAAAATACCTTTGTGGGAAACTCACATCAGAAATTGGGTTAATAAAATTTAGTCGTAATAAGTAGAAAGGGAAATGAAAGGGTCACCACCAAATTATGATCTCTATTAGGACATTGGTGGAAATTAGAGACACATAATTGGAGGGATAACATATATATATAGGGATTTATTGAGGTCATCAATCAAAATCAAGTGTAAAATTGAGGGCCTCAAATCCATCAATCTATGCTGATTTAAAGTACCATTGGTTCATCAAAACATAATGTATTAGGATAACACATTTTTGGATTTTAGATCCCTTCCCAAAAGTTGAAGAATTAATTTATCCATAGATTAAGAGGGAAAAAAATTATATATATATATATATATTTATATATATATACTTGACATGTAGATTCACATCCTTCAACAAATTTATACCACAAACTCATCTTTCACTCCAAAAGATTTCAAAAAAATATTCTTTTTATCTTAATCGTATAGGGTTACAAAAATAATGAATTTATAATTCACCTATCACACCTTTTAAATAAGAAAGTACATTATAAAATCTAGGACATCACGTAAGACAGTGGTAGGTGATGCACCCTTGTCACCCTTCAGTTGTGGGTTCAAGTCTCGCGGCCTTACCGGACGCGACTGGTTGTCGCCCAACCTCTGGGTTGTCCATTTTATAAAAATCCAAAAATAACCTTAACAATAGTATCCAATTTCAAACTTAATCCATTCCTACCTTTAAACTTATCAAAAATACTTCTATCCAGACACACATTCCAAAATATATAAATAAGTTAAACAAAATAATGATCCTTTTTTCCACGTAATAAAATCTGAACACCTTCATCATTTATTTTTTTTAAACATGGTAAGACCCTGAATTACCATAAAACCTTATTGATTACATTCATTCTCCCATATTCATAATAGAATACTAGATATATTCCTTATGTCCAAAATGTTTGAATATTCCTATAACGATGAAATAAACAAACTATTAATCAGTTCTAAGGAAGTCAAGAATATCTAATATAATTTATTCAAATAAACCATCTCTTATTCCACAATCACTACCTCATTATCTGAACTATATTAAGGATTACCTTTTCTTTGACCATGTATTTTCTAAAAAATTTATCGTACAATTAAGTCCCATTTCTTAGAATTATATAATCTCAATTCCCCAATAAAATATTATTACACTACAATCATTATTTTTCTCCATAATTCATATAACCAGTATATTATTGATACAACGCTCAAATGAAAATATTCTATAATAATAACATTATAACAATAGTCATTCCTCTTTATCTGAGGTATTATCATAACATGATTATAATCCAATAGCATCATTTATATTATACACTAATGACTGGGACATTGATTCACGTAGTGTCCCAACACATTGCAGATGAAGCATTTTACATTAGAAATCTTTTTATTACCCTTGAAATCACGTACTTGGTGTGCTTTTTCTTGACACTTATAACAAAATCCCATTCCCTTCATGCTTTTACCAAGGTGAATCTTTACACATTTATCACATCTAGGAAAATCCTTTCTTCCCCTCTTCCCTTTATCCATCTTTCTCTCTAACATCATTTTTCATCTCTTGCTTCCCTTCAAAGCCATAGGACTCAGAGAATTATTTACTTATCTTATTAACACATGATATTATTTCATCATATGTTGAGAATAATGGGAGACTATTTCCATTCTAAATTTTGTATTAATACCATTAATGATATGATCCCTTTTACTCTTTGGATCATACGTATTGTGGTAGTTCCCATTCTTTATACTGGGCAACATTTCTATTCAATGGAATACACTAGGTCAGTTTATGAATCGAAATGAATAATTCCAAACATGTAAAATACCTAACATAAAATGAACAATTTATGCATATAATCTGTAATCATAAAAATATTTTCTTTGAGGAGGTATATACTCATAAATCCTTCATAATGATTTGTGATAAAAATGAGAATTATCCTAAGCATATCCCATGGGAGGGTCATATCCAAGAGTGCATCAAGGTGCATTGTCGTGCACTAGTTCTCGTTGGTGTCCAGCACAAAGCGGTGTTTTTGGGTTTTACCACTAGGTACATCTGTGCCAGAGCCGACTATACTTGCTCGTATCCAGATATGGATGTATTTTCTTGGAAAACTCAAAAAATCACTACATTACAAAAATTATAGGGAGTTCTTCTATATTAATATTCAAAGTCTATCTTAGGATAATGTGCTCTAATTAGAGTTTATCTAAATCTAGTTCCCATGGTTATTGCTAAAATTCCTCTGATACCAACTGTAATCTCCCGACCCTAGATTCCCAAATTTGATTCATTATTTTAATAAATTTGCATGATTACAAGGAGTTATGTCCTAAAAGACCGATTGGTTTAGCAGTCTTGGAAATAGATTTCATACATGAACATTACATTACACTTTCTAACATAAAACACAAAAACATCCTTTGAGAATGTCATTATTCCCATAGATCAATCCTTCATCTCATACTTAAAACACTTATTGGGATCCTTGGAAAATAAAACATAAGAAAGGGGTTAGCTCAGATGCTCAGTAAGGGTAAAAACTTTAGCAGAAGCTGTAAACTTTTAAAGAAAGATGTGTAATAAAAACAATAGACTTTTAAACATAAACTTGAATAGAATATGGAAATAATAAATCAAACATTACCATATAAACAAGCACATGGATATTATACTAGTCGAATAATCACATATAATAAATAATTTCATAATGAGGGAATGTATAGGACCATACTTTAATTTCTGTGACAAGGCCTTTTCCAGGACCTAGGGGATAACTATAACCGAACCCCAACCCGGAGAGCCTCTCTAACCTAACTCCAACCCATAGAGCCTATGTAACCAGACTCCAACCGAGAGAGCCTCTGTAACCAGACTCTAACCCAGAAAGCCACTTTAACCAGACTCCAACTTAGAGGGTCTGTTGTAACCAGAACCCAACCCGTAGGGCTTTCAATTACCGGTCCCTAGCCCGGAACATACTAGTCCTATACATTAATATTAAGAAAAGGATGAAATATAATATAAAAATTTGTTTTAAAACTAGCATATGAAATGTAAATACTTTAACCATAAACCATGAATGGCCTAAAAATAACTCATCTATATTCAAACATATCACATAACCTTAAATACAATATAGAAGATTTGTATCATACTAAATCAACTTCAAACAAGTGTAAAATTTATCAAGGGATGTTGGCATAGATGAAATCAATACTATTTGAGAGTAATGACTATTTCTATTTTGAAATCATTTAAGATTCAAATAATTAAAAGAAAAAATTTATTTTAAAAATATTCTTATAAGCTTTTAAGGGAAGATTCGACGATGTTATAACAGTGGAAAATAGTCACACCCTCTGTATAAGTTAAAAAACATTCTTACCCTAATTTTGATGAAAAGGTCATAAAGTAGATTTTTTGGAAAATGACGGAAAGATGCCCTTTTAAACATCTTAAAAAAGGTAAAACAGTGCTATAATTAAATTTATTCAATATTCTGGTAAATATAATTTGTTATTCAATTACATTTTTTAGAAAACATGAATGTGGATGATAAAGAAGTCCCAGTAGGTACTTATATAAAAAAACCTCGGATAATAAAGAGATTGTGAAATTAACCGTTACCTTGTGCTTTTACATGGTCGAGGGTACGTTAACCTCTGGTATAATAGTTAAATAATTGTTATTAAATTATCCAAGAACCATAAACAAAATTATTATATCATATATGATCTTCTAATAATTCTTTTTTGATGGTATTTTAGTATTATTGTCATTTCAGGTGTTAACTGGTTTGTTTTACTTTATATTCTATATTACATGAGTCATGTTTGTTATGGATGGGATATTTATTATTCATATCCATAATTATATCATGTATTTGAACATTATTTTGAAACATCAAATGAAAATTTGTCTTGAATGGTTACAATGGGGAACCAATCTCATCGTGTTCGTGGAGATAGTAATCCGTACGCACACACGAGAGATAATATCATTCTTTTGATATTGAAATCATATATAATTGAATGATATATAATATATATAGAATCATTACCATGTTATATTTATTATTTACATCAATTATATATCATTATTATAACCATCCAAATAATAATGTATTGAATAACAACTACAGCACGACGTGGGGACGGTAAGACGTATGCACGCACGTATGGTGACATGTCATTAAAAGGGTGGATAGAATAATGAATATGGATGAAAAATATATATAATAACATCACAGTGTATAGAATATATTAGATTTATTATTCCATAATGGAAACAACAAGGAAATAATACGTGGACGAATAAATGAACTTGAATGAGGTGATGAAATATTTACCTCTTCTTTGGGTTCTTCCTTTTGATTTGATCAAAAGGGCTCTATTGGTTAGATTTTTTTACTAAAGGAAGGCATCTAGTATTAAGGGAGGACAGTTGATAAAATATTTGGGCAGGTTTTGGATGATCCAAATGTCTTTGAAGGTGTTAATGTGAGAGAAGGGGGAGTGACCTTTTATAAGAGGGGTGAGGGGCACCTTTGGAAAAGATTGAAATATTATTTTATAATAAAATCATATTAAATTTATTATGGCTCTGAATATGATAATTTCAAACCTAATGTGAGGATGGTTCAAAATCCACTCAACCAATAGGTTTTAGACAAGTCTAGGTTACCATTTTAGCCTTATCTTTTAGATTTAACTCTAAGTTAAATAATTTAACTTTTACCGTGTCTTCTTGTATTCTTACACTATTTGGTTAATAAAAATACTATAAGCATCCAATAGAACCTGAAGTGGGTCATTAATGACATATATAAAATTATATAACCCCTTTGGATGATCATTATATTTTTAGGAATATTTTATCAACCAATGATACAGTATTTGTTTTAAAAATTAATTTATGTCAATTTTGACACTATTTCGTATTTCATTTTTGTGAAAGTCATAATAAACTTATCAGAATGAATAAAGATTATAAAATCAACCATAAAATGTCGTAATAACTTATAAATTTAGTTTAATTCATCAAAATTATCAAATTATATTTATTTGGATATTTATAATGTCCATTATTTTAATATTTCATTAATAAGGTTATTACTGCATCATCATTGTGTCATAAATAAATTAAATTATTTAATCTCTAAAAAGTATAAATAAAATAAAATTACCTATGAAATATTTTTATTTTTCTAATGAATATTTATAGTCAAATTTATCTTATTTATAATCCTATATTAAAATGATTTAGTTATAAAAACTTGAATTTAATACTGTTAACTCTTCCATAAATTAAATAATAATAAATGTCCTAATCTAATACAAGTGGATCTAAAGGGTCACATTTTTTTCCTATGGTCGTTTTTCTCAAATTACACTTATCCAATATAATTATAACATGTGTTAGGTAATTATAATATCATTTTTACCCTTAATTACCCTATTTATTTTTAACTATGGTAAATAAAAGTCAAAAGTTACTATTCACTAAAAAATATTATCATCTAATTGAACTGAATTTTACTTAATAAGGTTAACCATGTCTCTAGGATTTTTTAAATTCAACTCACATAAACGATAAAATTACGTTTTATACAAATTTTTCAAATGCCCCAAGTTTGTGGGGAGTTCAATAAAATTTGATACATCAAATTTTATTATAAAAATAATTCCAATGAATTACATTGAACTAATATTGTTATCATGTATCTATTTTTACCTAAAAAAAATATATATAAAATAATTAATTATTTATATAAAATGTGGGTTTTAAACAATAACGTAGTGTTTTTCACTATTCATCAAAATTTGTATGTTTTCTGAAAAATACCAAAAAATCACCCTAATATAATTTTGATATTCCAAATTCAAAAATGAATTCTATTTTCGCAATTTAAAAACATATAATTATCAGTAATTAATTTAAAATTAATTCCTATTATCAAAACCAAAAAGCTTGTTTTTAAGAAATAATAACTACCAAAATATTGACAATTTTTTATGTCCAATTTCGAAGTAAAATTACATACAATTACCATAATTGGATTTAATGGTAAATATAAAATCTATTTAAACTTAAAACCCATTAAAATTTATAATTTAACGCTATAAATTATTTTCATTAAAAATGTTTTTCTGTTAAAATATAGTATTTTTCAATATTCACATAAATATGAAAGTTATCAGAAAAAGCCAAAAAATTTATTGAAACTGAATTATTATGTCCGAATTCTAAAGAAGAAGTTTATTTTGTCAAATTGAATAAATAGATGTTTTTAATATTGGATTTAAAAAGTGTTCTTAATTAAAAGGTGGTAAAATTGTATTTTTTTAAAAATACTTCTTTCATCTGAAAAAAATGAATTTGTTCTTAAATTTTGTCCATGAAACTCATAATATAGATTATAATATTATAAGGATTATATAAAGATCAAAATTCAGTTAATACTATTCATTACCACTTTTGAACGACTATTTTGTTAAGTCAATGTGCGCTTGAACTCAGTATTGCATGTAATGAAAGTTATTGAATTATTTTGAAGAGATAACATACTATGAAATAAAGGGGTGTTAAAGTATCAAACTAAATAAAAAAATAATTTTTTTTCACTATATTTGGGTGTATAATATTGGGGAATTTCAGATTGTATCAGAGTAGGATTTAGATAACATTAGAGGCTTGGTTGTAATTAGCTAATGAAAATTTAAGAGGTATGGCTACATAAATGGATTAAAAATGTATTGAGAGAAAATAATTTAAAGGTATAGAATGATTTTTTTTGATAATTTCTTATGTGATTTGAATTTTGAAGAGGTCAGTGATATACATGGAGGAATTTCATTGTCTTTAATAGTAATATATGGTTGAGTTATATGAAAATGTTGAGTTTTTTTATGTGTGTGAAAATATCTGGGATAATTTTATTCTTTTTTTAGAAATAGCTAGAATAATATAGGAAATATTTTTGGATAATAGATTTTTTGACGTTGAGGTATTATGAATAATTTTTATTTGGATAAGTGTGTAAAAGAGAAAAAAATTATTATTATTGGGTAAAATAAATTTTGGCAGAAATATAAATAAGATATATTCATTTAGTATGTGATATCATGAGTGAGTATCATTGTAAAATGATTTTTTAGTCACTATGTGGTTAATTTTATCTTGGAATAATAGTAGATTAATTTTGGAAACATTACTTTCATGAGTTATTTTGGATATAAAAATTGAGTTATATACTGATGATGTTATGAAATAGTGTTTCACATTATTTGGGGATGTTTTTTTTTGGTGAATTTTGAGATTTTAAATTTAGAAATAATTTTATGAGTTTTAATAAAAAATTAGATAATTGATATGTTGATTTTAAATAATTATAAAATATGATTTCTTGATTTTGATTATTATGTTAAGTTGTAATTAATAATTCAAAGAGTATTCTATAAAGAACATCTTGATATATAATGATATTTATATTTTAATTGAAGTTATCCTTATAATGTATTTATTAAATAAAAGATAATCATAAATAATTATAAATCATTTAAAAACTATTTTTATTTTTATAATTCTTAATTTTTGGTAAGAGGTTATATAGCCTGAAAATTCAATTATTAAAAATTTTCAGTAGGTTTAAATATTATTTAACTAGATGGGAGGAAGGAAAACTTGAAAAAAATTCTAATCCCTTCACATTGATATAATGTAATTATTATTGAAAATTTATATTCATGTGACATAAGAATAATTTCCAACATTCATGACAAATACAATAAACTATATGATATATTTGAAACCTCTATTGTACTCTATAATTTAAATTTGTTTTGGGAAGTTTTATAATTAATTCTACATTATTAATTCTATTACTATACTATACATTGTAGATATCATTGGTAAATTGAAAATAAATTATATTCTAAAAAAATGAAGCATATATTTATATTTAAGAATTTCGTAATGCTATTGATCTATGAGAAGAATATATATATTTAGTCTTAAATATCTTTTTCTTATGAAATAAATATAATATAATAATAAACCATATTTTGAAATATTAAATATGATTCTATCAGATTAATTTTCTAAACTAAGGTTCAATTAGATGTTCTAAAAGTATATTTTTGACCTAATATATTTGCATAAATTTGTTGTTTTTATCAACAAAAAATGGTGAGTGTCAACTAAATTTGGACAAGAGAATTATATGTTTTTAAAAAAATTATTATTTTACGAATGTAAGGTTCATTACCATATAGAATCCTTCTCTTCAATAGAAATTTTACCCATTAAATTTGAGTATTTAATGAATATAATAATTCCTTAATTATTTTTGTACATATGTAAAGTATTCAAAGTTTAGAATTGACAGAATATTATGTTGAAATATTTCGTTGAAGAATAATCGAAGTTGAAAATCCGAAATTTCGTATTCTAGGATTTCATATGTTATGGAATAATGGTGAAAATAATAATGAGGATGTAAATCCTATATGGAGAGGAGAATATAATACTATTAATTTAATTATGTAATATCTTTTCATAAATTCATAACTATATTTTTACCAGAGATATGGAAATAAAACATCTATAATAATAACTAATATAAAAATGGGGAAATACACAAAATTATGAAATGCACTGTGTTGCATTTGTTGTCAATGAGGCATGATGTTGTCATGGAATGAATGGATATCAAGGAATGTCAAGATGTGAATGACAAAGGATGTGATGGTGTTGGTGATGAAGGAGAATGGCCATGGTACTTAGAGGAATGTCACTTATGAGATTCACTAAGTGACATAGGATGTTGTGGTTGAAACATTCTCTAGTAATATCAGACGATTGTAGAACTGATCTTAATGTTTCAATACTTGTATCAAAGTGATGCTAAGTTACAACACTTCAAGAATGAATGATGATGGAGCATCATCATATCAGATGATTGTTGAACTGATCTTTAAGTTCCAAGAACTTGTATCAACTGGATACAATGTCACAACAAGCTCTAGAAGGCCATGCATTGTTAAGACAATTCATGAGGAAGTGAATGGGATCCATCCACAACTTCTAAGTGGATGAAGTGGATTAATGAAGTCCATGCACTAACACTTAGTGCATGTGAATGTGAAGAAGATCCAATTGATCTCTGATTAGATCAATGAAGCACTTTGAAGAATTTAAGTGATTCAGGAGTTCGGTTGAAGAAGAAGAACCTTCGGGAATTCCATTCCTATGTAATGAATACATGTTGTGTAAGAATTAGAGGAATTCTAATGAATAAGAAAAATGAAGAAGGAAGAAGTGGCATTTGGAATTTTACACTTAAGTACTTTGTATACTTAGTGTACATTCAAGCAAAAAATTAGCCACCAAGGGCCAGCCTTAAGGGTTCAACCCAAGGCACATGTGGGACTAGGTCACCACGCCCAAGGGGATCCCATGGGGCCAGCCCGAGAGAGGCTGGGGCCATGTATAAGCCCCGAGGCCACGCGGTGATGAAGCCCGCGCAGCGTGAGCGCGAGGAGCGCACCCGTGTGTGTGCATAGTGGGCGCCAGTGGCGCGCCCGCAGGGAGCAGAGTGGGCGCAGAGCACGCTCGCAGAGAGAACACGGTGCGGGGCGGCACCGTGGAGGGAGAATATTCAATTGCGGTGAAGGGGGGAGCGCTAGGTTGATAATCTGCGGAAAAACCGTGCTCCGTTTCGATGTGGGACGCGGAAAAATCACCGGGAGCGAATCCTGGCCGCTCGATTGATCGCGCGCCAGATCTCAGCCGCACATCTAATCTGCCACGGCCCATTCTGATAGCGGCCGTCCAAAGAGCTGATCCGACGGCTCCGAGGCGTCTTCTTCCTCGAGCTCAGCCGAAGGCCACCCGCGTGCCTCCATCGAACCAGGGGCAACCCGAGCACTGATGTCGAGCTCCCGACTGTCTTTCTCGAAGTCGATGGCACCATTATGCTCGTCTCTCCGTAAGGAACATATACATGCAATAAAATATGCATGCACATGTTGGATGGAGAATTTCGAGTATTGGACGAAGCAAACCGAAGGTGCTGAGGCCACATGGTAAATGATTTGCATGCATGGGCCTAAACAGAGGCCATGCACACGTTCTGCGACGCATGCATGAGAAGGAGCGAAAAATAAATGAGCCCGCGTGAAACAGAGAGTAAATTCAAGATTTGGAAAGATTTTAAAGAACCGAAACTTTCGGGGATTTGGAATTATCACACGCGGATTATACGAGGCAGCCTCGCCTATAAAAGGAGCACCCAAGGCACATGTTCTTGCTTGCTGAATATTTGAAGAGTGTCCCGCAAGCACCTTGTGCTTTGCGAAGCTTTGAGCCCCGCGCATCCCACTTGTGCGGAAGTTTGTTTCGGAGCCACCTGAGGCTTCGAAGGAGTCCCCTGTGCGCCTCACTTGCGCATCAGGAAGATCCTGAGCCGCTTGAATCTGCGCGCTCGAGGATTGGCACCCTCGCTGCCCGCATACCGGTGCGGCAGAAGGAAGAACCCGGGCCGCAGCACCTTGCGCACCGACGGTTGAAGCCCACACTTGCGCGGCAGTTGGTGTCCTTGACACCCTGCTCGCTCGCGGCTGTCCATGGACCTTGCGTGCTGCCATGTGCACCCAAGTGTTCCTTGCGCGCTTTGAAGAAGAAGGGGGCCGCACCATTCACCTTGTTTTTATGCCACTTGGGAGAACACCCTACGGGCAGTGGGTGTGCAAAGAGGGTGAAGGCCGAGGCCTTAGTGCCTTGTGTGCAAAGTGAACAAGAGAAGGCTGTAGCCTTGGGTGTGTGCAAAATGAGGAAGGCTTGCACCTTGTGTATGCAATTTGAAGAACACCCTTAAGAAGATGAGAATAGGCCATGTCTCAAGAGTGAGCAAAGTGAAACAAGTGTGTGCAAAAAGACAACAAGGCCGAACCTTAGTTTGTGTGCAAACTAAAGTGTACACACTAAGAAGATAGAGAAGAGGAAACTCACACTATTGTAGAACACACAATCTATGTGTGTAGACAAATTGAATAAAGTGTGTGAATTTTGAGAGGTTGGTGTGTGCTTAAAGGATTATACCCTTTGTGGGACTATTGCACCGAGGAGAAAGAGGGAAGTGCATGAATGCATGAATGCATGCACACGCGCACGTAATCAAAGTTCAAATCAGTGAGTGTGCATCTGAGTAATCCAAGACCAGTGGTTCTTGAAGAATTTGAGAAGGCCATGCAGTCAGTGCATGAAGATGCAGAGTTTCCATGCACTCAGTGCATGAAATTGAAGTGAACTGAGACTGGACCAGACTGAAGTTAAAGATATCAGTTGTCTGAGTATTCAGTAGTTGGAGAGAAGCCAGGTCATCCTGAGAAGAAGGAGATAAATCCTGAGCAAGACGAGAAGACCTGATCAACTCAAGTGATCAGAGGTACAAAGCAAGGCCAGCAGTCTTTATCCCAGACTGCTGAAGATACTTGAAGAAGCTTAAAGTGAAGAAGAGCTACTCGTGTGACTCGAGGAGCCAGGAGAAGCCCCCTGTGAGACTCAGGGTGGAAGAAGTCTTCAGTGGGATTCTGGAGCAGGCCAGTGGGACTCTGGTAACACTGTGGGATGCAATATAAAGACCCTCCTGTGGGACTCAGGAGAGATACAGTGGGACTCTGTATCGACCATTGTAATTCTAACAAGTTATAATGGAAGAAACCATGTTGGGGTGTATAACCAACATGGCAAGGACGTAGGCCTTTGGTGCCGAACCTTGTAAATCCTTGTGTCTAGTGCCTTTACATTTACTGCATCATTCGTGGAAAGGTGAGAGATACAAGAAGAGTGGATCGAGGCTTTAACCAGCCATAGAGGTTTAATTGATAAAGAATCAATTAGTAAAAAGTTTTAAGGGATCACTGATTCACACCCTCCCCCTCTCAGTGATTCACACTGATCTGGGCACTTCAATTGGTATCAGAGGGAAGGTTACCTCTAAAAGATCCAAGGGAGTCTTTATGGAGTGCAGATTTGAGGAAATGAGTGACCAGCCTCAAATGGAAATATCTGCCAAGACTCAGAAAAATAGAAAGAAGAAACAGGAAAAGAAGATGAAGAAGAAGGTTGTTGCAATCAGAGAAACTCCTTCTATGGAAAGAAATGTGAAAGTCACATCAGATGACAATTCCTTTTATCATTCTTCTGATGAAGCCTGCTCTAGCTGTGATGAAGATGGAAGGAACAATGATCTTCTAAATTCAATCAAATATCTTCAGAAGATAGTCCCCAAGGAAGTGGCAATGTGTATAGCTACAGGCCTCCTTGATCTTCAAGAAGAAAAATTACAGCTAGAAGATGAAGCCAATTCTCTGGAAGTCCAATTGGCTAAAAGGGTTGGCATAACCAACACTCTCAGAAAGCTGGTAAAGGCTAAAGATGAAACCGTTTCTCTTTGCAATGAAAGATATGAAGACACTGCTGAAGAATTGCAAAGATGCCTTTCTGAGAAATAATTCTTTAAGACAATGGTCAAAGAAGTTTTCCATGCACTGGAAAAATTGCACAGAGTTTCAATGGTTGTCAAAGATGCTCAACTAGAAGAGAAAGTCAAAAGGGTGAAGGAGCTTGACATCTCATTGCTAGAATTGAAAAAGGTGCATGAAGACCAGTTAGAACAGCTGAAAGAAAATTGGGAAGGAAGGCTAAGAACTATTGAGGATGAGAAGAACTCCCTCAATATGAAATGCTTCGAACTAGAGGTGATATTGAAAAATCTGCAATCACCCAAAGCTGAATCCTCCCAGTCAGCTAAAAGAAGAAATGTTGCTACTCAAGTAAGCTTTGAGAATGATGATTCTAAGAGAAAGACATCCTCTAATAAAAGGGAAACAACTTATAAAAAGAAGGTACCATCCATCCCATCTTGTACTCATGTTTCTAAATGTGTTTCTACTAAAAGTGCAGGATGGAAGAATGAATCCAAACAAGTATGGATGAAGAAAGTGAAGAAAGAATTATCTCTTGAAATAACACAGCAATTCAAGACAAGTACCCTACAATCAGAAGGAATCAAAAGGTCAAGATTTGTGGGTCAATGTTGGTGTTGTAACAAGTATGGGCATTGTGAAAAGGATTGTTGGTACAATCCACTGAATTCCAAAGCACAGAGGAAGCCCATGCCTAGGGGGAGCAAGCCAGAGGAAAAGAAGCAGCATCCACAGGTCCAGAGACATATGTTTACTGCAAATAGATTTTGATTACTTGACAACATCTGGGATGATTAAAAAAGTGGTCAAAAAGTTACATGTCAATATCCAACTGTATCCAGAGCTAAAAAGAAGAGAAGATCACTGAACCTGGCTAAAATGGAATCCTTGGGAAGCAAGAAGAAAGTTGAAGATGCTCCCAAGAAGGTTTTGAAAAAGGAAAATAATTCCTTGGAGTCTAAATCCAAGAAGGGTGATGCATCCAGAAGGACCACCAAGAAGAAATGCTTCTACTGTGGAAAGTAACTACATATCATGGATCATTGTAAAGAAGCCATGAAATTCAATAGAGGCAGACTGGACTCAAACAGACAATCAATCCAAAAGAAGCAGGAGGGATTGATTGAAAAAAAGTTGCCTAAGAGTGGTATCTTGACAGCATCAAAGGAACCATGTGAAACTTCCAAAACTGAGGCCTCACTTCCAAATGACTTGTTAGTCATATGGCCTAATCAGTTGCAACTTGCCAAAGATCTGCAGAGAGCTGAAGATGAAGTTCTGGCAATTGCTAAGGCAAAAGGAAAGAAAAATATTTCACATGAAGATCAAGTTCTGTGTGTGAGGTGCAATCAAGCTGGACATACTAGTGATAAATTCATGATATTCATTCCAGCTCAGAAGGGATTCTTCAAAAGAATGAAGATTGCACCAGGATACTCTAGTGCTCAGAAGGCACCTAGAAATACCGGAGTCACACACAAAGAAGTTAAAGAGGTGTTGAGATCCACACCAGCACAAACATCATTGAAGATCAAATGTGAAAGTGTGAAGAATGGTGAAAATGGGACATCTCGGTTGAGAGAATCTTATAAACCTTGTTGTTCGCATTGATGAACCAAGGAGGTTCCATCTTATTCCCTAACAACTTGTATTTACATGTGCTACCATTTCATGGAATTGAAGATGATGATCATTCTCATCTAAAGAGTGGTTTGGACAGAATGGAGTGCACCCCTTGAGGGGGATCCAATCTGAAGAAGATGGGATTCTTAGATTAATACCATCTTGAGAAAAGTGAAGGTATTCCAATCATACTTTCATCCCTTGTTTCTTAATTGTATTCATCATGACAATTTAGGGGGAGTATTGATTGAAGACAAAGGAATGAAAGGGGGAGCTTTATCTTTGCACCTGAACTTTCTAATGAGTTTTTTGAAGTTGTGCAGGATTTAGCAAATTCATTGTTATATCTGAAAAATTTCAAACCCCTAAGCGTGATCTCACATGTGTAGAGAATTATGGACAGCTTTGAATTCCTTGGTCATATCACTCTTGTTTTCTACACCGGGTTAGCCCAAGTAGACTTAGAGGTGATTTACTAAATGTTCATTGCTCAAGTGAACATGTGACATCATCCCTCTCTTGTGATTTTCAAGACAATGCTTTTCAAAGGGAGGAAGTGATTTTTTTTAAGAGAACCACACCACACCTTTGCATTTGATTTCCAATAAGGGGGAGAAATATTGGCACACATATTGACCCATTCATATGTGCAGAAGTAGTGTATTGACAACAAATACAAAGGGGGAGATTGAAATGCACTGTGTTGCATTTGTTGTCAATGAGGCATGATGTTGTCATGGAATGAATGGATGTCAAGGAATGTCAAGATGTGAATGACAAAGGATGTGATGGTGTTGGTGATGAAGGAGAATGGCCATGGTACTTAGAGGCATGTCACTTAGGAGATTCACTAAGTGACATAGGATGTTGTGGTTGAAACATTCTCTAGTAATATCAGACGATTGTAGAACTGATCTTAATGTTTCAATACTTGTATCAAGGTGATGCTAAGTTACAACACTTCAAGAATGAATGATGATGGAGCATCATCATATCAGACGATTGTTGAACTGATCTTTAAGTTCCAAGAACTTGTATCAACTGGATACAATGTCACAACAAGCTCTAGAAGGCCATGCATTGTTAAGACAATGCATGAGGAAGTGAATGGGATCCATCCACAACTTCTAAGTGGATGAAGTGGATTAATGAAGTCCATGCACTAACACTTAGTGCATGTGAATGTGAAGAAGATCCAATTGATCTCTGATTAGATCAATGAAGCACTTTGAAGAATTTAAGTGATTCAGGAGTTTGGTTGAAGAAGAAGAACCTTCGGGAATTCTATTCCTAAGTAATGAATACATGTTGAGTAAGAATTGGAGGAATTCTAATGAAGAAGAAAAATGAAGAAGGAAGTAGTGGCATTTGGCATTTTACACTTAAGTACTTTGTATACTTAGTGTACATTCAAGCAAAAAATTAGCCACCAAGGGCCAGCCTTAAGGGTTCAACCCAAGGCACATGTGGGACTAGGTCACCACGCCCAAGGGGATCCCATGGGGCCATCCCGAGAGAGGTCGGGGCCGTGTATAAGCCCCGAGGCCACGCGGTGATGAAGCCCGCGCAGCGTGAGCGCGAGGAGCGCACCCGTGTGTGTGCATAGTGGGCGCCAGTGGCGCGCCCGCAGGGAGCAGAGTGGGCGCAGAGCGCGCCCGCAGAGAGAACACAGTGCGGGGCGGCACCGTGGAGGGAGAATATTAAATTGCGGTGAAGGGGGGAGCGCTAGGTTGATAAGCCGCGTCAAAACCGCGCTCCGTTTCGATGTGGGACGCGGAAAAATCACCGGGAGCGAATCCTGGCCGCTCGATTGATCGCGCTCCAGATCTCAGCCGCACATCTAATCTGCCGTGGCCCATTCTGATCGTGGCCTTCCAAAGAGCTGATCTGACGGCTCCGAGGCGTCTTCTTCCTCGAGCTCAGCCGAAGGCCACCCGTGTGCCTCCATCGAACCAGGGGCAACCCGAGCACTGATGTCGAGCTCCCGACTGTCTTTCTTGAAGCCGAAGTCACCATTGTGCTCATCTCTCCGTAAGGAACATATACATGCAATAAAATATGCATGCACACGTTGGATGGAGAATTTCGAGTATTGGCCGAAGCAAACCGAAGGTGCTGAGGCCACATGGTTAATGCTTTGCATGCATGGGCCTAAACAGAGGCCATGCACACGTTCTGCGACGCATGCATGAGAAGGAGCGAAAAATAAATGAGCCCGCGTGAAACAGAGAGTAAATTCAAGATTTGGAAAGATTTTAAAGAACCGAAACTTTCGGTGATTTGGAATTATCACACGCGGATGATACGAGGCAGCCTCGCCTATAAAAGGAGCACCTAAGGCGCTTGTTCTTGCTTGCTGAATATTTGAAGAGTGTCCTGCGAGCACCTTGTTCTTTGCGAAGCTTTGAGCCCCGCGCATCCCACTTGCGCGGCAGTTTGTTCCGGAGCCACCTGAGGCTTCGAAGGAGTCCCCTGTGCGCCTCACTTGCGCATCAGGAAGATCCTGAGCCGCTTGAATCTGCGCGCTCGAGGATTGGCACCCTCACTGCCCGCATACCTGTGCGGCAGAAGGAAGAACCTGGGCCGCAGCACCTTACGCGCCCACGGTTGAAGCCCACACTTGCGCGGCAGTTGGTGTCCTTGACACCCTGCTCGCTCGCGGCTGTCCAAGGACCTTGCACGCTTCCCTGTGCACCCAAGTGTTCCTTGCGCGCTTTGAAGAAGAAGAGGGCTGCACCATTCACCTTGTGTGTATGCCACTTGGGGGAACACCCTACGGGCAGTGGGTGTGCAAAGAGGGTGAAGGCCGAGGCCTTAGTGCCTTATGTGCAAAGTGAACAAGAGAAGGTCGTAGCCTTGGGTGTGTGCAAAATGAAGAAGGCTTTCACCTTGTGTATGCAATTTGAAGAACACCCTTAAGAAGAGGAGAATAGGCCAAGTCTCAAGAGTGAGCAAAGTGAAACAAGTGTGTGCAAAAAGACAACAAGGCCGAACCTTAGTGTGTGTGCAAACTAAAGTGTACACACTAAGAAGAAAGAGAAGAGGACACTCACACTATTGTAGAACACACAATCTATGTGTGTAGACAAATTGAATAAAGTGTGTGAAGTTTGAGAAGTTGGTGTGTGCTTAAAGGATTATACCCTTTGTGGGACTATTGCACCGAGGAGAAAGAGGGAAGTGAATGCATGCATGCATGCACACACACACGTAATCAAAGTTCAAATCAGTGAGTGTGCATCTGAGTAATCCAAGACCAGTGGTTCTTGAAGAATTTGAGAACGCTATGCAGTCAGTGCATGAAGATGCAGAGTTTCCATGCACTCAGTGCATGAAGTTGAAGTGAACTGAGACTGGACCAGACTGAAGTTAAAGATATCAGTTGTCTGAGTATTCAGTAGTTGGAGAGAAGCCAGGTCATCCTGAGAAGAAGGAGATAAATCCTGAGCAAGAAGAGAAGACCTGATCAACTCAAGTGATCAGAGGTACAGAGCAAGGCCAGAAGTCTTTATCCCAGACTGCTGAAGATACTTGAAGAAGCTTAAAGTGAAGAAGAGCAACTTGTGTGACTCGAGGAGCCAGGAGAAGCCCCCTGTGAGACTCAGGGCGGAAGAAGTCTTCAGTGGGATTCTGGAGCAGGCCAGTGGGACTCTGGTAACACTGTGGGACGTAGTATAAAGACCCTCCTGTGGGACTCAGGAGAGATACAGTGGGACTCTGTATCGACCATTGTAATTCTAACAAGTTATAATGGAAGAAACCATGTTGGGGCGTATAACCAACATGGCAAGGACGTAGGCCTTTGGTGCCGAACCTTGTAAATCCTTGTGTCCAGTGCCTTTACATTTACTGCATCATTCGTGGAAAGGTGAGAGATACAAGAAGAGTGGATCAAGGCTTTAACCAGCCATAGAGGTTTAATTGATAAAGAATCAATTAGTAAAAAGTTTTAAGGGATCACTGATTCACCCCCTCCCCCTCTCAGTGATTCACACTGATCTGCGAACTTCAAATTAAAACATTGAATCATTAATATAATAGGATGAATCATCGTGATAATCCTTATAGATAACTCCCCTATAGGAAGATATGGAATAAATACATTTAATATTACAAACATTACTTTGATTATGATATAACATAGTAAAAGATGGAATAAATTATTAAATGGTTATTATTTCAATAAACATATAGTCTTTTGGAAATATTAGACAAGAGGGTATAGGATACCCTTCCATCTATATTTCTCAATTCTATATCCCATGTTTTTTTATCAATAAGACTGAGTCTATCACGTTAAAATAAGTCACGTGGTATAGTGTTGTTATTCAATACATAGTGTAAAAATACACAAATATATTTCTTCTTGAATATATCATAAAAAATATTATAAATTATCTCATGAGTGGATCATGATGATCTTGATTGGATGGATCTTATAATATATTGGACATTTATATGCAATAAGGATATATTGTGGTTGTATGGGTAAGCTATGTTAGAGATTAAACAACACCATGAAACAATAGATTTTATTGAAATCATATGAAGAACGAATTTATTAAACCTAGACACATAACATTTTAAATACCATTAGTGTTGATAGTGGTAAATGACAAATTCTATATGGATGAACTAATATCAATGATATATTAAAATATTCACTAAGAACTATTTTTTCAAGTTTTCTGTTGTGATATCGATTAATTCGTTAGTCTTTGAAATAATGGTGATCATCACTATAAGAATGAAATATGTCTCCAAATTTAAGGTAAGGGATTATTTTCCTTCAAAATTATTATTTTTATGTCTAAAGTATTATTATTTTTTACAAATAAATCTAATTATCTATATTTTCATCACTAATTTAATTTAAAATAATTTCTCATCATGGGATATTAATGATTAACATTATGATGGTTTTTAAAGACTTTTGACGTTTTTATTCCAAATAATCATTCAATATATTGAGGTTTCCCTTCTTGGAACCATCCTTATGAAATTTTAATTAATGAACTATGATATTATATAAATTTTAACCCTTTATGAATTAATTTTAAACATTGATATTTGTGGAAAATACATGGAATGTTTAAAATGTATTTTATAGGTAAATGTTAATGTTTCAAAATTTTTTATTTAAAAATATGTCCCTTTGACATATATATTATGAGAGGTGGGTATTATATAGACATCCAATGTATTAGAGAGTGATTATTAATTTTACTAGATATAATTTATTCCTATTAAAATTTAGGGATTATCTAGTTAGTTGAATCGATAATGACATGTTTTCTAAATTAATATGTTATGTAATTGCATTATGGTTTTATTATTATTGTATTAATTGGTTATATTATTCCATTTAATTGTTGATATTTATATAATGTCCAAGGATTCCATCATTTTTTTCTATATTGGATTATTATTTTTTAAATTTAAATTATTTTTATTTTACGAAAAAATAAATCAATTCATTGAGAAAATGTTTTTCATATATTTTAATATTTTATAAATGAAAGATCAAAGAATTCTTATTTTTTATGATACATTATATGTTAGCATTGTGAAAATATTTATAGGAAAAGGAATTTTATTTTTGATAAATTTTTTATGATATCAATTTTATAAAACTAAAATAAATTAGTTTCAATGGATTTTCATGTATTTAAAATTCATTAATGGTTTTAAATTTCATTTATATACCCTAATAATTTATATACACAACCACTGTTTTTCGAAAATAAATCTAAGGGATTAAATATGGGTAGAAATGATTACATGTTTTCCATATGAATATAAGATTTTGGTCTTGAATAATGAATGTTAATCATTTAATAAGATATTTATCTAGGAAAAAACATCCTGTTTCTTGAAAAAAAAATTATAGGAAAGAGAGTTTCTAATTTTATACAACTTAAAACCAGTATGGTACAAAAAAATTGTGTAATGAAATATTTTATAAAAAACATATAATTAGGGTATTGTTAAGTGGTAGTAATTATAGATGGCATCAGTGAATGTTTGTAAAGAACTTTTTTACCACTACATATGGGTTTATTGGTATGGGGAGATAAAATAAATATCATAGGTGTTACTGAATTGAAGACTCTGAAAAATTTATATGATTATGGAATTGACCGCTCAACTGATCTGGTTCCATGTGGCCCTGTAGAAAAAAAAATCATCATGTTCACACTTATGTTGGGAATGTAGCCTAATGCTATCATCAGATTAATATGGCCAAACCCCTTGATGATATAATTAATAGAGCCTACTTCCTCAAAAATGATCACTTTCTTTGACTCATTACATTTTCCATGGAAAGAACATTATCAATATATTGAAAATAATAATTATGATAGAAGATAAGATTTTAACTTTTTGTTTTTAGTTTCTAGGAACTATTATACACAATTTTTTAATTATTTGTATGGGTATTATTAGGGTATATTGTATTGGTTTTTGGAAATAATTTTTATGTTTCTATGTTTTTCACTGTTGGCTATTTAATTTCCAAAATTATGTCCATACATAGTGAAAATCATAAAACCCTAGAATATGTAGGTTTTTTGTTTGGAACGTGATTTGAAAAATTATTCTCTTACAATTTAGAAACGGTGCACCCCAATAATAAGGGCTCATGGTTTAGGTGCATCATTTGGGTGCATGATTTTTCTAACCATGTGTCCCTTCAAATATAAACATGTTTACAATATTTTTTAATTCCAAAAAATATTTTGAAATTTATTGAACCCCTATTTAAGAATTAAATTCAGCCTTACTAGTCCTAGAACGAATTTTGTGGTCTTTATAGATACTAAGAACAATTTTTGACTATTCGAAACCGATTTCTAGGATGATCAATGTATATAAGGACTCATTTGATCCCTCTCCGGGATGTATTTTTCTTCCCATTATTCCACTCTCACTCTCTATTTCCTTCCTCTATAGGTTTTTTTGTATCATGAAGTGTATGATTGATATAAACTCTATTTATTTTCATCTTGATACTAGCTTTGTTTTTTAGACCTCCTTTTTTTCATTCTTCATTGGTATATCATGTTGCGGGTGTTATGTTATGTTATCTTTAATATAATGATATCCAAATATATTCATTTTTTCCATTTAATAAAACACCAATTAATTTGATATAATTTTATTTAAATTTATTTATTAAAAACAAAGGGGATAAAAATTATAATTTAAAATTGAATATTTATATAATTGGGGAACCCCCCCCCCCCAAATTCAAATAGAATTGGAATTAGGGGAATAATTTGAAATTAAGGGAAGGGATTATTTCATTTGAGAATCAATTTTAGAAAAAATGGATTAATTAAATTGTTAGATAATGACTAATAATTTTGAATTAAAAAGAAATTTAATTATGAAAAATTAATGTTTTGGGATTGAAGGTTTATTTTAATATTTAAAAGGAAAATTAGTTAAGTAAATTTTGAATGATAGTTTATTTTAAATGAAATTAATTTCCATTTATCATTTAATTGATTTAGTACATGCAACCCTCAATAGTCCGTGCGTTATTTCAAATATTCATGCCAATATTTAATTTCCATAATAATATATTGATGACATAAACTCTAAAAAATCTAGTTAGGCATATCATTACCCTAATGGGATGTTGATGAGTCCTATTCATCCTGATCCTGGGGGAAATATGTGCACATTTTTCCATGATCACTCATATGAGTTTGTAAGAATCATATAAATATAAACTATCATACCATAGAGATGATGAAAATGTTGGTTTCTATGATTATTGTGATTAATTTAATATATATACCATCAATTTTGAAATTGATTTATTCATGATAGTTTATTCATATAAAATGTTTATTTAATCCATGTTTGAAGTTTTTTCCATCATTATTTAACAAAGGTTTTTTATTTTAAATATGAAAATGTTTCAAAATGACTTGTTTTATTAATATTTAATGCATGCTGAGGTTTATTATTATGAAATATCATTATGGAATACTTTGTGAGACCATAATGGATTTTTTAGATCACAACCTACATTTGAATTCAGGTGCTTTTGGATTTCATTCTTCCAGGTTTGAGAAATGGGAAATCTCTTCTAGAAGGAGGTTATAGTTCATGATCTTGTGGGCCTGATGTTTTGTATCATCATGTGATATTTGATGTTTTGTTTAGTACTTTGATGATGTACTATTTTTTTTACTTTTGATATACATGTTTGGTTTCTGTAACTACCTCCCTATAGATCGTTTAGAATTCTAACTTGTTTCCTAAAATATCGTTGTGTATGTGGAAAATGTTTTCCATATTATATATTGTATGATTCCATGTTCTAGTCGCAATCCTATTGGGATTGGAATCTACCTTCAAGATATCTCGATTCTGGCTTGGGTATCATGGTACATGGGTATCTGGGATGGTTCATGGATTAGTGGTATTAGATAAGGTTTTTCCGCTTTCTATGATGTTGGTATATAATTTGAGGTATTTTCGGGACATATGAGGTATCTTTTTAGAGATTTCTTTACAATATCTCATCATAATGAGGCTTAATTAGCCACAGGTTGTTTTTGAATGTATTCTTTAGTAATTATATATCTAATTCTTGTCTTTTCCCTACATTAGATTTAGATAGGTTGAAATCCATATCATGTTATCTTCTCTAATGGGATTAATTTCCTTGTTTCCATTATTTTAGTTTCTGATCTGAGTAACCATTAGAGGTTTTCAAAATTTTTTGGATGTTTTGTACCATCATTCCACTATGAAAAGACATAAATACGATCTTGGTAGAAGCTTTTTATGAACCATATCAACAAAATCCTAATGTGTTCCATAATCTCATTGAGCATATTGTGTGTGTTATATAGTCTATGAGACAGGCCCCTACACTCATTCCCACTCAGGCTCCATATTTTCAAACTCATAGGGATTAGTCTTGGAATCATTCATAGGATTTACATAAATATAATCTTCTAGTGTTCCATGTCACAAAGCATCCCCAAGAGGCCAATTATTGGCTGAATAGTATTGTTCTTTTATTTGAGTGTTTGGAGATGTATTATTTGATTAAAGTTGAATGTTACACCTTCAAGGTAGAGGGTCCTAATATGAGGTGGTGGGACTTAATGGTGATAGTGAGTGGAATGAATTAAATGTTATTTCCACTGATCATTTTTATCTAGATTCTATGGTTATGGTTATGGCTACAGAGTTTTTTAAACTGGAGGATACTGACAAGACTATGACTGAGTATGCAAACTTATTTTCCAAAAATTTAAATTTTTCTCCTCATATTTTATCTAATTTGAAGATGAGTACTTCATTGTTTGATATGGGACTTTGATCTGATATTAATTCTCAATTTTTCATGTTGATACTCTCATCTTATATTTATGTGATGGATAGAGTGTTGGTGGTTGTTCTTGAACTAGTTGTTAAGTCAGAGTTGATGGGAGTTCATTTTTCTATTAGTGGGTGTTTTTTTGAGTTCCATTAAACTGAAGATAAATAATTACAATTCTCATTGTGGATCTTGATAGAAGGGTTCTTCTCAACCTAATACAGTGATGATAAGAGGCTCATTGACTTGCTTCTGGTGTTTTAATACTGGACATTCCAAACGCGTTTTCACTAAGGCACCAAAGATCTATAGTTCAAATGGAGGTTTATTAAAATATCATAAATTATTTTTCATATTCATTATAACACATAGTGGCATAGTTTCATTATCTCCAAGAAGTGATATGGTTCATTTCGATGCTTCATGATCTAAGGGGTTTTGGTCACATGCATTTGGAATGATTCTTCCCCATGTAGTGGATTATTTTCCATAGGAAGAAGATAAAAGTCCAGTGACTATGGGATGTATGATCACTATAACATCATAATTAGTGAAATATTTCTTTGATATTTGTGGATCTCATTCATTTATTTGAACTTATATTTTTATCAATAAAAATATTCCTGTTGTGTTCATATCTAATGTGATGGATATTACCGTACCCCTGGGAAAGATGAGAGTGGAGGGTCTGTATTTTCCTTCTTGTGTTTTCTCATTATTTGATATTGAGCTTAAATGGAATATTTTGGTTCTAAAGATAAAACCTCTAGATATCATTTTACATTTGTATTGACTCATTTCGCATAATGTCTGATTTCAATACTATCTTCGTTGAGTCTCCATTACCATAACCGGTGGGGTGTTCCATATAATTAATAGAGAATGGAATCGAAAGTCGAGTAGAGACAAACCTTTTTATATAGTGTTTGGTAGAGAAATGTCTCTATTATATTTTTATCTATAGTGATAATATTTAAGTGATGATCTACCTACAGTTTTCTTCTATTTTCTTGACTTTCTTCCTTCGAATTTTTATAGTTTTCCACCCATTATAGAAGGAGAATTTCCTATTGATTATGTTACTGGTAGTTAGCCTATATCAATTCCCTATTACCATATGTAACTAGATGAAATGATAGAGTTGAAGACTTAGTTGGAATATCTATTTGATAAAGGCATTATATTTTTATGCACGAAACCATGGGTTCTTTCTATTCTCCTTGATAAAAATTTGGATGGAACACAATTACTATTCATTATTAATCAAAATTTCAATCGAGTCATGGTAAAGCACATGTATATATTTCCACAGATTGATGAACTATTTGACCAGTTGAATAGGGAAAATTGATTCTCAAAAATCCCATTTGGGATGAAAATTTTTATAGAACTGTTGTTAAGATGGAACATACATTGAATTATGTTCCGTTTTTACTCTTATAGAGTTCGAGTATGGGAATTTTGTATTCTGTGATGCATCCGGTTTAGGTTTAGTTTGTTTTCATAAATAGGGTGCATATTTCATTTCCAAAACTCTCAACATCTCTGGCTATAAGAAAACAAATCATCTAACCCATGACCTAGAATATGTAGTTGTGATGGAAGCGATTATGAGTTGGATGCATTACCATTGGGGAGAAAGGATTATTTTGTATTCTAATTGCAATAAATTTAGTAATATATTCATTAAAAAAATTAATTTTCCTCCAAAGGAATTGGGGTTAGTATCAAAAATATTTTTATTACACCTTCACTTATACCCCGGGGAAGGGGACTATCATTTCTAATGTGTTGAGTAGAAAAAACCTGACCCCATACATGAAATAATTAATGGATGAGTGGACCATGATGTATCTATTTGCATAGTTGTATATAGGATCCTATGAGATATGGAATTAGGATTTATTGGCTAGTGTTCTCCTAACCTATACTCTTCTTTAGATGAATCTTCACGAATAATAGCATAATGATGAATTCTATATCATTAGATACCTCTTAAAGTGGGTATACCATTGATGGGATTTTGTTCTCATTTTAGGGTATTATATGTTTTTTGGAATCATTTTGTGATGTTATCTATGAGGAAAGGTGTGATAGCATAATTCAATAATTCCTAGTGGGAAGTACACATAAGAAACATAAAAACTTTTTATGATAAACAACATCAATTTTGGTGGAATGTAATGAGGAGTGTATTTACTGATTTTCTCTCCCATTGTTATACTTTATAATGGGCCATGTCCATGCATCAAAGTCCATTGGGTGTAATTCATCCACTTTTAGTACTGACATGGAAGTGGGCTGATATCTCTATGGACTTTGTGGTTTGGATTCGATATACCCAGATAATTAAGAATGAGTTGTAGATTTTGATCAATAGACTAAGAAAATTGGCTTAATTTATAACAATTCATGATATAACCAATGTTATGGAGCTGAGAAATCACTATGTGATAAAGAAGATTCATTTACTATGAGTCCCACTTTCTATAGTCTCTCATAGAGATCTTTATTTTACATCTTTATTTTGGAGAATCCTCCAAGATGAACTGGGTTCTGAAGATAATTTTATTACATCGCATTATCCATAAATATACGGCCATATATAGAGTGAAATAATGATTCATAAGGATATTATTCATGCCTATGTCCTCAATTTTGTTTAGAAATTAGGATTATAATTTAGGACTGGTTTATTTTTCTTATAATAACTATTATTAGTCCATGATAAAAATGAATCATTTTCCCTCCTTGTATGGCGAACCATGTAAATATATATTTTGGATGTTGGGGGTCAGATAATTTAATTTTTTTTTGGACCAAGATTAGTTGATGTGATGTCAAGAAAGATTTATATTATTATTAAGATAATGTTGATGGTACATATCCAATAAAATCATATGATAATCATCAATATTAACCATGGGAGTTTTATTTTAGTGATTAGGTGTTCTAGAAAGTTTTACCTTGTTTGGGTCAACGATGTTTTGGGAGGCAAGGGAAGAAGTCTCCTCTTTTTGTGGAAAATTTTCATGTTTTTTAGAAATTTGGGAAAGTGCCTTACCATTTTTAACATACACCACACATGATATAGATACATAATGTGTTTTATGTATCAATTATGGGAACTTATCATTCTAAACCATCTCAAGTCTTGAGATGGGTAGATCTTGATGTCAAGCCTAATTTATTCATGAATAAAAATCCATTTAGGATTGGCGATTCTATGGAAAAGGTACTTCATGGGAGGATGATCACTTTGTTTCTTGTGAAATTATAGTACTACTCTAATTCACATGATAAATGGGAATCAAAGGCACCTATAAGAGAGTAGTGTCCATATATTTTCGATATGAAATATTTATGATAGGATTTATGGGGTTACAAAGATCCTATGATGGGGATGATGTAACATTTTATTACTGGTTTTCAGGTACTAGAAAACCCATATTTTGACAATGATAATGTTGGGTCTTATTTAAGGGACCTTCAGGTGGAATTTTGAAAACAAATGGAAGTTTCTGTGTAGTGGATTGTTGGTGCACAATTTTCCCAAAACGTGTATGCACCATGTAAAAACGTCGAAAAACATGATAGTTGGGGTTTTCATGGTTGGAGAAGGTTTTGAAACACCAATTTCCCACCATGTAGAAACTATTACCCACTAGAATAACGGTGTGTTGTTTGGGAACACAGGTTATCCAACCATGTATCCCTTCCCAAAAAACCATGGCCATGGTGTTTTATAACCACAAAAATTAATTTAAAATATCTCAAACCTCTATTTAAAAATCTTATTGACCAAAACATGTCCTAGAACAAATTTGGTGCTTTTAAAGGCTCTCTTTAACCATTTTGGGCTCTTCCAAATCCATTCCAGGATATATAATATAATATAAGATGTCGTTATATCCCTATCTGATTAGTTTCTCTCCTCCTGTTCTTTATCTCCCATGTCCATTTATTTCCTTCATAGTACTTACTATATCATCACATGTATGATGGGTCTAAACTCCATTTATTTTATACTTGATTATGGTTTTTTTATATCTTCATTCAGAACATTTTTTATTGGAAAATTTTGTTGCATAAGTTGTTTTACGTGATCTACATGATAAATGTAGGTTATTCCATTTATTTTCACCTCATAATTAAACATGGAATTTTATAAGTTGATTTAAATATATTTCAATTGAATTATGAACACCCAATTTGGTTTTAATTTTAATTTGAAAATTAATTTCTATGGATTTTGGAACCCCCCCCCCACACACACACAAAATTCTAATGGAATTGGACTTTGGAGAATAATTTGAAATTTATGGAATTGATTATTTTATTTTAGAATTTATTTTACTAATAATATCATAAATTTAATTAATAAAAACCTCTAAATTTTTTTGTAAAAAATTAATAAAATTTTTAATTTTTTTTTTGAATATTAATTGTTATTTCAAAATATAAAATTTTCTAAATATATTTAAAATTGTGATGGATTTGATATAAAATGATTTTCCATTATTAAATTGATTAACTGAGCACATGTGATCAAGGGAAGTTGGGGGTTATTTTAGAAAATAATTATAGGATGGCAATTACCTAGTGATAGATTATTGATCATTACTAAGAAATATCTAGTTAGGCAGATCATAACCAAGATGGAATGTGTATCATTCCAATTCATCTTGATCCTAATGGATGTAGGCACCTATTTTTACATGATCACTGTTATGAGAGTGAAAGGATCCAATTACTTGAAACAATCATACTATAGGGTATATTGAGTCAATACAGTTTTCTTTATCACATATCCATTCCTTCATGATTGGGGAGAGTGTTGAGTCCATAATGTTTCATTATGACATTACCATTTCTCATGCTTTGAAAATCACAAACACCTTATCTCCAGGAAAATTTCATTTTACCCCATGCTTTACTTTCATAAGGAAAATATTTCTTCCCCAAAGAAATTTATTCTCACCATGTTACTCATTTTTCATTATATTGTCCAAGTGTAAAATTCAGTTTCATATCTACAACCATAGATTCATATAATACTTATATAAAGAGCATTATGTTTTCAGGATCTGAACTCAGCCTCCGAGTTCTCTGGATTTAGACTTTGAACATCTATGAGTTCTGACTCCGAGTTCTCTAAATTTAGACTCCGAACACTTGTGAGTTCTGACTCCAAATTCTAATGAATTCAGACACCAAAATTTTTATGTTCAGACTCTGAATTCTCATGAATTCATACTCTGAACATTGTAATTTCAGACATTGAATTCCCCTTAATTTTGACTCTGAACATTGTAAGTTCTGACATCAAATTCTCATGAACTCTGACTTCGAACATTGTATGTTTCGGTTCAGAATTCTTTTGAATCCAGATTCCTAATTTCCATAAAATTTAGACTCTTGAATTTTATAGAGTTCAGGTTCCAAATTCCATAGAAAACAAAATATTAATATCCTTGTAATATAGACCTCGAATATGTTTTTGGCTAAAATCTGAACATTTATTTTCTTACATTCTGAATATTTTATTTTGGTTATTGAACCATATTTTTTCTTACACATTTTTTGGTTATAAAAAGATGTCGTTATTTAGTTACTTACAAACCATTGTTTGAGAGACACATGTATAGGTACCTATGAAATTCAATGAAAAATATGACCATTGGAGGAGGGAGCTGATCATTGGTGTTGTGCCTATAAATAAAAATCTCATTTGAAAGAGCTCAAAGAATTTGATCAATCTAGAGAATACATGAGGCTGAAGAGATTTCTAGAGAGAGAGAATTTGTTTCATAGTACGTACTGAACACCTTATTCAGATTTTATTCTTGCAACTCATAATGTTGCTGATTACATTCAAGGACTTCTAGGGATAGGAAGACAAAGGTACCAACTACCTTGAAGATGAGGGATTCCATGTTGAGAAAGACAGAGGTGCCAACTACCTTGAAGTTGAGGGATTATGGGGATATCTGGAAAGACTATGATCTTCATACTGAGGGCTCACCCTAGTTTGGGTAAGACATACCTTCTTGAAAGGATAAATCTATGGACCTTTATCCAAGGTTATTGGATACCCTTTTCATTGGGTCAAATGATTTACTACTTGTTACATGATTTTTTACAATTTTTCTACGGAATTTTTAATTTTTGAGGAAGGTATAACTATATTGTACTTCCTTATACTTGTATACTCCGATTTAGTAAGATTCTATATTGTTTATGTTAGAATCATTATCTTTGTAAACATTTATTATGTTTCATTTTACGGAACCATCATTCTGGAGTTTCTTTCTCAAAATCACTTTTCCAGATTCAAGTAAGTTTATAGCACTATATGCTTTTTGAATTTTTCATTGTTTAATGTTGTTAAACATTACAATCATTAAAAGTTCCAAAATAATTTTTTAAAGTGTACAATTCACCCCCTATTGTATATTGTGCTTTATTAGATACTTCATACTGTATCAATATCATTTCGATCCTACATTTGGTATTATAGAGTATATCATACTCCATATACCATCTCAACAATTGGTATCAGAGCATGTATCTGAAATACTTATATCCAAAAATAAGTTTTCTTTGCTCATGTTTTTCATGGTTCTATATTTTCCTTGCTCAGGAATATTTTCCTTTTTTACAAACATTAATTACTAACATGTTTTTGTAGAACGTTTTTCATTAAGATGACAGGAATCAACGTTGGTTCCATATACAAACCTAAATCCTACTAGACCACCTATTTTTTATGGGAATGATTATGAATATTGGACATATCGTATGAATACATTCATTATAAATACTAGAATAGATAATTTATTCCAGCTTACTGGAGGATATAAAATCCCTGACAAGGAAGTTAGTACTTTCACAAATCAACAAAAGCATGAATATCAACTAAATTATAAGGTATGCAATACATTTCTTTGTCCTGTGACTAGAATTATATATTTCTAAATTTCATCTTGTGATGCAGAAAATTATATTTGGAAGAAACTCGAAATTACACACTTTGGAACATCAAAAGTTATTTAAACTAGAAGATCCATACTGAGAGATGAATATCATGTTTTTTTCTTTCCTAATGGAGAATACATATATAAGGTGCAACAAAGATTCATGACTATTGTGAATAGTTTACTGTCTATGGGTGAGAAAGGATTATATGACTAATATATTATTAATAATATCATAGACATCATTCCCAGTGATTGGGAATCCAAGATGATTGTTATTTATTAGAATATAAAGGTTACTCATATTTCACTTGATGGTCTTTTTGGAACTCTTCTTCAACATGAGACTAGAATGAAGAGAGATTCTGACAACATTAAGAAGAATAATGGGAATGGAAGTGTTTCTTTTACTATGACTTAAAATATTATAAAATCCAAGTCTCCTGAGAGAGTTAAAAGAACCAAATATAAGAAGGATATTATACAATCCGAATCTAGTAGAATTGAATCTTCAGATAATGAATTAGAAAATCGTGCCCAAAGGATGAACATGATTATTAGAAAGAAGAAAATTCAATCCAATTATAATAAAAAAAGAAAGGGAAGAGAAGAATTTCACATAAGTCACATGTTATAAATTAAAGAGAGCTAGGCATATAAGGCCGGATTTTCCTATGCATAAAAAAAGGAGATAAATTCTTCAATTTATCGTAACGCAAGATCACCATGATGATATTTTCACAGAATCTATACCCTATGATAGATTTTTATATATTAAATGAAAGTTAGGAATGATAACCTTAATGAAATCTTCTTCATTATCTTCCAGTTCAAATCAATCTCCTTATAGTAATAAACTCTTTTTCATATGGGTAGTTTCTTTGCTTGTGAATATTTGAAATTTTTTTTAATGAAGTTTTTCAAAAAAAATAATGATGTTTTTCAATTTTTTAATGATGTTTTTCAAATCATTCGTAATGAAAATTTTCGTATTCTAAAATTTTCGTACTCAACATTTTCATAATGAAGATTTTTGTACTCAAAATTTTTTGACTGAAGTTTTTCATACTCAGCTTTTTCGTAATGAAGATTTTTTTACTAAAAATTTTCGTAATGAAGATTTTTGTAATATAGTTTCTTTCAAAATCTAAATTTCTTCAAGAAGATTTTTTCCTCCACATGAATAATCTTCCTGGATATCTGAATGGTATTTTTTCTTTCTTATGATTTTGTAATAATAATTTACATGATGCAATTTTCATTTGATTTTAATGTCTTTCAGATTCTCTTTCCTTAAATCCGAATGATTTTCTTAAAAACCTCTGAAAATCAGATTCTATGAATATTTCCTTACTAATATCATATCAACCTCAGATATGATTAGAAAGATTTTCATCCATTTCATTGTGTTTGGATGACAAATCATCACTTAAATCACCTGTATAAAGGACACTCGAAGGGTTGTCCCATATTGATCTCAAGATCTCGTGTGCTGATGTTCTGACCCACTACTTAAGCATTTTCCAAACATTACAGAGTTTTCTCAATTCTGAATGACTGTATAAGAATCATCTAAAAAAGATATTTCTAATATCAAGACAATTCCATATTTGTAGGTATATAGAGAAAGGCTGGTGCTTCTAAACTTCTTCAATAATTATGATTCTATAATTTCGAGGAACATCAAATTAAATTGATTGGAGAGTGTTTGCATATCGAATCCAGGGGCTCAAGATTTGGTGTAACCAGATTTTCATATTGAGTTTTATGAATCAGTCAATTTCTTTAAGGAAGAATGCGGAGAGAATTTTTCATTCAAAAGCTATGGAATGAACTATGCTCTATCATTTACTAAGGTAGCAAGCTTAGTTGGTATTCCATAGGATGGGGAAGCTGAATTTTTTCCCCACAAGTTGTCGGATATTAAAAGATGCTTTGTAAAGGTGAGATTTTTGGAGGGCCTCAGTTTTACTAATATCAAGACTCTAATTATTTCTCACCTCTTAAAAAATATTCAGATCCTTGAATTATGGGTTCAAGGATTTATCATTCCGAGAAACGGTGACAAGGACACATTGAAGAAGAGTGGTATGTACATAATAGATTTTTTGGTGAACCTAAGGAATGTTAATTTGGTTAAGAATATTCAAATTACGATCGATAATATCATGAATAGAAATCTGAAGGCTCAGATTATCATGTACCTGACTATTCTTTATAAGTTGATTGTTCAGTGTTTAGAATATTTTAAAATCCCTTGAAGTGGAAAACCTATAAATTGAAACCCCTTTCTAGTCAGTGATGTTACTTTTAAGAGGATGAAAATTAGATTTTCTAAAGACTCTAGAGAATTTTAGGACCTATCAGAGGAGGAAGATGAAGTTGTTCTGAAGAAGCATGAAGTGGGTTAACCATCCGAAAAGGCAGGAAAGAAGAGAAAGTTGAAGTAAGTAGAAGAGGAAGTGAAAACACCAAAAGATAAGGAATTCCAATCATCCCATACTAAACCTAATAATCAAAATTCATACCCAGATGGGGTTGTATAAAAATGGAGAGAAGTTAATAAAAACTGGATGGAAGGAGAGCCACAGTTTGGTTTTGATCCTGCAGAACCAAAGGCATTGAAAGAGAAGACATCAGATGATCTTGAGAAGCATGCTAAAGATAAGAAACAAAAGAAGAAGATGTATGAGATTAAAAGTGTTCAATCCCTTATAAGGGATACTGAGAAAGCATCAGAGATCATTCCATTACCGAAATCATTCTAGGTAGAGGCTTTACCTAAGACTCCATGTAAAATATTTATCACTCTGGGAAAAGCCAAAGAAAAAGAAGTTGAAAAAGATGTGGATGAAGTGGAAGAATTTGAAAGTAGTGATGACATAGTTGATTTGATTAAGCAAGTGGAAGACTTTCAGGATAAGGAAAGTCCATCCGCGAAATTGTCAATCTGAACCTATCAAGCCGAATATTCAAAGGTTGCTACTCCTGGGATAGATGAAAAGGCTGATGATGATGTGAATAAACTATCAGAAGAAGAAAGTTATAGTCATCATTTCATTCTTCCAAAAGATTCTGAGGTAGGAGCTAAGAAGGAGAAAATATATGATGATGGAATTTTTCAGCTGTTTGGAAGTGAACATGAATCTCCAAATGAATAAGTCATTCCCAAAACTGATCAGGGGAAATAGGTGGTTTTTGATACACCTAACAAGTCTATTATAAAGAAGAAAGATGATGGTGGATCTTCAAAGAGGAAAGTTGATGAGATAGAGAATGAAGCCTCACCTGGAAAAGTCTCAAATTCAGAATCATCATCTCTAGGACATGATTTTGGTCTGCAGTCTTTGAAGAAGCTGTTTGGTACCATTACAATTTTCCCAATCATAGAATCTAGATGTCAGATGCTTCAAAAAACACTATATCATAAATCGAATTCAGTATCCATGGTGATGGATAAGTGTGTAAAGCTTGAGGTTGATTTTGATAATTTCTTCATTAAATACGATGCCAACAAAATGTCTTTCAAGAAAATGGTTGGAATGTCATAGAAGACAGTAGAATATTAAAGAGAACATGAAGAACTCCAATATGGTGTCAAGGAGGTTTTTGACATTGAAGATGGTAGGATCAAAGATCTTACAACCAGTTTTGATGAAAAGCTAAATCCTAAGCAGAATACTCGTATTCAAGAAGTAAAGGATCTGAATGGGAAATTGTATTCTGTTGCTCAACGTTTGAAGAGAGAAAGATATCTTCGTATTGAGATAGAAAAAAATATTTTCAAGAAGGAATAAGTCCTGAAGGCTCAAGTAGATGCTCTAAAGTCTTACGAAGAATGAATCAAGGCTTTAGGGAAAAAAGATGTGGATAAGGATCAACATGTTAAGCGAGCAGAGGAAGATCATAAGGAGCTAAAAAAGCTGCAGACTATAGTAAATAAGTTTATATCTAAGGAAAAGGAAGGATAACTTTGTTACAATCTGATATTTTGTTGTACTTTTTTCCCTTGTACAAATTATTTCTAATCATAACGAAATTTTTGGTTTCTTGTCTCTTCGATGTGTTGTACAAATCATTCAGGTGCCATAATTTTTTTTCCATTCCCTCAAAATATTTTTGAAAATCAAATATGGGGAGAAAGGAATAAAGAATACTATGTAAAGAAGAAATATCCCTATGTAACGGGGAGTTTTCGTTATAGTGATTTCCGTACTCAAGATAAAAAAAATATTATTACCGAAATCTAGAATATGATCCTTAGTGTCCAAAACCTAATTGGGATTTATTTGTATTCATCTTTTCCCTTATGAAAAGAAAGAAAATTTTTATTTTTAATGTCTAGAAAAATATTATCTATGTCCTTATTTTATTTTTTTGTGAGGATGTTTGTACATTCCAAAAAGGGGGAGATTGTTGAGCCAATAAGGTTTTCCTTATGAAATTTTCATTCCTTCATGATTTTGGAGATTTTTGAGTCAATAAGGTTTCCTTATGAATTTACCATTCCTCATGTTTTGAAAATCACAAACAACTTATCTCAAGGAAAATTTAATTTTACCCAGTGTTTCACTTTCGTAAGGAAAATTTTCATTCCCTAATGAATGTTATCATCACCATGTTTTTCATTGTTTATTATCTTGTCTAAGTGTAAAATTCGGTTTCATATCAGTAACCTCAGAATCATTTAATACATAGATAAAGAGCATTTGGTTTTCAGGATTTGAATTCAGACTCTGAGTTCTCTAAATTCAGATTCAGAACTCTTATGAGTTCTGATTCTGACTTCCTTAAATTTAGACATCGAACTCTTATGAGTTCTGACTCCGAATTATAATGAATTCAGACTCTAATCATTGTATGTTCAGACATTGAATTCTCATGAATTATGAATCTGAAATTTGTATGTTTAGACTTCTAATTCTAATGAATTCCAACTCTAAGATTTTTATGTTCCTACTCCGAATACTCATGAACTCTAACTTCGAACTTTTTAAGTTCAGGTTATGAATTCTTGTGAATCTATATGGCAAATTTCCTTGAAATTCAGACTGCAGAATTATATAGAGTTCAGGTTCTTAATTCCTTATAAAATAGATTCTGAATATCCTTGTATTATAGACACTGAATGTGTTTTTAGTTAGACTCCGAAATTTTATTTACATACATTCCGAATATTTGATTTTGGTTATGTAACCAAATTTCTTACAAATGTTTTGGTTATAAAATGAATTCGTGCATTCAGTTATTTACTAACCATTGTTTTAGTGACATGTGTATATGTCCCTCCTAAATTCATGGAAAAATATGACCATTGTATGGGGGGATCCGACCGTTGGTTTTGTGACTATAAATATAACCTCGTTTGAATGATCTCAAACAAGTTGATCAATCTGGAGATTACATGATGCTAATGTGGTTTCTAGAGAGAGATAATTTATTTCTTAGTGCATACAGAACACATTTTTTAGATTTGATTTGTGCGACTCCGAATGTTACTGATTACATTCGAGGAATTCTAGGGATAGGAAGATAGCAGTGATGACTACATAGAATTTGAGGGCATCCTTTCTGAGGAAGACAGAGGTTCCGACAACATTGAAGTTGAGGGATTGTAGGGATAGAAAGTCATAATCCGTTCTTCATATTGAGTCCTTACCCTAGTGTGGGTAAGATAGACTTTCTTGAAAATATCAATAAAGGGACCTTTATCGAAGGTCGTTGGATACCCTTCTCTTTGGTTTAATAGATTTACTACTTGTTACTAGTATTGTTACATGTTTTCCTCTGCATTTTTGATTGTTGAAGAAATTATAACTATATAATACTTCTTTATACATTTATACTCTGATTTAGTAAGATTATATACGCTTTAAGGAAAAATATTTATCTTTGTAATGGTTCATTAAGATTCCTTTTCCGAAAAAATATTTCCAGAGTTTTTTCTTGGAATCACTTTTCTGGATTTAGGCAAGTTTATAGAACTAGAGGCTTTGTGAATTTTTCCTTGTTTACCATTGTTAGACATTATAATCTTTAAAAGTTCCAATGAAATTTTTTAATGTGTACAATTCACCCCCCCCCCCCTATATTGAGCATCATTAGATACTACATAATGTATCTATATCATCTCGATCCTACATTTGGTATTATAGAGTATATCATACTCCACATACCATCTTAATAGGGTAGATGACCATGGTCCATGTAATGAATATTTTTATTATTTTGTGATGTATTACATTTATTATCAAAATTATTAATTCAGGCTATTTTTTTATATAAATTATTTTATATAAATTTTTTAAGAAAAATCTTAATTTTTTCCCCATTCTATAATGAAATAATTATTTTAATATGGAAATGTATCACCATGTCCTACTTTTTTGAAATTGAAAGAATGGTTTGATTTCTTATTATATAATATTATTTTGGAATATTTAGTGGGACCCTATTGATATTTTTAGAAAACAGCCTACATTTCCATTCATACATTTAAATATTTCTTCTAGATAAGTCTGAGTAAAGGTAAATCACCTCTTGGTGGAGGTGTATGTTCTTGATCCATGAGTCCTAGAGTGTTTTATCATCTTGCGATGTTTATCTATCTTTTGATCATTTTAATGATATACGAATTTGGATATTCAATATACCTGTTTGGTTTATGGTAATACCTCTTTGTGGATATTTTACCAAATTGAACTTTTTCCATATATTCCTTTGTGTATGGGGAATTTTTTTCATTCTTTTATATTTTATGATTGGATTTGATAGTCTCCACCCCATGGGGATTTGGAATGCCCTCCGGGCCATGTCTATTTCAGCTCAGCTATCATGTTAGTGGGGTATCTTCCATGGTTTATGACAAAGATGATGAACCATTCCAACTACTAACTTTAACTTAGGTAACATGAACACAACATTGATGGTTTTTTTCATTTTCAAGGATTGGATCTATAGGATGATAGATCACATTATAGAAAAATTGGGTGGTCATCAAGAAGATGTCACACATGCTTTTCCTCCTAGAATGATGTTGATGGTTCCAGGTATTGGAAACAAGTTTTGAGTTTATATGAACATAATTTTTATTATTATATAGAATAAACTTCATAAACTCAATCCCACAGGATAATTCGTGAATGAATTAATCAGTCAGGACCCTTCTTATCCAGTTCATATCATTTGTGACTCAATATTCTTTACAATCATCCTGAAAATAGAAGATTCAGTGATGATATTTCAATGGTAAAAAGGATACACCATTGTATTCTAAAATATTCTTTACTACCATATATTTTATCCCCCCCCATATTTGGAATAAATCCAGTGACTCTTCACACACTAGATGAAACCTCAAATGATTAAAATAGTATCCCTATATAAACATCATCAGGTTGATAAAGTTATATTTTGATTCAAATGGTGAGACATGTATATAGTTTCCTTTTAAATATTACATCCATCACTCTTGTGGAATGGAAATAAATTACATAGGCATGCATGATCTTGAGATTATATTATTGATAACATAGTCTATTTTAGTCATATAACAATGGAAGAAATAGTTGAGGCTCGGTAATAGATGTTTTATAATACATGTACTTATATTGGAGCTCCACTTCCTATTCATGTGGTTCACCATCTGGTTATATAAACTCTATGAAACCATTTATAGAATTTGATGGTTTCCAACCATGCTCGTATATCCTAGTTATCCAGGTCCATAAACATATATTCATCGAAAAGGCCTTGTGAATAAAACTGTTACCCTCTCATTGAAATAAAATGTGTTAAAAACATTTTAAGTATCCATTCATGCCCCAAATACCTCATGCACATTTCGTGTAAACTAAACTTAAGGTGTCCCTCACTGAGTCCTTAAAGGGACATATAGAGTTTAAATATAATGATTATGCCACCAATTTATATCATCAAAAAGAATATGGGATAGAATAATGTCACAAAATTATCTTCTTTTTATAGGGTGGATGTGGGTGAAGTTATACATGGTCGTATACAATCCATCTATATTTCTATAATGTGAAATAGTGTAGATGTGTACTGATGACTAATAGATAATTGATCTGGGTTAAATTTATTCCCAAACCAAATGCTCTATAACCTGGGATATTACAAGGTTGATATGTCACTATCTCACATGAAAATTCAAGGATATGATATGTGTAAGAAACAAATGAATCATAAGATGTAGTTAAAGACCTAATTTTTTTATGTCTAGTAGCATGTTTAGTGTACTCTAATAAAATATTGATTTCAATTCCACAATGGGGATTCCTTGGTACAACATATATGTGACTGAAATTTCATCATATAACAAGGGAAAATAGTACTCTAAATCTGGACATATGGGGTGATACATAGTGACTCTTCCCCTTTTAACTTTTTTAAAATAGATTACATTGATTTCTATTACTAAAAATGGACTATACTAAATCCCTTGGTAGAGGGATATAAAAATTTTAGTGACCCTAATTATCATATAACCACATAAAAATACTATGGGATAGCAAGAAGTATATATTTATTGTTCCATGTATCCATCCTTAAGTGACTACTCTAAATCAATATAGATGCATCATTATTATAGAAACAAAGGCTAGATCTAATATCACCAACATCTCATATGATAAATGGGTGAATAATAATGGTGGAGGGATACTCCCTAGTTGTGCATCATAGAATTCTCTATATGCCTATCCATTGATGTTACACCTTATTATATTTGAGTGAAATATTAACTAACTATTGGTCGATTGAGCAAGGATTTTTCCATAGTCATGGAGGACCACAATGGAAGAGATTAAAATCAATGAGAATAATTGAATCAACCAACATGTTTTCTATGGAGTTAGAGAGTTATATATCTATGTATAAGGGTTTATCCACAACATAGGAATGTGATTACCCTTTAGAATCACCTCTATATAAGATGTTGAAATCCCTCTAAATCCACCATTATTGTTTATAGAAATATTTGGAAAAGGCCCCATATTAATTTAAAGGGGATGTTTTGACAACCAACAATGAGCGAATATAGGTGGACCCCAGTACTTAGGTGTACCCTAGGACATTATTGATATGTTTGGTCATTTATCATAACGATTAAGCACTGTATAATAGATAAATTACCTATTTTTGTATAAATATTTCTGATTTATGTATCTATTACTTTCACGTACTCTCCATCAAGGATGGATACACCTGATACAATGATATATTCAAGACCATGTACGATAATGAGACCAAATTATTTCAGGAACCTATAGGATCATAATTTTAAATAGTAATTCCCATTCATTTTAAGAACATTAGAAAAACCAATAAATGTATTATTTATTACATCATAATGGTTATTATAGAAAATGTCGTACAATGTTCTGTAAATGTTTTTTTTTCAAAAATATTTCTAATTCAAAGATATTCTTATTTATATTGATGTAGTTTTTCCATACATCACACTCAAAATTTAAATATCAACCATTTGAAGTGTGAAATGGGATCACCATAAGTAAATTACATCAGGATATTTTGTTATATATAATCACTAGTATAGATTCAAAGAAAATAAAAATGATCATTTAAATTATTCCTCATTAAAATTTACGAGAGTTGATAATTCTTCATTGGGATCTTGCATAAATATTTAATTAAGATTCCAATTAATATGGTAAGTGGAAAAAAACCTCAAATATGATATATATGGGTACCAACTACCATTGGTATGATGGTTGATAAAAATAGTTAGATGATATTGTGTTGTAAATATACACATTGGATGATATCATGTAGTATATTTGAGATTGGAAAAATGTTTTCTCGCAAAGATTCATGAATATTTGGATTCCAACAATATTTTTTATGCATTCTAAGTCAATTATGGAATTATAAATAGTCCTTTAGATATTTAATACACTTAAAATTATTTATAGTGGTTTCTTTTATGGGTATTTAATATTTTGTCCCTTACTTATTAGTAACAATATGAAATTTCATGTTCATTCTTATTGTTATTGATTTCATTTCAAAATAAGACAAACTCGTTCACTTGAATGATTAAATGGTGAGGTATATGATTGAGTTACTGATGCCCCACACCATTTATCAGTTGGTAGAAACTCATACTACTCTCATATTAAATAGAACTAACATAGTAATCTCCAAGAAAATTTTTATTTGGGACCAAAATTTTTTGAGATGTTTTATGGAGACGATGAAGGAAGAAGGATTTATCCAAGTGTTGTATTTGTTATATAACATTAATAAACATCAATAGATTCAAATTTATAAAAATATGTTTGGATAGAGTTTATTATATCAATTGTACTAAAAGGAGTCTGAACTATCAAATTCATCGTTCAAATATTAGAAGTATAATTTAATCTTCTAGTTTTTTGGGTTGAATCATATACCATGTGTGTTTTCAAGTTCCATTGAATGTAATTTTCAAATTATTTTTGTATATTTATTATTATATATGATTATAATTAAAAACATCATTACTTCTAAATTTAATCATGATCCAATATTATCTATAAAGTGGATGTTATCTTGTGGATATAAAAAGATCATGCTACAAAGATATTTGAATTATATAGGGCATAGGATACTGATTACAGTATATTTTAAAAAATAAGATTTTTAAAACTTTTATCGAGTCTGTCAATAAGAGGAACATTGAAAAACTGTTAAATAGTGGTCTTCATTAAATTTTATTTGATAATGGAAATCAGATGTACTTTTACACTGTCATCCAATATTATTCTGCAGTTTGAATCTAGTTGTAACTCTTTTTGACATATAGTTATGAAATGGTTCATCATCTGAGAATAACCAAAATAATCGGGTTAGGTGCGCATGTCAATCTTTTTATGTTATCATTAATAAGATTATTCTTTTTTACTTTTTTATGACTTATATAATACTACTATGTATAAATATTTTGGTGTAAAATGAATAATTCTATAATTCATTGGATAATTAAATACATTTTTTGTAATTGTAAAGAGGTTATCAATTATGGTTCATTGGTCAAATGATTCCATGTGGAGGAAAAGTTAATATGTTAAGGACATAAGTCACCAATTTTATGATGTTTCTAGAAAATCATTTCTAATAGGTTCCGATAATGTTTTGTAGGAACACCAATCATAGTATAATTAGCTGGTGTGATTTTTAGATATGTACCATATTCAAGGAATGAATGGATTTTTTAAATATTCCTAATGGTATTAAATTTTTTAATGATAAGTTGGATGGCCAATATTATAATTATCATAGAAGATGATCTTGATTATCACATTGTGTAAAAGAATGTTTAAGGTTGACTATATTACTTAGGATATCAAGAACGTTCCTATCATTTAGGTGGTTTTAATTTGTTCAAAGGAAAAAAAGTTTCTTGTTTTATTATTTATGAGTTATTTTATCATTTTAATGATGCACTACTTCCATAAAATGTACAGGAACTATACCTATATAAATGGGGATGTTACTCTGTGATGTGGGTGTTGATTGTTAGTGACTGGGAAATGTGCTATCGAATTATAGAGTTGATCAGGTGAATATACTAAAGTGTAATTAGTCTATCAAATACCATAAAGGGTCTTACCATCAGTCAGTATTATATATATAATGTGAAAAAGGTATTAGAAAAAATAGGATTCTCTTGAATTAGGAAACTAATACTAATATGGATCATTTATTCATAACATATAAGCTTAAAACAGTATTTCAAATGAACGTGGAATAAGTATGGGATTCATTGGGTTTGGTATACATGATATAGAAAATATCAGATAGATAGTTTCCTAAAAAATTCTAGAAACCGGTTGTCACTCACTATTGTGCAATAATATGAAGAAGGGAATGAAAGAAGAGGAAGTGTGTATGATTTTTATGAAGAATAAAGATAACAAGTTGATGTATATTAGTGAGTTTTCTTATAGGTATTAAAAAACTTTTTAATAAAATTTATCTATTCAATAAGAACAACCATTTTCAATGAACTACATTTTTATAAAAGGGAAAGAATATTCCCTTCATTCAGTAACCACAAATATTATTATTTTATAGTTCATTGTGTGGTTTTATTTCAATTTTATATGTTGTTATTGAGGCCACTAATTTTGTTTCCATTTATGTGTTTATGGTTCTCTAATAATTGCTAATGATAAGAATAATTTTTAGTGTGATGGGATAGATAAAGATGTTATTCTATCTCCACTCTCTGAAAGAGAGTATTTAATACTTAATGGAATTATAATGGATAAAGGAATTTAGGACTTGTTTAGGAAAATATATGAAATATATTCGAATGTCAACAAAGATAAGATATAAATATTGATATAGAAGTATAAATATTATAATATTGAAAATTTCAAATCCATTGGTTACTTATTTACATGTTTTACTGATTTTATATTCAAAATAAAATGTCCTTGTGTGAATTTAAAAGTTTCAAAAGGTGATGAAAAGATCTTACATATCATTCCTAATAATAATGATGATAAAGTATCATTCATAAATTATATTGGTCATAAAACTCCTTTTCTATACAATCAAAATATAATTTGTATCACAAACGAATGAGAAGATAAAATGGTATTGTCAAGAATGATGAATATGATTGAAAAATATATTTCAAGGAAATAGGGAAAATAACAACCAAAAATGTAGTTTTTAAAGATGAATATAGTGAATCTGACATCAAATATGAGGTTAATAATAAATTTAATGACTTTGTGACTTTATTTTATAAATTTTTGAAAACTGGAACAAGGAAATACAATACAATGATATTCTATAGCTGTGGAGTCATTTAAAAGTTTTATGAAAATATATCAAGTCTTATGGAAGATAAATATATTGATAAAGACGACATATATTCGAAATTATTCTATAAAAATATGGCATAAAATGAATGTTACTTTCCAAGGGAAAGGATAAAAACTTCTATAATTAAAAATAAAGAAAAATGTTATCTAATTATGAGGAAGATTATGCTACTGAAGAAGAATATGGAATATCTATTGATGATTATTTGTAAGGAAATCTTACTAAAAAGGTGAATGATGAAAATTTCAGCAGTTACTAAGTTAGTATCTCTGATTATGGATAAGAAGTAACTTAATATAATTTATGTTTATGTGAGAATTAAAATAATTTATTGAAAATATTATTTGTCACAATAAAATATTAATAATTTGTATAAAAAAAATTATAGAAGGTAATAAATAATCATTTTTTAAAGAAACATAAATGTTTCTAAAGGATATTAGTGATTTAAAGTAGTTACATGATGAAAATAATAACCTTAAAATCAAGAATGAATAAAACTAAATATGAACGAAGAATAATTAAAAAAATTTCAAAAAAACCTATTGAAGTTGAGTGATAAATTATAGATTTTTAAAACATTATAACATAATTTAGTGAATGTTCTATAAATTTTAAACCTATAAAGGATAAAAAAACATTATTCATAGAGTTTAAGAACAATTATTAATTTCTTTTGAAGGGAAAACATAACAAAAAATGTATATATCCAAAATAAATGGAGTTGAAATTTATGAAAATTATAAGTTTTCAAAGTCTAAACCATAAGATTCTATAAGAATAGACTACTATTATGTGGAGAAGAAATAATTGAAGAACAATAACTTTTATCGTGGACATAAAAACTTTGGTGAACAAAAAATTACTAAGGTGGGAGCTATGAAAAATGATAGAAAATCGGTACATAGTTCTAGAGAGAATATAAGTTTCAAAGGAAACTATTATTTTTTTTATACTAATTATACTATGGAGGATATGGGAATATAAAAAATATTTTTTCATTCAATCATCTACAACACAATATTATTGTGAGGAATTTAAGGTAATATTTGATAGGAATTCAACCCACCTAAATATAGTAAACAAATAAATCTAGTTTGAAAATTTAAATTAGATTTCAACACCTAGAAAATATTTCTGAAATATTAGATCATCCTATAAAACTTTCTTGAGGATATCTGTTTATGTTTCAAATATAATAATGTATAGATAACATATATTAAAATCCACATGATAAGGATGAAAAGGGCAAGGAAAAGGATTTAATTTTTTGAATTTATCTGATAGATATGAAATAAAAAATCTATTTATTCCATATTGTGGTTTTTATTCACATATAATTAATGATTATAATTTTTTGAATAATTTTAAAAAAAATTAATGGATTTTGATTTTTGGAAATGATGAGTACCTCAAAATCCAAGGTCTTTGATCATCTATCATTATGATAGAAAAATTAAAATAAAAAATATTCTTAATTGTTAATAGAATTAGAGAGAACTTTATTTGTGTTTTATGAATCCATTATAAAAGAAATGAATTTTTGTTCATAATAGATATTTTTGATTAATTTTATTAAAGATAAAAAAGATTTTATTAGTGGGAAAAAAATAATGTAAACTTTTTTCGAGTTGTGGATGTGTAGACATTATGATATCTATGCATGATGGAATTAAAATAGTTATGAAATACATGTTTTAAACATATATATCAGATAAATATGAACATATTAAAAATGATATAAATTATTCATGATATTCCTGACATGAAAATAAGAATATACTTGCAATATTTCATATTCTAAAATGGGATGATTAACAACTCACTAAATAAGTAGGTTGAGATACATTCAACTCACCACTTAGAGAATATACATTTTCAAAATTTCATCCCATGTAAAACAATACACAGTCATAGATATGTTCTATATTCATATTATTTATTATTTTACTCTTATTAAAATTGTTATATTTTTTAAACATAAATTAGTTTCTCTTAAAGAATTTAAGATATTTAGGAGAAGTTTAGAATTAGAATGTGGATATTTTGTTAGGTGGATTTGAATAGATAATTAGGTTGAATATAGATTTGGTAATTTTAAATTTTATATTTATAATAATAGCATATATCATGAATTTAGTGCATGATACAAAAGACAAAAAAATATTGTTTTTTGAAATAATCAATAAATTTTTTTTGGATATCACATGAAATTTATTGAATGTAGTTAATTCATCTAAATACATTTGGATGAAACAAATTTTAGTAGGGGTTCATATTCAAAATATGTATTTCTATAGGTAAAAATATTACATGACTCCTTAAAAGATTCATTATAAATAAACACCATGTATTAAATGTGTATGGGATTTTTCCGGTCTATCCATTATAAATTTCAAGGGTTGTAGTCCTTGGATGATTCATTAAATTGGTGGTGATGTAATCTTTATGTGATACAAATATAATTTTAGAGGGATTATGTTCAATAATAATTAAACAATAATAAATGTTGATATTATGTATTTCAATGTTAAATAATTTTCTGATTGGAATGTTTTATAGTAAATTGTTAAAATGAGAGAAGATTGAGTTTTTTGGTAATGGTAAGAAACATAAAAATATATCTAATATAAGTAATGATGCTTAAATATAATAGTATAAAGATATTTCATATTATATTTCAAGTTATTAATAAATAAAATTTTTAATCTCATTATATGATGAAAAAGTGAGTGGATATCTAAAATATCATTAGGGAATAAGGAAAATAGATTCAAACTATAATAACTTCGAGTTAAGAATTGTATAATTCTTTATTATCATAATTTTATCCAAAATATATAAAATAATCCTTTAATAATCAATATTATATTGATGATATAAAATAATATTTGGATTAGATTTATAATAATTTACATGGTAACATGTACCCAAACTAAAAAAAATTATTGGTAAGAAGTCAGTATCTGAAAAAAAGGTGAATATAAAATGTAAATTTATAAAGACAGTTTATGAATTATTTTTAATGGTTACCACAATAATGATTACCATCACTGAAAAATATTGATATAAGATATTCTCTATGGATTCCATGTTATATTTAAAAAACATATATTTAAATGAAGAATTTAATATTGAATTGTTGATTCATTATTGGAAAACATGAATAATATATGTGGAAGTTGAAGAATGGTTTTTATGGGTTGAATCATGATCAAATTCATAAATGGGATGCATTATTTCGAATGAGTAACTTCATGAATGGAAAATTTTATATTAACCTCTATGAAAAATAAAATCAAGAGGTTTACCCGTAGTGGGTTTTTATGCATACAATATCATATTAACAGGAAATGATGATGAAACATGTGAAAACATTTCTGAGGATATAAAGAAGATATTTGAAAATTTCATACTAGGATAAATGAAATATTTTCTTTGATTAAAAGTATATTAATAGAAATAATACATTTTTTTATCCTAAAAGATGTATGCTATAGATATTCTGAATATGTTATCCTTGGATTATTCAAATACTATTACCGTATATATTTCAATGGAATTCCCCCCCCCCCAATTTGGATATGGTTTGGGGTTTGAACCTAAAGAGGTAATAGTGTTTTTTGGGATCTTTTTTTCTAATGTATCCAATTCTCAATATAGTGTGTGTGGTAAAAAAATTCAAGGTATTAAAGTACATTTAAATAATATCATCTTATTGAATGAAAATTAATTCACAAATATATCAATGAAATAATTCATTTCAGAATAAAAAAATTTCATCTCTATAAATATTGATATTTTTTGTGTCACATATGTAGATTTTATAGGTTGTGTTGATGATAGAAGATCTATATCAGGTTGATTTTTCTTCTTATGTGAAATATGTTTGACTTGGCATATGAGGAACAAATATTTAGTAACTCTAAACATTATTTAATATTACTATGTAGAGGCTAGTCATGATTATATAGAGTTAACATCGAAGAAGTATTGGTTTGAATACTTATCAGTTGATGTGTTTTTCCCCTCTATGGGGTTGTGATAGTCAATGTGAAATAAATATATCTAGGATCCTTATAAAATATTCACAATACGAGAAAATTGATATAAAAAATTAGTTAATATAATAGATTATATAGTTAAATGAATAACTGTTAGAGTTTTTTTATTACTGTAGAGAATGTTTCTGATGTATTTACTAAAACATTATCTAGGGAATCGTTTTTGAAATCATCATTGATCCTGGGTTTACAACCTTATTCCCTTTAATAAAAGGGTATGTGGGATTCCTTCAACTCTATCTTATTATATTTGGATAGTGTTGAAAATTTTGGTAAATATGTAACATAAATATATAAATTAATATTTTCATTATTTTTTAAATAAGATCATATATTTAGTGGGAATTTATAAAATGGTTAAGCTGTGATTTCCACATGTATGAGCTATTTTAACAGTTTATAGATATGGATCATATAAATTTCACTCTTTCATGATTAATTTCTCTTTGATGATGAAATATCAAATTAAAAGAATATTTTTTAATTGTTTAAAATAATAGTTTTCTATGAGGTGCATGAGATGTTTCAAAAATAACTACTAATGGAAAAAACAGTATTATTATTCAATAACTCTTGTTTCCTACACTGAGTATTCTCAAGTAGTAATATAAATTTTTGATAATTAATCCATTTGTATAATTTTAAATTTTTAGTGATATTTGTTACATTTAGGATGAGAAGATATAAAGTTTTAGATTTATAGGACCAATAAGATTGAATATATTTTATGAAAAAAGAGATAGAATAAGTGTATTTCTATTATTTTATTTTATTTTATAACATATTTCAACTTAAAATTTGTGATTTTATTCATTGGTTATTATATGATTTTTATAAACCCATTTTTACAAGGATTCCAACAATATGAGTTCCAAAAAAATACATTAATGGTCTAATGTAATCAGAAAATTTTTTTGGTTGAATGAAGACCAAAGTTTGATTTTAAGAACCATCAGACATAACATTAAATTATGCTTCATCCAGACATGTATTATTGTTATTAATATTCTAAAAATTATGATTACTAAATGTATTCATGTTCCAATAATTAGTATAAAGGTATTTTGTGGTCTGATTTTACAAATATCGTTCTATGAAGCTCTTTAATGTACATTGGACTGAGGTTACCAATTCGAGTTTATTTATCAAAAAAAACTATTGGTCAATCATTTATTGAGTCACTTGATCTAAAATCTTTGAAATTGTTTAATGACTTAGTCTCCATTAAATTTCCCCCGATGGAGGTAATAATAATGAATTCAAAAAAGTAATCGAAAATTGTTCCCTAATTTAGCTTTGGTTGAAATCCCATTTGAAATAATCAAGTCAAAAGGTTGGTCATATGTGAAAAACTAAAAGTCATTCGATCAAGTGCACTGGATTAACTATATTTGATTTCATCAAGTAGAAGATAGTTCTCTTTTGTAAAAATTATAGTGAATGAACTTCTATACTATTTATGTGGTGAAGTGATGATGTATCTTATTAATTAGGTATAAAGTTAAATTTAATGTGACTGGAAAAAGGTAACTATAAAATGATCATCCGTCAGATGATTCCATGTGAAGTAAATGGTTAAAGGATTCTGATGAAAGCCATTTATTGGATGAAGTGTCCAAAAATTACTTCAGTGTTATTCTTAAGATGTTTTGATGGAATAAAAGTCATATTTTCATCATTTAGAACAATTTTGTGGAGGTAAATTGAATTAAAATATTAAATAGATCAAAAAATATTTCATAATGTTGTTAAAAGTGATTATTATAAGATTGTTGAATAATTCAATAAAAAAATAGGAAATTAATGATTCACATTCGGTCATAAAAATGTTTTATATGGAATTTTGATGTTAGGTTTTAATGAATGATCCTAACATTTATGAGGATTTAATGCCAAAAAATTAAGGATGTTTCCATATAGGATGTTTCAATGTTTTTACTGTATGTTTTAATTTCAATTTTTTTTATTTTTCTTTAAATACAAAGTAATCATAATATATAAAGTGGATTTGTTTTACTATAATTTTGTGTGTATTTTTTTAGTTTTAATTTTTTTTTATGAATTAGAGTGTTGATAAAATTAATATATTGATGGGGAATCAGTTTGATTGATGCCAGATAGAGTCTTCTCATCAGCTAGTATTAGAAATATTGTGTAAAAAAGAGATCAGAATTATAGTTGGAGAGGAATCATAATTATTGTAATAATTAGGACAATTTAGATATATTTCATCATCCAAACACTGTTGATTAGATGAATTTTTTACTAAACTAAGTTTCATCAAAATGTGTATACATTATAGTGAATATATCTTAAATAATTTACTTATACAACTAGAGGAAGTTGTTCTTTGTCATTGATGTCTAATAAAGGGGAAAAGAACCTTCAAGAAGAGTAATTTTTAGAAATTTCTAGAGTAATAATTATAATTTAATAAATCCTATTGGTGAACATTCTTATAGTTTTAAAAATATTATTGTATCATTTACTAGTGCGTGGAGCACATTCACTGTAGATTGATTATAGTTCCACATAAATAAATGGTTATACCCTTCATCTTATAACCACTAATGGGATTATTTTATGGTTTTTTATGTTGTATTTGATTTATTATAATTAATTTGATGGTATAGATATGGTATTTAATAATTAACCTTGATAATAAATTTTTACGAGGGGTTGTGATTGTTTTATTATTTCCCAATTGAGTGATTTATCGTTGTCTAGTGGAGAATGTTTTTTCTTAGGAACGAAATTATAAATATGAATAATCACCCATTCCCGCCCTCCTCCATTCGGTGTTTAAAAAAATCCCCATTTTTCCTTTCAAAAGGTGTGTTCAGTGTATCATATCCAATTCAAATATACTTCCCAATATCATGCACTAAAATACTGAAATTTTTTGTTTTTTAATTAAGTCACATAAAAAAAGTGAATATTATTGACATATATTAGATTCAATAGTCAGGATTAATTCATGTGGATCTATGAAAACAATGAGCATGGTGAATGAGATACCATGATTTAGTGTAAAAAATTTGTGGAAAATTAATTTGTTGATATGGGTTTTTAGAAACATGGCCATACCCATGGATGAAATTATGAAGAAGAATGAAATTTCTCTAGTGTTGTTCTACATGTTCTTTGAGGTACCATTACATGAATAAATGTGTTGCCTCTATTTAAATTTTTAATAGCCTTGTTTAATATCATATATCATTATCTGATGAATGGTGATCCTAGGGAGTGTATATTTTTTTGATAAACATCATTGTGGATTTGTTTTTTGGGGAATGTTCGAATAGAATATAAATTAATATTTGTGGAATGGATGTAACGACCCGAAATTTTGAATAAATCTTGTTTCCTAATTTCATGTGTTATTTTATTTTATTTTTATACTTAACAAAAATGTTTTATTTGATAAACATGATTATAATTAAAATGAGACCATTGGGTTCTGACTGTTATATGACCATCGGTCAATATGACCGATGTGAACAAAATGTTTTGATTATTGTTTCTAAATACAAGTAATCTTGGTTAATTATTATAGAAAGAAGATTTGATGGCCTCACCTAGTAGTCTTGGACCGATCGAAGCCCATCTAACAGAACTTGGGAAGGAGGTATCACCATTGGGATTTGCTCTGGACCAAACCCAAGCCGAACTTCATCGTGTGAAGCTAGAACGGAATCGCCTTCGCGAGAAGTTCAAACTGATTGAAATTACTACTCGGGAAATGTTGGTCGAGCCTCCCTCGGACTCTCTCACCTTAGCACACCTTACACATGGGTCCTCTTCTGGTGTGATAAGAGGTTATAAGGAAAATGTAACTACCTTTTGTAATCATTTGTTTTATTTAAAAATTGGGATTTCTTCTTATGATGAAGTTATGAATTTTCAAATGACCGGATAAATATAGTATGCATATTTTTGATGAATTTTAGAAGAAGGTTATTTTAAAAATATTTACGTAAACCTTAAATAATTAAAAATGTGTAATGATTTTCAAAAAATGGTATTCTACAATTATGTTCAGTACACAATTTAGAGTCTAGTAAGATCAACATGATTTTTGATTAATAATAAATTATGAATAGTGATTTTATGATTAGGATTAGTAATATGACCAAATGGATTAGTAATCTCACTTAAAAAAAGCTTTAAAATAATCTAGGCACCTTGATTAAGTAATGTGATTCAATAAAATGGTTAAATAAAGGTTTCATAAATTATTATTCAAGTATTAGTTTTTTCGGGTGAATAGTGTTTTTTGATTAAAGATTAAATTAAAAATATTTAGAAAATAATTTTTATAAAATGGATTTCATTTTTGAACTCAGAGCACCGATATTATGTTATGGTAATTTTTGTGGTTTTTTCTGAAAAAATGAATTTTCGGTGAATAGTGTATTTATTTAAAAAATAAATTAAAAATATATAGAAAATTATTTTTATAAAATGGAGTTCATTTTTGAAATCAGAGCATTGATATTTGATTAAGGTGAAATTTTGGGATCTTTCTGAGAAAGTTGAATTTTCAGTGAATAGTGAAAATATAGTTTTAGGGTTTCGGTATGTTTAATGACATCATAACTGTGTCATGATGATGTCATGAGATTTTTTTAAGGGTTGGCCTGCCAAGGGTGATGAATTATTGTGTGGGGGTCCCCATGTGGCCTAACTTTATGGGAATTACCATGGGAGGGCCCATGCTTTTGAGAAAACCACTTTTGAGGTGTCCCTTGGCCATTAATGCCTTGTCCCCTCACTTTCCCTATAAATACCAAGTCATCCTCTCATCCATTCGACTCCCCACTCTTCCCCAACAAAGTTCTAGTCTCATTACCTCCCAAGGAGTCATCCCAAGGTGCCCCCAAGCCCTCAAGGTCCCATCCTTTGAGGTTTTAGAGTTACATTTTAAGGTAAGGGATCCGACCTCTCTCTTTCATTTCAAATAATCACTTTTATGTCATTCCTTTTATGCTCCATGATCTTATGTTGGAGGATGTTATTTTATACTCCTCTTACTGCCCTTTTCATGTTCATATAATGAGAGATCCCCTCTTTCTCTCATTATTTCGTTTTATTATGTTTTAAGAGACGCCGTTAGGCTGCCGAAATTTTTGTAACGAATTCTTTCTCCCTTCTCATTTTTCAAGATCTATTTCCATGTAAAGTATTTCAAGTTCCTTTTTATTATGTTGGGGTATGATATCTAAATTTATCATACTGATATTTTATGATCATATGATGAGAGACCCCATTTTATCGCTTCAATTCAATATTTTTACGTTTTAAGTGGCACCGTTAGGCTGCCGAATTTTTAAGTGGTTCTTCACCCTTCTCGTTTTGATGTTCTACTTTCATGTCAATTCATTCAAGTTCCTTTTTGTTATTTTGGGGAATGATCCCTATATCTATCATACTGGACTCTTATTTTCATATGATGAGATACCCCATTTTATCTCTTCAATTTAGTATTTTGAAGTTTTAAGCAGCGCCGTTAGGCTGCCGAATTTTTAAGTGGTTCTTCACCCTTCTCGTTTTGAAGTTCTACTTTCATGTCAATTATTTCAAGTTCCTTTTTGTTATGTTGGGGTGTGATCTCTATATCTATCATACTGTACTCTTATGTTCATATGATGAGAGACCCCATTTGATCTCTTCAATTCAGTATTTTGAAGTTTTAAGTGGTGCCGTTAGGCTGCTGAATTTTTAGGGGATTCTTTCACCCTTCTCATTCTTTTCAAAGTTCTACTTTCATGTCAAGTCCTTCAAGTTCCTTTTTAATTATGTTGGGGAATTATCTCTATATCTATCATAATGAAATCTTATTTTCACATGATGAGGGACCCTATTTTATCTTTTCAAATCATTTTTGTTGAAGTTTAAGTAACGCTGTTAGGCTGCCGAACTTTCATAAGAGAAATCTAATTTTTTTTCTCTTCCTTCCATGTTTTTCATTTCAAATGGTATGTCCTTGAAATTTCATTACCATGATCATGTATCCTTTTATTCTGTCCATATACTGTTTTATGGGTCATTTATGAATGTTTGACCCATTTTCTCTCTCTTTTTAATGTCTTCTAAAACCTCGTAACATAGCCGTTATGCTGCAGAATTTCCATCTCAAAATGTCTCTCCCTTTTTCTAAAGTTATTTTATATTATTAAGTGATTACTCAACACTCTTTCTTTTAAAGAGTTATTCACATATATACCAAAATGTTCTATTTTAAATTCTGGTATTTACATACATGAGACCCACCTTCCTTTTTTGTGGGTTTTAAAGTGACGTAAAGATCATGTCTTTAAAGCAGTTTTTAAAACGTTATGATTATGAAATGAAACCCATTTATTTTATGCTATATGGGTTATTTATGAAATGTTTGATGATGATATATGTGGATCACATGATAATAAATGAAAATTTAAGGGTGCGCCCTGATAGCGCTCCAATGCATTGGGTAATGATGTAACCACTAGAGATTACAATTTTCACGATACCTTGGTGAATAACCTTGGTAATTTTCAAATGACACCTTGGGGATGGACCTTGGTGATATGTTCATGATTGTCTATGTTAAATGATGTAGCCACATCTTCATGTTATGAAAAATGTTACTTTTATTATGATATATCTCATGATTTCTTTCTCATGCCTTAATGTTCTTTTCATGACCTAATTGAAGTATCTCAAGTTCACATGTAAAATGTTTCTCTTGTTTTTCTTTAATGGGCCTTCTGCTCACCCTTTCCTTTGATGTATGTCCCCAGCTTCTGAGATGCAGTAATGAACCTAGGATGAACATAACGAGAAGTCTTTCAAGTGTTTAAGAAGAATTTTTTTTGTTTCATGTTTTAATTCCTGGTTTCCAAGACACTAAACCTTAAAGATCCTCAGTTTTGTAAAATCTAATGAAAGTTTATGTGATAAAAAGGCGGGATTCTATAGTTGGTATCAAAGGATGGTTTAGTTATTTGTGAAAATTAGGATATGAAAACTTTAGGAAGAAGCCTATAGAAAAGTTAAAATATAGGAAATCTTCCTGGTATTTTGGTGAGTATTGAGTAAGGGGTTTCCAAGAAAATACATCCCTGTCTGGATACGATCAGGTAGAGGTGGCTCTGGAACAGATGTACATAGGGGTAAAACCCGAAAACACCGCTTTGAGCTAGACTCGAACAGGAACTGGTACACGACAACGGGCCTTGCTGCACTCTTGGTTACGACACTCCCGGGGGATATGCTTTGGTAAATTTATAAGCTTAGTATGAACCATTTTTAAAGGAATAAAGATAAAATAAAATTAAGATTCACATAAGAATATATGATCATGGATAACCTAGATGGGAACCTAGGGGATCAAAAGTTAGTGTATACTTTTCAACTACAAGTTATCCTTATATGATTTAAGATTCTTTTCATGATTATTGGCTCAGTATTTAAGCCCCTAATTATAGTTTCGTTTCTTAGTTAATGGTGGGAAATGGAAGAACATGTCTCAACAACCAATGTGATAGGAAATGCTACTATTGCCGTATTAATATGACAGAGATGATTAGGGGATTAAAATATGATTTTTATTTTGGAAGACGTTCACTATTTTGGGGACCCTATATGATTGAGGTAAATAGATTACAACTGTATTTTCATTGAGGAGTAAGGTTGACTTATATTTGAAGAATCGATGAATTTAAGGTGGACTTATAGTAATTTAGGTTACTTATGTGAATGATTAACCTATCTTGGGTTAAATATGTTTAGGTTAGATACTTTTGTTATAAGATGTTAGGAGTTGTTGATGTTGTTTGGAGATGAACAATGAAGTTTATTTTGGAAGACTATGTTATCAAATCCTTCTTGTATTTGGGTTTCAATCTTAGTTTGGTTTATTTTGAGGAATTTTAAGGACTGTTATTTATGGAATTGACTATGATGAACTTTGGGTAGTACCATGGAACTTTGAAGATTTAAAAGTAGTTTCCATTCCTATGGGATTCTTCCTTTTTGAAGAGTTGTTTTACCTTACCCTTTCGGTTTTTGGGATAATGTTTAAAGATAAAAGAAATAGATAGTTAATCTTTTGTGGATTATGTGCTTCTCTAGAAGATGATTCTTGTGTTTTGATGAGACCATGTTGTTTTGAATGCTCATAGTTTAGAGAAAAGATTTGTTTTGGGTAGAAACTTATTATAAGATGAAACTCTACATGAAGGTAGATATATTTCCTTATGTTTTTGTTCTATGTTGTAAATTAATTCCTCAAAGTTATGAAAAGGAACTTAAAACAAAAACGTTGTTGGTTCAGGTTTCCTAGTAGGTAATCAAAGACCGCTTGAACACATGATAATTTTGGGATTTTCTGGTGGTTAACTTCCTCCTAATCATGTTTTCTATCACTCACCTTTAGGACGTGACCCTTTGTTTTCTCCTCCATGTCCATGTTTCCTACATGGAATCCTAGAATGAGTAAACTCGGGTGGCCTTTGTACTTCATTTTCTTTCTTTTAAAGTAATGGTGTCACGGACTCTTTTTCCGATGTGGGACTTTCAATGAAATTTCAAAACCCAATTTTTTAAAATTGCGAGGATGCAATTTCTTAAGGGGGGAAGATTGTAACGACACAAAATTTTGAACAAATCTTGTTTCCTAATTTCATGTGTTATTTTATTTTATTTTTATACTCAACAAAAATGTTTTATTTGATAAACATGATTATAATTAAAATGAGACCATTGGGTTCTCACTGTTATATGACCATCGGTCAATATGACCGCTGTGAACAAAATGTTTTGATTATTGTCTCTAAATACAAGTAATCTTGGTTAATTATTATAGAAAGAAGATTTGATGGCCTCACCTAGTAGTCTTGGACCGATCTAAGCCCATCTAACTTAAATTGGGAAGGAGGTAGCACCATTGGGCTTTGCTCTAGACCAAACCCAAGCCGAACTTCATCGTGTGAAGCTAGAACGGAATCTCCTTCGCGAGAAGTTCAAACTGATTGAAATTATTACTCGGGCAATGTTGGCCGAGCCTCCCTCAGACTCTCTCAGCTTAGCACACCTTACACTTAGGTCCTATGCTGGTATGATAAGAGGCTATGTAAGGAGACCGTAACTACCTTGTGTAATCCTTTGTTTTAAAAAAAATTGGGATTTCTTCTTATGATGAAGTTATGAATTTTCAAATGACCGGATAAATATAGTATGCATATTTTTGATGAATTTTAGAAGAAGGTTATTTTAAAAATGTTTATGTAAACCTTAAATAATTAAAAATGTGTAATGATTTTCAAAAAATGGTCTTCTACAATTATGTTCAGTACAAAATTTGGAGTCTAATAAGATCAACATGATTTTTGATGAATAGTAAATTATGAATAGTGATTTTATGATTAGGATTAGTAATATGACCAAATGGATTAGTAATCTCACTTAAAGAAAGCTTTAAAATAATCTAGGCACCTTGATTAAGTAATGTGATTCAATAAAATGGTTAAATAACGGTTTCATAATTTATTATTCAAGTATTAGTTTTTTCGGCTGAATAGTGTTATTTAATTAAAAATTAAATTAAAAATATTTAGAAAATTATTTTTATAAAATGAATTTCATTTTTGAACTCAGAGCACCGATATTATGTTATGGTAATTTTTGTGGTTTTTTCTGAAAAAATGAATTTTCAGTGAATAGTGTATTTATTTAAAAAATAAATTAAAAATATTTAGAAAATTATTTTTATAAAATGGAGTTCATTTTTGAAATTAGAGCATTGATATTTGATTAAGGATAAATTTTTGGATCTTTCTGAGAAAGTTGAATTTTCGGTGAATAGTGAATATACAGTTTTAGGGTTTCGGTATGTTTAATGACATCATAACTATGTCATGATGATGTCATGAGATTTTTTTAATGGTTGGACGGCCAAGGGTGGTGAATTTTTATGTGGGGGTCCCCATGTGGCCTAACTTTATGGGAAGTACCATGGGAGGGCCCATGCTTTTGAAAAACCACTTTTGAGGTGTCCCTTGGCCATTAATGCCTTGTCCCCTCACTTTCCCTATAAATACCAAGTCATCCTCTCATCCATTCGACTCCCCACTCTTCCCCAACGAAGTTCTAGTCTCATTACCTCCCAAGGAGTCATCCCAAGGTGCCCCCAAGCCCTCAAGGTCCCATCCATTGAGGTTTAAGAGTTACATTTTAAGGTAAGGGATCCGACCTCTCTCTTTCATTTCAAATAATCTCTTTTCTGTCATTCCTTTTATGCTCCATGCTCTTATGTTGGAGGATGTTCTTTTATACTCCTCTTACTGGCCTTTTCATGTTCATATAATGAGATATCCCCTATTTTTCTCATTATTTCGTTTTATGAAGTTTTAAGAGACGTCGTTAGGCTGCCGAAATTTTTGTAACAGATTCTTTCTCCCTTCTCATTTTTCAAGATCTATTTCCATGTAAAGTATTTCAAGGTCCATTTTATTATGTTGGGGTATGATCTCTAAATTTATCATACTGATCTTTTATGATCATATGATGAGAGACCCCATTTGATCGCTTCAATTCAGTATTTTGAAGTTTTAAGTGGCGCCGTTAGGCTGCCGAATTTTTTAGTGGTTCTTCACCCTTCTCGTTTTGAAGTTCTACTTTCATGTCAATTCATTCAAGTTCCTTTTTGTTATGTTGGGGTATGATCTCTATATCTATCATACTGGACTCTTATTTTAATATGATGGGAGACCCCATTTTATCTCTTCAATTTAGTATTTTGAAGTTTTAAGCAGCGCCGTTAGGTTGCCGAATTTTTAAGTGGTTCTTCACCCTTCTCGTTTTGAAGTTGTACTTTCATGTCAATTCTTTAAAGTTCCTTTTTTTTATGTTGGGGTATTATCTATATATCTATCATACTGGAATCTTATGTTCATATGATGAGAGACCCCATTTGATCTCTTCAATTCAGTATTTTGATGTTTTAAGTGGCGCCGTTAGGCTGCCGAATTTTTAGGAGATTCTTTCACCCTTCTCATTCTTTTCAAAGTTCTACTTTCATGTCAAGTCTTTCAAGTTACTTTTTAATTATGTTGGGGAATTATCTCTATATCTATCATAATGAACTCTTATGTTCACATGATGAGAGACCCTATTTTATCTTTTCAAATCATTTTTGTTGAAGTTTAAGTAACGTCGTTAGGCTGCCGAACTTTCATTAGAGAAATCTAATTTTTTTTCTCTTCCTTCCATGTTTTTCATTTCAAATGGTATGTCCTTGAAATTTCATTACCATGATCATGTATCATTTTATTCTGTCCATCTACTGTTTTATGGGTCATTTATGAATGTTAGAACCATTTCCCTCTCTTTTTAATGTCTTCTAAAACCTCGTAACATAGCCGTTATGCTGCAGAATTTCCGTCTCAAAATGTCTCTCCCTTTTTCTAAAGTTCTTTTATATTATTAAGTCATTACTCAACGCTCTTTCTTATAAAGGGGTATTCACATATATACCAAAATGTTCTATTTTAAATTCTGGTATTTACATACATGAGACCCACCTTCCTTTTTTGTGGGTTTTAAAGTGACGTAAAGATCATGTCTTTAAAGCAGTTTTTAAAACGTTATGATTATGAAATGAAACCCATTTATTTTATTCTATGTGGGTTATTTATGAAATTTTTGATGATGATATATGTGGCTCACATGATAATAAAGGCTAATTTAAGGGTGCTCCATGATAGCGCTCCAATGCATTGGGTAATGATGTAACCACTAGAGATTACAATTTTCACGATACCTTGGTGAATAACATTGGTAATTTTCAAATGACACCTTGGGGATGGACGTTGGTGATATGTTCATGATTTTCTATGTTAAATGATGTAGCCAAATCTTCAAGTTATGAAAAATGTTACTTTTATTATGATATATCTCATGATTTCTTTCTCATGCCTTAAAGTTCTTTTCATGACCTTATTGAAGTATCGCAAGTTCACATGTAAAATGTTTCTCTTGTTTTCCTTAATGGGCCTTCTGCTCACCCTTTCCTTTGATGTATGTCCCCAGGTTCTGAGATGCAGTAATGAACCTTGGATGAACATAAGGATAAGCCTTTCAAGTGTTTAAGAAGAATGTTTTTTTTTGTTTTTTCATGTTTTAAATTCCTGGTTTCCAAGACACTAAACCTTAAAGATCCTCGGTTTTGTAAAATGTAATGAAAGTTTATGTGATAAAAAGGCGGGATGCTATAATGGATTTCCCTATATAAATATTGGTTTTATGGGATTCTAGGAACAATTTATGATAGCGTGCCCATTAATCTCAACTATTTATTCAGATTCGGGTGATGTAACTTGTGGTTGACCTCACGAAACGTATTCCTGATATGGTGGATTCCATGTATATTAAGGTGTTTCTTCCATGTATGGTGTGTCCTCTAGAGGAAACAGAGAATGGAAACCGAGGGAGTTGGTTTCTATGCAATCCTCTAGCTGGTGGTCAGATGTTGATGTTTTATGGATCCTCTACGATGGGAGAAATTCAAGGAGGTGGTCTTGTATGGGATGGTTGTGGATACAATATTTTTATCTTCATCACATACTATGTTTATGAAAATTCTATTTGGGTTGAGACTCAATCTATGTTTAATGGAATCACATTATACAATATCATTAGAATTTATCTCTATATAGTTTAAAATGACTCCATGATTCTAGTTTTCCATCTTCGTGATAGGAGAAGAACACCATTAGAAACAACCTGCTTTATCAGGATATGAAAAATGATCATTGACCAGGGTATTAGTGTGAGACATACATAAAGGGAAGGGACCATTGTAGTAAATAGAATTGGATATAAATATTGTTCTAGTGGTAAAATAATTATTTATAACTATATTGGGTATTTACCATTAGATTTTAATAACTTTATAAGAGGTGAGACACTTGTCCTTCATCATCTTCATCCTCCCTAACCCACAACCATATCTCTCTTTTTACATGTTTTTTTATTTAGTTAGTGTAGTATTTCATCATGCCTCCCAAAAATGAAATATTTCTTGAAATATATCATGAATAGGTCACATCATCCCTTATGATCATTGTTAAATTACAATAAATGGAATGTAGATCATCCATTCCACATGAGTTTACACTAAAAAGATGTTTTCCTCACACATGTTGTTAAAATAAAAAAAAATTCCTCACCAAATGATATTAATCTGAAAAAATAATTCTCACTATATTGAAATCTTCCTTTCACCATGATATAAAATATTAAAAAATCTAACCCCGCTACACATTATTAAACTATATAGTTAACATCCTTAACATGTAGAATCAATCTTCATGGAGATCATCTTTGTTATATGATTTCCAACTGAATGGAAATCATCATATCTTGATGATTTTGAAATACACAAAAATCATCCTTACCACACAATGTCATAGGCATTGGAAATTTTCCTCAAAATAGGATGTTAAATTGTATGAAAATTTTAATCACTACGTGATTTTATACTATAAAAACATCATGATCACCATTAAAAAAACATAGAAATAATCCTTACCATGTGTTTTAAACCATGAGGATATGGTCATTACAACCCAAAATTTATCACCATAGAAATCATAATCACCACATTAGTAGAAAGTATATATAAATTATCCTTGATAAAAAATGTTAATATTCAATGAAATAAATCGCACCCAAAAATATTAAACAACATATAAATCATACATATTATGAAATTTTAAATGACATATAAATCATCATCACCATGTGACTGTGGACAATAAAGTAATCAACCACACCTTTAAATTTTAATCTACATATAAATCATCATTTCTATATGGTAACAAACAACATTATACTATCTTTAACACAAAATATTAAACTTTGTGATTATTTGGATCAAATTACTTAAAATCAGACTATATAGTTGAGTCTATTGTATATAATTCCTATACTAAATTATTATGCTTCTCTCCATTAATAAGATAATTTTCCCTTTTGGTGGTGTTTGTATCCAAACATACCTCTAATTTGGTTTGATGTTGTAAAAATATCACACCAACCCCATAATTACGAGTGGCTTGATTCCAATATCAAAACATAAGTAGTGGTGTTTTGATATCCTATCATGGTCCAAAAAATAACTTTCAATACCATCATATGATGGTGTTAAGACTTCCTCCTTCACTCATATTAGGCCACCCATTATTTCCAATCACTAGGATGAGGCTTTATTCAAAATTATACAAATTTAAAGAAATATCAATGTAGAGACTCTATATCTTTGAAAAATGTGTGTATTATATCCTACTCAAAAAGAAATATATTTTAACCCTTAACTCTTATCCTCATCCAAATAAAAAATTTCATTTCCTAAGATCCTTACCCTGCACGTGATGTTGAGAAACTCATGTCGGGACTTCTCACATTTGGATTATACTAGGATGAAAACGCATCCCCTAATAAAATAAATATGTCTGTATTTATTGTTATTTTTTAGGATATGTAGTGTTTTTCAGATCATCTATCCTTGTAGGAAATAAAAATAACTCATTACTCCCAATATCTTCATTGTTTTTAGTTCTCCTATATTAATATTCCCTTTCCACACTGACATAAAAACATCATTATTCCCTATAATTATTATCCATGATACACTAACTAAAACTAGTAGCTAATAATTTGTTCAATATTGTGTGACCTAATACATTAGTACCATTTAGTCCAAATGGTATGACCATAAAAAAGAAGGAAGTTAATTTTAAAATTTTGTTTCAACATAAACATCAGTATGAGATGCATGAACTTACACTATACAGCCTTAGGGACAATAATGGTATCCAATTTAAGGAATGATTAATACCCTTCGCTATATCTTTCATGGGGTGTTAATTTATATATTTTTAGATATAACACTACCCTACATACCCTCCATATATACGTTATACACCCATAATTATTAATAATTCACAATTTTGAAGATATAGAGTTCTAGAAATATTCTTCAACAACATAACTACCTTAGGTATCACACATTGTGTCTATTGAAATTGATTTATCTTTTCAATCCTTCATTTCCAAATAGAATCTCCTGAGTTAAAGGTAAAGAAAAATGTTCCCAAGTCTTATCCAAACAAACATCTATCCAAGGAACCCAACTTAGAGGAAACATAGGAAGTGATGAATTGATATAAACCCACTTCTTTATAGTTTCACAACCGCCATACGGAACTTTTCATACATTGTTCCTCATAATATAGTAGTAGAAAACACCAATTTATAATTTTCATAGTGTTAACCCTTATTTTAATTTTCACTCCATGTACAAGGAAAAACTCTTTGAGTCACAATTTAACATTGATCCCCTTTCCATTGATTCAGTAATCCTTTATCACCCTTACAATTGCACCCCTTGTGTTTTAACACATTTTAGGTTGAATTATAATTTTGTAATCACACATTTCAATGTTATTTCTCATCATAGGATCTCTTTTAGTGGATGATTAAATAATCTAACACTAACTCATCCACTTATGGTGTGTTCTGTCATTATATATAAATGATCTATTATTACCTCAAGCTTCCCACACCAAGAATGACTCACATATTAATAGGAATTATTTTTTTCATTTTGGTTAATGTTTTTTAGATGAATTCAAATTTTATATGGACAGTTTAAACAAGTTTAATTTAATTATTAATTTTTTAAAAGGATGGTAATCTGTAAGTTAGAGTCTCTCCATCAATGTAGAAATTTTTATAGAAGAACCTTATACATAGAAAACACAAAAATAGAAATGTTTTATTGGTATGATTTAGGATCATGTTGTAACCCTTGTCCACTCTCCTATCTCGTATTCTAATTATGGATGCATGTAATCTTCTTTGGCATGAACCCCCTCTAGAAAAGCCCTACACTCCACCACTTGAGGTATTTCGTTATCCAATTTTGTATCAGTAGTCTCAAACTGAGTCCTAAACTGGGTGACTTCCCATTACATCTCCAAATAGATGACCTATATCTAAAACTCATCTTATTTTTATACTGTAAAATTATACTCTATATAATTAGACTTAGGCTCAACCATTATATATATAGATTTTTGTGCATTAATTCACTCCCACTCAAGTATAAATTTATAGATTAAGGTACGTATGATTCATTAGATTACCCATATAGTCATTGGTTTCAAACAAAAATATTAAAGATTTCCCAACAATCCACTCATGTAGTGAAATGGGGTGGGAGTGATGTGGCCTCAAATGTTCTTCGAAACTAACCACTTAATATCCCAGTTTTTTATATATTTGTCTGAACATGAGTTAGCTTCATCTTATTGGGAAAGTTTTTTAATTTTAAAACTGTACAATTAGTGGTTAAAAACTATATTGAAGGCCCATTATTAAATTCATCCATTACAGATGTGAGGAAAAACATGATATGGATGATAGGGGAAGAAAAAAAACTCATGATGCCATTGGTGAATCTACCCATGGAGTGATGAAAAGTCCCCCCCCCTCCCCATGTATTTTGGGTGGGTACCTTTGGTTCATTACCCCTATACTTGATCAACATCATGTTGAAAAACATCTACTCCTCATATGTGATAAAATACAAGACAAAAACATTTATATTATTTGGAGAAATGGAAACAATGTTATGTAGAAAATATTGAATGGAATTATACAATCATTAAATTCAGTAGGAGATCATATTCCTACTCTACTAGAATATCGAATCCTTTAGATTCATATAATTTGTTAATAACCACACTTTATTGTAGTTTGAGGAAAAATAAATTAGTGTCAGACTCCACTATCAAGGACACCTTAACATCTATGGATAACATTAGGGAAACCACATGAGGCTCCCCACCTAGGTATGTTTTCTATAAAATATGAGAAATAATAGATTCAATAATGATAGGCCTAATAAATTTCATTCTGAATGATATTTTTTGATATCATAAATAAAATACAGTGGTTTAATCATAAAAACCCATTCTACTAACCTTCCTTATTATTAGTAATCTATGATTCCCCCATGTATTTGGTTTAAGTAACCCCTGACACTAAAATTATACATCATGTTACAGAATAATCCCACTTATTTTACATTCAGGAACTATTAACCATCTATAAATCATTTATGATGAATGTGATGTTCTAAAGAATCCTTTCTCAATAGATCATATATAAAATAAAAAAGGAAAGTAACACATTATTCATGTACTGCTATGAGAGATGTTGGATCTTGGAAGTACTTGATATCTAAAATCCTATCATGGCTCCTCTATAGATGTGATCTCTTTGATCTACACAAATAAAGAAATTACCCTTGTGTAACTTCATGTCATGAATGATTTCTCACATAATTGGTGATCATTTGAAATTCATGGATATATCTCATAAGATGTTCATTAAAGAGAATTTATATCCATTAAAATACATTAAATGATCATTTTTCATGAAATTAGGGGGTCCCCCAAAAGGCCCCTGACACTATTTGAAGAATATGGAGGTGAACATCACATCTTGTATTAATATTGAAGGAAATAAAATAGGAAAAACATCACTGAATCCCATATGATTTGACTCTCCTCGCCTGTGTTTGACCCACATCCATGTAAGGTGATTTTTTTATTCTCAAAACATAATTGTGGATTTTTCCATGGTGACAGAAGATCGAGTGATGGAATTTTTACACATTGTCTATAGGCTTGTGTAACTTCTGACCTTTTTTAAGTCCCTGTATGATTTCATTGTAAATGTTTAGTGTTTATTTAGTTAAAAAACCACTATATTAATAGTTACTATTTTAAATGTCACTCCATAATACTGTGATTTTTATGATTACAACATCTTGATTTTCACGAGCACCATCCAAGACATACACCATGAGCTAGAGTCCTACAAATAACCCTTGTATTGACATTTATTGGATCTAAGGTTGAGAAATGATCATAGTATTAAATTAATTTGGATGATGAATCATATCATCTCATAAAACTTTTTGGTTTTGTACCTCATATATAAATGATTAAATAAAATCCATGGATTCTCCCAAATGACAGTTATTATGTGAATCATACGATGTAATCCCTTCAATATATTTGATATCTTATGATATTGTTTTATCAAAATTATTTCCATAAATAATAATTTTCAGGAAAATAGACACATAATATAATATGTTATGGTTTAACATATCTCATTTCATGCATGTATTGATACAATATTTACCCATTTCATGTCCCCTAGTAGATACAATCTTTAATGAATTGTGATGGATCATAAGGATTTCATTTTAATGATTTTGGAAACTCATAAAAACACGACATGAATAGCTGAAATGTGATCTTTTACCTCCTATATCATTATATAAGTCATGGGTAAGAAAAAATTTGTATAATCCCTATACATATCTTTTTATTTCTAGTCAAAAATTTGGAAATTATATGCCTAGAAATTCTATTTATGGGTATATAAATTATTAAGTCCCACTAAATCCCTTATTATAATTTATTTCACGATGATATCATCCTTGCCACTTGATGTGAAACATCATTTATATTTGTTTTCATATAACATTAAACAATTTAAATTGAATTCTATAAGGTTTTGTTATTATTTTAGTATAATAAATCGGATTGCACTATAATGTTCAATTCCATAATTTCTACCATTCCATCCCCCACTGTTAGAAGTGTTATTCCCTATAAGATTATAATAATTATAGAAATAATTAGACACCATATAGTGCATAACTATGTGCCCTAGTTTCAAATATTTTTCATACTAGATGGAAAACCGTGAGTGTCTCAGTAAACGATAAATGATGAGTGTCCCCAAAAAACACTAAACTATGAGGGTTTCACTAGACTCAAAACAGTCAGTTTCTATAAATACTTGTAAATTGTGATTTTACCCACAAAATAATAAATGATGTGTTTCTTCATATAAAAATGAACATTAATTATCTCCAATGGAAACTAACCACTGAGTTTCCCCACTAGGAAGTAGACCACGATTTCCATCACTATCATCTAGACAATGAGTGTCCCCATTGGAATTTATACCATTTATTTTCTCATTGGATTCTAATCCATGAGTGTAACTGGTGAACTCTAAACCATGAATGTCCCTATTAGATGCTAAACCATGTGTTACAACTGGTTTGGATTAAAAAATAATGAGTCCAACAATCATTCTACGTATGAAACCATAGATCCATCATTAATTATGATACAAAAATAAGATTACCCCATTCCTTGTCATGAGAAATAAAGATATGTATCCTAAGTACCCAAAATATACATCCTTATAATTATAAAATCATTAACCTAATAGGGAAGAATGTACTGTAATTAAAATATGTCCATAAGGATAGCATCAAGAAGGTTTTCATGGATACTCTTATAACTATGAGGGACTATTGAACTGTGAACTAAACTAATTAGTGGAGATGACCTAACCTCACATTATCTCATCTAATCTATGGATCCATTATAATTTTCCTTCTAGTGAATGTATTCCGTCCTTTTTAATGTGATATAAAAAAACCATCACAAACTAATGTTATAATCAGTATCCTATGAATATTAAAATACCACATTTGATGTATCATCTTTACGATCGTCTTCATATAATTACCTAAAATCTCAATATGTATTTCACTTAGATAAATGTTATTTTAATATATTTTTCAATATTAATCACTAAAAAAGGAAAGATTCATTAAAATAATATACAATGCTTAAAGCCTATATATCATGTTAGCATGTAACAATAACTGTAACTATGTTATGATATATATATATATATATAAATAAATATAAATGTTATTCTTTAAAAAATTACTTAGTTCAACTTGTTCTAAAAAAATTATTTTAATAAATGATTTAATTTTTTATATTGAACATTTTATTAAATAAAACTAATTATATTATGGTTAAATTATTTTTTAATAAAATATAATATTAATTAATTAATTATATTTAAATTAGGGTTTTATAGAAATTCATAATAAGACTTACTGGTTTTTCTAAAAGATATTTCCATAAAAAAATCTATTATAATTTTATTATAATATTAAATTCAAAAAAATTAGATTTTTAATTTTATGATAAATAAATAATTTTTTGATTTAGGGTAAAAATATTTCCATATGAATGGGTTTTTTTATTATTAACAAAATATTTATTTTTTATTGATTAGAGAGAGTTTATTTTAACAAAGGCTATGAATTTATATACTAACATGCATTTAAGTATTACATGTAACTTAATAAAACCCTCTAATAGAATAAATATATAATTTATAAAATTAATTTTAAATTTTAAAATATATATTTTAGTTTATAATCCTATGTTATTAATTTAAACTTAATTAAAACAATTCAGTAAAAAAATTTAATACGTTATACATTTATTAACCTAAAATTAATTATTATAACTATTATATAATGAGTATATTGAAATTTTTTCCGAATTTGGAAAAATGTGTTTTATAATTTTGAAGAAGGTCCATTTTATTTGTAGGCATAAAAATGAATTATATAGGAATAACCAAGTAACAATGATAAAAACCAAAAGGGTAAAATTGTCCAACCCAATGAGTAAAAAAATTACAAGTTATGAAATAAGGATCCAATTGAGTGGCTGAGGTTTTTAAAGATAAAAAAGATCTATAACATATTTTTCCCATTTTTTATTCATCTTAACATGTCAAACATGTGTTATCATTATATTAAGAAGATATATTTACAAAAATCTCATTCTCACAACTCATAAAATTGTACTCTCACCAACCCTTCATGACTGCTCTAGATTTCTGTTTGCTATTACAATTCTACACCTTCTTATTACCCAATAATCATTTTTCCACTTCATTTAGCTTCTGGTCACAAATAAATTTCACAAGCCATCCACTCTCATGGAGTCCTCCATGGGAAAAAGAATGTTCTCAATGTGAATACCAATATTTACATATTAATTTTCATTGTTATCTTACATTAAAAAATATAAATTATAATTAAAATATTTGAAATACATTTTTATTTTTATTATAATTTTTATAATTCTTAGGTTACTTTTATTAACAGAAATTCCGCTTTTCAATTATGAAAAATGAAAATTTCATTCATGCATTTTTACAAACTATAGCCTCAACTATGTGACATATTCTACTGGTTTCCAATTCTAATGTTTATTGGTTTTAAGGATCTAATAGATGAATAAAAATTAATTTATAATATAATTATAATTATTAGGATATAAATTATAATCCAACTTCTTTCTCTATCCTTCATTGAGAAATGAAAACATTAATTGTGTGTTTCTGCGGACTACATCCTCCAGGAGATAATATATCTAAATATTCATAAAAATTCAATATTAAATTTTAAAATCAATTGCAATATGATTATAAAACTATAATTTATATAAATTAAATCACTATTCTTATATAAAAATTAATTTATTCCACAAGAAACCACATTCAAAATTGCATTAACCCATCGATTATAGCATTTTCATGTTTGGTTAGTCCAACAACCTACTTGATCGATGATATAAAATAATATCATGGATTAATACAAAAAAAAATTTCATAATAATATGTGATATAAAAAAGTAAATAAAAGTTTCATTTTGGTTTTATAATGGTAATATTAACATTAAATTTTTTAATTAAGATACAAACGCAAGATCGTTAAAAATCAACAAAACATGATCATCATGAATTTCATATTTAATGATTATAAATAAAAGACCCATTGACTGAAATTATATCTTTATAAAATATTATAAATTAGAAATTTCTTTCCCTTTTCTGATCCATTAATGGTGATATTTTTTAGAATAATTAATAATAACACTCATGTTATCAAACTAGTTCAAAGAGATCAATATAACTCAAATATAATATTTAAAATTGATAAGAAATTAAAAATATAGTAGAAGTTAATAATTATTAAAAAAATCGTATAAAAAGTAATTGATATGAAGAAGTTTCTAAATTTGGTCATTAATGTACTCATTTTTACATAAGAGATGTATGTTCATTATTGGATGTTAGGAATAATGGTAAGGGTGTATTTTTTGGAAATTAACTTTTTTACACAAATTTCATAGTATGAATCATAATATATTTAATATGGTGTGATTAATTCCTGCTAAATTTATTTTAATATATTTATTTTATTTATTTATTTTTATGATCCATATAATTCTCTCTAGTAAAATTTCATTTGATTCAGATGATATTAATGTTGTAAGTGTTTTTGTTCACTCAATTCCCATCATTGAGTTATAATGCTTATACATGTACTTATTTCTTATATGAATGTATTCTTCAAATGTAATATTATATTTCATGGTTAATTATCTCCATCAAGGGTAAAAAAATAAATGTTTTAATTCAAATATTTTACTATAATAAAGTTTTATTCACTATTACTCTATCATTTTCTAGTTTAATTCCCATACACTATAAACAGTTTCCCCTCACTATATTAATTTTCATTCCTATCAATATTATCCTTTTTATTTGGAATCCCAATAATTTTTTATTTCACATGGCCACTAAAATTCTCTTTTTCAAATTTATAATGAAATATTTTTATCACTTTTTATGATGTGGGTTTTAATTATAAAATTATAAATGGGAATCCTTTCACGATCATTTATTTTTTTCAACTCAAAACTTTCTAGAAATAACAATTAATTTCTTTTGAAGGAATCATTATTGAGGATCCTTTATAAATTTAAATGTTTACAAATATTTATATCACCTTTTTCAAGAAAAATATTTTGAAATTATTATGTAACTTTTTATTTTATGCTTCTGCTAATGTATTTTTAAAATTAATTTTTGGTATCACTTTCATTTTCTGAATTATATAAAAATGATTTATTTATTTGGAAATTTACCTTCATGAATTACCCTACAAATTCTCTTATACTATTTCATTTTGATTCAACAAATGGAAATCCATTACTTCTTTTTTCATTCCAAGTCATTGAATGTTTATGATTTTCTTCTAATAAATGTCCTATTTGAACACGTGTTATTTCATTCTATTGATTGAAGGATGTTCAACTATATTCCTTACAATGATTGATTTGGGAACTTATTAAAAAATATATATACAACTCATCTATATGGTTTAAATACCATATAATTCTATTAATTTTATCTATATATAAATTTATTTAGTATCGTTCGAAACAATTATATTTTCATTGGGTTTATAAAGTTATAGATGTATTAATTAATGTTTTTGTTATATAATTCCACTTTGAAAGGGATATGAAACACATTCTCATTCCATGCAATCATTATGATACAAAATATTATTGACTTCATGTGGAACATGTAATTATGGATTAGTGATGGGTGGGGTATGATATTATCCTCTAATGAATTCTGTAAATCTGATGAGATCTGTTTACAATAGAATAATTTAATAGCTCAAAATAATGGGGGAAAGTGTGTGACTAACTACTATGATTTATAACAAGGTAAAACTGTGAGTTATTATAATCGTGGGTGTACTTGTATAACTTAAGAATGTTGTGTTTATGTATTCATAGGTTTCTTCCATAATTTGTAGTTAGAGCCGGTTTCTATGATATATATTATTAGCATTTTATATTGATATAATATGACAAGCCTTATATGATGATTTTGGAATTACTATTTTTCAGTATAATATTCATACGTATCATGGCTATACCCATATTCTCATATTATGCTCAATTGTCTTATTTGGTTATTATCTCTTATGTTTACCCTTACTGATCATATGATCTCACCCCTTTATTTTATTTCCATTCATATAGGATATAAAGAAAATTAATATATATTATATATTTATTAGAGTATAATTATCATGACCCACCTCCTTTAAGATGAGGGAAAGAATAAAAATATGTTGAGGCCTTATTTCCTCAAGATGAACGAGCGATAGTGACCCCCCGAGTCCCACCTTCAATAGGCCTTGGGGTGGTGACCAGGAACAAGGGTATAGAAATATCACAAAAAATGGGATGAATTGCCCTTTTATTGTAACTAAAATTGGGAGATAATATGTATCAACCTCAAACAACTCCAGGACATATATATATATATATAAAGAATCCAAAATCCATCCCACATGCATTTTTAATGTAAAAATGCTAGAAATAAAAAAGAAAACTCCAAAGTAAGTTCCAATCTAAAACTAAGCAGAGAAAAATAAACCATCCCCAATGTCTGAGCTAGTAAGGTCCAGCATGATCCACGTAATCAACATGGAAACATGAAAACAGTTTTATATAGTAGGGTGAGCATGCAAGTAGAATCAATCGGGTGAAACCAATGTCACCCATGCAAAAGTGGAATAATAACACTAATTCCCCCATGAGAAACAACAGAGACTCAAAAGCACGTAACATGGTATAATACCCACTCAAAACTCACCAATGAACTCTCACCAAATACCACAAGTCATGTAATGTAATGTATAAGAACATCGATATTTGGCTACCTCGCACCACTTCCCACTAGTTAATGGCTCATCCTTAGTGGTGAAAGTCCTAAAGCTACCATGTTCTTCCACAAGCCCCACCATCAGACCCTTTATATACACACCTAGTCCACAACCACATCACATCCTACCGGAAGAGACTTGTGCCACAACCATCACACATCTCAGCTGAATACACATGAGACTCATCCCAAAGACACATGGGATACAAATCACCTCCCCCATATCCAATACCATAAATTTGGTATTAATCATCACATTATTATATTCTACATGACAAATCATGTGAGATAAATACCTAGAAGAGTTATTATGGTAAAGTTGGCAACCAACCATCCATCCACCCACTGGGATGTTGGGAAAGACACCGTCCCCCATAACAATGGGATTTTCGGCATATAGTGCTCAACATGGGTGGGGTGTGTATAGAAATCATAAAGAACTAAAAGTTTATATATATAGGTAAACAATACTCATCCCATCATATGGGATTCCAAACATACAATCTGTCCATTGAAAAACACCTATTTTTCTACCCTTACATGCATGTACCACCACGAACGACAGTCACTTGAATGACACTTCACTAAAATACCCAACACGAAACATACCCCCAACCAATACATTTAACCTATTATCATTATGCATTATCAAATCATTCATTTATTTATTTCCATCGCTACCCAAAAAACTATCAAACACTGAAAATATTATAGGGTGAAGCAACCCTACTAACCACTACCATTTCAAAGAAAGAAAGAAAATTCCAACATTCTTCTTGAAGGATATCCCATTGAATTCTTCCTCTCACAACCAGACATGGAATCCCCAATGCATAAAAACAACACACATAGCACACCCCCAAACATGAAATCATGACACATCCTAATCCTGCATCCCTACTGCCCAACCACTGACCAGATTTAGTGCCAATACATAACAAGTCCATGCATTCCAAAATCAATAAATCTCTCAAACTAAGATACCATGACAATGCCAGTACCTTCCTATACACATAATCACACCCCCAAACTTTAAACCATACTATGAACATAGACACATGGTCGAACCAAACTGCACACTGCACATATCCACACCAACAAGGAAATGCTTATTCAGATTTAGAAGCACTAGTTCATTATTTCCAATTGATAAAAATGGGGTGATCAGAGAACATATTTGATCTCAAGACATCAAATTTTTTAACTGTGTGTACATGATAGATCGGATTGATATTTATATCAATCATTCATAGGGGAACAAAATAATTACAAATAATCACTCTGTGAGGGAATAGACCACCAAAGGCCATGATTTTTAGAGGCCAAATGACCACAACAGATCACATCATAAAAAATGATAACAAATAAAACCATCATTCAAGATCAATCCACTCCTAGCCTCTTATAAAGTCCATATTTCATCATTAGCATTTATCTTGTTAATATATGGATTAAGATTATTTTAACAAAATAATCCTACTATGACCACCCTACATGATACACAATTATAAAGAGATAATAGAATCTCTACCTGTAATAATATGCAACCAATACTCCTCTATAAGAAAAAATATGGGGTCACGTGTGCAGGAGATTTCAAAGAAAACCAAAGTGGGGGCAACAAAATAGCTAGACTGCTTGTCTCGGGAAGAAAGGTTCTCGGCGCACCATGAGAAAAGAGAAGAGAGGACCTTAGATTTAGAAACAGAAAATCCTATATCATCGGAAGGAACTGTTTCCAAAGTCCATTAAAGTCATATCGTGGACAAGACCACACGGTTTGATTATTTTAAATTCACCAAAGTGTTATTATATTAAATATATAATTAATATCCTTTGCAAATCCCATTAAAAATTCCCAAACAATGATTTAAACTTGATTCACGTAAAATAAAATGTATGAGTGTAACACCCTGAGATTTTATGAAAAATATTCTTTTAATTTCATTAATGTCTTGTGTCGTATTCTACACCAAGATTACCTTGCGCTATACGCAACACCATATTAGCTTCCAGTATACGCAACGCTATTCTTGGATCGTGTTACACACAATTTCATGTTCGTTTTATAATAGTCATTCTACGCAACATTGAGTATGTGTATGTATATATATATATATATATATATATATATATTCAATGTATAAATGAAATATGGTTGGATTCTGTTATATTAATCAACGATGTATTCTTGCACAACACGCAACCTTGACTTTCCTGGCATTACACGCAATCGCGACCTTCCTCGATAGCTTGTGTCGTACGCAATACCGGGTTTTACTAAACAACGATATATTATTATAATATTATTATGAACTAGCCGTTATGAATAGTATTAACTAAATTTTGAATTTTATAACATTATTATTCATATTACACATTTTCTAGAACATGGTATAAGAACAAAATAACTTTTTCGGGTAAAATAAGTATTTTTCAAAAAATGCAGTTTTGCCGCCTTTTGATGGCGCACCCACATTAAATCTAGTTTTTGACATCTTTATAAGTTCAATTTGACAAAATAATATTCTTCTTTGGAATCATGGAATAAAAATTTACTTTGGATAAATTTTTCATATTATTCGGGTAACCTTCAAATTTTGATGAATAGTAAAAACACGCTATATTTTAATTAAAAACAGCTTTTTTCATTGCAATAATTTGTATGGTTAAATTATAATATTGAATGGTTTTAAAGTATAAATAGAGTATATTTTTACCATTTAATATAATGTAATTCATTATCCTTCATTTTACATTGAATTCCTAGGTTAAATAAATTCAATCTTTTGCAATGTTTTAAACAAAAACTCGTTTTCTTTCGAAAACGAGATTAATTTTAATTTAATATCTGCAAATTTTGTGTATTTAATTTGGATAAATGGATTCCATATTTGGAATCAGTGGGTCCAAATTATGTTAATAAGCCACTTTATATTTTTGGGCATTATAAATAGTAACTACGGTAAATTTTATTTACCCTAGTTAAAGATAAATTGGGTAATTAGGGGTAAATATAAGATTATAAAATTACCCTAACACTTGCCAAAATCCTATTGGATGACTAAAAGTCGACCCATATCACCTAAGGGTCGGATTAGAATCATTTAATGGACTTTTGGCCATGAAAATAACTTTATTATTATTAAAACCAAAGAAAGTGACAACATGTCACTCTCTTAAATCTTATAAGTATATTAATTTTAATTTAGTGATAAACTTCATGAAACTTCGAAAATGAATAGTCTCCAGAAAGATAATGAAATTATCTACATCATATAAATTTATTTATAATTTTTATGGATTAAATAATTATCATTAATTATGACACAATAGTGATGCAGAAATTGTTTATCTAGTGAAACATCAAGAATATAGTTTTTATTAAACAAATAGTGACCATAAAATGCACAAAACCCTAACAAAAACTTATTTTCCATGTAAATGTAAACCATAAGCATCCAATGGTCTAATATTTGACCATTTTGAGCCTTATAAAAGCGATTATGACACTTATATTATTTTATTTTAAATGATGCCAAAGTTGTCACCTTCATAATTTAATAAATATAACAATTTAAATATTGTTATTTTAAGATGATAAATTCGAGTAAAAGTATTATTGTGAAAGGTAATAGATTTATTTTCATCATAGGATTTTATTTTTAATTTTTAGGCAAAAAATAAGTATATGAAATAATTATAAAAAAATGTTGTAGTATTTATTTTATTAAGAGATAAACCAAATAAATGGTTTTAAAAATAATAAAATAAATATTATATGAACTATTTAATGTGCTCCTCTAATTTTCAAGATACATATGAAATTTTATAAATCTATTAAAGTTTTTATTTCGAACATATCTTCTGTATTTATTTTATTTAAATTCAAATAAATGAATAGTGTCCACATTTACAATATTGTTATTTTATAAAAATAACATATTATAAAATAGTTTAAAAATCACAAAAATATTTAGAAATTATAAATTTAAATTTATATGATCTAAAATGTTATTAAGTATCCAATTATGGACAATTCACAACAAATAAGTAATTATTTGTTATAATTTAAAATTTAGAATGTTATTACCACAAATAAAATTAAATTGATTAAATAAGGATAAATCATGTTGATAATGTTTAAAATAAATTCCTAACATGTCTAAATTCTATTGCTTGATGATATTACAACCCTATCTCATCTAAAATTCGAATATGAGTCACTTGTGGAGATTTTTAAGTGGGTTTATATTTATTATAAATTAATATATTTAAGAATTCCAATGGTGCCCCTCTCCTCCCTTATTAAAGGGCACCTCCTCCCTCTCTTCCTCACCCAACATTGAGCCTTCAAGCTCGTCCAACCCCTTAAAAAATCTCTTCTCCACTTCCCTATAAACATCATAGAGGTTCTGGTATTCCTCAAAGACCAATTTTAGTTCCCTAAGTGGAGGTCTCAAAGAGGCGCTTCAAAGAAGAGGTAATTTCTGTTACCAATTCTTTCACCTTTATTTCTTCTTCCACTTCTTCTTCTTAGGTTGTTTCATTATGAAGTAATAACATCAGTATCACTCATACACTTATATGTTATTATAAGTATGAAACAATCCTAATTCACCATCTATCCATCCTACGGAAAACGAAATTACCGCGCGTGCGTACGTACGGAATACCGTCTCCACGCCGTGGTGTAATCTGTTTTTCCGCCACCACCTTAATTGGATGGGTATAACGGTGTAATGAGTGACTATATATTATTATTATAAAGTTATATTGATACTGAAATAGTATACATACACTTAAACACATGTTCACAATCATGAGAAGGATATCATCGCTCGTGCGTACGTACGGACTACCGTCTCCACGGCGCGATGAGATTCATTCTCCATGTTAACCATTTAAGAATGATTATAAAGTATATATAAGAAATAATAATGAAATATATGACATTATAAAGCTACTGGATTTATGTATATATGTATTTCATCTACTTACTTCCATTCAAGACAATAAGGAAAGGAAAACAACGTTCATGCGTACGTACGGACTACCGTCTCCATGAACGGTGTGTTTCATTTCATTTATCTATCTATTATATATATATATATATATATACTGAATATATTTGATATATAAATCATGTTTTATATTCTGGAAGTAATTAAATCATGATATAAGTAATAATAATGTCAAGAACAACATGTCCAAACACCTACTATAAATGAAACAATTTTACCCAAAACGCTTCTTTAACATGGGATTTACAAAAGAACGGGTAATATAAAGTCATAAGTGAACCATATATGAAATCATAACAATGAATATGATTCTGGAATAAGTCAATTACATTATTTAAATCATTATACAGGAGGTTCGGACACATACGAAGCAAATCGGACCTAAGGTAAGGGAAATATCACAATCTCATTTTTGTCCGATATTGTTTTTACTTTGGTATTTACTGGGGTGTATTTTATCATCCACATCCATGTTCCCTCAATATGTAATTTTATTTACATCCTTCTACAATATTTTATATCCAATTTTACCCTTCTATGATTTTTTTGTAAAAGATATGAATGGAATATTTTGTCGTTTTTCGTACAAGGTACTTTTTTGACTTTTCCGACAAAAGTACGAAGAATGTTTTTTAACTTATACAGCCTGAATGGATATTTAAAACATTATTTCAAAGAAGCTTCCTTTAGAAGTTTTCAAGTTTATTTTTAATCAAATTCTTTTAGTTTAAAATTGTATGACATGTTAAGAAAAGAAAAGTGTTTTGCAGTAAAAAGGATATTTTCCTCAAGAATGAAGTTCAAGTGTTTTATCAAAATTATTTTCCATCTAAGATAATAAAGGGTTCTGTTTCTATCCCTATTATTACATTGATTTGATTATGTTGTGATGGAATTAATTTTATTAATTCCTTTATCTTATATGAATTGTTTTATGATGTCATGATGTTTAAGATTCCCATTTTTATTACATGGGTTATGCAATGATGTATGATTTATGATTTTGTGGCACACATAAGAATGGTATCATTATGAGATGGGTGGGACCTATATCTCCCTCAAATGCATTGGGTAAATATTTTATATCTCATGAGATAGACATGGCTGGAACGCTAGGTTATACCGGTTCAGTGAAACAGGACTGAAACGAGGGTGACTCGGTTCAGAAAGGGACTTTGTCCACTAAGATAGTCTCGACAATGAGTCTTGACTAACAAGAAATGATTCTCTATGATTATGTGTGTATGCCACAAAGTTTCATGTTTTATGTTATGATTATTGGGATTACATTTCACTACTATGATTTATCCCATGTTAAGAAATCATGATCTCTTTTGCAGGTTAAGATTTCCAAAAGATATGTTCTTATGAATATGATGTGATTGATATTTCTTTTGTTTACCCTTACTGAGCATTTGATCTCACCCTTTTATGTTTTCTTTTCCCCAGGATATAAATAAAGGTTTTAGGTAAGGAAAAAAAGGGAAGATCTTTATTGGGAGATGTTGAAGATATTTCACCACGATTAGAAGATTTTATTCCGAGTTTCCAAAGACACTAAACTATTACGATCCTTGTGTGTTTGTTTTTATTATGTATTAAGTATTCCGCAAAAGTAATGTAATATTCATGTACGTAAAGCTTAGGGTCTCTACAGTTGGTATCAGAGGGAGGTTTAGTCAACCTTTGGAAACTAGGATGCGAAAACGTTAGTGAGATCCCTAGAGATATTTCTAAGGTATGTCTAGGGATGTCCCTAAGGTTAAGTATACATATAGGTTATAGTACTAGAATTTCGCTAACAATCATAGAATTTAACCTACGAAGTTAGATATTGAGGATACTCCCCCTTTATAATGTTGTTTTCCCTAGCATGATTTTTTCCTCTCACACTATTCTTTTTGGGTTTTAGACGATGGCTGGAACCCGAAGGAACCGTGTTGATCAATGCAATGGACAATGCAATGACTGCCCTCCTAAACAAACAAATGTTATGGGAGATGGAGTGCAAAATCTTATTGCTATACTTACACAAGCTATGAATCATTCTGGACTTCCAAATGAGCAGAGAAGGGAACAATATTCTATTGAGTCCTTCATGAGGCAACGTCCACCTTCTTTCAGTGGGTCTTCTGATCCACTTGTTGCTGAACAATGGATCAGTACCACTGAAAAGATATTTTATGTTCTTCAATGTTCTGAGCATGATAAAGTCATCTTAGCAGTATATCGTTTGGAAGGTGAAGCTGATCAATGGTGGAATCTTATCAAGAATATGAGTCCAATAGATGAAATTGAGTCCATGGAATGGGAGGAGTTCAAGAACTTGTTTTTCAGTAAGTACTTCCCTCGTATTATTCGAACAAAGATGGAAAAGGAGTTTCTTGAGCTTAAGCAGAAGGATGATGAATCTGTTGGTATATACGAAGCGAATTTTACAAGACTTGCAAGGTATGCATCTGGCATTATCATCCAACCTGAATGTAAAGTTGATCGATTTTTCAGTGGCTTAAAACCAAGTCTTCGAAGGGCATTAGCTATAAGAGACTTCAGTAGCTATGAAGAAATTGTGTGTTGTGCTATCAAGGTAGAAATGGATGTTGGTGTTACATGTCCATCTCATGGTTTTGACAAGAAACGAAAGATGGAGTTCAAGGAGAAATCACAGAATAATGGTGAAAAGAAGATGAATATTTCCGTATGCTCAAAGTGTGGAAAGAAGCATGGTGGAGATTGTCTTAAAGGGACTAGAAAATGTTTTAAGTGTGGAAAAGAAGGTCATCGAGCAGCTGAGTGTCGAGGTAATGGAAAATGGGTTTCTAATGATGTGAATAAACCAAACACTGCAGAGAACGCACCACCAGCACTTCAATGCTTCAAGTGCAAGGATATGGGGCATTATGCTAATAAATGCCCTAATCCAAGGGTTAGTGATGATCAACATGAGCAACCACTTAAGTTAAAGGACAAAGGGAAGTCACATGCGATCACTATTGGCGATGTTGAATATGACAATGATGTGGTGGAATGATTAAGTGTTTATGTAATGGGATTCCAAAATAATGTTGTATATAGTATCGTGGAATATTGGAATATTTATGTTTTGGTCTATTGTGGTTTTCAATAATTTTATGGTACCGGTAACCATGAAAAGTGATTGAGACATTTTTGGTAAACAGATGATATGCGCATAATGAAGGGATAAGAAGATAATGAGATGTTTGATTGTATTCATGAGCTCATGATTGATATAAGGGCTAAGTGATATCATGGTTTGAGTATATAGAATTTTGAGGATTTTGGTATGTGGAAAGTGTTAACTTTTAACTGCATTCATGTTTTCACTATGTTTCAATGGGTATTCATTCTTCAAGAGAATACATGATTAAGGTATTCACATGTTTGTAATTTGACCAACAAGATATATCTTATGATATATGGGGGATAAATGATGGCATTCATGTGATTATTCTGTGACATTTCAAGTAATCATTTTCTTTATACTATGAGCTTAGACCGAAGTATATTAGATAAGCCTAAATATTAGAATGGATTATGTTGGACATAAGTTAGGATAAAAAGTTTTTCGATATTATTGATGGGATGTTATAGTAATATAGCTTTAGAAAAAGGACAACCTACAGGACGAGCGACAGCCCATCGCGTCGGACAAGGCTGTGGGAATCGAACCCACAACCGAAGTGCGACTGGCCTTTATCGCCTACCACTGGCCTACAGAAAGTCCCTATTTAGTAGAAACTAGTTTTATTATATTAAGTAGTATGATATATGAAGTACAAGTCCATTTTAGGAACCATATATGATTAATCTCACTATAGAATGACTTATTAATATTTAATAACTTTTGCTAACCTTTTGTTTGAGACAGATGGAATGACCCGTCATTCTATCACATGATCTGCTAACACTTCACGAATAACAAATTCAACATCATTTATTTAAGAGATGAAGTAGAAATTGTTCAAGGCATGGACAACAGTGATATTGTACCAAAATAAAGTAAGTATTTATTCTAATTCAAATTCTTCAACTTTAGGGAAATGATCTTGAAAACCAAAAATGTTGTCCTAGGGCTCTTATATCTGATTAATTAGATGGTACCTTAGATCGACACAAATTTATGGATTTGTGATTGTTGGATTTTCCATAGCCAAGTTCTCTACCACTCTCCATCAAAACAAGATGGTTAGATTTTTCTTCCATATCCATATTTTCACCTATGTGGAAACCCGGTGATTAGTTTATTTGGGTAACCGTTACATTTCATACTTTTGTTTTTAATGATTGGTTTTGGTATTCCTTTTTATGATGTGGGTTTCGATTAAAGAAACTTTTGAATAGTAAACCATTTATAACCCCGACGAATTTCTAGGGCGAAATTCATTTTAAGGGGGGTAGAATGTAACACCCTGAGATTTTATGAAAAATATTCTTTTAATTTAATTAATGTCTGGTGTTGTATTCTACACCAAGATTACCTTGCGCTATACGCAACACCGTATTAGCTTACAGTATACGCAACGCTATTCTTGGATCGTGTTACACACAATTTCATGTTCGTTTTATAATAGTCATTCTACGAAACATTGAGTATGTGTATGTATATATATATATATATATTCAATGTATAAATGAAATATGGTTGGATTCTGTTATATGAAACAACGAAGGATTCTTGCACAACACGCAACCTTGACTTGCCTTGCATTACACGCAATCGCGACCATCCTCGATAGCATGTGTCGTACGCAATACCGGGTTTTACTAAACAACGATATATTATTATAATATTATTATGAACTAGCCGTTATGAATAGTATTAACTAAATTTTGAATTTTATGACATTATTATTCATATTACACATTTCTAGAACATGGTATAAGAACAAAATAACTTTTTCGCGTAAAATAAGTATTTTTCAAAAAATGCAGTTTTGCCGCCTTTTGATGGCGCACCCACATTAAATCTAATTTTTGACATGTTTATAAGTTCAATTTGACAAAATAAAATTCTTATTTGGAATAATGGAATAAAAATTTACTTTGGATAAATTTTTCATATTATTCGGGTAACCATCATATTTTGATGAATAGTAAAAACACGCTATATTTTAATTAAAAACAACTTTTTTCATCGCAATAATTTATATGGTTAAATTATAATATTGAATGGTTTTAAAGTATAAATAGAATATATTTCTACCATTTAATATAATGTAAGTCATTAGCCTTCATTTTACATTGAATTCCTAGGTTAATTAAATTCAATCTTTTTCAATGTTTTAAACAAAAACTCGTTTTCTTTCGACAACGGGATTAATTTTAATTTAATTTCTGCAACTTTTTTGTATTGAATTTGGATAAATAGATTCCATATTTGGAATCAGTGGGTCCAAATTATGTTAATAAGCCACTTTATATTTTTGGGCATTATAAATAGTAACTACGGTAAATTTTATTTACCATAGTTAAAGATAAATTGGGTAATTAGGGGTAACTATAAGATTATAAAATTACCCTAACACCTGCCAAAATCTTATTGGATGACTAAAAGTCGACCCATATCACCTAAGGGTCAGATTAGAATCATTTAATGGACTTTTTCCCATGAAAATAACTTAATTATTATTAAAACCAAAGAAAGTGACAACATGTCACTCTCTTAAATCTTATAAGTATATTAATTTTAATTTAGTGATAAACTTCATGAAACCTCGAACATGAATATTCTCCAGAAATATAATGAAATTATATACATCATATAAATTTATTTATAATTTTTACTGATTAAATAATTATCATTAATTATGACACAATAGTGATGCAGAAATTGTTTATCTAGTGAAAAATCAAGAATATTGTTTTTATTAAACAAATAGTGACCATTAAATGCACAAAACCCTAACAAAAACTTTTTTTACATGTAAATATAAACCATAAGCATCCAATGGTCGAATATTTTACCATTTGGAGCCTTATAAAAGCGATTATGACACTTATATTATTTTATTTTAAATGATGCCAAAGTTGTCACCTTCATAATTTAATAAATATAACAATTTAAATATTGTGATTTTAAGATGATACATTAGAGTAAAAGTATTATTGTGAAAGGTAATAGATTTATTTTCATCATAGGATTTTATTTTTAATTTTTATGAAACAAATAAGTATATGAAATAATTATACAAAAATGTTGTAGTATTTATTTTATTAAGAGATAAACCAAATAAATGGTTTTAAAAATAATAAAATAAATATTATATGAACTATTTAATGTGCTCCAATAATTTTATAGATACATAAGAAATTTTATAAATCTATTAAATCTTTTATTTCGAACATATCTTCTGTATTTATTTTATTAAAATTCAAATAAATGAATAGTGTCCACATTGACAATATTGTTATTTTATAAAAATAACATATTATAAAATAGTTTAAAAATCACAAAAATATTTACAAATTATAAATTTAAATTTATATAATCTAAAATTTTATTAAGTATCCAATTATGGACAATTCACAACAAATAAGTAATTATTTGTTATAATTTAAAATTTAGAATGTTATTACCACAAATAAAATTAAATTTATTAAATAAGGATAAATCATGTTGATAATGTTTAAAATAAATTCCTAACATGTCTAAATTCTATTGGTTGATGATATTACAAACCTATCTCATCTATAATTCGAATATGAGTCATTTGTGGAGATTGTTAAGTGGGGTTAGATTTATTATAAATTAATATATTTAAGAATTCCAAAGGTGCCCCTCTCCTCCCTTATAAAAGGGCACCTCCTCCCTCTCTTCCCCACCCATCTTTGAGCCTTCAAGCTCGGCCAACCCCTTAAAAAATCTCTTCTCCACTTCCCTAGAAACATTCTAGAGGTTCTGGTATTCCTCAAAGACCAATTTTAGTGCCTTAAGAGGAGGTCTCAAAGAGGCGCTTCAAAGAAGAGGTAATTTCCGTTACCAATTATTTCACTTTTATTTCTTCTTGCACTTCTTCTTCTTAGGTTGTTTCATTATTAAGTAATAACATCAGTATCAATCATACACTTATATGTTATTATAAGTATGAAACAATCCTAATTCACCATCTATCCATCCTACGGAAAACGAAATCACCGCGCGTGTGTACGTACGGAATACCGTCTCCACGCCGTGGTGTAATCTGTTTTTCCTCCACCACCTTAATTGGATGGGTATAATGGTGTAATTAGTAACTATATATTATTATTATAAAGTAATATTGATACTGAAATATTATACATACACTTCAAAACAAGTTCACGATCATGAGAACGATATCATCGCTCGTGCGTACGTACCGACTACCGTCTCCACGGTGCGATGAGATTCATTCTCCATATTAACCATTTAAGAATGATTATAAAGTATATATAATCAATAATAATGAAATATATGACATTATAAAGCTACTGGATTTATGTATATATGTATTTCATCTACTTACTTCCATTCAAGACAATAAGTAAAGGAAAACAGTGTTCATGCCTACGTACGGACTACCGTCTCCATGAACGGTGTGTTTCATTTCATTTATCTATCTATTATATATATATATATACTGAATATATATGATATATAAATCATGTTTTATATTCTGGAAGTAATTAAATCATGATATAAGTAATAATAATGTCAAGAACAACATTTCCAAACACCTACGATAAATGAAACGATTTTACCCAAAACGCTTCTTTAACATGGAATTTACAAAAGAACGGGTAATATAAAGTCGTAAGTGAACCATATATGATATCATAACAATGAATATGATTCTGGAATAAGTCAATTACATTATTTAAATCATTATACAGGAGGTTCGGACACATACGAAGCAAATCGGACCTAAGGTAAGGGAAATATCACAATCTCATTTTTATCTGATATTGTTTTTACTTTGGTATTTACTGGGGTGTATTTTATCATCCACATCCATGTTCCCTCAATATGTAATTTTATTTCCATCATTCTACAATATTTTTTATCCAATTTTACCCTTCTATGAGTTTTTTGTAAAAGATATGAAAGGAATCTTTTGTCGTTTTTCGTACGAGGTACTTTTTTGACTTTTCCGACAAAAGTACGAAGAATGTTTTTTTTAACTTATACGGCCTGAATGGATTTTTAAAACATTATTTCAAAGAAGCTTCCTTTACAAGTTTTCAGTTTATTTTTAATCAACTTCTTTTAGTTTAAAATTGTATGACATGTTAAGAAAAGAAAAGTGTTTGAAGTAAAAAGGATATTTTCCTCAAGAATGAAGTTCAAGTGTTTTATCAAAATTATTTTCCATCTAAGATAATAAAGGGTTCTGTTTCTATCCCTATTATTACATTGATTTGATTATGTTGTGATGGAATTAATTTTATTAATTCCTTTATTGTATATGAATTGTTTTATGATGTCATGATGTTTAAGATTCCCATTTTTATTACATGGGTTATGCAATGATGTATGATTTATGATTTTGTGGCACACATAAGAATGGTATCATTATGAGATAGGTGGGACCTATATCTCCCTCCAATGCATTGGGTAAAGATTTTATATCTCATGATATAGACATGGCTGGAAAGGTAGGTTATACCGGTTCAGTGAAACAGGACTGAAACGAGGGTGACTCAGTTCAGAAAGGGACTTTGTCCACTAAGATAGTCTTGGCAATGAGTCTTGACTAACAAGAAATGTTTCTCTATGATTATGTGTGTATGCCACAAAGTTTCATGTTTTACGTTATGATTATTGGGATTACATTTCACTACTATGATTTATCCAATGTTAAGAAATCATGATCTCTTTTGCAGGTTAAGATTTCCAAAAGATATGTTCTTATGAATATGATGTGATTGATATTTATTGTGTTTACCATTACTGAGCATTTGAGCTCACCCTTTTATGTTTTCTTTTCCCCAGGATATAAAGAAAGGTTTTAGGTAAGAAAAAAAAAAGGGAAGATCTTTATTGGGAGATGTTGAAGATCTTTCACCACGATTAGAAGATTTTATTCCGAGTTTCCAAAGACACTAAACTATTACGATCCTTGTGTGTTTATTTTTCTTATGTATTAAGTATTCCGCAAAAGTAATGTAATATTCATGTACGTCAAACTTAGGGTATCTACAATGAGGGGAGAAACTGGAAAATCCAGGAAAAATGGAAAAAATTGTCAATGATATGTAAGTCACTAAAAACGAGCCACTGATAGCAATCCACCAATAGAGAGTGACTGATGTTGAGCTATTGACACTGATTCACCAAAACTGATCCACCAACGTGAACTACTGACACATGACTCACCGATGCTAGACTCACCGACGCCCTATCTCACTGATGACCTAACTCTGACACCGTGACTCACCGATGCCATGCCTCACCAACAACACAACTCACAAACACCCTGAATCGCCGATGCTCTGACTCAACGATGCCCTAAATCATCGATTCCCTGACTGACTAAAACCAATGTCATGACTCATCGACACCAATGCCCTTATTCACCAACACCGATGCCCTGAGTCACTGACAATGACACCCTTATTCACAGACACTAATGACCCGATTCACTAACATTGATTCCCAGAGTCACCGACACTTTTGCCCTGAGTCATCGATGGAAAAACTAGGAATTTGGAAATATCATGAAATGAGCCATCATTTCCTCTAAGAACACCCCAAACACTTGATTTTGAAAATGTAATGGATTACCGAGGTCTAGCTCGTTACATCAAATACATGTCAAACTATTCCCACCCTCGAGATTTCAAAACCAACCCAGAAGAAATATGGATCTGAATAACCATCCCATAAGAAAACTCTCAATGATAAACCACATCAATGGAGTGAATCTTCAACATCCAATAACACCATCTCTGAGATATTCCCACCCCAAAATAGAAATACATGCTATACAAGCACCAAAAGTCACACCTCCCCAACTTATGAATCAGATATATCCTTCCCCCATGTTAAGATATTATCCTCTTTGGGTGTAACTTACTCACCATCTTGAGTTTAATCGCATCTGCATTAATGTGTATTGATTAGGGATCATTTCATCCCCTCCTCATATGTCAGGACATTATTGTTCATCACTTAATAAGGAAAAAACATGTCTCATAGAAAAAAAGGTTCAAGCATTACATCACAAGGAAAAACACAATATAAAACATCAAAAAAACTCTGGGTACGAGGAAAACATCTATGTCCCTCACCCACAGGTACACTCCTCCATGACATCATGCCTCTACAACACGCAAAAAATGGTAACGGTCCTTCCATGAAAAACCTTATCCCAATGATCATGGATCTCAATTGGTTGCTCCACATATGTTGGTTTTTCCATGATATCCAACTCTCCCCAATCAATGACATGGGATTCATTGTGAAGATACAAATGAAGATGGGATATATGAAATATGTCGTGGAATTTCACCAGCTGTGGTGGAAATGTTGGATGATATTCCATCTCCCTAATGCATCTCAACACCTCTAAAGGTCCGATGAACCAAGGAAAAAAGCTTATTGTATCTCCCTAACCTCATCTTCCCATGTCAAGGGGGAACCATTAATAAAATTTGGTCCCTACCCTAGAACTCCAAAGGCCATATCCAACGATCATCATATGACTTCTGTTGGTCTTGTGCTTCTTTCATCCTCTCATGGACAAGTTTCACTATCTTTGTCGTAATATGCACCATGTCTAGTCCAAGGACAGCTGCCTCCCCAATTTCCATCCAACAGAAGGGTAAATGATACGAACACCCATATAGATCTTCAAATGAATCCATACTAATAGAATAATGATAGTTTTAATTGTAATAAAAATATACTATGGGAAATGATTCTCCCAAAACCCACTATTGTCTAAAACACATGCCCATAACATGTCCTTCATTGTCTAGATGGTCCTCCTTGTTCTTCCATCTGTATGAGGGTGGAATGTAGTGTTGAGGCATAACTTGGTTCCAAAGGCATGTTGTAAATCCCTCCAAATCATGATGTAAAACACATATCTCGATCTGAGATGATGGATCTCAGAACTCTGTGCAACCACACCACTTCAACTATATACCTCCATTATAAGGAATCAACTACGCTCGACTCTTTGATCATTAAAAAGTAGTCGGATTTATTCAATTGATCTACTACTACCCAAATTGCATCACATCCTCCATAACACATGGGTAATACTGTGATGATATCCATCAAGATGTCATCCCTCTTCCACTCTGGGACATCTAAGGGTTGATACAAACCACCGGGAACACAGTACTTATCATTCACTTGTTGGCACACTATGAACCTAGCCACAAACTCTGCCACTACCTGCCTCATACTGGTCCACCAGAACTATTCCCTCAAGCCCTGATATATCATGGAAGCTCTGGCGTGTACCATTAGTGGTGAGATATGAACCACATGGATAACTTCCTCATGCATTTCTACAAGAACAAACTGTTTCCCATGGAATAACATCTCAATATGACCATCCTATGACTATCCATCTAGAGAATCACCCTTGTCATGTGATCAGGCATCAATTCCGCCTCGGAATCTCCCCACTAATACGCATCCACCCTTTTCCCTAGATATGATTGTAAAGTCATCTGAAATAGGAATCCTCTTCCACTATCCATTCTAGAATTCATGGTCAAGACATACAACTCCTCCATTTCACTCCAAGCATTCATGGATTCCTGAACTGCCTCGCTCTGTGACTTCCTACTCAATGTATTAGCCACAACATTCCCAATTCCTATGTTTTATGAGATAAAAATATCATAATCCTAGAGAAACTCCATTCACATTCATTTCCACAAGTTCATGTCTCAGTGGGAAAATATGTCCCTCAAGATCTTTTGATCTGTGAAGACCATATAGAACTCCCCAATAAGGTATTGTCACCAAATCATCAGTGTGAACATGACTTTTGTTAGATCCATATCATGGGTGTCAGAGTTTCATTCATGGGTATGTAGTTTCCTAAAACCATAGGAGATTAATCCCCATTGTTGCATCATAACACAACCCAAGCCTAGACGGGAAGCATCACAAAACACCTTGAACATCACCCTTTCTTCTATAAGCCTGAGCACCGGAGAACATAACAAATACCCCTTCAGATAGAAAAATGTTTCCTAAAAATACTCGCTCCACAAAAAATCATGGTATTTTCTAGTCAAAGCCGTCAATTGATATGCTACTCATGATAAATTTTATACAAATTCCTAGTAGTGGCCTATAAGACTAAAAAAACGGTGAATCTCTACCAAATTATTAGGTGATTACCAATAAAGAACTTCCTCGACCTTCGATGGGTCCAATTCTACAGCCTACTGAGATACCACATGCCCAAGAAATTAGTCTACTATGTCCAAAACTTTCACTTGGATAGATTTTTATAGAGATGGTGGGGCCGAAGGACATTTTGGATAGTCCTGAGATGCTCGGAAAGCTACTCATTTGACATCGAGTAGATTATGATTTTTTCAAATAATATGAAGATGAAACGGTCCAGAAACTCATGAAAGATAGAGTTCATGATCTCCATGAACATGGATGGTGCATTCGTAACACTGAAGAACATAACTATGAACAAGATGTTTCCATACCAACATCAGAAAAAAAATATTTGGGTTGTCACCTTCCTTCACCCTAAATTGGTGACATCCAGACTATAGATTGATCTTGGAAAACCAACTCACTCCCCTCATCTAGTCGAAAATATCATCTATTCTCAAGATAGGGTAACTGTTCTTTACCAATACCTGATCTGGACTCTAGTAGTCTATGAAGAGCCTCAGACCACCATCTTCCTACTTCACAAACAAGATTGGAGCACCCCATGAAGACACACTAGGTCAGATGAATCCCTTCCTCATCAGTTCATCAATTTTAATATGTAACTCTCACAATTCAAAAGGTTCCATCCAATAAGGATCCATCTAAATCAGACTATCATTGGGCTTTAAATCAATTCTGAACTCAACGTAATTTCGAGGGTGTAGAGTCATATCCTCATTGAGTAAAAAATCAATAACATTTATTATAAATCCTAAAACCTCCACTATCTCATCGTTCATTGATCCCACTTACATCTCAACTAATAAAAAAAGTGGCTCCACATGCCATCTTCCCACCTAATAGCTCTTCTCACCAATGAAAGCTACACATTGGCCCTTCACGTTTGAAAACAAAACTCTTATTTAGAAGAAGTTGATAATATCATGCTCTGAAAACATCTAATAAATTCCATGGATGACATCATAAAGATTAATCTATATTATAAAGAGATCCCCGCTTGACTGATGTGGTCGCAACATCATTCTACATCCCTAGAAAACACCAAACAAGTGGGTCTGGCCTCTGACTAGTGTACTCAACACCAAGGTTATGGAATGCCTCTCTATGTCTAGTCACAAATCATGAAATAGAATGGGTTCAATGAAGGAGTGATAATATCCCAAATAAAAAAAGGCATAATAAAGCATACTAGAAAACTGATCTTACCTCGAATGATCTTCGACCATTTTGGAACTGCTGCCTCTATGGTGTGTAACTTCCCACGCCCATCTCCTCTTCCCCTATGTTGTTTGAAAAATCCCCAAAAAAAAACCCTAGTCATGGTCCCTGAGGAGCACCTTGATGTCATCCTCCTCCTACACCATCCACCCTTAGTGTAGATGGGTCATGTTGTCCTTGCAGCTGGAAAGGCCTGGTTGTAAACTTCTACTGAGTTGGGCGATGAACATTCCCATTACCACCATAATGAGGTCGAGTCAGGACCAACCCCTAGAAGTTCCCATGACCTCTAAAATAAAAAAAACTTGGCCACTAACCCATGGGAAAAGGGAGAGGACCATAAGGTTGAAACTGAAACTTATGGGGTCTTCTCCCCACTAGTCAACACCAAGAAGGCCCTAACATCAGAGAATTTCTTCCAATGGCCTTCCCCTTTAGATAGATTTAGTGACATCCCTCTTGCGATAGACCTCCCCGTGAGTGTATTTTTTCCACTATTTCACACATATTTTAAACCTAAATTTATGTCGTTAGTGTGAAGAGAGTAACCATCCACTAAAGAGAATGACAGTGTGCCTCCTCTAAGTGCCTCGTCATAGACTGCTCATCCAGAAAGATATCTGGAGAAAAACATAAGAGATTATTCAAATTGTTCCCCAATTCTCTCAATAATATACTCCCATGCTGGAGGAAGTGTATCTCCTTACTCTACTAGTCTTTCTTTATGGAAGAAAGGAATTCCACCTAGAACTCCTTCTCAAAGTCAACCCACATAACATTGGTCTCCTTCCCCTACTTGAAGAAAATATTCGACCACTAATGTGTTACTCCCATTATCTGGATCACTTCTAGGGGAACCTGGTACTCTATCAGAGCCTAGATCAAAATGAAAGTGATCACCAGCTCCTCAAGCCAACTCTTCATCACCATGTCGGAGACACTTCCATCATACTTTCCCAGAGTCTTCCATAGGATGGAATGAAGCTTTTTCTACCACTGATCATCCTCCTCTATTGGTTTTACCCTACATCAGTCAACTGAGTCATCCTTCGGACCCTCCACTACTCATAACACACGTTAGTGAGGTCTGGGAACCATATTTTAAAGGAAAACAAAGAACTCATATACAAGGGTAGTATGGAAATTATTTAGGATTCATTTTAACTCATTTTTATTTTAATTTCATGAAAATGTCCAAAAAAACAAGAACATGTATAATCATGATACATGTACCTTTCTGGGGTATCTACCCCACAATCAGCATATCCTCACTTGGTCGTTGAATACACTCAATCTCCATGAATCAAATCACAGGGGGCCCTAGGATCTTGTGTCCTAGCCGGTGTCACACACCCAGATCACCTAAATTTTTTTTTCTACCAACCCATGAAATCCTAACTTTTCCTGACTCCAAGCCCCATTATATCTCTCAACCATCACCTCTGATACCATTCTATCATGACCCACCTTCTTCAAGATTAGGGAAATAATAGAATGATGTTGATACCTTCCTTCTTCAAGATGAAGGAGTGATAATTACCCCCTGAGTCCCACCTCTAATAGGCCCAAGGGTGGCGACCAACACTAAGGGTATATAAATCTCAAAAAAATGGGAGGTGTTACCTTTTATAGTAAGTAAGATCAATAGATAAGATGTATCAACCTCAAGAAAATCCAAGATAGATATATATAAAGAAACCAATATCCATCCCGCATGAATTTTGAATGTTAAAATTCTTGAAATACAAAGAAAACTCCGAAGTACCAAAATAAAACTATGAAGCAACACAAAAATTGTCCCCATTTTTCAATCTAGTGAGGTCCATTAAGGTTCACATAATCTCCTTGGTAACTTGAATATAGTTTAAAATACATTTCATGAGCATACATGTATAATCAGTAGGGAAAAACCAAATTCACATGTGCACAAGTGGGTGAAGCATACTAATGTCCCCATGAGAAAACAATAGAGACTCAAAAGCACCTATCAATGTATACTACCCACCACAATCTCACTAAGGAACACTCACAAAATAATGAAATTTAACTATAGTAAATATAAGCACATCAATATTTGGGTACCCCACACCACTTCCCACTGGTTAACTGCTCATCCCTAAGGGTGAATGTACTGACACTACCATGCTCTTCAACACGCCCCACTATTACAACCTACCCACACACACCTGGCCCACAACCACATCACATCATTCATGTAGACACATTTTCCACAACCACCACACGTCTTACCCAGAAAACACCTAGGCCTCATCCCTAAGACACTTGGGAAACAAACCACCTCTCACATAGCCAATTCCCTAAATCTGGTATTAAACTCCAAGTCATTAAATCTTTCCCAATAAAATTTTGGGCGATAAATACCTAAAAGGGGGGCTTGGTAATGTCAGTAACCATCCATTCATCCTCCATCCTGGATGTTGGGATAGACACCCCCATAAAGGTGGAGGTCATGGAAACTTAGTTCTCAACACAGGTTGGGTTCATATAGAAAACATAAGGAATTACATGTTTATATATCTAGATAAAAAACACTCATCCCATCTAATGGGATTACAAATATAAATCCATCCCACTCAAAACCATATTTTCCACTACCCCTACATGAATGTAGCACCATGAATGATAGTCACGTTAACGGTGCTTCACTACTATCCCAAAATTGAAACATACCCCTATCTAGTTCATTTAACCAATTGTAATTCTTCATTATCAAATCATTCTTTTATTTATTTCCATACATAGCAAAGGAACTACCAAACACTACAAACATTATATGGTGATGTAACCCTACCAACCAATGACAAGTGAAATAATAAAGGAAACTTCCAAAAACCTTCTTCAAGGTTATCCCACTAAATTCATCATCTCACAACCAAACCCAACAGCCCTGTTGCACAACAACAGCCCACCTAGAACACCAAAAAACATGAAATCATGAAACATCCCAATCATGTATGCCCACTTCCCAACCACTACCCAGATGTAGTCCCACTACATAACAACTCCATTCATTCGACATTCAATCAATATCTCAAATTATGATACAATCACTCTTCCATTACCACCTCGTACAAACAATCACACCCCCAACCATAGCACCACACTACCAAAATAGGCGCAAGGTCGAACATAACCACACATAACACACATCCACACCAATAAGGAAATGATTATTCAGATTTATTAGCACTCAATATTTAACACCACCTAATAATATATTGGAGATAATATAACATATTTGATCATGGGGAATCCATTTATTAAAATGGGTGTACTTGATTAATAAAATTGATATTTACAAAAATTATTCATAGGGAATCAACAAAAATTGCAAAGAATCACCACGTGTAGGAAAAGAACACCCATGACCATGGTTTTCAAAGGCCACACAGCCACAACAGATCATATCATAAAAAAAGATAAAAAAAATTAAACAATCGTTCAGAATAAATTCACTCTCATCTCGTTATCAAGTATGTATTCCATCATTTGAATTTATCTTGTTAAAATTTGGCTTCAGAATATTTTAACAAAATAACCTTACTATGCCCACACTGCATGATACACAATCAATGAGAGGCAGTAGAATCCATACCACAGACAACATATGAAAAAAATTCTTATTTTCACCAAAATCGGGGGGTCACACGAGCATGGAATTCTATGGAAAATCGATGAGGGGGTGATATAGCATAGGCCCACACCTCATATTAGGATGAAAGGGTCTCAGTGAACTAAGAGAAAAGTAATGATATAACCTCGTCTTTAGAAAATCTAGATCCAATATCAATGGAAGGAAATAGTTCCAAATCCCATTAATGTCAGATCACGACCAAGACCACACGTTTTGATTATTTAAAAGTCCCCATAGCATTAGTATATTAGAGATTTAATTAATATCCTTTGAAATAAAATTTAGAAATGACCAAACAATTCTTTAAAAATTATTTATGTCAAATAAAACGTAAGAGTGGAGAAACTAGGAAAACTGGGAAAAACTAGAAAAATGAGTCACTGATGGGTGAGTGACTGACAAAAAGCCACCTACAAAGAGCCATAGATATAGAGTCATCGACGTTGAGCTACTGACTCAGAGACACAAATGATGATCCAGTGACATGACCTACTGAATCTTAAATCATCAATGCCTTGACTCACCGATTCCCTCTCCAACTGACACCCTGAATCTGATGCCCCGACTCACCAATGCCTTGTCTCACCGATTCCCTGACTCATCGACCCAATAACTCACCAACTCCTTGACTCCATGATTCCCTACCTCACTGATTCCCTAAATCACCAACGCCATAACTCGCTGACACTGACATACTAAATCACCAACACCAATGCCCTGGGTCACCAACACTAATGCCTTGAGTCACAGACACTGACACCATTTGTCACCGACATTGATTCCCAGAGTCACCGATTGGAAACCGGTAAATTTGGAAAACTCTTGAAATGAGAAACCATTGCCTCCCTGAACACCCCAATCACTAGATTTTGATAATGTACTAGACCATGGAGGTATGTTCCATTACAATCATGTTTTGAGAAATTTTCAAAGACATTGAATATTTTATACAAATTAACAAGATTCATTTATAGTGATAAAAATGTCCATTATATGAAAAAAAAATAATTTTTTATTTTTTATCCTAATTATATGAAAATATAAACCTAACTGATAGTAGGAATGTATTGTAATGTAATATTTTCATTATGTAATATAATAATGAGATGATCACATCAGTGGGTTTTCATAATCTGTACAAAGGTGGGGTTTAGATAACTTTAGATCTTATGATCTTTTCTGAGTATAAGGTAAGGGTAGGTTAAGGTTGATCATAATATATTGTACACAGATAACCCTTAAGGAAATATAAGGTAATATTGAATATTTTAGGTATTAGGATAATTTAATTTTAGTGAAATTCCATGGTGTAAGTATAAGGGATATTTCCCAGTATATGAAAAAAATCAAAAGTATTATAATGTGTATATTGTTCTATTATTTTAGAAATTAAATCCTTATTTTTTTATATGAATATGTATGTAGATATGAAAAAAAATTCCAAAATATTATGATTGAGTTTCAACTCAATCATCACTCTACTATATGATTCACGAGTCTAAGACTTCAAACCTATCTATAATAATCCATGTGGTATGAGTTGGACAATTAAATTTTATTTACAACCATTTTTAATGGTTTAATTATGTTAAGTAATTATGTTAAGGAATATTAGATAAATCTACCTAAAGAATAAAATATTGAACGATGAGTAATTTTAGGTGAACTAAAAACCAATGATATAATTTAAAGGATATTTACATGTTCTGGTTGAACTTGACAAAAATTAATTATCTCATTGTCTCCATCAATCACATTATCTCATTTTTTATTTTCATAATGAGTAAATCCTAAAAGAACCAAGTTAAAAATATATGAAATGAAGAATTTATAGATTGTACCAATGAGAAACCCAATGGGATATGACATGGAGTTAGAAATCACTCCGTAATTCTTAATCACTTATCACGAATTATCATTTACTGTTTTAACTTATCTGTGTTTCCTAAAGCATAAGATAAGGGAAGGACTGTATCTCATGGGTGTTTGTTGATGAAGTTTAAGAATGAATGAATATGAAATCTCTATCATATAAAAAATGTGTTGAAAATAACCAAGTGTGATTACTTAATTGAGAATTTATATGTATTGTGAATGGAAATTGATGGAATATGGAAACTAATTAATGTGGGATAGTAAAAAGATAAATGGGAACCATGAATGGAAAGGGAGTTCATATAAATATACCACTAATAGTTTAATGTCATTATTGTGGAAAACATTGATATTATCTATCAAATAATTATTTTTCATTTAATTTACATTATTTCTTTATAGTGGGGGTTTTACATTCATTTTTGGAGGAATGGGTTGGTTTTAATTATTTGGGTGAAACAGTGAGCCCATTTCCCGATTTAAAAATAAAATTTCATTCTTTTATAACTACTCCATTTTTCATCATTTTTCACCCATTACACTTCCCACCTGGAAATCCCTGACCTATTAAAACTAGCATATCTATTTGGACCCGTTATGAATCCATAATCATGGTGTATTTGGGTCATTTATTAAGGTATTGGAACAGACTGTGGGCTAATTTATAGTTTTAGAAAATCATTTTTGTCCTTTATATCTTATTAATTTTCTTATTTTTTTGGGCAACTCCTCCTCATACTCAAGCCTAGTGACCCTAGGCGCACTGTGATGTTCATTTCTTCCTCTTTTTAGTTCGTATTCATCACAGAATGGGGAAAAACTTCTCAGGGTTTCCCAAATCGTTAAAATTTGAAAAGATATTTTGTTTCTTTCAAAACTCCTTAATTATTTACTATTTTCCCCCATTTCATTTCTCACTTTACATCCTCAGACTTATTCAATCAAATATATCAGTTGGGGATGCTTGGAGATTCTTCTATTTGTGTATTTTGGGTGATTTCTTCAAGATATCTCAGGTAAGTGTGTTCCCTTCATTCCTCCTCCCATTTTCATAGGGTTTATATCTTTTTTCATGATGTTTCTAAATTCTAAAAATAGTGCTTCAATCATAGGGCTTTAAATTTGGTTTCTTTTTCTAATATTGTGGTTTTAGGTGTGATTTAGCACACTTGTTGGGAGATGGTGGTGTAGTGGATCTTTCACACAAGGATTTGGTGTTTTTGAAACTTGTTGAAGGTGATTCCATGTGTATGCACTAATATATGAGTAATCCTTACTTGATTAATATTTTTGGAATACTAATATTTCATTTTATTTACTGCAAATATTTTTTAGGGGAATTTGTTAAACAATTGATTTTCAAATGTCATTTTTGTGTGAAAATGGGTGTTTTACATGTGTGTTCCATGTTGTACTGTAACACCCGAGACTTTTATGTTATATAAATCATCAAAGTAATATTTTTCTACACAACACTTTCTTGGCATGCTTTACACGAAATCGCAAGTTTCCTCGATAGCTTGCGTCGTACGCAATACCGAGTTTCACTAAACAATGATATACTATTAAAATATTATTAAAACTAGCCGTTATGAATAGTAATAACCTCTTTTTTAAATTTTATAAATTTTATTTTTCAAAATGGACTTCATTTTTGGATTCGGAATATCGAAATTAGACTAGGGTGAAATTTTGGTATTTTTCTGAAAACTTTCAATTTTTGATGAATAGTGAAACCACTAAGTGGTAGTTAAAAAAACTGATTTTTTCATAAAACTTAATTTTACCGCTTCAGTGATTGGAATTTCGAAAATCCGAGAGACATGGTTGATGTCAGTAAGTAAAATGTGGTTCAATGAGATGAAAATAATTTTTAGTGAATAGTAACTTTTTACTTTTTAACCACGGTTAAAAGTAAATACGGTAATTAAGGGTAATGATGATATTATTATTACCCTAACACATGTCTTAATTCTATTGGACAAATTTAATTCGTCCAAAAACAAACTTAGGAATAAAATTTGACCATTTAGGCCCACTCGGATTAGATTAGGACATTTATTATTAATTTATTTAAAGAAGGGTTAAAATAGTTAAAATCAAAGTTTAATAAGTAAATAATTTTTAATATGGAGTTATACATAAGATAAATTCGACTATAAATATTCATTAGAAATATAAAAGTATTTACTACATAATGGTATTTTATTTGTAATTTTTAGACATTAAATAAGTTAATTTATTTATGACACAATGATGATGTAGTAATTATCTTATTAATGAAATATTGACATAATTAATGTTATAAACACAAACATAAATGTACTTTGAGACTTTTTATGAATTAAACTAATTTTCTAGGTTAATATGACATATTAGTATTGATTTAATTAACTTTTTTAGAACTAAAAATTCTGTTATTATTTTCACAAAAATCAATTACATAATAGTGTCAAAATTGACATAAAATAGTTTTAAAAACAAATATTATATTATTAATTGTTATTTTATTCCAAAAAATCTAAGGATAGGCCAAATTACTTAGATAAGGTTATATATATTAATAATAAACAACTTGGGGTTATTTTGTCTGCTTATAGTAAGTTTATTAACCTTAAAGTATAAGAACACAAGAAGACACGGTAAAAGTAAACTTATTTAACTTAATGTTAAATCTAAATGATAAGGTTAAAATAGGAACCTAAATTTGTCTAAATTATATTGGATGAGAGTATTTCGACCCATCCCCATCTTAGCTTCTAAATATATCAATTTGATGCTATTTAAAACCGATCTTGACTTTATAATAAAATAATATTTTTAGTTTTCCCAAAGGTACCCCTCTCCTCCCGTATAAAAGGGCACCTCCTCCCCCTCTTCCTCACACCACATTGAGCCTTCATTCTCGGCCAAACCCTGCCAATTTCTCCTCTCCACTTCCCTAGAGACATCCTAGAGGTTCTGGTCTTCCTCAAAGGACAATTTTAGTGCCCTAAAAGAAGGTCTCAAAGAAGCACTTCAAAGAAGAGGTAATGTCCGTTACCGATTCTTTCATCTTTATTTCTTCTTCCACTTCTTCTTCTTCAGTTGTTTCATTATGAAGTAATAACATTAGTATCACTCATATACTGATATGTTATTATAAGTATGGAACAACCCTATTTCACCATCTATCCATCCTATGGAAAAAGAAATCAACGCGCGTGCGTACGTACGGAATACCGTCTCCACGCCGTGGTGTAATCTATTTTCCACCACCAACTTACTTGGATGGGGATAATGGTGTAAATAATGACTATATATGACTATTAAAAAGTGATTTTGATTCTGAAATAGTATACATACACTCCACTACAATTCCACAATCATAGGAACGATATCATCACTCGTGCGTACATACGGAATACCGTCTCCACGATGTGATGCGACTCGTTCTACATGATATTCATTTCATAATGATTATATAAATGCATTGAATGAATTATTATGATATATATTACACTAATAACATTCTGGAAATGAGTTATCTATAACCTAATGAGAAGAATAAGAATTTATTCGACAAAACACGCATAAGAACAAAAAGTTATAAACATCCTAATAACAAGTAGCAATGAAATATTACTACTAAGAAGCTAAGAAAATGACCATATATGATATCATAAAAATAAGTATGATTCTGGAATAAGTCAATAATATTATTTAAATCATTATACATGAGGTTCGGACACTTACAAAGCAAGTCGGACCTAAGGTATGGGAAATATCACAATCTCACTTTTATCCGAGATTGTTTTTACTTTGGTATTTACTGGGGAGTATTTTATCATCCACATCCATGTTCCCTCAATATGTAATATTATTTCCATCCTTCTACAATATTTTATATCCAATTTTACCCTTCTGTGAGTTTTTTTGTAAAAGATATTAAAGGAATCTTTTGTCGTTTTTCGTACGAGGTACTTTTTGACTTTTCTGAAAAAATTATGAAGAATGTTTCTTTAACATATACGGCATGAATGGATTTTTAAAAAATTATTTACAAGAATCTTCCTTTACAAGTTTTCAAGTTTATTTTTAATCAACTTCTTTTAGTTTATAATTGTATGACATATTAAGAAAGGGAAAGTGTTTTTAAAGAAGAAAGGATATTTTCCTCAAGAATTCATATCAAGTGTTTTATCAAAATTATTTTCCATCTAAGATAATATAGGGTTCTGTTTCTATCCCTTTTATTACACGGATTTGATTATGTTTTGATGGAAATATTTTTATGAATTTATTTATCTTATATGAATTGTTTTATGATGTCACGATGTTTAAGATTCCCATTTTTATTATATGGGTTATGCTATGATGTATGGTTTATGATTTTGTGGCACACATAATAATGGTATCATTATTAGATGGGTGGGACCTATACCTCCCTCCAATGCATTGGTTAAAGATTTTATATCTCATGAGATAGACATGGCTGGAATGGTAGGTTATACCGGTTCAGTGAAACATGACTGAAACGAGGGTGACTCGGTTCAGAAAGGGACTTTGTCCACTAAGATAGTCTTGGCAATGAGTCTTGACTAAAAAGAAATGATTCTCTATGATTATGTGTGTATTCCACAATGTTTCATGTTTTAAGTTATGATTATTGTGATTACATTTCACTACCATGATTTATCCCATGTTATGAAATTATGATCTCTTTTTCAGGTTAATATTTCCAAAAGTTATGTGCTTGTGTATACGATGTGATTGATATTTCATTTGTTTACCATTACTGAGCATTTGAGCTCACCCTTTTGTATGTTTTCTTTCCCCAGGTCAGGAAGAAGGTTATTAAGTAAGATATTCCAAAAAGGGACTATAGATATGATGAAATAAATGGGAGATAGTGTAGACGCTTTATGAACCAGTTGTTTAGGTTTCCCAGTTTTTAGAGACACTATACTTATACGGTCCTTTAGTGGTTTTGTTATATGTTTTAATAAGTATGCTTCAATTTTTAAGTATTAACAATGTATGTAAAGTATGGGTCGTTATAGCTAGTATTAGAGGAATGGTATAGTCAACCTTTAGAAACTAGGATGTGAAATCCTTAGTAAGAACCCTAAGGATAAGTCTAAGTATAGAACACAATATTAGTGTTTTAGAAATGGCCATGAATAACCTAGGATAAGACCTTAAGTGTGAAATTTTATTCTTGATTATGTGGTTTTCCTATTATAATTAGTGTTTCTCACACTATTCTTCTTGGTTTTAGTCAATGGCTGGAACTTGAAGGAACCGTGTTAATGCGGAATGCGACGGGCAATGCAATGATTGTCCCCCTGAGCACCCAAACGTTATGGGAGCTGGAATGAAAAATCTTGTAGCCATGCTCGCACAAATTTCTCAAGATATGAATCATGCAGGACTTCCAAACGAGCAAAGGAAGGAGAAACATTTTGTTGAATCCTTCATGAGGCAGCGTCCACCTTCTTTCAGCGGGTCTACTGATCCATTAGTTGCTGAACAATGGATTAGTACTACTGAAAAGATATTTTCAGTTCTTCAATGTTCTGAACAAGATAAAGTCATCCTAGCAGTGTATCGTTTGGAAAGAGATGATGATTAATGGTGGAATATTATTAAGAATACGAGGCAAAGGGATGAAATTGAGTCCATGGAATGGGACGAGTTCAAGAACTTATTTTTCAATAAGTACTTCCCTCGTATTCTCTGAACAAAGATGGAGAAAGAGTTTCTTGAACTGAAGCAAAAGGATGATGAATCTTTTGGCACCTATGAAGCAAATTTTACAAGACTTGCAATGTATGATTCTGGTATTATTATCCAACCTGATAGTAAGATCGATCGATTCTTTAGTGGCTTAAAACCATGTCTTCGAAGGGCATTAGCCATAAGGGACTTCAATAGCTATGAGGAAATCATTCGATGTGCTCTCAAAGTCGAGATGGAGATTGGAGTAACCCATCAGTCATATGGGTTTGATAAGAAGAGGAAAATGGAATTCAAAGGAAAATCTAAAGAGCACACTGAAAAGAAGATGAGATTTCCCTTATGCTCAAAGTGTGGAAAGAAACATGGAGGGAGTTGTCTTAAAGGGATAAGTAAATCTTTCAAATGTGGAAAGGAAGGTCATCGGGCATTTGAATTCAACGATTATGGGAAGAAGATGTCTAATGATGCAAACAAAGGAAGGGATACACAGAATGAACATACTAAACTTCAATGTTTCAAGTGCAAGGAGATGGGGCATTATGCCAATAAATTCCCTAATCCAAGGGTTGATGATGATGGTAGACATCAACAAACTCATAAGGCTAAAGACAAAGGAAAGTCACATGCAATTTCTATCAGCAATGTGGAGTACGATAACGATGTGGTGAAAGGTACACTTACCATCCACTCTAAAGTAGCAAATGTTTTATTTGATTCTGGATCCACCCACTCTTTTATTTCTGAAGAATTTTCTAAGGGTATCACCGTATTACCTCAACAATTAGATGTTGAGTTAGCTGTGACAACACCTAATGTCACAACAGTCGCATCAAAAGTTTATAATTCTTCTCCGATCGAAGTTTGTGGGAAAGTGCTTCCTTCAAATCTTGTGATCCTTCCTATAGTGGAATTTGATGTGATTCTTGGCATGGATTGGATTTCTTTATATGGAGCTCATATCAATTTCCAAATAAGGGAAGTCACATTTCATATTCCTGATCAATCTATAATCGTCTATCAATGCAAGGATGAACATAACCTTCCAGTGGAAATTTCTTCCATTTTATGGGTATTTCTTCCACTAAATGAAGTTTATTTATATCAAATGGTTGGTGAGAAACTCTCGATTAAGAATATTCCCATTTTACGAGAGTTTGATGATTTCTTTCCGGAGGAATTACTGGGTCTTCCACCAAATCGTGAAGTTGAGTTTTCAATAGAACTCGTACCGGGTGCTTTGCCTATTTCAAAGACACCTTATAGAATGGCCCCAATTGAGTTGCAGGAATTGAAGAAGCAACTCCAAGAGAATCTTGATAAGGGATTCATACACCCTAGTGTGTCACCTTGGGGAGAACCAATTCTATTTGTTAAGAAGAAAGATGGATCAATGAGACTTTGCATTGATTATCGAGAACTTAACAAGATCACTATCATGAACAAATATCCTCTCCTGAACATTGATGACCTATTTGACCAACTACGCGGAGCTCAATACTTTTCCAAGATTGATATTTGTTCAGGGTATCATCAATTAATGGTCAAAAGGGAAGATATACCAAAGACGACTTTCCGTAAAAGGGATGGACACTATGAATTTATAGTGATGCCATTTGGTCTTACTAATGCCCCTACTATCTTCATGGATCTGATGAATAGAGTCTTTAGAGACTATCTTGATCAATTTTTGGTAGTCTTTATAGACGATATTCTTGTCTATTCAAAGAGCAAGGAAGAACATGAATATCACTTGAGAATTATATTTAAGACCCTAAGAAAGGAGAAGCTTTATGCAAAATTTACCAAGTGTAAATTTTGGCTTCAAAAAGTTGCATTTTTGGGTCACATAATCTCAAAAGAGGGGATATCTGTGGATCGAGCAAAAACAGAGGTTATCGAAAGATGGTCGAGACCAACAACAGTAACTGAGATCCGAAGTTTTCTTGGTTTGGCTGGATATTATCGATGTTTTGTGAAAGATTTTTCATGATTATCTAATCCACTCACCAAGTTGACTCGGAAAGGAGTTAAGTTTGTATGGACGGAAGAATGTGAAGAGAATTTCAAGGAGTTGAAAAGAAGGTTATCCAGTGCACCTGTGCTCACACTGCCTTGTAGTGGAGAAAGGTTTGTGATATATAGTGATGCATCCAAGAAGGTATTGGGGTGTGTTCTTATGCAAAATGATATGGTGATAGCTTATGCCTCACGACAGTTGAAAATACATGAGCAAAATTACCCAACACATGATTTGGAGTTAGCTGTGGTAATCTTTGCATTAAAGATTTGGAGGCATTACCTTTATGGTGAAAGGTGTGATATTTATACTGATCATAAAAGTTTAAAGTATATTTTCACACAAAAGGAGCTGAATATGCGCCAAAGAAGATGGTTGGAGCTGATTAAGGATTATGACCGCTCAATCCATTACCACCCTGGGAAAGCAAAAAAGGTGGCTGATGCATTAAGTCGACAAGACTATACCAGTTTATCCATGATGAGGATCAAAAAAGATCCAATATTTATGGATTTACAAAGAATGGATCTTGGAATTATAATGGAAGGGGAAAAATATTATCTTTCTCAAATGAATGTTCAACCATCTATACATGTGAAGATTAAAGAGGCACAGAATGAAGATGTCGAGTTACAAAATAATGTGAGAAATGTTCCTGAATTCAACCTTGATTTTGATGAGATAATAAAGTTCAGGAATCGGGTTTGTGTTCCTCCCATCCCCGAATTAAAGAAGGAACTGCTGGACGAGGCTCATAGTTCTTCATTCTCTATTCATCCTGGAAGAACGAAGATGTATAGGGACCTGAAAGAGTACTTCTTGTGGGATGGTATGAAAAGAGATGTTGCTGAATATGTCTCTCGATGCTTGGTTTGTCAACATGTTAAAGCTGAGAGACAGAATTCTAAGGGGATGTTACAACAATTACCAATACCCAAATGGAAATGGGAAAACATCACTATGGACTTTGTCACAGGACTTCCTAAAACATCCAAAGCCAATAATGCCATCTGGGTCATAGTTGATCGTCTTACAAAGTCTGCACACTTTATTGCTATTAGAGAGGATGTCTCTCTGGATCAGCTTGCCAGGATATATGTAAAGGAAGTGGTAAGATTGCATGGATTACCACATTCTATTATCTCTGATTGAGATCCGAGATTTACCTCGAAGTTCTGGCGAAGTCTTCAGCATACTCTGGATACAGAGTTGAGTTTCAGTACTGCTTATCATCCTCAGATAGACGGTCAGTCTGAGAGAACAATTCAAACTCTAGAAGATATGTTGAGAGATTTCTCTATGGATTTCAAAGGTGGTTGGGATCAACACCTACCTTTGGTGGAATTTTCTTATAATAATATCTTTAACCCCAGTATTCAGATGGCTCCTTATGAAGCTCTCTGTGGAAAGAAATACAGGACTCCAACTTGCTGGGATGAACTTGGGGAAAGAAAGCTATTAGGACCTAATCTCATTGATGAAATGTCAGAAAACGTCAGATATATTCAACAACACATAAGAGCAGCTCATATTCGACAGAAAATTTATGCCGACAACCGAAGAAAAGACCTAGAGTTTGAAGTGGTTGATAAAGTGTTCTTACGAATATCTCCCTGGAAGAGGGTTATGAGATTTGGAAAGAAGGGGAAGTTGAGCCCTAGATATATCGGTCCTTTCGAAATATTGGATCATGTTGGGAAGTTAGCTTACCGATTGGCGCTTCCACCAAATCTCTCTCAAGTTCACGATGTGTTCCATGTATCTCTCCTGAGAAAGTACATACCTGATCCTTCACATGTACTCAGCTCAGAAGTTGTACCGCTGGAGCAAGATATTTCTTATGAAGAACAGTCGATAGAGATTCTGGATCATAGCGAAAAAGTCCTACGAAAAAAGACCACTCGCTTGGTGAAAGTTTTATGGAGGAACCACCAATTAGAAGAAGCTACTTGGGAGCTTGAGGATATGATGAGGGAGAGGTATCCTCATCTGTTTGTTACAAAGTGATGAATTTTGAGCGCGAAATTCATTTTAAGGGGGGTAGAATGTAACACCCGAGACTTTTATGTTATATAAATCATAAAAGGAATCTCTTTCTACAAAAAACTTTCTTGGCTTGCTTTACATGAAATCGTGAGTTTCCTCGATAGCTTGCGTCGTACGCAATACCGAGTTTCACTAAACAATGATATACTATTAAAATATTATTAAAACTAGCCATTATGAATAGTAATAACCACTTTTTGAAATTTTATAAATTTTATTTTTCAAAATGGACTTCATTTTTGGATTCGGAATATTGAAATTAGCCTAGGGTAAAATTCTGGTATTTTTCTGAAAACTTTCAATTTTTGATGAATAGTGAAACCACTAAGTGGTTGTTAAAAAACTGAATTTTTCATAAAACATAATTTTACTGCTTCTGTGATTGAAATTTCAAAAATACGAGAGACACGGTTAATGTCAGTAAGTAAAATGTGGTTCAATGAGATTAAAATAATTTTTTGGTGAATAGTAACTTTTTACTTTTTTTACCATGGTTAAAAGTAAATAGGGTAAATAAGGGTAAAGATGATATTATTATTACCCTAAAACATGTCCTAATTCTACTGGACAAGTGTAATTCGACCAAAAAGAAACTTAGGAATAATATATGACCATTTAGGCCCACTTGGTTTAGATTAGGACATTTATTATTAATTTATTTAAAGAATGGTTAAAATAGTTAAAATCAACGTTTAATAAGTAAATAATTTTTAATATGGGATTATACATAAGATAAATTCGACTATAAATCTTCATTAGAAAGCTAAAAGGATTTCCTACATAATGGTATTTTATTTGTAAATTTTAGACATTAAATAATTTAATTTATTTATGACACAAAGATGATGTAGTAATTATCTTATTAATGAAATATTGACATAATTAATGTTATAAACACCAAAATAAATGTAATTTGAGACTTTTTAGGAATTAAAATAATTTTCTAAGTTAATATGACATATTAGTATTGATTTAATTAACTTGGTTAGAACTAATAATTCTGTTATTAGTTTCACAAAAATCAATTACTAAATAGTGTCAAAATTGACATAAAATAGTTTTTAAAACAAATATTATATTATTAATTGTCATTTTATTCCTAAAAATCTAATGTTCGGACAAATGACTTAGATAAGGTTATATATTTTAATAATAAACAACTTGGGGTTCGTTTGGCTTCTTATAGTAAGTTTATTAACCTTATATTATAAGAACACAAGAAGACACGGTAAAAGTAAACTTATTTAACTTAATGTTAAATCTAAATGATAAGGTTAAAATAGGAACCTAAACTTGTCTAAATTATATTGGATGAGAGGATTTCGACCCATCCCCACCTTAGATTTGAAATATACAAATTTGGAGCTATTTAAAACCGAACTTGACTTTATAATATAATAATATTTTTAGTTTTCCAAAAGGTACCCCTCTCCTCCCTTATAAAAGGGCACATCCTCCCCCTCTTCCTCACACCAAATTGAGCCTTAAATCTCGGCCAACCCCTGACAATTTCTCCTCTCCACTTCCCTAGAGACATCATAGAGGTTCTGGTCTTCCTCAAAGGCCAATTTTAGTGCCCTAAAAGAAGGTCTCAAAGAAGCACTTCAAAGAAGAGGTAATGTCCATTACCAATTCTTTCATTTTTATTTCTTCTTCCATCTCTTATTCTTTATTTGTTTCATTATGAAGTAATAACATCAGTATCACTCATATAATTATATTTTATTATAAGTATGAAACAACCCTATTTCACCATCTATCCATCCTACAGAAAAAGAAATCACCGCCCGTGCGTACGTACGGAATACCGTCTCCACACCGTGGTGTAATCTATTTTCCACCAGCACCTTACTTGGATGGGTATAATGGTGTAAATAATGACTATATATGACTATTATAAAGTGATTTTGATTATGAAATAGTATAAATACACTCCAATACAATTCAATAATCATAGGAATGATATCATCACTCGCGCGTACGTACGGAATACCATCTCCACGATGTGATGCGACTCGTTCTACATGATATTCATTTCATAATGATTATATAAATAAATTGAATGAATGAATATGATATATATTACACTAATAACATTCTTGAAATGAGGTATCTATAACCTAAAGAGAAGAATAAGAATTTATTCGACAAAACACGCATAAGAACAAAAAGTTATAAACACCCGAATAACAAGTAGCAATGAAATATTACTACTAAGAAGCTACAAAAATTACCATATATGATATCATAAAAATAAGTATGATTCTGGAATAAGTCAATAACATTATTTAAATCATTATACAGGAGGTTCGGACACTTACAAAGTAAGTCAGACCTAAGGTAAGGGAAATGTCACAATCTCAGTTTTATCCGAGATTGTTTTTACTTTGGTATTTACTGGGGTGTATTTTATCATCCATATCCATGTTCCCTCAATATGTAATATTATTTACATCCTTATACTATAGTTTATATCCAATTTTACCCTTCGGTGAGTTTTTTTGTAAAATATATGAAAGGAATATTTTTTCGTTTTTCGTACGAGGTACTTTTTGACTTTTCCGAAAAAAGTATGAATAATGTTTTTTTAACTTATACGGCATGAATGGATTTTTAAAACATTTTTTCCAAGAATCTTCCTTTACAAGTTCTGTAGTTTATTTTTAATCAACATCTTTTAGTATATAATTTTATGACATATTAAGAAAGGAAAATTGTTTTAGAAGAAGAAAGGATATTTTCCTCAAGAATTCATTTCAAGTGTTTTATCAAAATTATTTTCCATCTAAGATAAGATAGGGTTCTGTTTCTATCCCGATTATTAAATGGATTTGATTATGTTGTGATGGAAATATTTTTATGAATTCCTTTATCTTATATGAATTGTTTTATGATGTCACGATGTTTAAGATTCCCATTTTTATTTTATGGGTTATGCTATGATGTATGGTTTATGATTTTGTGGCACACATAAGAATGGTATCATTATGAGATGGGTGGGACCTATACCTCCCTCCAATGCATTGGGTAAAGATTTTATATCTCATGGGATAGACATGGCTGGAATGGTAGGTTATACCGGTTCAGTGAAACAGGACTGAAAAGTGGGTGACTCGGTTTAGAAAGGGACTTTTTCCACTAAGATAGTATTGGCAATGAGTCTTGACTAAAAAGAAATTATTCTCTATGATTATGTGTGTATGCCACAAAGTTTCATGTTTTAAGTTATGATTATTGTGATTACATTTCACTACCATGATTTATCCCATGTTATGAAATTATGATCTCCTTTGCAGGTTAAGATTTCCAAAAGTTATGTGCTTGTGTATACGATGTGATTGATATTTCTTTTGTTTACCCTTACTGAGCATTTGAGCTCACCCTTTTGTATGTTTTCTTTCCCCAGGTCAGGAAGAATGTTATTAAGTAAGATATGCCAAAAGGGGACTATAGATATGATGAAATAAATGAGAGACATTGTAGACGCTTTATGAACCAGTTGTTTATTTTTCCCAATTCTTAAAGACACTATACCTATACGGTCCTTTCGTGGTTTTGTTATATGTTGTAATAAGTATTCTTCAATTTTTAAGTATTAACAATGTTTGTAAAGTATGGGTCGTTATATGTACCACTTAGGGATGATATATAATTCATATAAGGGTTTTATTAAGATGTTTTTCTGCTTAAAATTAGGGAATGAGGTAATATTGGTGGGTATTGGGTATTCAAATAGGGGTTTTAGATTAATTTAATGTTCAAAGTTTGGTTAAATTCCTTGAAATTATTTTATGGAAATTCTAAGTGGTTTATTGAGTTATATAAAGGGTGAAAAGAATGTGTAGCTACTGTTTTGAATTTGTGTGACCAGAAATGATTTTTTATAAGAAAATAGATTTTTTTTAACATGTGGAAATTGTTTGAGCACTATGGGGGATTCTCGGGTATCTAGGTGGGCAGATGTGTACTAGTACGCTAGTGATCTGAAGTCGTTTTGTCCTGGTTTCACATAGAAATTTGGACATAGAAACAAATATAAAAACTATAATGATGATGATTAGGGACCACTAGGTTATAGTTAAGTTCCATACTAGTGGCTTGTGCATGAGAGCAGATATGGTTATGGTTACTTTACCCCGAGATATGAGATACATGGGGCCCAAAACTAACTATTGCCTAGGGGTGTTCCCAGTATTATTGCTCATTGAATATTTTGATTAATCATCTAATTATGAAGTGTATAGATGGAAAATTCATCATTATACATCTTTTATTGAAAGGTTTTCACTCTTTGAAATAACCCTTTAAAAACTGTTTACTTTTAAAAGTTTCATTCTGTAGAAATTATTGCCACAATTTCTTGTTTATTAAAGATTTCATGATTTGTATCTTGTATTGATTATTATATGGAATATTTTTGGAGTTATAATATTTTTATTAAGATCAAACTCTAAATTAACCCCTTGGGTGTAATTATACATGATCATGTTTGACATTGGTAGAGGTAAGGCCTTGGGTGGTGCCGGTTTGGGTTGTTAGTTTCATTCCATGGAGTAGTGTTTTGGAGATGACTTGTGGGTGATGGACCCTTATCGTGTGGAGTACATTGAGCTATGTTTATGATAATTTTATGTATCTTTGGACCTATTGTGTCATTTTTAGACCCATTTATTATGTTCTAAATTTAATTTAAGGATTGTTAGACATGAATTTTCAAATTCAATTTATTGATTGTTCTTTGTTTTTTATGTATCCATACTCGGCCAAATCATTACCAACCCAATATTTATGATACCAGATAACATTTTCAATCACATGGAGATAAGTAATTCCCTTTGGTCCTTTCCATGGGCCATTTTTGTGGCTAGTTTTGACGGCGACTAGATTTGGTTTGTGACAAAATGGTATCAGCAGAAGTTAATATGTTTGGGTTGTGTTTTTATTTGGGTATGATTTGGGCTAGACAGAAGATAGTACTGTTGGGGGATAGATTTTTGGTTGTGGGTAGGTGATTTTCCCACACCTCCTTTGACAAACCTTGAGTCACCATGGGATGTTGGAATTATTTGTTTGACATCACATTCAGGTGAGACGTGTGGGCTACAGACTGCACATCAATATCGGGTGGGGGTGAAGTAGTCTATTTTATTACTGTAATGTGTTTCGATTATTTATATTTGATTTTATTGATAAAAATTTTCAAAACATTATTACTTATTTTCTCTCTTCTAACTATTTTCTTTTGTAGAAACATGACTCCCCATAAAGCTCACACGCACCCACAAGAGGAAGCTGGAGAGAGTTCTCCCTCGCCTATTGATCAGAGGCTAGTAGAGGTTGTGGTTTTGGATGTACAAGATCTATAAAAGATAAAGGCTTAAATTACATCTTCTATTAGGGAATATGAGACCTATACTAGGAAGTACAAAGCCTTGGAGTTTCTGAAAATCAATCCTCTTACTTTTCGAGGTTGCACAGAACCCCAGCAATCAATGAAGTGGGTTGAAAATATAAAGTTCATTTTTGTGTTCATGGACACACTTGAGGAGGTCAGGGTGAAATATGCCTATTTTTTCTTAGAGGTTATGAGCTGACGGTGGTGGGAATCAGTGATTCAAGATGAGAAGAACGAGCATATGAGCTGGAAGGACTTCAAGATTATCTTCAATGACTAGTACTGCCCTAAAGTTTTGTAATATGCTCATTCATGAGAGTTTATGGAACTTGTTTAGGGGGATATTTCAATGATGTAGTATCCCAATAATTTTTCTAAGTTGGTATGGTATTCTCTGGAAATGGTCTCTAATGGGCATATGAAGGCCTAGAAGTTCGAGAGGAGTTTATGGCCAGAGATCAATTCCCAGGCCTTCCTGTTCAAGCTGAAAGGTTATGTTGATGTGGTTGATATTTCTTACATGGTGGAGATAGACTGAAAGGGGAGGGTTGGTTTATCTAGGAAAATATCATGATTGGGTAGTGGAAGTTCTTCTCAGAAGAAAAGGATGCAAGAACAGTTGGGGAATAAGGGAGGTACAAGCTCAGGCTAACCTTCATGATAGTTTTCTTTGGTGGCTTATGATGCGAGGTTCATCATGTGCCTCCCAATTTGGAGGCCAAGGACCATCCAAATAACATCCACATATCCTATAATGTACTATTATTAGTGTGGAGTTATAGGAAAATTTCATTTTTTTAGGATTGAACATCCACTCTAGAGTGGGGTAGGATCAGTTGCTTCTAGGGGAGTTCCAGTTCAGTCAGAGTCGTCAAGGATAGGGGGATCATAGTTTGGTGGTCATGGAGGTAGGTCTAGATCATATTCTGGGTAGAGCCCATTTAGGGTAGATCCATAGGCTTGCAGTCATTCTTATGAAGAGGCGATGAATTTTCATGTGGTGGATCAGGCACTAGGGGGATTATAAGCGAGACTGTTGACAATTTGAGGTACCATTTTGATTTCATCTTTTATAGTTGCTGATATTTTTGATACTGATGCCTCTGTTTCATTCATCTCCACCTATGTTGTGAACACACATAATTTCCCAACGAGATTTTTTATTTTGTGATGGAGTTGGTGACACTACTGGGAAAGAAGGAGTAGGGTCTTAGGTGCTCGTTGTGTGTGCTTTCCATGTAAGGGGTTGAGATGGAGTGGGACGTCCGGGTCTTAAATATGGATCTATTTGACATGATAATTGGCATGGATTAGATGTTACAATTTCATGTGCACATCGACTTTTATAGGTGACAGTTCAGTTTCACGGCACCAGATGGGAGTATCTAGGTTTTCATTCAGGATTGGGATCCTCGGTCAGGTCGCACAAGACCTCCACTCCCAGAGTTGTGGAATCTTGACTTCTAGTTATCCTAACTTGTGATAGAGGAATATGGTCTTGCTCCTAAAGGATGAATACCTCATCTAGTGGATGAGTTTCCAAGGGTATCTCCAGAACATTTTTCAAGCATACCATTAGAGTGAGATGTGGATTTCTCTATTGATTTTGTGCAGTGAACACAACCAATATCTCTTCCCCCATATCGTATGGCCCCCAACGATATGAGAGAATTAATGATACAACTAGAAAATTTAGAATCCAAAGAATTAATTTTTCCTGAGCATCTCTCCTTGGGCTTCTCCTATTCTGTTTACGAATAATGCTGATGGATCCCTCAGGTTATGTATTGATTACTAGAAGCTAAACAAGGAAACATTCCAGAAAAAATATCATTTTCCCTGAATAGATGACTTGTTTGATCAGTTGAAGGGGGAATCTGGTTTTATAAAATATACTTGAATTCAGGTTATCACCAACTCATGATGAAAGTGACAGATATCCCAAATATAGACATATGAAGAAGGTACATCAACTTTCAGTACATCGTCATGCCCTTTTGATTGACCAATGGTCCAGTAGTCTTTATGGAACTGATGAATAGTGTGTTCCCCTAGTATCTCGAATATTTTTACATGGTATTCATGTATGACATCCTCATTTACTCTAGATCAGAGGATAAGCATGAGAATCATTTTTGGATCATGTTGGGCACTTTCCGAGATAACCGCCTCTATAAAAAATTGTCCAAGTGCATTTTATGGATTAGGGATGTGATGTTTCTGGGGCGTGTGATCTCAGAGTGGGGGGTTTTAGTGGACCTCGACAAGATCAGTGTGGTTGTGTCATGGGATCAGCCGAAGAACATGTTTGATATTAGGAGTTTCCTCAGCCAGGCAAGTTACTACAGATAGTTTGTTTGGGATTTATCTTGGCATAATTTTTCCATGACTGCTCTCACATAAAAAGGGGTAATGTTTGTATGAGGCCCATAATGTTAGGAATCATTCGAGGAGCTGAAGTGGAAGTTGACTACATACCCCGTGATGATTTTATCAGGGGATAGAAATGGATATGTGGTGTATTGTGACGCTTCAGTTATGGGTCTTTGGTGTGTGCGTATACAGGGGGATCACATGGTGGTGTATGGTTCTCCCCAACTCCGACCACACGAAAAGAATTATCTGAACATTGACTTAGAGTTAACATCTATGATTCTTGATTTGAAGACTTGGAATTACTACCTCTATGGGGGAAGGATTGTGGTCTACTCTTATCACAAAAGCATGGCATATATCTTCTTGCATGGGGATCCCAATCTAAGTTAGTTCCACTGGATTAAGTACATGCAAGGGTTCTACATTGAGATTATCTATACGTTAGAAAAGGGAAATGTGGTGGAGGATGCCTTGAGCAGAAGAGTACCAGTGTAGGCTTTGAGGAATTCCAGCGACAAGTGGACTCCGATGGGGATCTATTATTAGATGCACATGGATACCAAGGAGCATAGTGGAGTTTTGTTCTTAGAGAGTGTTCAATAGACCCATTATCTCGTGGAGTTGATTCAGAGAGAATATCCTGATAATGAGAAATTTTAGTGTTTGAGGAAGCTCTTTCATGGTAGGGAGACATCTTCTAATTGGTCTTCATCCTCTAAGGGTATCTTGTGATTCAAGGGTTAATTAGTGGGGAATTTGACTCTGTAACGACCCAAATAGTCGGTTATTGACAATCTCTCTTGATCTAATTAAATATGTGAAAATGATATACAATATATTCTCTTATTTTGTTTTATGTTTTTTGGATTTTAAAATACCGTTAAATTTTTTGAACATTGCTATCATAGTCGTTGAATAGTGATCACATGATTGGTATAAATATAGGGCTTTAAAAAAACTTTTTACTCAAACAAAGGAAGCAATAGCCTCATTCAACAGACTTTCCCCATATGAAGGCCATTTATTAGAGGTCAGAAAAGAGGTTGCGTCTTCGGGCTTCTCTTGACCAAGCCCAAGCTAATCATGAATATGTTAAGCTCGATTGGATCCTCTTACTAGAGAAATGGAAGTTTCTAGAGATTACCACTTGATCGCTGTTATCCGAGCCACTCCAAGAGTCTCTCACCATCACGTACCTTACCCTAAGGTATTATGCAGTTGTTTTAAGTGGTTATGTAATAAGCCCCTCGTACTATGATTATGTATATTATTTTTGTGTATAATAATGAATGTCCTTTAATTTTATTCTTTTTACTTTGTAAATAGCTTTTAAAGCACAAATAGTGTTTTTAGTTAAATATTCAATTTAGAAATTTATTTTGATGAATTAATGGATTTTTGAATTAAATAATATTTCAATAAAATATTAATATTATTATTAAATTAATTTTTATTAAATATAATTTATCGTATAATTTTAAGAATGCAATTTTAATTTTTCTTATGGTTTGAAAGCCATTTTTGTCAAAACCCATGAATTTTTAATAAATGGCAGTTTTTATTTTAAAAGTTAAAATTAACCTATTTAGAAAATTATTTATATAAAATGAATATTATTTCTAGAATCATGACGTCGAAAGTATCCAATGGTGAATTTTTCATAATTTTATGAGACATTCAAATTTTTGGATAAAAATTAAATACCGTTTAAATATATAATGTGTTTTATGACATCATAATGATCCAATAGTGCAGTAATAAAATAAAATAATATTTATGATCATCCAATATTTGTTTTATCATTAAAATAATGTGATTTTGGGTTTGTTTGATTTATTTTACAAAGCTTTAGTGGACCCTCCAAGACTTATATAACATTTAGTCTTTTTAAATTGTTCTCCTTCAGAGTGTGACTCACCTCCACATAAGCAACCCTATTATTTTAAGAATTTCAGCCATTGACCTTAAAAAATAATTTTTTTCCACTCCCCATTTCCAAAAACCATGGGCTGGTTTGTGGTCTTGTTTAATTTAATGTGAGGTGTCCCAAACAAAAATAATAAAGAATTCCCTCTCCTTTCCTATATAAACCCACCCAAGTTCCCACTTCCTCTTTACTGATATCCCATGAAGTTCGTCCATACTATTCCCTCCTATCTCTATAATCCTTCCAAGGTTCCCTCAAACCTCCCATGGTCCCGAACATCAAGCTTTCAATGTTAATCTTCAAGGTAAGGGATCCTTTCACCCTCCTCTTTTAAGTCATGACTTCCTTTATGTTATGTCTTATAGTTCCATTTTATTATGTTGGGGATTGTTAATATATATCTTTAATACTGCCCATTTCATGTCCAAAATTTTAGAGACCAATATTTCTCTCATTAATTGGTTTTCTGAAATATTAAGTGGCACCGTTAGGCTGCCGAATTTTTGTAAAAAAATTGCATTTTCTCTTTCCTTTCAAGTTTCCTTTTCTTGTGGTATGTCATCCAAATATTGACACCATGATATTATTTCTATTTTTTAAGTACCAATACTGTAAAATGATTCATTAATTTATGGTAGACCATTTCCCCTCTCTTTTTATTATTTTCTGAAACCATGTTATATAGCTGTTATGATGTAGAAATTTCTTCTCAAACTTTCTATCACTTTATCTCAAGAAATTATCTTGTTTTATTTATGTGAATACCCTGACCAATTTCATTTCTATAGGTGTTAATAAATAATAAAATAGATATATTATATTCTTTAATTTACATACATATAACCCTCACTCCCTTTCCATGGATTATAAATGACATAATGATCATATTTTGAAGTACTTTTTAAAACATGACGATTATGAAATGAAACCCATTTATTTTATTCTATATGGGTTGTTTAGGAAATGTTTTATTATGGTCTATGTGTCTCACATGAATGTAAAAACATATGAAGGGTGCGCCCTGATAGCTCTCCAATGCATTGGGTAAAAAAATTTCTCTAGAGGTAACAAGTTTCACGATACCTTGGTGAATAACCTTGTTAATTTTTTTGACACCTCGGTGTTGTACCTTAGTGATATGTTTATGAATGTCTAAATGAAATGATGTAGCCGAATATTAAACTTATGTTTCATGTATTTTTTTATGATATTCCTATACTTACATTTCTCATGTCTTTATATTTTTTTATCATGTTCTTAATGATATCACAAATAATCTAATTCCCTTTCTTTTCTTACCGGGCCTTCTGCCCACCCTTTCCTTTGATGTATGTCTCCAGGTTATAAGATATTGTAATTGTATATAGGATGAAACTGTGATGAATCCTTACAAGTATATTATAATAATGTCTTATGTTACCTTCATGTATTATGCTCTTGATTTTTAAGACACTAGTATTTAAAGATTCTTTTTTTTGTAAAATGTAAAGAAAAGTTATGTAATAAAAAGGAGGGATGTCACAGTTAGTATAAAAGGATAGTTTAGTTATTTATGGAAATTACTCTATGAAAACATTAGCATTAACCCTATAGAAAATTTTAAATATATGAAAACTTCCTTGTATTTTGGTGAGTAATGAGTAAGTGGTTTATCAAACAAATACATCCCTGTCTGGATACGATCAAGTAGAGGCGGCTCTAGAACAAATCTACATAGTGGTAAAACCCGAAAACACTAATTTGATCAAGACTCAAATGGGAACTACTGCACGATAATGGGCATTGCTACACTGTTGGTTATGATATTCCTGGGGGATATTTTTGGTTAATCGAAAACTTTTTTATGAATCATTATGAAGGTATTATAGAAAAATGTAATTATTTAAGAATGAAGTTTTAAGACATTGAATTATTTAGGGTTAAAATATTTTTAAATGAAATAAGTTTTTCACTAAGGTTTTATTCTTTTAGAAAATGGAGGGAAATAATAGGAACCATACAGATGGTGACCACAATGGACCATGCGGTTACGACTCTCCGATGGAATATGGAATGGAAACATTTCATGCAAATGATAAACCAACCGATTAAAGTTATGGGAAATAACTTGAATCAAGAAGAGAGAGAAATCTCACCATGGAGGGAACAAATTTATATTGAATCCTTTATGAATCAATGAACACAAATCTTCAGTGGATCGAACGACCCATTGATTTTCGAACAGTGGATCAAATATATCGAGAAGATCTTTTATGTGCTCCATTATTCTGAAGAAGAGAAATTTACCCTGCCTATCTATCACGTTGAAAGAGAAGAAAATTAGTGGTGGGAACAGATTAAAAACACAAGCCCATGAGTGGAATTTGATGCAATGAAGTGGTAATAGTTTAGAAGGATATTCTTCAACCAGTATTCCCCTCGAATGATGAGAACACGAATGGATAAGGATTTTAACGAACTGAAGCATAAGGATAATGGATCTATGGGAAGCTACATGATGAAATTCACAAGGATTTCACATTACACCTCTAGCATTGTCATGAATGCAAATATAATGGTTGATAGATTCTTCTATGGACTGAGACCTTGTCTATGGAAGAATATATCCAACTAAGACCATGATAGCTACGAGGAGATCATGTGGAGTGCGATGAAAGTAGAGATGGAATTTGGTAAGACACAGTGGTCTCATAAATCAAATGACAAGAATAGATTGATGGAGCCCATCTCAGGTTGGAAATTTGATCAAGGAAGACGAGGAAAGGAAGTGCAACTTCCCACAGGTAATATATGTGGGAAGAAGCATTCGAGGAACTACCTGCTCTGGAGCAAGAAATGCTACAAGTGTAGAAGAGATGGATATATTGTAAGGAATTATCGTAGTGAGGTGAAACCTCAAATTACAAACACTAACAACAAGGGAAAGGTGGTGCATTCCCTACATGATATCTAATGCTTTAAGTGTGAAAGAATGGTCACTTTCCCGATCACTGTCCAAATCTGAGGGTAGTGGAGGGGAACCACCATTAGCCTTAGAAAAGGACAAGGGAGCAAGGTCATGCTTTTTCTGTCGTGATAGCTGAACTATAGGCTCCGAATTATGTGGTAGCAGGTACTCTTGTTGTTTTCTAAAAGCTAGCAAGTAATTTGTTTGATTCTGGTTATACACATTCCTTTATTTCCTCCAAGTTTGCAATGAATTTAGAATCACCCCCTACAGTTATCAGTCAAGCCTTCTTGTGGGATTATTCAAGAATCTTTAGTGTTTATAAACTATAGTATTTACTTTGGTGAGAATAATTTTATTTCAAATATAGAAGTAATTACCATGCTAGAATTTGACATTACACTAGGGATGGACTGCATATCAATGTATAATGCAATGATCAAATGTATAAGTAAAAAAATCTAAGTAGTCTTGAATGGAAAACCTACACTTATCTTCCATGGAGAGATATCTCAACCTGATCTTCGACTAGAAGAACCCCCTATATCATTATTTATGGTGTTGATCGGTGAAGAAGAAGAAGCATATAAGATTTTAAGGATATAAATGCCCCCACTATCCAGGAATACTTTGATGTATTTCCTAAGGTGTTACCCGGACCTCCCCCAGAAAGAGAGGTAGAGTTCTACATTGAGCTCATACCTGGGTCTCATCTAATATCAAAGACCTCCTATAGTATGGAGAATGTGGAGTTGGATGAATTAAAGAAACAACACCAAGATCGTTTGGAGAAGGGTTTTATCCAACTGAGTGAGTCTCCTTAGGGAGAACCAGTTCTCTTTTTTGAAGAAGAAGGATGGATCGATGTGGCTATGCAATGATTATAGAGAACTAAACGGGATTAAATTAAAGAAAAAAAATACTATATTCAAATAATTGATGAATTATTTGACCAACTTCATGGGATTCAATTCATCTCTAAAAATTATCTTCGTTCTGGTTATCAACAATTGATTGTGATGAAAGAAGATATTCGAAAAACTACCTTCCAATCAAGAAATGGTCATTATGAGTTTTTTTTATGCCCTATGGAGGTACTAATGAACCTTCAATTTGTATGGATTTGATTAATAGAGTCTTTAAAGACTACCTTGATAAATTTTTGGTAGTTTTTATTGATAATATTCTTATATATTTCAAAACTTGCGAGAAGCATGAAGATTAACTGAGGGTTATTTTGAAAACACTACAGAAGGATATGATTTTTAGAATGTTCAAAAAATGCAAATTCTGGTTACAAAAAGATACTTTCTTGGGAAACATTGTGACCAATGAAGGAATCACAGTTCACCCTGCAATGATAAAAGTTTTAGATGAGTGGCCTCATCCTACAAAAATAACTGAGATTCTTAGTTTCCTTGGTTTAGAGGGATATTATAAGAGGGTTGTGAAAAATTGTTCACGATATTCTAATCCCTTAACCATGTTAGCACGAAACGGGGTCAAGTTCATCTGGACAAAGGAGTGTGAGGAAAGTTTCCAAAAGGTGAAGAAGAGATTGGTTACTACACCCATGTTAACTCACCCCTAAAGTGGATAAGGATTCGTTATTTTTAGTGATGCTTCTCTAAAAGGGGTTTGGTGTGTTCTCATTCAAAATGACAAAGTCATTGCTTATGCATATCGACAGTTGATGACTCATGATCAGAACTATCCTACACATGATATGGAGCTAGCTGTATGGTTTTTTCTCTGAAGATATGGAGGCACTATATTTATGGGGAGAAATGTGATATATACACAGACAATCAATGTTTTAAGTATATTTTCACATAAATGGAATTAAACAAGAGACATAGGATATGGTTGGAACTTCTTAAATATTGAGATTGTTCAATTCATTATCATCCCGAAAGGGCAAACAAAGTTGTTGATGCATTAAGCAGGAAAGACCCGGTTGTTCTTTCCATGATGAGGATTCAAAAAGATCCTTTGATCAATGACCTAGTAATGTTGGCAATGGGAATTATAAGAGAAGGGACATCATCTACCCTAACCCAAATGATTTCTCAACCATCGTTACTATATAAGATCAAGAAATCCCAGAAAGAAGATACTTTTTTAGAGAATAAGTTTTAGGCTATGAAGGTTGGGATGTTTCCTGAGTTCAATATTGTTAAAAAAATGTATACTAAAATTTAATACAAGACCATGTGTTCCATCTATATCGAAAATAAATAAGGAGTTGATGGTTGAAGCTCATAGCTATACTTTTTCTATACATCATGGGAGCCCAAAAATGTATGGGGACCACCATGATCATTATTGGTGGGATAATATGAAAAGGGATATTACTGACTACACTTCAAGGTGCCTGGTATGTTAGCAAGTGAAGGCAGAGTGAAAATCTTTTAGAGGGGTATTGAAACCACTACCCATACCATCATGGAAGTGGGACATTATCACAATGGACTTCATCACTTGTCTCCCAAGAACATCTAAAGGAAACAATGCGATAGGGATTATTGTAGACTGTCTAACCAAGACTACCCATTTTATCTCCATTTGGGAAGACTTCTCTCTTGATTAACTTTCTAGGATTTACATGAAGGAAGTGGTAAGGCTTCATGGAGTTCCACTTTCTATCGTATTTGATCATGATCCAAGGTTCACATCAAAATTCTAGAGAACTCTTCAACATTCTATAAGCACTGAATTGAATTTCAGTACGACCTATGACCCCCAAACTGATGGCCAATCTGAAAGGATTGTTCAAACACTTGAGGACATGCTATGAACATAATAAATGTAATTTAGAGTTTTATGGGATAAACATATCCTTACAGTTGAGTTCTATTACAACAATAGCTTCTACATGAGTATTCAAATGGAACCCTATGAAGATCTATATGTTAAGCGATGTATAACTCCTAATTGTTGGGATAAAGCTGGTGTGAAAAATCTTATTGGGCCTAATCTTGTACAAGAAATGGTAGAAAAGGTACACTCTATATATAAACACATTAAGGCTACTCAGAGTCGGAAAAAGGGCTATGCTGACAACCGTTAAAGGGACATAGAGTTTAATGTTGGTGACAAAGTCTTTATTAGGATTTCACCTTGTAATAGAGTCATTAGTTTTGGGAAGAAATGGAATCTTAGCCCTAGGTACCTGGCCCCTATGACATCCTTGATCACGTTGGATCAGTGGCCTATCAGCTTACACATCCTCCAAATCTAGAATAGGTTCATGATGTTTTCCACGTATCCCTCTTGAGGAAATACATACCTTACCCGTGACATGTACTAAACCCAGAAGTGGTGCAAATATAACATGACCTATCTTATGAGGAGTAGCCTGTGGAGATCATGGATCATAGAGACATGGTTCTACACAACAAAACTACCAACCTTGTTAAGGTGTTGTGGAGGAACCACAAATGCGAAGAAGCCATGTGGGAACTAGAGGAGACTATGAGGTAGAAGTACCTATACCTTTTCTCTTCATATGGTATGATTTAAAATTTCGTAGATGAAATTTCTTAATGGGGGATGATTTTAACGACCCAGATGTTTGTTAATGAAAATCTCTATTGATGTCATTAAATATGTGAAATGGTTATAGAACATATCAATTTCTTCTGTTTTATGATTTTTAATTTTAAAAAACCATTAAATTTTGTGATTATTGCTAATATAGTCATTTAACAGTGATCGCATGATTAGTATAAATATAGGGCTTTAACAAATCCTTTGTACTCAGACAAAGGAAGTAATGGCCTCATCTAGTAGACTTGCCCCGTATGAAGACCTTTTATCAGAGCTCGAAAAGGAGGTTGCGTCTTTGGGCTTCACTATTGACAAATCCCAAGTCGTGCTTGAATACGTTAAGATCAAGCAGAACCATCTATGTGAGAAGTGTAAGTTGATAGAGAATACCACTCGAGTGATGTTATCCGAGCCACCCCAAGAGTCTATCACCATTGTGCACCTTACCCTATGGTCTTATGTGGGTGTTTTAAGGGGTTATGTTACAATACCCTAGTACTAAGATTTTGAACATTATATTTTTATATAATAATAAATGTACTTTCATTTTATTATTGTTACTTTGTAAATAGTTTTTAAAGCACAAATAGTATTTTTAGTTAAATATCAAAATAAGAAATCTATTTTGATGAATTATTGTATTTTTCAAATAAATAATATTTTAATAAAATAATATTTTTATTATTAAATTAATTTTTATTAAATATAAATTATCCTATAATTTTATGACTGCAATTGTAATTTTTATTACGGTTTGAAAGCCATTTTTGTCAAAACCCTTGATTTTCGATAAATTTCAGTTTTTTATTTTAAATGTGAAAATTAACATATTTAGATAATTATTTAGATAAAATGAATTTTATTTTTTGAATCGGTATGTTGAAATTTTCAAACGGTAAATTTTTCATAATTTTCTAAGAGAGTCATATTTTCGGTAAAAATTAAATATCGTTTAAATACGTAATGTGTTTTATGACATCATAATGATCCAATAGTAATGTAATAAAATATAATAAACTTAATGTTCGGACAATATATGTTTTACCATTAAAATAATGTGATTTGGGGTTTTTTTATTTATTTTACAATGCTTTAGTGGACCCTCCAAGACTTATATAACATTTAGTTTTTTTAAATTGTTCTTCTTGAGAGTGTGACTCACCTTCACATACGAAACCCTATTATTTTAATATGTTAGGCCACTTAACATATAAAATTTTGTTCTCCACTCCCCTTTTGCGGAAACTATGGAAAAAACCAAGGTCTTGTTTCTAGTTTTGTTTAATTTAATGTGAGGTTTCCCAAACCTAAATAATAAACAATTACCTCTCTTTTCTTATATAAACCCACCCAAGCTCCCACTTCCTCTTTAATCAAAGCTCTTGAAGATTGTCCAAACTGTTCCATCCTTTCTCTATAATCCCCCCAAGTTTCCCTCAAGCTTCCGAATGTCCCAACCTTCATGATTTCAAAGTTACTCTTCCATGTAAGGGATCCTTTCATGCTCGTCTTTTAAGAAATGACTTCTTTTATTTTATGTCATATAGTTCCATTTTATTATTTGGGGTATCGTTCTTATATATCTTTAATACTATCCATTTCATTTCCAAATTTTTATAGACCCTTTCTTATCTCATCAATTGTTTTTATCAAATTTTATGTGACGTCGTTAGGCTGCCGAATTTTCGTAAAAGAAATCACATTTTCTCTTTCCTTTCAAGATTCATTTTCTTGTGGTATGTCATCCATATTTCCACACCACGATTTTATTTATATTTTATTATGTCCTTATACTATAAAATGAATCAATTTTGGATGTTATATCCTTGTAATCTCTCTTTTTATTATTTTCTAAAACCATTTTATATAGTCATTATGCTATAGAAATTTCATCTCAAAATTGCTCTCTTTCTCTCCAGAAATTCACTTGTTTTATTTATGTGAATACACAGACCTATTTCTTTTCTATGGGTTTTCATAAATACCAAAATAAGATAAATTTTATTCTAGAATTGAAATACATATAACCCTCACTCCCTTTCCATGGGTTATAGATGACATACTGATCTTATTTTTAAGTTCTTTTTAAAATGTCATGATTTTAAAATGAAACTGATTTCTTTTATTATATATTGGTTATTTATGAAATGTTTGATTATGATCTATGTGGATCACATGAAAGTAAAAACACATTAAGGGTCCGCCCAGATAGTGCTCCAATGTATTAGGTAATGAATTTAACACTAGAGATGACAACTTTCATGACACTTTGGTGAATAACCTTGGTAATTTTTATGACACCTCAGGGTTGAACCTTGCTTATATATTCATGAATTTATAAATGAAATGTTATAGACACATATTCAAGTTATGTTTCAGGTTCGGTTCATTATGATATTCCTATACTTCCATTTATCATGTCTTTATGTTTTTTTATCATGTTCTTAATGATATCACAGGTAAAATGATTCCCTTTCTTTCTTTACGGGGCCTTCTGCTCACCATTTCCTTTGACGTAAGTCTCCAAGTTATAAGATTCAGTAATTTTACTGAGTATTAAACTATGATGAATCCTTAAAAGTGGAATATAATAACGTGTTATGTTAATTTTATGTACTATGTTCCTGAATTCGAAGACACTAGAGTTTAATGATCATCTATTTATAAAATTTATGAAAAGTTATGTAATAAAAAGGTGGGATGCCACAGTATCTATGAAAGGTGGTGATGCAGGATAGAAGCTAGTCTTAGTGGGATGTCTATATTGGTTCCACCAAGATGTTTTAGGATATGCATCAGCAATTTTGGTGGATAGGTATGAGATGTGACATAACTGAATTCATGTCGAGATTCTAAATGTGTTAGTAGGTGAAAGAAGAGAATCAAAGGCCCTCTGTTTTGCTCCAGCATCTACCTAATCCTTATAGGAAGTGGGATGAGGTATCCATAGATTTCATTGTTGGATTGCCTCTTACACCTTAGGTTAAGAATTCCATATGGGTAGAAACTGATCATATGACCAAATCATCTCACATCATTCGGATCAAGGATGCAACTAAAATGGATGAGTTAGTCCGATTTTATCGTTAGGAGGTGGTATGTCTTCACGGGGTTCCATCAGCAGTTGTCTCAGAAAAATACCTCATATTTCACTTCTTCATTTCGAGATGGAATTCAGAAGGTGTAACGACCAAAAATTTTGAATAAATATTGTTTCCTAATTTTGTGTGTTATTTTATTTTTTATACTCAACAAAAATGTTTCATTTGATAACATGAGTATAATCAAAATGAGACTGTTGGGTTTTGACTGTTATATGACCATAGGTCAATATGACCACTAGAAACTAAACGTTTCGATTATTGTCTTTAAATACAAGTGATCTGGGTTAATTAATATAGAAAGAAGATTTGATGGCCTCATCCAGTAGTCTTGGGCTAACTGAATCCCATCTAACTGAACATGGGAAGGAGGATGCACCACTGGGCTTTTCTCTGGACGAAATACAAGCTGAACATCATCATGTGAAGCTAGAACGAAATCGCCTTCACGAGAAATTCAAATTGATAGAAATTACTACTTGTGCAATGTTGGCTGAGCCGCCATTAGATTCTCTCACCGTAGCACACCATACACTTAGGTCCTATGCTAGGGTTATAAGGGGCTATGTAAGGAGACCATAACTACATTGTGTAATCGTTTTTTATATATAAAAATTTTGATTTCTTATTATGATGAAATTTATGAACTTTCAAATGTCCAGATTAATATAGGATGCATATTGTTGATGAATTTTAGAGAAAGGATATTTTAAAAATGATTATTTAAACCTTATATAATTAAAAATGTGTAATGATTTTCAAAAAATAGTCTTCTACAATTATGTTCTGTACGAAATTTAGAGTCTAACAAGACCAACACAATTTTTGAGGAATAATAAATTATGAATAGTGATATTATGATTAGGGTTAGTAATGTTACAAAATGGATTAGTAATCTCATTTAATGAAATTATTAATATAATTTAAGCACCATGATTAAGTAGTGTGAATTAATAAAATGGTTAAATAACGATTTCATAAATTATTAGTCAAGTATTAGTTTTTTCGGGTGAATAGTTTTATTTAATTAAAAATTAAATTAAAAATATTTAGAAAATTATTTTAATAAAATGGAGTATGTTTTTGATATCAAAGCATTTATATTTGGTTAAGGTGATATTTTGGAATTTTTCTAAGAAAGTTGAATTTTTAGTGAATAGTAAAAATACAGTTTTAGGGTTTTTGTATGTTCAATGACATCAGAACTATGTCTTGATGAGGTCATGAGATATTTTATGAGTTGGACGACAAAAGGTCATGAATTATTTTATTGGGGACCCATGTGGCCTAACTCCATGCGAAATACCATGGGAGAGCCCATGGTTTTGAGAAAACCACTCGTGAGGTGTCCCTTGAAATTATTAAAGTATCACCTCACCTTCCCTCTAAATACCCACCCTTTCATCCTTTAGTTTCCACTACCAACTCTCCACCAACAAATATCTGGTCTCATTACCTCCCAAGGAGTCCTCCCAAATTTCCCCAGGCCCTCAAGGTCCCAACCTTTTAGTTTTAAGAGATACGTTTTAAGGTAAGGGATCCTACCTCTCTCTTTCTTTTCACGTAATCTCTTTGATGTCAATTCTTTTATGCTCCATGATCTTATGTTGGAGGATAATATTTTATATTCCTATTACTTCCCATTACATGTTAATATTATTAAATACCCCCTATTTCTCTCATCAATTTGTTTTAAGAATGATTAAGTGACGTCGTTAGGCTTCCGAATTGTTAAGGGATTCTTTCACCGTTCTCCTTTTCAAGATCTATTTTCATGTCAAGTCTTTCATGTTCCTTTTTATTATTTTGGGTTATGATCTATATATATATCATAATTATATGTTATTTTCATATGATGAGAGACCCTATTTTATCTCTTCAATTCAGTATTTTGTCGTTTTATGTGGCGTTGTTAGGCTACCGAATTTTTAAGGGATTCTTCCACCTAACTCATATTTCAAAGTTATACTTTCATGTCAAGTAATTCATGGTATTTTTTATTATCTTGGGGTATGATATATATTTCTATTATACTTATATTTTATGTTCATATGATGAGAGACCCTATTTGATCTCTTCAATTCAGTATTTTGATGTTTTAAGTGGCGTCGTTAGGCTGCCGAATTTTTAAGGGATTCTTTAGCCTTTCTCATTTTTCAAAGTTTTACTTTAATTTCAAGTCTTTCATGTTCCTTTTTATTATGTTGGGGTATTATTTATAGATATATAATACTGATATTTTATTTTCATATGATGAGAGACCCTATTTTATCTCTTTAATTCATTTTGTTGAAGTTTAAGTGACACCGTTAGGCTGCTGAATTTTCATAAGAGAAATCTTATTTTTGTCTTCCCTCCATGTTTTTCATTTCATATGGTATGTCTTTAAAATCTAATTACCATGTTCTTATATACATTATATTCTGTCCCTCTACTGTTCTTTGGATCATTTATGAGTGGGTGACCTATGTCCCCTCTCTTTTCAATGTTTTGTAAAACCCCGAAGCATAGCCATTATGCTGCAGAATTTCCGTCTCAAATGTCCCTCTCTTTTTCTCAAATTATTTTATTTTATTAAGTGACTACTCAATGATCTTCCTTATAAATGGATATTAACATATATACAAAAATTTATATTTAAAATTATGGGATTTACACACATAATACCCTCTTTACTTTTCCGTGGGTTTAAAGTGACATAAAGATCATGTCTTTAAAGCAGTTTTAAAAACGTGGTGATTATGAAATGAAACCCATTTATTTTATGATATATGGGTTGTTTATGAAATGATTGATGATTATATATGTGGATCACATGATAATAAAGGAAAATTTAAGGGTGCACCCAGATAGCACTCTAATGCATTGGGTAAAGACTTAATCTCTAGAGATGACCATTTTGACTGATACCTTGGTGAATAACCTTGGTAATTTTTATTTACACATTGGGGATGGACCTTGGTGAAACAGAAATGATTGCCTTTGTTAAATGTTGTAGCCACATCTTCAAGTTATGAAAAACGTTATTTTAATTATGATATGCCTCATGATTTATTTATCATGCCTTAATTTGCTTTTCATGACCTTATTGAAGTATCTCAAGTTCACATGTAAAATGTTTCTCATGTTTCCCTTACTGGGCCTTCTGCTCACCCTTTCTTTTGATGTATGTCCCCAGGTTATGAGATTCAGTAATGAACCTATGATGAACTTAAGTATAAGCCTTTCACGTGTTTAAGAAGGATGTTTTATGTTGTTTTCAGGTATTATGATCCTGGTTTACAAGACACTAAACCTTAAAGATCCTCAGATTTGTGTAAAGTAATGAAACTTTATGTTATAAAAAGGCGGGATGCCGTAGTTGGTAAGAAAGGATGGTTTAGTTAATTGTGGAAATTATGATATGAAAACTTTAGGAAGATTCCTATAGAAAATTTTAAATATAGGAAATCTTCCTGGTATTTTGTTGATTATTGAGTAAGGGGTTGTCAAGAAAATACATCCCTGTCTGGATACAAGCAGGTTGAGGTGGCTCTGGCAGTGATGTACATAGGGGTAAAACCCTAAAACACCGCTTTGAGCTAGACTCGAACGAGAACTGGTACATGAAAACGGTCTTTGCTGCACTCTTGGTTACGACACTCCCAGGGGATATGCTTTGGTAAATTCATAACCTTTGTATAAAACATAATTAAAGAAAAAAAGATAAAATAAAATAACGATTCACATAAGAATATATTATCATGGATAACCTAGATTGTAACCTAGGGGATCACAAGTTAGGATATAATTTTCTTCTACAATTTTATCCTTATATGATTAAAGTTTCTTTTTCATGATTACTGGCTAAGTATTTAAGCCCCTAATTATACTTTCTTTTCATAGTTAATGGCAGGAAATGGAAGAACACGTCCCAATAACCTATGTGATTGGAAATGTGACTATTTCCCTATTAATATGACAGAGATGATGAGAGATCAAGTTGAACATATTGTGATTATGCCAAACCAGCTATCAAAAAAATCACAATTAACAATTGGTACCTAGTTGAATTCCCAAATTCATCAAGGAATAAGAATAAGAAGTCTCTAGGATGTTCATCTGATAATGTTGATTAGGGGATTAAATGATGATTATTATTTTTGGAAGATGTTCACTATTTTGGGAACCCTATATGATCGAGGTAAATGGATTACTACGATATTTTCTTTGAGGAATAAAGGTTGACTTATATTTTGAAGAATCGATGAATTTAAGGTGAACATATGGTATTACAGGTTACTTATGGAAATGATTGACCTATCTTGGGGGAAAAATGGTTAGGTTAGTTACATTTTTTATAAGAGGTTAAGAGTGGTTTATGATTTTTGGAGATGAACGATAAAGTTTATCTTGGAACACTACGTTTTCAAATCTTTCTTGTATTAGGGTTTTAATCTTAGTTTGGGTTATTTTGAGGAATTTTAAGGAAAGTTATTTGTGGAATGGTGTATGATAAACTTTGGGTAGTACCATGAAACTTTATAGATTTAAAGTATTTTCCCTTCCTATTGGGTTCTTTGTTTTTGAAGAGTTGTTTTATCTTACCCTTTTTGTTTTTGGGACAATGTTTAAAGATAGAATAAATTGATAGTTAATCTTTTGTGGATTATGTGACTCTTAATAAAGTGATTCTTATGTTTTGATGCGACCAAGAGTTTTGAATTCTCATCATTTGGAGAAAATATTAGTTTTGGTAGAATCTTATTAAAGGATTAAACTCTACTTTAAGTTAGGTATATTTCCTTATGTTTTTATTATATGTAGTAAATGAATAACTCAAAACTATGAAGAGGATCATAAACAAATGTTGTCTGTTAACGTTTCCTAATAGGAAATATAATACCATTTGACCCATCATATGTTTGTAATTTTCTTATTGTTAACGTTCTCCTAATCATTTTTTCTATCACTCTCCCTCAAAATGTGACGCTTTGTTTTCTCCTCCATGTCCATGTTTTCTTACCTTGAATCCTAGTGTGGGTTAACTCGGGTGACCTTTGTACTTCCATTTCATTCTTTCAAAGTAATAGTTTTGCTAACTCCTTTTCCAATGTGGGACTTTCAATGAAATTTCAAAACCCAATTTTAAAAAATTATGAGGACGCAATTTCTTAAGGGGGGAAGATTGTAACGACCCGAAATATTGAATAAATCTTGTTTCCTAATTTTGTGTGTTATTTTATTATTTATACTCAACATAGATATTTCATTTGATAACATGAGTATAATTAAAATGAGACTGTTGGGTTTTGACTTTTATTTGCCATTGGTCAATATGACCGCTGGAAACTAAACGTTTCGATTATTGTCTCTAAATTCAAGTGATCTTGGTTAATTAATATAGAAGAAAAATTTGATGGCCTCATCTAGTAGTTTCGGGCCAATCGAAGCCCATCTTATGGAACTTAGGAAGGAGGTAGCACCACTGGGCTTTGCTCTGGACCAAACCCAAGCCGAACTTCATCGTGTGAAGCTAGAGTTGAATCGCCTTCGCGAGATGTTCAAACTGATAGAAATTACTACTTGTGCAATGTTGGTTGAGCCGACCTCAGATTATCTCACCTTAGCACAACTTACACTTAGGTCCTATGCTGGGGTTATAAGGGCCTATGTAAGGAGACCATAATTGCCTTGTGTAATCCTTTTTTTTAAATAAAAAATTTGATTTCTTCTTAAGATGAAGTTTATGAATTTTCAAATGTCTGGATAAATAGAGTATGCATATTTTTGATGAATTTTAGAGAAATGATATTTTAGAAATGTTTATCTAAACCTTAAATAATTATAAATTTGTAATGATTTTCAAAAATGGTCTTCTACAATTATGTTCAGTACGAAATTTAGAGTCTAACAAGATTAACATAATTTTTGATGAATAATTAATTATGAATAGTGATTTTATGCTTAGGATTAGTAATGTGACCAAATGGATTAGTAATCTCATTTAAAGAAATTGTTAATATAATTTAGGCACCTTGATTAAATAGTGTGATTCAATAAAATTGTGAAATAACAGTTTCATAATTTATTAGTCAAGTATTAGTTTTTTTCAGGTGAATGGTGATTTTTAATTATAAATTAAATTAAAATTATTTAGAAAATTATTTTTATAAAATGGAGTACATTTTTTAAATCAGAGCATTGATATTTGGTTAAAGTGAAATTTTGGGATTTTTCTGAGAAAGTTGAATTTTAAGTGAATAGTAAAAATACAGTTTTAGGGTTTCTGTATTTTAATGACATCAGAACTGTTTCATGATGATGTCATGAAATATTTTAAGATTTGACCTACCAAAGGTGATTAAGTTTATTACGGGGGCCCCCTGTGGCCTAACTCCATGGGAAATACCATGGGAGAGCCCATGGTTTTGAGAAAACCACTTGTGAGGTGTCCCTTGAAATTATTAAACTATCACCTCACCTTCCCTATAAATACCCACCATTTCCTCCTTTATTTTTCACTACAAACTATCCTCCAAACGAATATCTGGTCTCATTACCTCCCAAGGAGTCCTCCCAATGTTACCCCAATCCATCAAGGTCCCATCCTTTGAGTTTTAAGAGATACATTTTAAGGTAAGGGATCCTACCTCTCTGTTTCTATTCACATAATATCATTGATGTAATTTATTATATGATCCATGATCTTATGTTGGAGGATGATATTTTATATTCCTCTTACTGAACATTTAATGTTAATATTATGAGATACCCCCTATTTCTCTCATGAATTCTTTTGAACAATGTCTAAGTGACGTTGTTAGGCTGCCGAATTTTTAAGGAATTCTTTCAACCTTTTCGTTTTCAAGATCTATTTTCATGTCAAGTATTTCATGTTCCTTTTTATTATGTTGGGGTATAATCTCTATATCTATCATACTGATATTTTATGTTCATATTATGAGAGACCCTTTTTGATCTCTTCAATTCAGAATTTTAAAGTTTTAAGTGGTGTTGTTAGGCTACCGAATTTTTAAGGGATTCTTCCACCTTTCTCATTTTTCAAAGTTCTACTTTTATGTCAAATCTTTCCTATTCTTTTTTATTAGTTTGGGGTATGATATATATATCTATCATAATGATTTGTTATGTTCATATGATGAGAGACCCTATTTGATATCTTCAATTGAGTATTTTTATGTTTTAAGTGGTGCCGTTAGGCTGCCGAATTTTTAAGGGATTCTTTCACCTTTCTCATTTTTCAATGTTCTAATTTCATGTAATGTCTTTATAGTTCTTTTTTATTTTGTTGGGTTATGATCTATATATCTTTTATACTGATATTTTATGTTCATATGATGAGATACCATATTTTATCGTTTCAATTCATTTTTTTGAAGTTTAAGTGACGTCGTTAGGCTGCCGAATTTTCAAAAGAGAAATCTTATTTTTGTCTTCCCTCCAGGTTTTTCATTTCATATGGTATGTAATTAAAATCTCATTACCATGTTCTTATATCCATTATATTATGTACCTCTACTATTCTTTGGATCATTTATGAGAGGGTGACCTATGTCCCCTCTCTTTTCAATGTTTTCTAAAACCACGAAGCATAGCTGTTATGCTGTAGAATTTCTGTCTGATATGTCTCTCTCTTTTTCTCAAATTTTTTTATTTTATTAAGTGAATACTAAATGATCTTCCATCTAAATTGGTATTCACATATATACCAAAATGTTATATTTTAAATTCTGGGATTTACAAACAGAAGACCTGATTTCCTTTTCTGTGGGTTTAAAGTGACATAAAGATCATGTCTTTAAAGCAGTTTTTAAAACGTTATGATTATGAAATGAAACCCATTTAGTTTATGCTATATGGGTTGTTTATGAAATAATTGATGATGATATATGTGGATCACATTATAATAAAATAAAAATTTAAGGTTTCGCCCTGATTTCACTCCAATGCATTGGGTAAAGACTTAATCTCTAGAGATGACCATTTTGACTGATACCTTTGTGAATAACCTTGGTAATTTTTATTGACACCTTGGGGATGGACCATTATGAAATGGAAATGATTGTCTTTGTTAAATGTTGTATCCACATCTTCAAGTTATGAAAAACTTTATTTTTATTATGATATGCCTCATGATTTATTTTCCATGACTTAAAGTTCTTTAAATGACCTTTTTGAAGTATCTCAAGTTCACATGTAAAATGTTTCTCTTGTTTACCTTACTAGGCCTTCTACTCATCCTTTCTTTTGATGTATGTCCCCAGGTTATGAGATGCACTAATTAACCTATTATGAACACAATAATAAGCCTTTAAAGTGTTTAAGAAGAGTTTTTTATGTTGTTTTCATGTATTATGTTCCTGGTTTCCAAGATACTAAACCTTAAAGATCCTCAGTTTTGTGTAATGTAACGAAAGTTTATGTTATAAAAAGGCGGCATTCCAAAGTTGGTATCAAAGGATGGTTTAGTTATTTGTGTAAATTAGGATATGAAAACATTATGAAGAGGCCTATATAAAAGTTTAATTATAGGAAATCTTCCTGGTATTTTGGTGAGTATTGAGTAAGGGGTTTCCAAGAAAATACATCCCTGTCTGGATACAAGCAGGTAGAAGTGGCTCTGGCACGGATGTACATAGTGGTAAATCCCGAAAACGCCGCTTTGAGCTAGACTCGAATGGGAACTAGTACACAAAAATGGGCCTTCCTAAACTCTTTTTTATGACACTCCTGAGGGATATGCTTCGGTAAATTCATAATCTTAGTATGAACCATAATTAAAGGAACAAAGATAAAATAAAATAATGATACAGATAAGAATATATTATCATGGATAACCTAGATTGGATCCTAGGGGATCACAAGTGAGGATATACTTTTCTTCTAAAATTTTATCCTTCTATGATTAATTTTTCCTTTTCATGATTATTGGCTAAGTATTTAAGCCCCTAATTATACATTCCTTTCTTTGTTAATGGAGGGAAATGGAAGAACATGTCCCAATAACCAATGTGATTGGAAATGTGACTATTTCCCTATTAATATAATAGAGATGATGACTGATATAGTTGAACATATTGTGATTATGCCAAACAAGCTATCAAAAAAACACAATTAACAATTGTTACCTAGTTGAATGACCAAATTCATCAAGGAAGAATAAGAGGAAGTCTCAAGGATGTTCATCTGATAAAGTTGATTTGAGGATTAAATGATGATTATTATTTTTGGAAGGTGTTCACTATTTTGGGAACCCTATATGATCGAGGTAAATGGATTACTACGGTATTTTCTTTGAGGAATAAAGGTTTACTTATATATTGAAGAGTTGATGAACATAAGGTGAAATTATGTTATTAAAGGTTACTTATGGAAATGAGTGACCTATCTTGGGAAAAATATGTTTAGATTAGTTACAATTGTTATAAGATGTTAAGAGTGGTTTATGTTGTTTGGAGATGAACAATAAAGATTATCTTGGAAGACTATGTTTTCAAATCCTTCTTGTATTAGGGTTTCATTCTTAGTTTGGGTTATTTTGAGGAATTTTAAGGACAGTTATTTGTGGTGTGGTCTATGATAAACTTTGGGTAGTACCATGGAACTTTAAAGATTTAAAGTAGTTTCCCTTCATATGGGGTTCTTTATTTTTGAAGAGTTGTTTTATCTTACCCTTTTTGTTTTGGGGAAATGTTTAAAGATAGAAGAAATTGATAGTTAATATTTTGTGAATTACGTGACTCTTAAGAAAATTATTCTTATGTTTTGATGAGACCAAGAGTTTTGAATGCTCATCGTTTGGAGAAAATATTAGTTTTGTAGAAACATATTAAAGGATAAAACTCTACTTGAAGGTAGGTATATTTCCTTAAGTTTTTATTCTATGTAGTAAATGAATTCCTCAAGACTATGAAAAGGATCATATAACAAAAACGTTGTCTGTTAACGTTTCCTACTAGGAAATATAATACCGTTTGACCCATCATAAGTTTGTGATTTTCTTATTGTTAACTTTCACCTAATAATGTTTTATATCACTCTCCCTCAGAATGTGACCCTTTTTTTTCTCCTCCATGTCCATGTTTTCCTACATGGAATCCTACCGTGGGTTAACTTGGGTGACCTTTGTACTTCCCTTTCATTCTTTTAAAGTAATAGTTTTACTGACTCCTTTTCCGATGTAGGAATTTCAATGAAATTTCAAAACCCAATTTTAAAAAAATGCGAGGATGCAATTTCTTAAGGGGGGGAGATTGTAACGACCCAAAATTTTGAATAAATCGTGTTTCCTAATTTTGTGTGTCATTTTTTTTTTATACTCAAAAAAACTGTTTCATTTGATAACATGAGTTCAATTAAAATGACACTATTAGGTTTTTACTATTATATGAGCATTGGTCAATATGACTATTGGAAACTAAACGTTTGGATTATTGTCTCAAAATACAAGTGATCTTAGTTAATTAATATAGAACGTAGATTCGATGGCATCATCCAGTAGTCTCGGACCAATCGAATCCCATAAAATGGAACTTGGGAAGGAGGTAGAACCACTGGGCTTTGCTCTGGACCAAACCCAAGGTGAAATTCATCGTGTGAAGATAGAACAGAATCGCCTTCATGAGAAATTCAAACTGATAGAAATTAATACTCGTGCAATGTTGGTTGAGCTGCCCTCATATTCTCTCACCTTAGCACACCTTACACTTAGGTCCTATTCTGAGGTTATAAGGGGCTACGTATGGAGACAGTAACTGCCTTGTGTAATCCTTTGTTTTAAATAAAAAAATTTGATTTCTTTTTATGATGAAGTTTATGAATTTCCAAATGTCCAGATAAATATAGTATGCATATTTTTGATGAATTATAGAGAAAGTATATTTAAAAAATGTTAATGAAAACCTTAAATAATATTAATTGTGTAATGATTTTCAAAAAATGGTCTTCTACAATTATGTTTAGTATGAAATTTAGAGTCTAACAAGATCAACATAATTTTTGATGAATAGTAAATTATGAATAGTGATTTTATGATTAGGATTAATAATGTGAACAAATGGATTAGTAATCTCACTTAATTAAATTATTAATATAATTTAGGCACCTTTATTAAGTAGTGTAATTCAATAAAATGGTTAAATAATGGTTTCATAAATTATTAGTCAAGTATTAGTTTTTCTGGGGTGAAAATTGTTTTTTAATTAAAAATTAAATTCAAATTATTTAGAAAATTATTTTTTTTTTAAAATGGAGTTCATTTTTGAAATCAGAGCATTGATTTTTGGTTAAGGTGAAATTTTGGGATTATTCTGAGAAAGTTGAATTTTCAGTGAATAGTAAAAATACAGTTTTAGGGTTTCGGTATGACTAATGACATCAGAACTGTGTCATGATGATGTCATGAGATATTTTAAGAGTTGGACGACCAAAGGTGATTAATTATTTTATGGGGGGCCATGTGGTCTAACTCCTTGGGAAATACCAAGGGAGATCCCATGGTTTTGAGGAAACCACATGTGAGGTGTCCCTTGAAATTATTAAAGTATCACCTCACCATCCCTATAAATACACACCCATTTCTCCTTTAGTATTCACTCCCAACACTCCCCAAAATAATATATGGTCTTATTACCTCCCAAGGAGTCATCCCATGGTTCCCCCAATCCCTCAAGGTTCCAACCATTGAGTTTTAAGAGATACGTTTTAAGGTAAGGGATCCTACCTCTCTCTTTCTTTTCACGTAATGTCTTCGATGTCATTTCTTTTATGCTCCATGCTCTTATTTTGGAGGATGATATTTTATATTCCTCTTACTTACTTTTTCTTTTTAATATTATGAGAGACCCCCTCTTTCTCTCATCAATTCTTTTTAAGAATGTTTAAGTGACGTCGTTGGGCTGCCAAATTTTTAAGGGATTCTTTCACCCTTCTTGTTTTCAAGATCTATTTCCATGTCAAGTCTTTCATGTTCCTTTTTATTATGTTGGGGTATGATCTATATATCTATCATTCTGGTATTTTATGTTCATATTATGAGAGAAAATATTTTATCTCTTCAATTCCGTATTTTGATGTTTTAAGTGGCACTGTTGGCTGCCAAATTTTTAAGGGATTCTTTCACCCTTCTCGTTTTCAAGATATATTTTCATGTCAAGTCTTTCATGTTACTTTATTTTATGTCGGGGTATAATATATATATCTATCATACTGATATTTTATGTTCATATGATGAGAGACCCTATTTTATCTCTTAAATTCAGTATTTTGATGTTTTAAGTGGTACTGTAAGGCTACCGAATTTTTAAGGGATTCTTCCAACTTTCTCATTTTTAAAAGTTCTACATTCATGTCAAATCATTAATGTTCTTTATTATTATGTTGGGTTATTATCTCTCTTTCTATCATACATATATTTTATGTTCATATGATTAAAGACTCTATTTGATCTCTTCAATTCAGTATTTTGATGTTTTAAGTGGCGCCGTTAGGCTGTCGAATTTTTAAGGGATTCTTTCACCTTTCTCATTTTTCAATGTTCTAATTTCATGTCAAGTCTTTTAAGTTCCTTTTTATTATGTTGTGGTATGATATCTATATCTATCATAATTATATTTTATGTTCATATGATTAGAATCCATATTTTATCTCTTCAATTCATTTTGTTGAAGTTTAAGTGACGCTGTTTGGCTTCCGAATTTTCATAAGAGAAATCTTATTTCGTCTTCCCTCCATATCATTAATTTCATATGGAATGTCTTTAAAATATCATTACCATGTTCTTATATCCATTATATTCTGTCCCTCCACTGTTCTTTGGATTATTTATGAGTGGGTGACCTATGTCCCCTCTCTTTTCAATGTTTTCTAAAACCCAGAAGCATAGTTGTTATGCTGCAGAATTTCCATCTCAAATGTCACTCTCTTTTTCTCAAATTATTTTATTTTATTAAGTGAATACTCAATCCTCTTCCTTCTAAATGTGTATTCAAATATATTCCAAAATGTTCTATTTTAAATTCTGGGATTTACAAACAAAATACCTTTTTTCCTTTTCTGTGGTTTTAAAGTGACATAAAGATCATGTCTTTAAAGAAGTTTTTAAAACGTTATGATTATGAAATGAAACCCATATAGCTTATACTATATGGGTTGTTTATGAAATAATTGATGATGATATATGTGGATCACATTATAATAAAAGAAAATTTAAGGGTGTGCCCTGATAGAGCTCCAATGCATTGGGTAAAGACATAATCTCTAGAGATGACCATTTTGATTGATACCTTGGTGAATAACCTTGGTAATTTTTATTGACACATTAAGGATGGACCTTCGTGAAACGGAAATTATTGTATTTGTTAAATGTTGTAGACACATCTTCAAGTTATGAAAAATTTGGTTTTTATTATAATATTCTTCATGATTTATTTCTCATGCCTTAAAGTTATTTTCATGACCTTATTGAATTATCTCAAGTTCACATGTAAAATGTTTCTCTTGTTTCCCTTCATGGGCTTTCTGCTCATCATTTCTTTTTATGTATGTCCCCAGGTTATGAGATGTAGTAATGAAACTAGGATGAACTTAAGGAGTAGTCTTTCAAGTTCTTAAGAAGAATGTTTTATGTTGTTTTCATGTATTATGTTCTTGGTTTCCAAGACATTAAACCTTAATGATCCTCAGTTTTGTGTAATGTAATGAAAGTTTATGTTATAAAAAGGTGGTATGCCATAGAAGGCCTTGGGGTCATAAATTAAGATGATCACGACATACAATCCTCAAACGGATTGTCAGAATGAGCGACCGAATCAGGTACTGGAGGACATGCTCCTTTCTTGTGTTTTATACTTTTGAGGTTCTTAGGATATCCATTTTGGATTGGTTGAATTTTACTATAATAAAAGTTACTAATATTCGATTCTAATGGCTCCATTTGAGGCAATATATGGTAAGCCTTTTCGATCCCCCCTATGTTGCCCTGAGATTGGTGAGAATTCATTATTGTGGTTGAGCCTTGTTCAACAGACATTATAGAAGGTCAAGTTGATCATGAATTTCTTATTGAAAGATTACAGTCTCTATAAATCTTATGTGGATCATAGGTGTTGAGACCTAGAGTTTTCTCTAGGTGGACAGGTATTATCGAATTTGGCCCTTCATTTGGGTCATCATCATTTGGGAAAGCAATGTAATATGACACCGCATTATGTCAGATGTTTTGAAATCGAAAAAGTTATTGGAAAGGTTGAATATAGAATGGATTTTACTTTTTAGTTGGAATCCATTCATGACATTTTCCACATCCCCCATTTTAAAAAGTACAACTCGGATCCGTCTGTTGTGCTGAATTGGGAGGAGTATGATATAGAGCTCGATTTGTCTGTTTTTGAGTGGCTGATGCGAATAGTTTATTCCCAAGATAAGGAGCTTTGGGTAACGTCTATTCCATTAGTTCAATTCCATTGGAAGCATGTGAATGATGTCCACGAAATATGGGATCAGAATTTGTGGGTTGAGAATGAGTACCCATTCTTGTTTTTCAATCAAGATTCAGGTTGACTTTCGGGGGTAAAAAGTATTTCATGGTGGGGATAATGAACACATAAATGATTTATTTTAAAGTTATTTTTTATATAATTTCCATTATTTATTTTTTGAAGGGTTTTACCATGCATTTTTGGAGGAAAGGGTGGGTTTTCGGGAATTGGGCCGAACTATGATCCCATTTCAAGATGTAAAAAAAAATTCTGTTTCATTAATAACTCTTCTTCTTTTCAACATTTTTTCACCCATTCCACTTCCCACTTTTCCTCCCCTTACCTAATAAAAACTACTATATCCATTAGGACTATTTAAGAATCCATAATCATGGTGGATTTGGGTTACTTATTAAGATATGGGGCCAGCTAGTGATCCCATTTCCATTTAAAAAAATGTTCCTTTTATATCATATTCATTTATTAATATTCTTTAGTGATTCTACCTCTCACTAGATCCCACTGACCGTAGCCGCAGCCCCATATTCATTGCATATTAGGGAAAAGAATCTCAGTCTTTCTCAAATCGTACAGATTTGAATGGTAATTTGTTTCTTTTATAACTCCTTCATTTTTAATATTTTACTCCATTTTAGTTCTCACATGACCTCCTCAGCCTTATTAAACCCTCCATATGTTTTTTAGATTTTTGGAGATTCACCAATTAGTGTATTTGGGGTGATTTCATCATGATCTCTTTAGTAAGTGGGTTTCTTTACTTCATCCTCCCATTTTCATAGGGTTTCTTCCATTTTTTCATGAATATAGTAATGTTCAAATTGTAGGTATTTGAACCTATGACTTTATATTGGGTTTCTTGGTCTAATATTTTGTGTTTTATGATAACACCCTTGTTGTGCGGTGGTGGGGTGGTTGAAATTTTTCACAGGGATTTGATGTTTCTGACACTTGTGGTAGGTGATTCCATGTGTAAGCACTACTATATGAGTTATCCATTCTTGATTTCTATTTTTATCATACTCCCACTTCAGGTTTCTTTCTGTGAAAAATATTTTTGGTGGTTTTAGTTAAACAATGGATTTTTAAATGCCATGTTTTTGTGAAAATGGGTGTTTTAAATGTGTGTTCCATACTGCACCACTTGGCGCTATTTTATAATTCATGGAATGGGTTTATTAACAAAAATATACTGAGAATTCTGACTTGGGGAAATATTTGTGGGTACTCAGTTTTCAAAGAGAGATTTTAGATGAACTTTATGTGCAAAGTTTGGTTAACTACCTTGAATTGTTTTTAAGAAAATTCAAAGTGGTTTATTAAGTTATATAAAGAGTGAAAATAATGTGTAGATACAATTTGGAATTTTTGTTACGATAAATGATTATTTATGTGAACATTGATTTTGGTAATATGTGGAAATGTTTTGATCACAAAGGGGGAAGTCCAGGTATCTAGGTGGGTGCATCAGTACTAGTACTCTAGTGATCTGGAGTGGTTATATCCCTATTTCACAAAGAAATTTGGACATCTAAACAACTAAAAAACAATAATGATGGTGATTAGGGAATACTAGGTTATGGTTATGTTTCAAAATATTGTCTCTTTCATGAGAAGGAATACGGTTATGGTTACTTTACACCGAGATACGAGGTACATGGGGCCCAAAACTAACTTGTGCCTAGGGGAGTTCCCATTATTAGTGCTCCTTGACTATTTAGTATTTAACATTGGATTATTCTATGTTTGGATGGAAAATTAGGTAAAATACATGTTTTTTTGAAAGGTGTTCACTCTTTTAAATTTCCCTTTGAAATTGATTACTTTTAAAAGTTTCGTTCTTTAGAATTTATTGCCACCATTTCTTGTTCATTGAGACTTGCCTACTTTTTATCATGTATTGCCTACTATATGGAATATTTCCGGTGATACCCTATTGGGATTAGTATCACACCATACTTACACCCCATGGGGGTAAGTATACTTGATCATATTTGACACAGGTAAAGGAAATTCCTTGGGTGTTGGTGGTTCGGGTTGTTAGTTTCCTTCCATGATGCTGTGTTGTAGAGATGGCTCATGGGTGATGACCCAATGTCATGTTGAGTTCCTTAGGAAGTTTTGATTCTACCTTTATGTATCTTTGTACCTCTTTTGTCATGTTTAGACCCATTTATTCAGTTTTTAATTTTATTTAAGGCTTGTTTGGTGTGAATTCTAAGATTCAGTTTATTGATTGTTTTGGGTTGTTTTATGTATCCATACTCGGGTAAATCATTCCTAATCCAATATTTATGATACTCAGGAACTTTTTCCTGCTCGTTTGGATATAGAATGACCTTTGAGCCTTTCCATGGGCCAGATTTGGTTCTATTTTTGACGGTGACCTGATTCGGTTCATGACATTTTCCAATTCAATACCCCAATCCAAGGGATAACAATGATTATAAGCACAAAAAATTACAAAAAAGGGAATGTATATGAAACCACTTATATAGACGTGGGATCTTTAAATGATATGGAATGAGGAACATTGATCACCCAATTAAGAAGATTGATTGTTGTATTTGTGTCATTCTCAAGATACACCTCTATACTTAAAATGGTTTCTAGAAACATAAAATAACAACCCCAATAAACTGTAATTTATTTATTAATAAATACTTATAGATTTATGATTATTTTATCAAAGGTATATTAATATACTATAATTTTTTATAGGATATTTCCTCTTAAAAATATGATTTTACTTTCTTTAGACAAATTTTATGTGATATTAGGCATGTATTGACTCTCTTGAAAGTGGTTATTGTTTAGATTAGAAAAACAACATCTAAAAATTAATCCACGATAAAAAATTAATACAAGACTAACTGTAAAATAAAAAATAGAAATTATGCACATTATATTATGTTATATAGAAAAAATGGTGAAAAACATAACATTATTTATATTCCTATGATGATGGGAAAATTAATTTTTTTGTTATACCAAGGATACTGATGGTGAAACCTCGTTAGAAATTAAATATCGAGTAATGTATTTAATATTAAAACACATAAATATTAAATTATTAAGGAATAATTAAAACATTGAAAATGTAATTTATTTAATAGGTATAATAATTCAATGTCTCAAAATTTCAAAATGCATTTTCCTTAAATAAATCAGATGTAAATATCTTGTTCTATAAGCATTACTGAACTGAAATTAAACTATCATGTGCTAAAATTATAAATTGTTGTCAAAACCTGGACATCAAATTGGATTGTATGAATATGAGCAACTAAATTGTGGTATGTATATATATATAAATCAATATGAATGTCTTTTTATTAAGTTTTGTTAATTCATTTTGTGTTTAAAAATATATTACAGTTAAAGTTATATTTTATGCATTGAATATTTTTCTAAAGAAAACTATGTATATTATTGTCAAATTATGATTATAGTAAAATATAATATAGATTTTATAAGGGGAGTTTTGTTATTTTTTATTAAAATTAATAATAAATATAATAATAATAAGTGTTTTAAAAACATAATTTGTTATGAAAACAGTTTTCAGTATATTTCTGTTTTGAAGTTGAATTTTAAAATGATAAATTTTCAATTATACCAAATTAAAACAATTTATTGATATATACAAACAATATTCTATTGATATAATTGTTTTTTATGTTATCCAAAAAAAATTATATAAGGTGAGCAGCGAAAAATTTCATTTTTTCAAGTATTGTAATTTTTATGAAATTATTAGTTTAATTTCAGGACAGTGAGATTTTTGATAAACTTTTCTAAAAATAATATTTATTTTATAGAAATAATTATAATTTAAATTTCATTAATTTTTATTAGGAGCCAATGTTTTATATTTAAAGATTAGTTACAATACTCTTTAAAAAAAATTTAAATACATTATATATAAATAATTTTTAAAATAATTTTTATCAATAATTAGAAAGTGAATATAATAAACAAGATATAAATTTTTTTATTTTAATTTATGTATTATTATCTTTTGGATAATTTAATTTTTATCTTTAAAAATGAATTACAGAGTTTGAAAATATTTACCATGAAAAAAATCTATCAGTTTAAAACAATGTCGATCAAAGGGATAAAATAAAAAACACGATAAAAACATGATTCTAATTGAATTTTTGAGGTTTTTCTTGAACATAAATTATTTCCCCTCCATTATTTTCTATTTTTGGGTCCTTTTTACATTCTAAACAAGTCGTATATGAATATTAAAATGGAATTATTATAAAAATTCAAATTTCGCAACTTATAGTTGGAGATTATCAAAAACCTAACCATACATCTCTAAATTATTGTATCCCCTTAACAAATAATTTTTTTATATCCCCTAAAATAATTTTTACAATTACTTTTGATTATTTTAAAAATAATTCAGTCTTATCACTCTATTTCAAATGATTCATCCATGGTAAAACTAATGTTATCAAAGTGAGTACTAATCTTTCAATCTTTCCTTTGTTTCTTTGAGTACATATCCAATAATAATTTTATCATTACAATATAATGATATATTTTTTATTTTTATTCTCAATTTATTTATTTTATATAAATTATCATTAACCACCTTTTTAATTTTACATTATGAAAATTGAAAATGACATTTGTGCCATTGTGAGGACAATGGCAACCATGATGTCATGTCTTCCTATTTTCACCACTCCCTCTCTTAACTAGGTAAAATTATGTAATTTATGAAAAAATGTGAAATATAAAATTTAATAATTCTCATTATGATTAAATTTTATTACACTATTATTCCCACTCATTTTTTGAGAAATGAAAATTAAGCAATGTGTATGTGTAGACAACCACCTGCACGAAGTAACATATCTCATTTTTTATGTAGTTCATTTTGAATGAATCAAGGTCGCAGAAGAAGCTGGTGGGATTGGGATTTTAAAATATTTCATATTTGAGATGATGAAACCTTTTTTATCTAGTGATCTGAGCCCCAGTACAGTCTAAGGATCTCTCATAAAATAAATAGAGAAAAAAATTAAATGAACACATACCTTATTTGAAACCAAATCGCTCATGACTTGAGCTAATTTCTAGTGATTATTATTCAATGGATCCAAATTATAACCCCTATAGATCATCAAAATACTATTTATGAATATTTTTTATTTATATTTATCAAAATTAAGCTTCTAGGACCGAGATTTGATGAATACATCGGTGACACAACGATCACATAGAACCCTTTCTGTCAATATGATGAAGGGAACCTTGGATCGATCACCCAAAGAGAGACCTATATCTTTATGTAGTTAGAGGATAGAGAGTCTCCCATTCCAAATTCATGAACAACACATGGAATGGTCCTCTCATCCTCTATTTATAGTGGAATCTATAAATACACAAAATGCGTTCCATGACCCTCAAATATTTAATGCCTATTATATTTAGAAGAAATATATTTATGAAGAACTATAGTTGATCATAAATTTTATTTATATTTTATCCTGTGATTTTAAAATAAATTTAAAATACTACATAAAAACCCCGATTAATTAACATAACTTGTAATTCTTGATTAATATCAAATGAAAATGGAATATTAAAATAACATTCATTCGATCAATATTATTCATCTTATTTACATAACTCATAAGTTCATTTTATAAATAAATTCAACTCAGTTATTCTATAGATGAAAAATATAAATACATTTCTCCATCGGTGATTGATTCCCTAGAAATCACTCGGAACCCATGATGGGCCCCACTATATCCAATATACATATTCAACAGAATAGGGGTGGATCCTTGAATATTCTATTGTGTGTGACCCTCTAGGATCTAATCTATTGAAAGAAAAAAAGAGAAGTATAACAACACATCAAGTCCATTGAAGAGATTATAAATTTTTATATCAATTAAAACAAATCAATTAACACATATTCTGAAATAAAATCTCTCTATCTTTAAATATCACATAAATCCTGAGGCATAATTATGTTATCCCACTTTTATTTAATTATTATTTTTTGATCTAAATAGATGGATTTATCCAATACTACATTATCCATGTACATATGAAGATACTAACAAATTGATCACCAAGTATTTAGATATATTACTTCCTCAAACTAGAAGTGAAAAATCATTTCATGACCGTTCAACCAATATCATACAACCAATGGTAGACCCAACACAAGCTACCTCGTCATGTTTTCCTTATCACAGTTTTTTACTTACATAAAAGTTAAAAATCAAATGGAACACATTGATAATGACATGAGGTCAAGATACCAACACACATGTCTGTAGATAGGAACAACCAATGACTGCCAAAACATATGTCATTTCTATTGGCAGGTCAGCCCTCATGGTCTCAATACTAGATATCACCATGTGTGAACTTCATGACATGAAGTCTCAATGCTTATAATCCATAGAAAATTATATTAATACATAAAATGTGTCTAGTAAGTATGATATATCTATACCATACGACATTTTTTAATTATAGATGTCATTTTATCGTGAGTTTCCCATTATATCCTGAGATTTGATATAACCTTTTGATACAATAATTAATCTAAGCACATTACTATTAAATAGTGAACATAGAAATATCTAATTTATAAGGGTAAGTTTGAATCATGTAAATCTGACTCCATATATGAAATCGTAATTGAAATTAATGTTTAGTTGCATCTTGGTAACCCATTGTTAGAACACTCCCACTTGGACTAGAGACAACTTGCTAACAAACCTTGTTAGATATCAAATGATAAATATCATTCTTCTCGTGAGTAATTAATTTAGTTATGTGGTCCTCCATTTTTCCTCCATGTGGATATTCTGTAATATGTGACTTCATTTACTTGAGTAAAACTTCACATGAGATGGTATCCCCAATTATATCCTTTTTTCCCTGGTCAAAACGGGACATCTTGGCCACTATCATTAATTAATTATCATTAACATAAAACTTTACTTGGTAGATGTGATTCCAAGAATTGGAATAAATTATTGAACTTAATAATTGCTTCTTAGCATCCTCATAAGGTATAATATACTCTGTATCTGTAGCCATGTCTACCAATATCTTTTTTGATCTTCTCATGCACATCAGTATAGACTAAATGTAATAATAGATCAAATTAGTCTAAAGAAGAATAATTTGTGTTCCCTCAAAACTTGTATCTCTCCCTCTAATTTTACAATGAACATATATTTTTCACTTCCCCATGTATAATAAAATATTTTGGACTGCTTCTCTTATAGTTTTCTTGAAAATAATGGAAATTTTTCTAATATAAAGTATATGTTGGATATATTATATCTTTTAAAAATCATGAAATATATTATTAATCCATCAATGGGTGGGAAAAATTCAAATCCCGACTTTAATCTCATCCTTTTCCCATCCATGTCTACATAAATGGATTTATTCCTTGTGATATCAGAAAAAATTCTCTCTTGATTTGTCATATCTTGTGTTTCTCAATACCATATATGAATATGTGTTTGATTCAATAGGTATAAGAAACCGCTAGATCTACCTCACCAGATCATGTTATATATAATATAGATTTCCACATTAGGTCAAATATTAATGAATTACTTTCATCCAGTTCATAACAAATTGTAGGACTAATATTTTATTACCATATTGTTTAGAATATATTTTACGAGAAGAATAATGGTTATCCCACTAACCTTTGGTAAACACATGGAAAAGATTAATTCCAAATGAACATTTTATGATTTTATTTCTTATATTAATCATAAAATTTATTTATGTAACTTGAAACCTTACTAGAATAATATAATGTCCCAATCCCTTTCTTTTTGTGTCAAATAGATAACATCCATGAATGATGGGCATGATATAAAATTCCTAATAAAATAATCAAATATATTATTTATTATGAGTAAAATTATTATGTATTTTGGAATAAATAAGTGGTGTTATCAATCTATCCTTATTGGTACCACACTTTCACAATCCATGTATCATATCACTTGAATACCTACCAAAATATTCAAATTATATGATCCTATAAACTATGATACATGGGACCCATTAATGAATTTTAATTGATGTTATCAATATTAGCTTATTTCCATATAGTACTTTCTTTTCTGAATTATTATTATCAATAAATAATGTATCATTAGCTGGGGTTAATATAAAACCATCACAATGGTTTTAACCTTCCTATGTAGTAAGTGTCCCTAGAACATTTATATTTCACTTGCACCTGTGGAACATGCTGCCAACCATTTGTGCATCTCTAGCATTGACTAAACCCAAGTCAATATTTCTCCCACTATCTCTAATAGATATTTTCACCCTCTTATATAAATGTAGTACATCACTTGACTACGTATTTTCTATCGTATGTATTTCAATAATATCATAGTAAAATTTTATGATACTTATATTAGTGTCAACTTGTGTTTTTAATGATGCATGTTTCTTAGTATTCTAAAAAAACTCATTGAATTTAAACACATGTCCTTCTGACATAATGGATTTTCATCATACAATAACTCATATAATATGAGTTTATCATGATAATTTTCATACGATTAAGATATATCACCGTCATATGCAAATCATGTCTTGACCAATAATGAAGATTATACAAGTTGCAACATTGATATTACTTATATAATGACTCTAATATATAGAATGCGTGTTTAGAAATTACTCCATGATATATATTTTTTGATCAATTTAACAAGTAAGACTTGTCATCTATCCTACTTATTCACATTAATGATATGATGCAGATATGGTAATTATCATTTATGAATTACCCCTTGCTACATTATATTGATAGATAAATGCCTTGGACATGATATGTGTTGGCATGTTAGCCTGAAGGATCCTATATCTTCTAAAAAAACGTATAGTATTATTAACATTAATATTTCTTAATAACAAAAAATTATCTTATAAAATATATTTACCATTTTTCTACCCCTATAATACTTCATGTTCTCTTATTGAACTAATTTTTAATGCTTTGTGGAATAACTTTATTTAAAACGATTTATCTATAAAAAAATAAATAAGTATATACCTCAATAATAAATAAGGTTTTTATCTATACCGATTAAAAATACCAAATTGTGTATATGATGTCTAATTTTATTTTTACATGAAAAAGAATTATCTTTATATAGCATGGTAATTAAGTCATAAATTTTATATTCATTACATATTGCCTATGATTCATGTATCAGAAAACTATTAGTTGAGTGTGAAACACAAAAAACAACATTCATTTCTGAACATGGAATGAAGTATCATATCCAAAGGATAGGTGAGAGAAATTTTTTGGTTATACTCAATAATATCTTGACATAATTCACTAACATGGAAATTATAGGTTATGTGTTTCTCACCAATGACTTAGCAATAACCCTTTTCAACAACTAGGAGAACTCACCTTACTTATAGTAATGAATATATTACATAATTGATTACTATAATTCAATAAATTAAATTGATATTAATACTTTATATAATACTGAAGAAATACATTATAAGAAATACATATAATTGATGAATATTCATTAAAGAAGAAGAATGTATTTTCTTATTCAATTTATTTCAATGCATTTAAACTTCCATAAATTAATTTCATAATATATAAAGAAATTAACATCATGTTTTATAACCAAACTCTATTATTTAAAAAACATTATGAAATTTTCTTTGACCTCTCTTTTTCCACTGGCCTTTTTCCCTTTTCATTCATCTTGTTCACCGAAGGAATTAAATATTATATTGACTTTAATATTCTTATTTCATGGAGAACCTAACATACAATGTAAAAAAATGTTCACTCCATCCTATTCATTTTCTAACTTATACTGAATGTAGAGTAAATGGGTGAAAATGATAGTATAAAGGGATACATTGGAAGATATTGTTTCATATTTCAATCTCCACATGTCAAGTGTAATCATCACCTTATTTATATCTTCCATAAAATTTTCATCAGAATCATGTCATATATGAGACTACATGTTTTACCTTTCATGTCCAGATGCAGTGGCCACATATAAAGCTGAATGTTGATGATAACATATTGAAATAACCATCATATGACTTATTCATGAGTCTCTTGTAAGGAAATTTTAACACCCTTTATTTTTGAGGTGACATAATAGGTATATGGACACAAACACCTTGAATTTGAGGTATTGTACTATTGTGCCCATGTGGATGTACTACACTTGAAAATTATTGTTAGATAATCATTTTCTTTTTCAAATTGCAATTGAATTGATTCATATGGTATAACATGTGATTTTCAAAAAAATTAAATCTAGAAGATTATACTTTCATCCAGATTACTAATTTAGAAATTAATTATTAAAAAATTAAATCATTAAAATATCTCCCACTATTCTATTGAATTCTATGAACGCATAGTATTAGAATCAGAATAATTTTAACTTGAGTATTCTAGTAGAAATGATCATAAAATCTCCCCTCATAGTCTACAATCTATGTCAATGATAGTACAGAGTGAGTTCAAAGTAGGCTTTTGATTGGCCAACCACATTAACTCACCATTCCATGATCCCTTGAGGGAACTCCCATCAGTTAAAATCATAAAAATAATTTTATCAACACATTTATCCAAAGTGATATAATGTTGGGTATGGAAAATAATTAATTAAAACCCTAGTTAAGACATCCAATTTTTCTTATAATATCCCCCCAGTAATTGGAGTCACGCTCATCTATGGCTGACCGAGAAACCAGAACACCTAGTTGTGTCCAAACTCAAATGAGGGAAGTCATTTTAGACTTAATATTTCATTGCATGTTTTTTTTCTTGATGAATGTAATAAATTTCATTTAATCTTATTCATACTATGTTATTGAGCTCAAAACTAATCATTAATATAAAAACATTCATCGCTTCATTATGCATCTTATGCTTCATTATTTTATGGATTTCATAACTATAGTAAATTTTTTTAAAAAAAATGTATAAAGGAAAACAACTACCAGACTGGCCTTGAATATCTACCATGACCAAGGGGTATTATAGTTGAGTTGTATCTTGACTCTTGATGTAGCTTGTCCCCCGTCTAATATGTCCACTACTCGTTTGGATTTCACCTTAATTTGGTGTTGTCTACATATTACATTATCCTCATCATGGAGTATCGATTCATCTTTACAGGGTCCACGCCACAGTACTTCTTCATCAATTTACAAATATACTCGCACATAGGCGATGTGTGCTAGTGGGTGAAATTTACATTAGATAAAATCAGTCAAAGTAAGCCTTATACCTATTGACCGAAACAGAAATGACGATGCACATAGACTTCGGTCAACATGAATGCAGGCCCCATACACATTACAAAAAAAAGCAGCCCCAAAAGTGGATTCTGAGCAGGGGAACACACCAGAGAAGAGCCAAATGGATTATCAAAATGAGAGGGTATTCCTATGCCATTGGTACTATACTATTATTGCATGGGAATCCTAGCCTGAGGTTCATGCAAAGGTGGAGAGCTACTATCCGGATGTAGATGATGGGGAGGGGAAGTTCCTTGTAGACAGTCTTGTTGAATTTCCTAAGACCTTCGGGTCATGTAATCTCTTAAGCCTATGGGCCATGTAATCTCTGAAGCTATGGGCCTTGTAAGGGTTCCCCCTCATCCCTTGAAAGGGGGGTTATAAAAAATCAATAAAAATAAAGGCCTTTGGGCCATTCAGGCAGGTAAATTCAAATAATTTAAGTATATTTGGTCCATATTTAGATTCATTTCCTTTTCAAAAATCAAATTAACTTACTAATTCAATTTAGGAACACAAATAAACAGGTCAGTAAACAGTCTTCCAATCACAGTGTCCCACCAGAATAGTATTGATTAACCAGAATTGATATCATAATCCAACCATTTCAAGAGATTGGGTATAATTAACATATGTACAAATATGTATTGAAAAATTATAATACATAAAATAAATAAAATAAATCCATATTAAAAACCTTAGAGTTTTATAACACGACAATCTGATATAGGATTTACTAGCCGATTGTATTTTTGGGACTGAATTAATATCCTCAACTAAATTTTAATGGAACATAATTTTTCTTGGATCAAATAATTTATGTATTGAATCAAATACCAATTGAAGGTCTGGTGACCCTAGAGGAAGCTGGTGGGATGAGGATTTTAAAACTTTTTCATTTCTGTGAAGATATAAATCATCATCTCGGGAGATCCGAGCCCCATTACGGTATGATAAACTTATATAAATTAAAGAGAGCACAAAAATTTTAAATAAGACATAACTTTTTCAAAACTGAATAGTGCACAACTGCTGCTCATCACATGTGATCTTTTCTTGAAATATCTAAAGTCAAACCCCTCTAGATCATCCACATATTCTATAAGAATACGATATCTCTCCGTTCTTGGAAATCCATGTGATATCATAGAGATCTGAAAAAATATTTTAGTGATATGATGATCACCTCGATCTCTTTCCTTCAATGTGATGAAGGTTTGTTTGATCGATCACCTGAAGAGAGGAAATCTCTCTCTGGTAAGTGGATGGAGGGACTGGTCTTATTCCAAATCCATTAACAATACATGGAATTTCCCAAAAAAATTCTATATATAGTGGAAGCACTAAATACTCAAAATGGGTTCCCCAACACCCATATATTTAATTCCCACCATATTTGATATAAATTAATTTATGAATGAAAAAACTATGAAAAAATATTACTTATATTATTTCACATACTTGTAATATAAACTAAATATATTGAATGATAAACATGAGTCATTAACTTGACTCAAAATATCCTCTTAATATTAAACGATCCTATAATGTTAAAATAATATTCATTCGATTAATATTATTCATCATATTTACATAACTTGAAAATAATTTAAACAAATAAATAAATTCAAACAAATTATTATTTTCATGAATAATATGAATTTTCTTATCCATCAGTGATAGATGACTTGGACAACACATAGACCCCATAGTGGGGCCACCATGTCTGACAAACCTATTCAACCGAATATGGTGGATCCTTGAATATGCTATTGTATGTGAACCACTAGGCCCTTATATCTATATTAGTGAATAGTATTCATAGACTAATAATTAAGCCTAGCATCCAATCAAGATCCCTGAATTGATGAGGAATAATAATACTAACAACAATCAACCTACAAAACAGTACGATTTAATATGATCTCTATGTCTTTAAATATCTAATAAGGACACCCACTTGTTCCATATTCCTTTTATTTCTTTATTAGTTGTTGATATAACTATAAGGATGTACCTTCAACTACCATGGACAAGGAATTATGAAGGTAATACTATCTAGATCAACAAGGACTGAGATTTATTACTTCCTCAACTTAAAAGTGACAATTCATTTCTTGTCAATTCAACAAATTTCATACCACCAATGACACATCAAACACAATATTCCTTTCCAAGATTTCATTATCATGGTTTTTTCCTTACATCAATGTACGTGATAAAATTTCAAACATTGATAATGATCTCAAGTCAGCATACCAATACACATGTCCGTATATATAAACAACAAATGACACCCAAAACATGTGGTGTTCCTATTAGCGGGTCCTTTCTCATGATCTCGCTACTAAAGAACACCATGATCAATCTTCATGAGAAGAATTTTTAGTTCTTATGATCCCACAACACCAGATAGTTAGGCACCAACTGTGTCTTGTTAGTATGATGTATCTAGACCAAATAACATTTTTTTAAGACTTATGTCATAGTATCTGAATGTCCTCATTCTTACCTGGGATACTATATAACATTTTCATATTAAAAATTCATATATTGAAATTACCATTAAATAGTGAATGTAGAAATATATACTCTATAATGTTATGTTTACATCATGTATATCTAATTGTATACATGATAAGGTAATCAAAAGTACTATTTAGATGGGTCTAGGGAACACACTATTACAACAACATTATTATTTATTAAACTCTCTCAACATTTGATTCATGACATTATATATATCTAAATAATATCACCGTCATTATGATTTAATAGTAATATTATTCAAATATTAACCATTTTCAAAGCCATACTCACCTATCATTTTTAGTATATCTATGTTTGGTTCAAGCTAACCACCCACTTGAATAATGCTATAAAACAATATCATGGATGAATGTGAGAACCTAATTAATGATAATATTATATATATATATATATAAATAATTATTTTCTATTGGTTCAGTAATGGTAAATATAACATTAAATGCATTAATTAAGATACCAACATATGTTCGTAAATTGTCACCAAAACATGCTCATCGATGAAATAATCAATAAGGATTAAAAACCCCAATAAAATGAAATTATGACAATATAATTAATTTAAAATCATAAATTAAATAAAATTTTATGATTTGTTTATGGTGATCTTTGTGAGGGGAATGAATAAAACATCTCTACTAGGAAACTTTTTTAAAACAATCAAGACTACTGACAACCAATATAAAAAATAGATTATAATTAACTAATATCCATGTACAAAATATTTATAAAGGAATTTTATAAAATTGTACATATATCAATTTGGTTATTAAATAATTGATTAAGATATTTTATTATACATGAGATTCAAGGGATTTAGTTGAATCCTATATTTATGTTAAGGGGTTCTTTGTCACAAATATAATTTTTTGAGACATGTTTCTTATTGTGAACCATGATATCTATAATATATTAAAATTACATCCTAATGATTACCATATATATTATTCATTTAGTTCAGTGGTTTTGAATAGATATATGATATTATATAATTAAAATACTTTTGATTTATAATGTTCCAATGTTGTATCATATTTATTTAACTTAACTAGCTTTCTTGTGTTAAAATTATTGTTCTTGACCTTATTTATTCCAAGATTGGAATCTTATACCCTAATATTTAATTTCCAGGTTCTTTCTATTACTATAGAGTGGAAATTAAATTTTAAATTAAATAATTTTCCTTGAAAAGATTTATTTTTCATAATGTATATCATTGTTCAGAATAATTCACAACCCCTTCAACAACAATTTCCACACATTGTCTACATTTTCATCCTTACAATGTTTTAGATTATATTTTGAAATTAAATTATGGTTTTAGTTATTTTGACCTTCATATTTACATTTTCCTATTTTCAAAAGAAATATTTATTATTTGTTTTTATGATTAAGGCTTCAATAAATATTAATTAACTTATTTCCCATCCATGATCATTTGTTTTATTTTCTACAACATACTTTCTTCGATAAATAATTTTGTGATTTCAGGGGACCAATATTCAGAATAATTTATAACGGTAAATTTTATAAAAATTATAACATCATATTTATAAAAATTAACCTTATAAAGTGACCCATAAATTATTTATGATAATGTTAAAAATATTTTCTATAAAATATTTTTTTATTTCAATTTAATTTTATTCTTTATCTAAAAATGAATTATTTCATTAGAATTTTAATTTTAGGAATAACCCTCTAAATATTCATATTCTATTTTGGTGGATTAAACTACAGGAAATACATTACTCCCTTCGTCTTCCCTAGTCATCAAATGTTTATGATTATTCATTATATTTCATTCTTTTGGGAACACTATATATTTCCATCCATTAATTGAAGGGTGTTAAAAAAGTTTTCTTACATTACTTTATTGGGGAAATAAATGATTATATCTTATAACATTTATCTATAAAATGTAAATACCATACACATCATTGAATGGTATTTACCTCAAATCTCATTTTGAATTATAGGATACCCATTTATATTCTATGGGTTTATCAAGTCTTTGATTAAATTATAATTCTTTCCAATAAATTATTCCACTTTAATGGGAGATGAAACCAATTTACTTCCCTTGGATTCTCTATTATATGATAAATGGTTGACTTTATATGGATCTTGTATGTATGGATGGATGAAGGGTGTGGTATTATATCACCCTCCAATGCATAAATTAAATGTATTGAAATATTTATATGATAGAAAATTTATTTGCTTGAAATATTGGGTGAATGTGTCTAACAATAAAATAATATGTATATGTGGCCATAATTGAGTTTCCATTCATGTTTTTTAAGTGCGTGGCTAATGAAGGTGATGTTACCCTATGATAATGGGTGTTCCAAAATTCTCATGTAATTTATTTTTCTATGATATATGGTATACCCATTATATATTCGTATGTTATATAATAACTTATGCCATTATTTTTTAACTATAGATTGTTGGATTTTCCTTTCAAATATATCCCGATTACAACCATTTTCTCCTTATATGCTCACTTATGACATTTTAATAGTATCTCGTATTTTTACCCTTACTAAGAAGCAAATATCACACATTTCATGTGTTTTCATTTCCCAATAATATATATATTTAATACATATGATGTTACTTGATTATTATCTCATATGGAGAAGTTTTGGGAGCTGTTGAATACTTGTTATGGATTAATCAATTTCTTATTTAGTAGAAAAAATGTTTGTTATTTGAAAAATGCATATGTTTTTAAGATTTTAAACTAATTATCTAAATCTATTAACCTAAAATATTATAGGAATATATAGTAATGAAATATTTTTTTACATCATTAATTATGATACGGTCATGCCCATGGGTATTCATATGTACTATTCAACAAATATATATATATATAGTATCATGGGTGATGATGTCTCCTCTATCATTGTTTGCAATCCAATATAAAATACTAGGATCTTATTCAAAGATATTCAAACATAATTCCCATATAATGTTGGGAAATAATGTTTGGTTAAAGTTTCCATATTTTTTACATGATATATAACCTAATACATCAGGTAATCCACTAAAATTAAATTGGTTCAATCCCTATAATTCATTAGAAATTTGAACTAAATGACTCTACTATGTGAGTCTCTATTGGGGTGACAATGGTCACTACATATGAAAACACATTCACTAAAATAATAAGTGACAATATTATAGAACATAGTCCTAAATGAGGTATAATAAATATAATCTACAGGTAATTAAAATTTCTTGTGCGAAGTAACTTCAACAATCATTCATTACAACATAAATTTTAGAGTTTTTTTGTTGGAGTATTTGAAAAAAACATTACGTATGCTGAAATGAGGATTTCCCCTAGCATATTCATCAATACCTCATTATTCCATTCCAAACACAAAAATTATTGAATATACTTCATTCAGAATCACAAAACAACCTCATAATTAATTGGATTACACTATACTGTGTTTGGGGGAGATACTTTTAAGGACATGGTAACCATTGATCACTATATTAATAAAGAATCTATATATTTCAGTTATAATAAAAAGGATAAAGGGAACTTTTAGAAAACAAAATATTATCTTTATTATAGAAATTTATTTAAGCCATAGATCATAGGATTCATAAAAATCATAATTCCCTCAGTCAATGAGATCTATAAGTGTCACTAGCGATTTTATAAACGAGGTTTTATAGTTAACAATATGTATTAACTTATTCAATTATCAAATTTAAACAATGATCTTGGTTGTATTTTCCTAAAAAACATATCAATGATTCTTTTAAAATTAATATACTATTGGATAGAGACTCAACATAAATGAAAAATTCATATATCATTTGATGTTGTCTAAATTTTAAGGTTTAAGAAAACACAAAAACTCATTAGGTATTTGGATGTAAGGGTAATGTATGGATATAGTTCACTTTGATGGAAGGAAGTGATTCACTATTTATATTTCTAATGAATTCTTAATCATTGTTTCATTGTTTCTCTCAAACTTTGTATAATCCTTATATTGAAATACCCTTGGTCATTCACCACAAGTTATTTTTCATTATTTTTAATTCGTGAGGTAGGCTATTCATATTGACTGTTTCTATGAAATCTAAACTCTACAAAAAATGACATCTTTAAACATATAACAGATCTCACATCTTATATTATCTTCCATATGGGTACATTTATCTTTAACCATTAGCTCTATCAACATCCCTTCTAGAGATGGTAAAATACACACCTCAATATATTCTTATCTCAATTAAATGGATGCCTCAACTGATGGTAGTGTGATACATGAATGATTTTCCTCAAACATTATCATTCATTTTAATTACATAGAAACCATTGTTTGTTATTCCACCATTAATTCTACAAATGTAACATTGAATTATCTATAAAATAAGTAAACATTATCAGCAATGTAAAAAGAATATTATGCCTTATAAATCTTATCACATAATATTTGTGAGATATTAATTTCTTATCAATGTCCCACTTTATATGATTTCTCCTCAGTCCTTCTCAAATAGACATCTATGACAATATTAGTTGAATTATTTTTGTGGAGAGTGAAATTAAATTTGGAAAACTTCTTTAGAATATTTATGTTCTATAACCTATCAATCTATAATAGTCTAATCACAGAGTCATTATGAAACTATTTTATAATTTATAACTTGATAATCATTAAAATATTTTGAAAATAAAATGTTCTATAATTTCAAATAATTGATCTGTATAATATTTAAAATGTCCCTCACACATTGTATAGAGCTTTTAAATAATATATATACAACAAGGATCGGTAAGTCTTGTCTAACAACAATACCAATTAATTTATTTCCCCCTCATTTACTAGTTTTTTTCATTATTTTAAAGGTGTATAGACTCGGGAAAATAAGTGAATCATAAACATATAGTTGGTTATGGATTTTCCATATAGTGAGTAAATACTCAAATTGTAAATTAGTTTCCACCTCATATATGATTATCTATTAACATTATTTATTTTCATTCATTATTAAATTTTTCTAACATGTAAAAATAACCCCACTTATAGAATTAGATAACCTATAGGCAAGATTAATTTATCCCCTATCTATACCCCTTTATAAAAAATATTCATCCATATCATAGAATTAAAATCCTTACATTTCTATGACTCATTCTTCATAGAATTTAACACATCCCTATAAATTGCTAGTATGAGTTGTTGCATTATATTTGTTCCCTCACAAGTAGTTACTAGTGGATTGATATTTTATATACATCCTCAAAATACATATCAAGTTGTTATATCTCAACAAAACCATGTAACAAGATGATTTTTTATGTGTCAGGTCCATCCTATTATGTGACTATGAAGGAAATATAAGGGATTCATGTTGTATATCAAATTAATTAGAAAACCATTATAAATTCATGCATCATTTTTTATTTCTTAAAAATCAAGGAAAAAACATCCTAGATAATAATAAAATATCCATTCACACATGAATATTCCACCTGTAATAGGTGAAAACATTTGATTCAACCCTAATTTTATGATACCTGTTTCATGAGATAGATTACTGATTAAAAGAATGTTTAAGGCATTGAATTTAGTGATGATTATTTTTAATGGTGATAATTTTACAAAATATATATTCCCATTCAATATACCCATTCTTGATATTTTACCCAGACAAGAGGTTGTGTTTCCGATATCTATCCTTGAGGCGTGAAAGAGCATTAAAAAATGAAAATTATTTTCCAGATGAGGAATAAATGCATTGATGCGTAGTTTACATTATTACAGTTATATATGATATAATATTGGGATGATATATCAAAACTATGATAGGAAATTTTCAATAACAAAAATATGATGCAAATATTAATATTTTTAATGGAGATCAATGTCATTAGATAAATAAATCAATCATGTATTATTTGTATCGATAGGTGAAGAGTCTCTTATAGAAATAGGAATTTCCATAGGAAAAATTATTATGCTAATCACCAATGTATATTATATTATATCAATGTAAACTAATATAAAATAGATTTTATAATGGAGGTAGAAAATTTGTTTTTTGAATATATTAATATTTTTCCTTTGTTAACCCATTCATTGTATATAGAGGAATTATTTAGATATAGTTGTTCTTAACTAGAATTAAAAACAATAAAGTTAAGTTTAATCATGGGTTAAAATAGAGAACGTTAACTTTATGATATCACTGGTATATTAAGGATCTACACTAGTTATGGTACCTCTATTTGTAATAAGAATAGTTCAATTTTTACCTACAACCAGAATTATAAAAAAAAATCATATTCTATCATTTTGTCATAGAATTTATAATTTCTTATATTGATGGGATTCCATTTTAATTTTTTATATACTCAAATATTATCAAATATAATCATAAAAATTTCCATTAAAAATATGTTAAAATTAATTATGATAAGAAGTGTATACCATGGCCATAACTCAACATATTCAAAGTCCAAAATTGAGTACATTATTTGATCAATGATAAGTGTGCACCAATCATGAACCTCTTTATGTAACAGTTTCAATAGAGGGTTACCAATCAACCTTTTATATATAATCAATTTATTTAAAATTTAAATTAGGGATGAAAATTTTAATAAGAGATAAAACATACTGGGATAGAAACCACTAACATTATTCACACAATAAATAAAAATGAAAAATGAATTTAAGGATAAAAACATAATTAAGTAGGGATAATATAGATGAAATTATGATTTATAGTTGTTTTAATGATTAAAACATCATGAAATAAAACATTTATATGCTCTTTAATTTTGAACTTGTTGAATCTCATCCTTATGGTATTTCATAGAAGTAGGTCTATAAAATGATATTCCCACAATTTCATCAACAATTCAATTATACTTTACCAAAAATAAATATTTTCCATGGTAATATTCTTTTCCAAGGTAACCAACCATTAATAATTCTCGTTATTACACCAAGGTGGCCCTTCTAACAAAAAATAGTCAATTTTATCATATTCTTCAACCCATGATGGTGGCTTCACAAAGATATCCTTTTCGATACAACATCACTCTAATTGTTATTCCATATTATAAATTCGTATTTGTTTTATGATTATATACTCCCATGAAAAAGGATATTTCAATTCCTATAGAATACCTCCATAGTGGAATTATTATTTTTATTATGGGATGTTTTCAATGGTCAATCATATACCCCCATGAAAATATGGACCCTTCATCATAAAATGCCCATGAAATGAAGCCTTAATATATATTCTAAAATTTCTATTAATCTAGATTTATATATTCAGGATATACCATATTTTATGAAATCCAAAAAACTTTTCCCAATATCTATGTGGGGTCCTTTTAAGGTATATTATATGTAATTGAAATTATCATTTTCATAGGATTCAATTTTTAGTGTAAATCCTAACACAAATTTTCAACCCATTACTAATATTTGTAAAACCTATAATTTATAGAAACAATTTCACTACTCTATCATCTTTTTTTCAACTTAAAACCAATTCTCTAAATTATATGATCATAAATTATAATACATAAAGGTACTTATTGCGAATCAAAATTTGAATGATGAACTAAACCTTATCGCACGAGATTAAACAATACTTAAAAAATTCCTTATACGATCATGATATATTACCATGGTAACATCCCACCCATTTATAGTGACGTCTTAGGATAATTTAAATTTACATTATTTCATAGGTTTTAGTAGTTTTCATATGGGTTATACCATTGGTTTTGTGTGGGTGAAAAAATGGAATTCTTGAAGGAAGTGAGAAACTGAATGGTTGGTGCATGGGTTCCAAAACCATGCACCCCATCCTATAAAATCATGCTAACCTTTGTAGGTGGGACTCAAATGGTTGGTCCACAATTTTTTAAATTGTGTGACCAAAAAGGGGATACTATGCACCCCCTACAAGATGCACTTGGTTATGGTGCACAGTTTGGAAAACCATGCACACCTTCCCACAAAACCATGAACATTGATTTAATTTACTTGATTGATAGTTTAAAAAATACCCAAACCCCCCATGTTAACCCCAAATTGACCCCAATTCAGCCATATCATAGTGTTCTCAATTTTTGAGGCTCCAGAATGATTTACGATGGCTCCCAACATTCATTCATGGAGAGTCTAAGGGAGGATTGAAGATATGCACCTCCCCAGGTATATGATCTATTCCCATTAAGAACACTCTCTATCCTACTCCTATTACTGAATAAAATACGGATGTCTATCTTCTGTTGGATATTGATCTTCATCTAGATCTAGGGTTTTTAGATATTGATTCGTTTGATCTTGGATTTATGATTTAGATCAAAATCACATTCTTCGTCATGTTTGTTGTTTTACCACTTCAATTTAGGGATTCTCATCGTCGATAGTTCATCATCAATTTTGAGGTATGTTGTCTACTATTCAAATCACATAGTCATTATTTCAATTAAATATATGTAATTATATAATTTATTTGTCTTTTTTAGCAATTGATTTTCACAATAGTAATAATTTTGTTAATAAATTTATTAATTAAAGAGTTATGGAATTGGGGAGAATTAATTGTTGAATTAATTATCAAAATATTAATATTATGGTATTTTGGGAATAATTTACTATTGAGTTAATTAATGAAATATTTTATTATGAACTGTAATAATTAAATGTTTAATTAATTATGAGCTTTTGATATTAAGGAATTTTATTAATAAATTATTTAATTAGTAAGGGGATTTGGTGTGATTATGAAACTATGAATTATAATAATTAATTATTAAATTAGTTAGGGGATTTTAAAATTATTAAACTTCATTAATTTATGGGAATGTCTGTATTTGAGAAATATATTGAATCGGGTAAATTAATTGTTGAATTAATTAATTGTTCAATTATTATGATATGAAAATTGATTAAATTGGAATAATTAATTGGTAAATTAATTAATGAAATAATGAAAAGTTCATTTTGGATAAAATGATTAGTGTTGATAAATGCATGTTGACATTATATTGTAATATGTGTGATTTATTGATATACGAGTATGGTACATAGAAAGATTCTCCAAATATACATGTGTGATTGATTGATATACTTGTGTGAGACATAGACCAAATACCAATATTATGCATCATTAATTCATGAAAATAATGTTTTATCAGATAGGGTATGATGATGCAAATATACATGGGGCATGGGACATAGATTGTCACTCCAAATACCCATAAGGAGCTATACATGACATTCTATTCCCATGAGATTGGAATTGAACTATGATTCCAATTAGTCATGATAAAGAAGTGAAATGAATGTATAACGAAATCACATTACATTATAATTAATTACAGAATTAATATGTTACATGGTTCAGTCCCTGACACAGGTTGAATTTGGTATTGAGGTTCGAGTATCCTCAGGAACATAAGGGATTATGTGGTTAAATAAAGAAAAATTTATAATTTGTAACTATTTAAATATTCATTTAACTTATCTCTTTATACGACTGAATGCACTATTATTGACTTGATATTATTTAAAAAATATTTGTGGTGTCCTACTGAGTTGTACTCACAACCTACTCAGGATAGTTGATCAGTACACCAATTGATCTCATTGTTGTAATACAGGCTAAGTGAAAGGGTCCTATGTTAGATTGCTAAGTCTGGATAGAGCATGGATGAGGAAACCAAACATTGTTTGGACCTTCATGGGAATTTTCAGTGACTATTTCTTTTAGGATTTCATATTGACACTTTACATGGACATTCGCACGGAATATCTACTATTTAGTTGTGATATTGTATTTCTTGGTTTAGTCAACTTGTGATACTGGTATTATTCTGGTTATGGTTATACCGTTCAGTTATTGTTTATTTATTTATTCTAGTTTATTACTCTAATAAAGATTTATAGAGACCCCATGATTGATATTAGACCCTCAATTCTAATTGGTACCCTCTGGCGTATGGGGAGGCACACCTAAGTTTATGTGATCGACCATCTCGGTGCACCTGTTTGTGGAAACTGTGTCAGGATGTATCATAGTGGCATCAAGATATTTTTTTTGTCTAAATATTTTCTAAATATTGAAATCAAAATAGGATGAGATGTTAATTAGTTTAGAACTCGTTCATGGGAGTTTCAAACCCCTGTTCGATGGTAAAATCTATGTAACCATGAAGTGATTTAATTTCCTAATGTTTGTTATTGTAAATGATGATATTTCACCTTGGGTGACACACTTTTTGTGTTATTTGATTATTGTTTTAGAGAATTATTTAGATTTTAATCATGTTTAGGTATGTCATGAGAGTTGAATTTACATGCATCATTCTATAAACTCAGGGATTATTGTGGTAGGTATCATTATAGGAATGCACGAGAATTTTTTAGTGTATGTTTTTCAACTTGAAATTATTATTTTATTTGGCTTCTAAAATTAGAATAAAATGTTTCCTAATGTATATTTCTAAAGTTAATGTGATTTATTATGTGAATAAATGGATGTGTAAAGAAAAATGTGAATAATTGGAACATGTTTACCCTTGTTAAACATGACCTAGGTGTATGAGGGTTAAGGGTAGTGATATGACATCGATTTTGAAAGTGTGGATGGGTCTGCTGAAATGACTTGTTGTGGCATATAGTGGTTACTATAAATGTGTTGAAGTAGTGAAATGATTCCTAATGTGTTTGTTTGACATTTCCATGTTGTGCCTATATGACGACACATTTTGAGAGGATGGCAAGATTACATAGCTAGGGGTGATCATTTAATGTTGAACTTTAGTCTTCAATAGTGCTGGTTGAGGATGTGGGAGATAATTTCTATGAAAATCTTCCTTGGTTCATGAAATTCATTGAAAGAGACCCATGGTGGGTTGTGAAAATCATGTCTGATCTTACATGGGAGTTTCAGTTGTAGCCCCTTCAAAAGTTTATAATGAGGGTGGACCTGAGGTAGTTGAGTTTTGGATTGAGTCCATCTAGATAATACTTGACCAATTAGAGACTACTACTTATATGAGAGTCAAATCGGTTGCTATAATGTTTCTTGGTCAAGGAATGTATTGGTGGGACATCCAAAATCGGGATAAAAAATTAGCGACTATGGAGAGGAATTTATTTCAATAGAATTTCCTGGAACACTTTAATCTGAAGAAACTATGGTAAGAGAGAGTAGCTGAGTTCATGAGAATTAATTAAGGAATTATGTTGGTAATGGACTATTCTAGATTATTTATAGATTTTCAATGCATTACTTAATCTTCGAAAGTTGATGAGGCTACATTATAAAAATGTTTTCAAGATTGACATAATTGTTAATCTAAGACACATGTGAATATGTTTGTCACGACCCATCCCGGTGGGGCTCGTGCTGTGACTACCCAAGCCCACCTCCAATAGGCCAGGGGCGGGTGACTAGCACCGAGTAGGCATGTCACTAGCATTGGAGGCATTGCCTAAGTACCTGTACACACACACACATCTCCAAGCCCACAAATGCTGAAATGAAAAACAATAAGGAACAAAAAATGCATGCATACAACTAAACCCAACCAAAAGAGCACGACAAAAGGTAGAGTACTATAAAAGTAAATTGGGCCAGAATACAAGCCCACCAAAAACAAGAGTCTGAAAAAAACTGCAAAGTCCAACCTGTAAGCACAAAGGTACTGGGACTGCTGCTCGTAACCGTAGGAATTCCTCGGCCTGTAGGAAACTCAGAAAGCTCGGTCCTATCCTGGTCCACCCTGGACTCTTTCAAAAGGATTATCATCTGCACAAGACACTAAACGTGCAGGCAAAGCCTGTGCAGGGGTGAGTATAACAATACTCAGTAGAGGACCCCAAAAACCACAAAGCAGTACACAAAGAAAAGGTACAGTCAGCTATGCACAATATATGTTTACAGAACATATAAAACAAACCAGATATACTCAAAACCCAGGCCCGTGATCTAGAGACAAGCCACACAACCACATACCTAGATAGGGATTCTGTTTGAAGATTCCATGATGCACTCATTTCGGGAGAACAGACTCCATAAGTCTTATAGTTCTGATGACGTCCATCCGAGGAGTGATGTTCGTCGGGAACCATCACGAGATATAGCTACACTCATTATGGGAGACACACTTCTAAGTGGAAGGGTTACGATTGATAGAAGCACTCATTATTGGAGACACAATCCTGAGTGGGAAATATCTCGATACACAGATGAGGATCAATGCCAGTTCCATGGAGGATACCGCGACTCATCTGGAATTCACCTGCTAGGTAGAGGATCAATTCCCGGTAAAGTTGGTCACGCTGATGCCTAACTCTATCTAGGGTCTGTAATGGATAGAGGATCTAGATATGGGCCTCTCGGATGGATGTCTGACTCTATCACAGAAAATTCCTGCTGAAGGGATCATAAACCGGTGGTAGGTAATGATGCTTGACCTTCAGGGGAAAAGAAGAAGGGGCACTAACCCAAACGAAAGATGTTCAAGGAACGGTGAACAAAAGGACCAAGCCGTTCTCCAAAAAGTACACAACGTGTTGAAATGACACACGTCGTGTTGTCCGACCCCGGGTACTGCCCGTGTACAATGGCCCATGTCATTAGGCTGGTCATGTGGAAATCTTTATACACGACGTGTTGCATGGAGTACATGCCGTGTCTGGGTCACTAGGGCTGGCTCCGTGTACTCTGGCAATGTGCCCGTACACGGTCACCAACCCATGTACTCCCACCCATTCAATCTACACACAGGGTGACATGCGCTGGTGACCTCGCCTAGCCGGGTGAGGGAGTACACGATTGTGTACTCCATCCCGTGTCCATGTACCCCCAGAATACACGCCGACCTCCACGTAGCCGCCTCTACCGAGCTGTACACATCGTGCCGCCTGAAGCCGTGTAGAGCATCCCATGACCGTGCACCATGCTATGTACACGTTGAGCTTTGGGGAAGGTCCAACACACCATGTGATTGGGGTAAAATGCCATGTGATCCTTCTATTACCTAGAAACCCTAGCCACCACCATCATAACTACACAGCATGTTCTTCAGAACTACATGACGGGTATTTTGGAAATTTCTAGAAACACGGACCTCTGCCGTCACGCCTCCCGTGGTGCTCCGATCATTGATCTGGTCGTCCGATTGTCACGAAACCTTTAGGTTTTGGTCGTCTCGACACCACGAAGCTATTTCTATCATTTTCGGGCCTCCGATCGGCATCGAAAACATGATTGATCTTCCCACGCGAAGATCGCTCGAAAAACACCCTTTTCGATCTGGTCTGATTCATTGTCCCCCATTGCTACTGCACCTCCCCAAGGAAGTTGCATTGTCGAACCTTCGATTTGGAATCGTTATGTCGCAGAAAGGATGTGCAACAATGCGTTGTTCGTTGCCCCGTGAAGAACGTGAAGAACGCGTGGGGAAAAAGGAGGAAGGGATCCAAATAAACAAATTGAGGAGTGAACCTCCACTGTTGTTTGTCACCGCGTTGATCCGCTCCCGTTAATAAGTTTAAACGTCGTAGAGATCAAAATGAAAAAAAAGAATGGATTAATTCCCCAAAATCATCCCAAAGAAAACCCTCCAACAAAACTAAAAAATTTACAGATCAACTTGTTCGCGGTTGATCCGCGTTCGTCGTTTAAACTCAAATACGGGGAAAATAAATCGAAAATAACAACCCCTACCTTTCAAAAGGATCAATCGTTGACGAAGGTGCCATGCTGCCATTGTCATTGTGATCCTTCAACGCCGGTTCAATGATCCTTGGTTTCGATCTGTTGTCGTTCGTCGTCGAGAATTTCTCCAACACCTCGCGGATTCGGCAGAAGTTCATCTCAAACATTGCCAACGATTCAGCAATTGGTTAACCCATTAAAAAGGGAAACAAGTTGACATTTAATTACTTGGAAGAATTAATGAAATTGACTTTTCATTTTGAAGTTATTATGACGCATCATTAATTTAGGAAACAGCTGCACCATCGCCACGCTGCAGCAGATGTTTCCTTAAAAGAAAATAAAATAAACTGGTTAATTTAATTTATTTTATTTTACATAAAATGTCTGAAAAAATAACTTTTTCCCGCGACCCGTGCCGGTCGAGGTTAACCTCATTCATAGGTAGAGTCGTCATCCCGGACGCAACGGTGCGCTCATATTTTTAATCCAGGCATCCGTATAGAAACTACCACAACTGCGCACAAGCGCCGACTCACATAACAAAAAAAGTTCAAACCAACATTCTGGGCTCATTGGGCCTCGGAATGATGTGTCGTCTTTGCGCCCAGTCTCAAAATAATTCCATATAATATTTAAAATAATAAAAGGAAAAATCCAAGACATTACATTCTCCCCACCTTGGGGCTTTATGTCCCCGAAAATCCAAAACGAGGGCTACTCAAGAAGATGAGGGTACTGGGCACGGATATGAGCCTCCCGATCCCACGTGCTCTCCTGAAGATTCCCGTGCAACCACCGGATGAACACTGAGGGAATTGATCGCCCACGAAGGATCCTTTCCTACCGATCCTCGATCTCCACCAGGTACTCAGCATAGGTCACTCCATCCTCGATGTCCAGCTCATCCCAGTCGATGACCTGTGATGGGTCATGTACGTACCTCCTCAGCTGCGACACGTGGAAGACATCATGTACCCGATGCTACTGTGGCGGTAGAGCTAGGTGGTACACCACCTCGCCAACTCTACATAGAATCTGGAAAGGTCCGATGATCCTCGGAGATAGCTTGCCGCCTCGGCCAAATCTTCGCAACCCACATCGAGGTGAGACCCAAAGAAAAACATGTTCTCCCTCCTCGAACTCCAGAGGCCTCTGTCATCTGTCAGCATAAGAATTTTTTCGACTCTGTGCAGTCTTCATCCGCTCCCGGATGATCTGCACCTTCTTTGTTGTAGTTCGCACTAACTTTGGACCCATGAGTGCTGACCCTCCTGGGTCGGTCCAGCAAAACATTGACTGGAAGGGTATCTCATATAAATCCTAGAACGGTGCCATGCCAATGGTGGAGTGGTATATATTGTTGTACGCAAACTCCACCAATGGTAGATGGTCCTCCCAGCTGTGACCAAAGTCCAAGATACAGGCTTGCAACATATCCTCCAGAAGCTGAATGGTCCTCTCTGTCTTACCATCTGTCTGGGGGTGAAATGTCGTGCTCAACCGTAGATACGTCCCAAAAGCCTCCTGCAATCCCTTCCACAACCGGGATGTGAAGCGGGAATCTCGGTATGAGACTATAGTCAAGGGGATTCCATGAAGCCAAACTATCTCCTCTATGTAGAGGCGTCCCAAGCTCTCTACGGAACTATGCTCCCTAATAGCTAGGAAGTGGGCCGACTTGGTGAGTCAGTCAATGATCACCCAGATGGAATCACGCCCCTTGGACGTTCGTGGTAAGCCTATCACAAAGTCCACAGATATTCCATCCCACTTCCACTCTGGAACTTCCAAGGGGTGAGCTAACCCTGCTGGAACCTGGTGCTCCGCCTTCACCTGCTGGCATGTGATGAATCGAGAAATGAACTCTACTACTGTCTTCTTCATGCTTGAACACCAGAACTATCGTCGGAGATCCTGGTACATCTTTGCCACTCCAGGATGTACCACCAAAGGGGATGTATGAAACTCCCTCAGGACCTCCTCCTGGAATGCCACTGGTACAACAGTGCATCCTCTAAAAAGAAGTATGTGATCCCCACCTTGCTGATATCCATCAAGAGCATGTCCTGTGGATAACTGATCATGTAAAGCCACACAGTCAACATCCCCAAGCTGTTCCTCCCTAACTCTCTTTAACAGTTGAGGGGTGACAACCATCTACTGTAGGTAAGTTGTATCCTCCCCATCCACGAAGGATAATTTTAACACAGCTAATTGTTGTGTCGCCTCACTCAATAGTTGTGAGCTCGACCTTCTGCTAAGAGCGTCTTCCACATTGTTCCCCTTCCTAGGAGTATAGATGATCTCGAAATCATAGTCCTGGAGGAAATCTATCCAACGTCTCTGCCTCAGATTCAGATCCTTCTGTGAGAATATGTACTTGAGGCTCTTGTGGTCAGAGTAGACAATGAACCACTCGCCCATAAGGTAGTGTCGCCACATCATCAATGCGAAGTCTACACTGCTAACTCGAGATCATGGGTTTCATAGTTCTGCTCATACGGCCTAAGATGGCGCGAACCATAAGCAATCACTACGTGCCGCTGCATCAAGACTTAGCCGAACCCGGTCCCTGATGCGTTGCAGAAACTATGTACTCAACACCATCCTCCGGCAATCTCAAGACTGAGGCGCTCGTCAAACTCTGTCTCAGCTGCTCAAAGGCCTGATGGCACTTTTCTCTCTATACGAAGGGTTGCCCCATCCTGGTCATGTCTGTCATTGGTGCTGATATCCTGGAGAAATCAGGGATGAATGTCCAGTAATATCCTTCCAACCCAAGGAAGCTTCGCACCTCTGTCACGCTCCATGGTGGCTCTCATGCTAACACAACCTCCACCTTGGATGGGTCCACATCTACTATATCTGCTGAGATGACATGTCCCAGAAAATGGACCTCCTGAATCCAGAACTGACACTTCGAGAGCTTTCCATAAAGCTGGTGCTCTCGGAGTATGTCCAAAACCATCTGCAGGTGTCTCACATGCTCCTACTCTAACACTGAGTACACAAGGATGTCATAGATTAAGACCACTAAGAACCGGTACAAGTACGACTGGAAGATCTAGTTCATCAATCCCATGAAAACTGCGGGGGAGTTCGTCACGCCAAAGGGCATCACAAAGTACTCATAGTGACCGTAGCGACATCTAAAATTCGTCTTCGGTATATCCTCATCCCGCACTCATAGCTGGTGATAGCCTAATCAAAGATCAACCTTCGAGAACCACTGAGCCCCTCTTAATTGATCGAAGAGGTCAATAATTCTTGGAATTGGATACTTGTTCTTCACCGTTACCTGGTTCAGGAACCGGTAATCCACGCACAACCTTAGACTCCTGTATGCCTTCTTGGATAACAAGACCGGGGATACCTAGGTTGAAACGCTGGGTCTCACGAAACCCTTTCTCTGTAAAGGTGCATGATCATTGAGTCTCCTCTCGTAGGTGTCCCCAAGTGTATGAATCGAGTCAACGGTTCTACCATAATCTCGAGGTTTTGTACAACACATGTGGCTATAAGGGAATGATTGGCACCTGTGTCTATGAGTATGGTAGCTAAGGTAGAAAAAAAAAACAGATCGTAACTCGAATCATCCCTAGAGCCCCTGAGTCGTACTGCATGACCGTATGCAGCTGTCCCCGTCCATGTCCCTGTCCCCCAACTACCTGAGCCTGGTGCGGACCTCATAGGGGTGGTGGTGGAAGTAAGTCGAAGCATATGCCACCACCCAAAACTCTCCCTACTCCTCTTCCATGTCCGCCGCCTGGATGATCTGCCTGCTCTGTTCTCTACCTCTACCTCGGTGGCCCATCCACCACTTCCCTGTCAGCAGCCTGACATATCGGGGAATCTCTAGTGAGATGCCCCTACCATCGTATGCGTAGCATCAATTCTCCCTAGGCTGACTGGATCTATCCTGAGATCCCTGGACTGTCGATCCCCTATCATGGGCCCTCCTATGATGTCTCCCATGTCCAAATCCCTGCGTTTGATGTTGACTCCCTGCTGTCGGTGTCTCTGCACCTGTCTGCCTACTGCTGACTACCGACGACTGTCTCTGCTCCGACAAGAAGCATTCGATCACCAAGGCCCCTCGAGCACTCCATCATAGGTCGATATGCATAGAGGCACGACAGTAGTTCGGATGTATCACCGTAAACCTCACTCAATGGTCCAAGCCCTAAAGTACCGATCCCTGACCATATCCATTGTGTACCTGGCGAGGTTGGTGAACCTCGATGAATAGTCAGCCACTGTCATACTGCCCTGCTAGAGCTGAAGAAGCTCATGGATGTGCAAAGCTCTCAGTGTAACCGGAGAGAACTCCTCCCTGAAGAGTCGCTCAAATTCCATCCATGAAAGAGTGTCCTCGTCATGATTATGCGTGGTCAGACTCCACTATCATTCGTCCGAACCCTAAAGAAGGCTCGCTCCAAGGATCACCATCTGGTCTGCTAGTTTCCTCACTAGATGGAAAACTCTGGTCACCGCCTCAAGCCAGTCCTCAGCCGCCTGAGGGTCAGGCTCGCCTCGGAACCTAAGGGGCCTCTGTCTCTGAAACCCATGGAGTGAGCTGAGCATGCGCTCCTCACCGATTGGTACCGCTGGTACAACTTGTTGCTCCACTGGTGGTGGTATAGAAGGTGCACCACCTGGTGGCAACGCCTGGGGAACTGGTCCCTATATCGAAGCCTTGTCACTGAGGGGGTCATCCTCGTGATCGTGCTGCTGAATCCTAGCGGGTACGCATCGCGAAGGCATCCTGTAAAGAAACAAGATGTGTCATGGTCAATGAGCATATCTGGATAGCTGACACCACGGACATGGAAAGAAAAACTCATTCCTATATGATGCATGTACCTTTTATTTCCCCACAACCACTGTTTTCGTGAACCAGGTCAAAAATCAGGAAATCAGAGTCCTGGTTTATGGATATGTCAGCCGCCACACCAACACTAGGGTCTCTGGCCTGAAAGCCGAACCCGAAACACTCAACACTTGTTTCCCCAACTAAACTCACAGACTCTTGGTCCTAAGGTAGAACTGACCACCTTTGATACCACTCTGTCATGACCCATCCGAGTGGGGCCCGCGTTGTGACTACCCAAGTCCGCCTCCAATAGGCCAGGGGCAGGTGACTTGCACCGAGTAGGCATGTCACTAACATGGGAGGCATTGCCTAAGTACCTGTACACACACACATCTCCAAGTCCACAAATGTTGAAATGTAAAACAGTAAGGAACAAAAAATGAATGCATACAACTAAACCCGACTAATAGAGCACGACGAAAGGTAGAGTGCTGTAAAAGTAAACTGGGCCAGAATAAAAGCCCACCAATAACAAGTGTCTGGAAACAAAACTGCAAATTCCATCCTGTAAGCACAAAGGTACTGGGACTGCTGCTCGTAGAAGTAGGAACGCCTCGGCCTGTAGGAAACTCAGAATGCTCGGTCCTGTCCTGGTCCGCCCCGGACTCTGTCAAAAGGATGCTCGTCTGCACAAGACACCAAACGTGCGGGAAAAGCCCGTTCAGGGTTAATTATAACAATACTCAGTAGAGGACCCCGAAAACCACAAAGCAGTACACAAAGCAAAGTTACAGTTAGCTATGCACAATATATGTTAACAGAACATATAAAACAAACCAAATATACTCAAAACCCAGGACCGTGATCTAGAGACAAGCAAGACAACTGCATACCCCGATAGGGATTCTGTTTGAAGATTCCATGATGCACTCATTCCGGGAGAACACACTCCATATGTCTTATAGTTCTGATGACGTCTGTCCGAGGAGTGATGTTCTTCAGGAACCGTCACGAGATATAGCTACACTCATTGCGGGAGACACACTCCTGAGTGGAAGGGTTATGATAGATAGAAGCACTCATTACGGGAGACACACTCATGAGAGGGAAAGATCTCGATACACAGATGAGGATCACTTCTAGGGCCATGGTGGATACCGAGACTCATCTGTAATTCACCTGCTAGGTAGAGGATTAATTCTCGGTAAAGTTGGTCACGCCGATGCCTGACTCTACCTAGGTTCTGGAATGGATAGAGGATCTCGATCGGGGCCTCTCGGATGGATTCCTGACTCTATCACAGAGAATTCCTGCTGAAGGGATCATAAACCGGTGTGATGGAATGATTCCTGACCTTCATGGGAAAAGAAGAAGGGGAACTAACCCAAACGAAAGATGTTCAAGGCACAGTGAACAAAAGGACCAAGCAATTCTCCAAAAAGTACACGGTGTATAGAAATGACACACGTCGTGTTGTCCAACCCCAGTTACTTCCCATGTAAAACGGCTCGTGTCGTGAGGCTGGTCATGTGGAAAACATTATACACGGCATTTTGTATGGAGTACATGCCGTGTCTGGGTCACTGGGGCTGGCTCCGTGTACTCTAGCCATGTTCCCGTACACGGTCACCAACCCATGTACTCCCACCCGTGCAATCTGCACATGGCGTGACCTGCGCTGGTTACCTCACCTAGCCGGGTGAGTGATTATATGGTTATGTACTCCATCCAGTGTCCGTGTACCCCCGGAATACACGCCGAGCTCCGCGTTGCCGCCTCTACCGAGCTGTACATGTTGTGCCGCTTGAAGCCGTGTAGAGCATCCTGTTTCCGTGCACCACCCTAAGTACACCTCGAGCTTCGGGGAAGGTCCAACACGCCGTGTGACCGGGGCCACACGCCGTGTGATCCTTCTCTGACCCCAAAACCTAGCCGCCACAATCAGAACTACACGGCGTGTTCTATGGAACTACACACCGTGTATTCTGGAAATTTCCAGAAACGCGGACCTCCACCGTCGCGTCTCCCGTGGTGCTCCGATCATTGATCTGGTCGTCCTATCACCACGAAACCTTCAGGTTTTGGTCGTCCCGACACCATGAAGCTATTTCCGTCATTTTCGGGCCTCCAATCGACTCCAAAAACATGATTGATCTTCCCGAGCGAAGAAAGCTCGAAGAACACCCTTTCCGATCTGGTTTGATTCGTCGTTCGCCATTGCTACCGCACCTCCCCAATGTATTTTCATTGTCGAACCTTTGATTTTGGATCATTAAATCGCATAAAGGATGTGCAACGATCCGTTGTTCGTCGCCCCACGAAGAACGAGAAGAACGCGCGAGGAAAAAGGAGGAAGAGATCCAAATAAACAAATTAAGGAGTGATCCTCCGTCGTCGTTTGTCACGGCGTTGATCTGCTCGCATTAATAGGTTTAAACGGAGCTGAGATCAACATGAATAAAAAGAATGGATTAATTCCCCAAAATCATCCCAAAGAAAACCCTCCCGCCAGAATGCACAAATCCATGGATCAACTTGTTCGTGGTTGATCCACATTCGTCGTTTAAACTCAAATACGGGGAAAAGAAATCGAAAATAACAACCCCTAACTTTCGAAAGGATCAATCATTGACGAAGGCTCCATGCTTCCATTTTCATCATTATCCTTCAACGCCGATGTAACAATCCTTGGTTTCGATCCGTTGTCGTTCGTCGTCGAGAATTGCTCCAACGCCTCGCGGATTCGGCAGAGCTTCTCAAGAATTTCCAACGATTCAACAATTGGTTAACCTATTAAAAAGGGAAACAAGTTTAAATTTAATTATGTGGCAGCATTAATGATGTTGACTTGTCATTTTGAAGTTATTATGATGCATCATTAATTTTGAAAACAATTTCACCGTCGCCACGCTGTAGCGGATGTTTCCTTAAAAGAAAGTAAAATATACTCGTTAATTTAATTTATTTTATTTTACTTAAAACGTCCCAAAAAATAACTTTTTCCCTCGACCCACGCTGGTCAAGGTTAACCCCATTATTAGGTAGAGTCGTCGTCCCAGACCCAACAGTGCGCTCAGATTTTTAATCCGGGCATCCATTTGGAAACTGCCACAACCGCGCACAAGCACCGACTCACTTAACTAAAAAAAGTTCAATCCACTATTCCGGGCTCACTGGGCCTCATAATGTTGTGCCGTCTTCTCGCCAGGTCTCAAAATAATTCCATATATTATTTAAAATAATAAACGGAAAAATCTGTGACATTACAATGTTCATGTTAAATAAGCTTTCAGAATTTCTGAAGCATTCTCCCATATATGATAGGAACCTAAAGGAGGCTTCTATTGGCGGATAGGTGGCTTCCTCTTATTGATTAGGATATACATCTTTTGAGGGTATAAAGAGTCATGTGACAATGATATCTAGTGAAGTGCGAAAAAAGTGTACTGGGGGATGTATCTGTTACTCAGGAAGTTACATGAGTTCCATTCCATCAGTGTGGTAGGTTAGGGAAAATAATAAACATTCTCCCAAACCACTAGTGGAGTTCGGAACTTGTGTATTGATGAGACATATACAGAGGTTCTACAGAACCCATGATAAATGTGTAATTACAGATCATCTAGACAGAATTAGAGTGTAAGAAGTGTATATTCCACACAATATTAGTGTTCAAGATGGGGTTCTACAAGCCATGATAGTAGAGGTAGTGGACATGGTGATTCTGGGATACATTGCCTGTATCAACAGAGTGGTTCAATAAAGGGGACTCAAATCTCATCAAATGGAAGGGGGGAAGGACAGTTTCATGTGGTGAAGCCTATACGTCCAAATATAGAAGATTTAAAATTGACATTGGGAAATACAATTATTTTAGATTCTATACTAGCTAGTGCCTTATTCTATACAAGTGCCTCTCAATAATTTGTTCTACAAAACATGTAAATGGTTTAGGCCTAGTGGAGGAGTTTACGAGAGGGGTTATGATGATAAATACACCATTGAGAGTATGGTTGGGAAACATATTCTTAGGAAGGGGTTGTTCTCTCTAGGTTTTTGTGTATCGTTTTATATTTGATCTCTAAATTCATGACATATCAGGATTTTACATGATTTTGAGTATGGTTTTCTTAGTAGTACACCGATCCCACAATGATTTTTACTAACAGAGAGTTTTTTTCATTTCTCCAATGGGTGAAAATTACATCAGTCATGGAGAGTGGGATATCCATGTGATCCATGCAGGGCCATATCATGTGAAACTTGGAGAGATCATAGCCCAGTTTTCTAGTATGTTACTAGATTATGTGGGTGAAAATCATGATGTGTTTTCACCTGTTGTGGCCCGATTTTTGGATGCTTTTCATGAGGTAATCATAGAGTTTACACCTAAGAGAGAAATGGAATTTAATATTGAGATCACTCTATGAGCTAAGTAGGTTTTAATTCCACTATACAAAATGAAAATGACAGAGCTTCAAGATCTCAAGACTCAATTGGAGGATTTGGAGGATTAGGGGTTTATCCAACCGAGTACGTTTCCTTGGGGTTATAAAGTGTTGTTTTCTAAGAAGGATTATGAGAATAAATGATTGTGATTTGATTACCAAAATTTGAGCTAAATTATTTTGATGAATGAGTATTATATTCTATATATTAGTGATTTGTTTGACCAGTTGAGGGGAGCTTCTGTCTTCTCAAGGATTGTCTTGAGATCATGGTATTATCAGTTGAGATTTAGATCTTCTAATATAACATTGATTTATTTCAGGATAAGGTATAGACTATATGATTTTCTCATAATTATATTTGGGTTTATGTATGAACTAGAAGTTTCTATAAACTAGGTGAATATAATCCTCAATCCAATCCTTGAGAATTTTGTGGTAGTGTTTGTGGATGACATCGTGCTGTACTCAAAGACTCATGATTATCATTCCCAACATATTGAAATAATCTCGATAAAAGAAATAGAACATCGGCTATATTCTAAGCTAGCTATGTAAAATTTTTCAATATATCTTGTACACATCTTGGGTAACATCATCCAAGAGGAAGTTGTTTCAGTGAATTCACAGAAAGTATAGGTTGTTGTTTTTCAGATAATCCTAAGAATGTTTTATATATCCGTGGATTTGTGGGCATGGTTGGTTATTTTTAGAGATTCATCCATAACATTTCATGACTAGAAGTGTCACTTTCGATAATGACCCAATAGGGGATAATGATTGACTGGTCAGAAGCATGCGATAATGCCTTCCACTATTTAAAGAAGTTGTTTTCACCAACAACAATTTTGATACTAATTGAGCCAGGTGATAAGTATATAGTGTTTTGTGATGCTTCTAGGATCAAAAATGGAGATTTGTTGAAACAAGTAGATCAAGTTGTGTCGTATGAGTCTTGGAAGTCGAGGCCACATGAATAGAACTACCATATACAGAACCTCGAGTTTGTTGTAGTTGTTAAGGATTTAATTTTTTTGCAGTATTATCTGATGGGTGAGATGTAATCTACATATACTGATCAGAAGAGCTTAATATATATATTATCATAGTGAAATTTGAATCTCTGGTATTGTAGATGTGTTGAGTATATTAGTTAATTCAATTTTTTAGATATAATGTATACCTGGTGACAGAAATAGTGTTACAATTACTTTAAATAGGAAAACACCGACTTAGGCTGATTAGGTGTGAAGTGATGAGTAGAAGATGATGAATTTACTGGCTGGGATGGATTTTTTGGTTCAAGAGAGTCCAGAGAAGATAAATCTCATATGATTTTTAGTGAAGTATAGGATTTGAGATGGGTCATGGATAGTGAGTATAATTATATGGAGGGATTTACCATGATGGAAAATGTTGACAGAGTCACCTTATGATTGGACTGTTGTTGAGGATAAGATCATATGTGTGAGGAATCACCTTTTTGTACCTACGTGTATGCGAGAAGAACATAGGTCTAAATTTAATGCATTGAAGTGGGAAGTATATCCTAGTGCGATCAAAATGCATTGTGACCTACATCAACTATTTTTGTGGTCGGGAATGAAAAAAGAGATATCATGGTTTGGAAAATGATGCTACACCTTTCAACAGGTGAAGTTAGATCATTAATGACTTAGTGTTTTATTATATCCACGTCCCATTCCAAAAATGGAAGTGGGAGGTTGTTACCAAGGAATTTTTGTTGGGTCTCAAAATGATGCATTAGAAGAATGATTCTATTTGGGTTATTGTGGACTCTTTGACAAACACTGTACATTTATTACCAGTGTGGGGGGATTTCTCTGTGGAGAAATTGAGAGACATGTATGTCCAAGAAATAGTCTGTCTACATGGGTTTCCATAGACTATAATTTCAGACTATGAATCACACTTTACTTTTCACTTCTATCAGGTCTTGTAGATGGTTAATGGAACACTGTTGTTATTGAGTGTGAATTTCCAGCCATAACTAGATGTGATTTCTGAGCATACTGTATAGGTGATTAAGGAAATGATTTGGGAATGTTTCCTAGAAAATGATTGGTATTGGGAGAATCCCTTAACTTTTATGTATTTATCCTATAACAAAAGTTATCAAGAAACAATAAATAATGTAAAATATGAGTCTATTTATTGAAGGAAATGAAGATCATAGATATGATGGATGGAGGATGGTGAGTTAGAGATGTTGGAACCAAGTCCCGTGTAGGAGATGTCAAAGTAGGTTCAGTTTATATGGAAGCATTTGGTGATGAATTAGAGTTAAAAAAAGTCCTATGCTAAAGGATGTCGATAGAACATAGAGTTTATAGAGAGTGTTCGTTTATTCCTTTAGGTGTCACCTGGGTTGTGTCACCACAAGATATAGAGATAGGGAATGTTAGATCTCAGTTTTGTTAGACCGTTTGAGGTTGTGAAGAGAATGGGGATACTGGTTGGATCTACCATAGAGATATAGTGATTGCATGACTTTTTTCATGTCTCTCAACTTGGTAAGTATCACCCCAATCCTTCTCATGTTATCGATATGGATTATGATCATGTTGAGGATGAATCATCCTCTGAGGATCATCTGATACTTTTATTGGATCATAGTGAGAATGTGTTGTGGGTGAAGACAAGGCAGTTATATATTGTATTGTGGGAACATGTGCATGTGATGGAGAAAAAAAGGGATAGTGAAATGGATATAAGGGCTCATTTCCCCAATATTATTGACTTGAAATCTTAGAGATTCATGGGAGTACATCTAAAGGAAAAATTGTTATATGGTGGGAAGATTGTATGATCCTGAACATCTGTAAATATATCTCAGCCTCATTTACATGTACTATTTTCCTTGTGTTGCGTACTTTTCATTAGGGTTATACCTTGGAGTGAATTTGGGTGAAAATTGAGAATTTTGAAAGGATGTGGGATACTGCATAGTTGAAGCATGGTTTCTCCAAACTGTGTGGCCCAGATGAGAAAATCATGTGAACTAAGGAAGTGGGAATTTTCATGGCTAGTTCATTGTAAGAACCCAGTTCTTATTTTTGAGGTACAAGATTTTTCGTTTCCCTTTTCCTTAAGTGTTTTAGAGAAAATAAGGAAAATAGGGAAAAATCCCAAATTTTGGAAGTACGTGCCATGTACTTTTCCGCACGCCGTGTACTTCTAGTCGTGTGGAATGAGTACACAGGGCATGTGGCCGTGCCGGTGATGAAGGGTGTAGGAACCAAATACACGCCATGTAGTGGTCTCTTACACACCGTGTAGTCAATTGGCAGGAATATAGTAAGGCAGTGGCCAGCTGTGCGGCAACACACGCCGTGTACTCATGAAGACATGTCGTGTAGTCATGTCGGCAGATGAATAGTTCCATGCTGGTGGGAGGCCGCCAAGGGAACAATTTAAAAAAGGAAATTACGTGTCGTGTACTTAAGAGTACATGTAGTGTAGTTTGTTTTTCGGCGTAAAACATGAATTAGCCTCATCATTTGGCAGAGGAAGCATTTGAGCCATTTTGGAGTCGAAGGAGGAGGCCAGAGCTTCGGATATCCGCCGGGCACACGTCGGGAATCTGTTTCCACCTCAGACAATTTTGTTGGAACCACACGGGTGAGTTCTCCCTTCTCCTGGAGTATTTCTCACCAATTAATCCCTGTAAGTAAGTTATATACATTTGAAAATTTTTTCTTTTTTCCTTAGATATACCTTGTTCTAGGACAATTCATGGAACATCACTTGAGTATACTAATCACGGGTGTATAAGGTAGGTGTCTTGGTGTTTATTTTCCAACTGTCGTGCGTTTTTTTTTGTGTTTTTGAGTTACGAACCCATAATTGGGTTTTCGTGAGGCTGAGGCTGTGGCTATTTTAAATACCGAGAATTGTTTAGGTAAATGAATGTGATCTTAAAATGCTGCTGGGATCACTGCATAGATCCAGGACTACCCTGGGGGTGCATTCCGTTGTTTAGTGATTTGGCTAGGATACCCAAGGGTATGCCCTGTTTATATTATTCCTTTAAAATAATGATTGTAGAATTGCCTTGAGAGGAATTGCTTGTAAATTGCTGGCTACATGTTGGGCATGACCCAGTTACCTTTTAGCCTGAGGGAAGTTTTGTGATTAGCCTGTGGGTGTTGTACTACTTAGCCTGTGGGAAACTTCTTCTGTGCCTGTGGGAAGTTGATTCTGTGCCTGTGGGCAACACTTCTTATGCCTGTAGGAAATATCCATATGCATGTGGGCAGATTATTGTGTTCGATACTCTTTACCTGAGGGTAGGAGTATACATGTCTGAGGACATTAGCTGTTTACATAGAATATTCACTAGGGTGATATTTTAAATTAAATGATTTAATGAATAATAAAATGGAAATTAAATTGTTAAGTTAGTTACTTTTGAGTACAGATTAGTTTATTGAATTTTATTACTGCACACTGTTGTTTCATGCTTTCACATAGTTGGGCATGAGCCCTTAGTGGGTGCCTACTGGGATTCATTTATCACACCCTATTTGGATCACTCTTTTCGGCCCAAACAGATTACGTTTCTACAGGTGTAGATAAGGGCAAGGGCCCTTATAAAGGTACTTGATTGCTGCTAGGGTGTAAGAGAGAATGGGACCGAGCATTGGCTCATGATGCTGCGGGCTATTCTGTTCTTATTTCTGTACTTGTATTTCAGTTTTAATGTGTTGTACTGCAGTGTAACATGTTCTGACAATTTTATAGAATTGTGACATGCTGCATCTTCATATATATATATGACTGCTGGTTTCCTTTTGTTTTATCAGTTATTCATTTCAGTTATATATATATTGTTGCTGCTTCCTCTATTGTTGTATGTTTTATTCTTTCCGCTGCACTACACATTGACAAATGAGGGCATAGTTTCCCCACTATCAGACCTGGGCACTCAATGCAAGTCAGCAGCCTCTGGCATTTGAGTAAATGCACATGAGGTCACGTGGCGAACCGGGTTAGGGGAACCCGTTGCGTGGCACCCAGAACCAGAACATTTCAAAGTGGTATCAGAGGAGTTCTTTTCTTTGACTTACTATTTGGAGCTGTAGTTAGGGATAGAACGAATAGTAGTTTGTAATAATCTGTGCCCAGGCGTATCTAACCCATGTATAGGGAAAACCCAATTTACCTCGTTTTTCAATTTTACTGATCTTTGAATTTACAGTTTATTTGATTTCACCGTCGGGTGATGCACTTGTATTGTGCTGTTATATTTTATTAATGGGTTATATTTAGTTGCTACCCGATGAGACGAGGGTATTCCATCTCATGCATCATTTAGGAACATGCTAGAAATCACATGCCCTGCAATGTTCCATGCCATGTAGGTGCATTATAATTTGCATGTTGTTGTGATAGTTGATGTGCTAGAAAAGCATGATGTCGTGATAGCTTATTGATAATTACCTACTATGTGATGGGGTATATCTGTATAAGTTGTTGATATAATGGACACCAAATGGTGGTTTTTAGGGAGTATGGGCCCCCATTTACTAGAATTTTGTGGATAATTGACTGTTTATTTTGTTATAACATAGATAAGATGTCAAAAATTGATTTACGGGGAGTATGGGCCCTCACGGATCAGAATTTGACACTTATGTGTTGTTTTTCAATGTTTTCCGAGATCCGGGGAAGTTTCTGAGGCATACTGTTCGGAAACCCAGTATACACGCCATGTAGTACATTTATACATGTCGTGTATGTTCTTCTGTTCGGGATGAAAAATAAACTTTTTGAGTACACGCTGTGTACCTCAAGTACACGCCGTGTAGTCTCTTCCCATGTCACAAACCTTGTGGGTGGAGACACAGTTAGGGAAAGGCTTGGGTAAAACATGTCATGTGGCTTATGTACACACTGTGTTGTGTTGACCCAGAGTCCGGCTGTGTAACTAAAAACACAGTTCAGTGAAATCATTTCTTGAACACGACGTGTCAATGATGGGCACATGGTGTAGTGTGACCTAGGGACCCAGCCGTGTATCTAACAATATGGGTCAGTGAGGCTCATCTAGTATACGCTGTGTGTATAGAGAACACGCCGTGCAGTTTGATCCGTGTGTCCGGAAGTGTAACTAACAACACGGGTCGGCGAAGCTCATATAGTACACACCGTGTACCTATGGGACACGCCATGTAATCTTTTCCAAGGACAGAAGATGTAGTCTTAGCCATGTGGCTGGTAAACAGGGCAATGTACACTCCGTGTGTGGGTGTAATACGCCATGTAGTGTCAATATCAGTAGTTGGTCATGTCACAAATGACACATGCAGTTGGAAAATAACACCATACACCCTGTGTAGATAATATACACACCGTGCAGTTTTGTTTAACGGAATCTGTGTGACTTAACCGTGTCGAAGGACCCGGGGAGGGGAAGGGAAGTCAAGTGCAATCCATGTAGTAATTGTACACACCGTGTAGTCTTGTTTTGAAAATTTTGAAATGCCTTCTTCCTCTTGTTCCCTTTATGGTTCCTTCGTTTTCAGTCTTTTTAATCTTGAATCTAAGGCATGTTTTTGACCTTGTAGTTTCATGCCGCCAAGTCGAACGCGCGTTGTTCTCCAAGAGAACGTCGACAACTATACTCCAGAGATGGTGGGCCATGGGCTCCCAGTTGATCCTCTAGTAGAGCCAGATGCGGTGCCAACCGTTATACCAGACACAGGCGCAGAGGCACAGTTCCATGAAGGCGTTATGCGGTTCATGCAGACCTTTCAGGGAGCACCACAGGCTGCTACATCTATGGTCGAGCTGACTCGTATCTTCCAACAGTAGCATCCACCTACTTTTTCACAAAATGGAGTACCACATGTTGTGGAGTCTTGGATGGGGTTGATGCAGACTATTTTCAAGCATTATGAGATGCCTCTAGGGCGGAGGGTCAAGCTATCTATGTATATGCTGCGTGATTATGCCAAGAGGTGGTGGGATGTTACCACCCAGTCAGAGAATCACAGAGACATGGTGTGACATGAATTTCAAGAAGCCTTCTATGACTTCTTTTTCTTAGAGTCACTAAGGGTAGATAGATCTCAAGAGTTCATGTATCTACAGTAGGGCGCTATGTCGGTGATGGACTATTCTGCTCGTTTCATAGTGCTTCAGCGTTTTTCACCTATACTAGTGGGTGATGAGACTTTGAGAGCCAGGAGCTTTGATGATGTTCTCTGTTATGACATCCGAGCAATTGTGAATGTTTCAGGTTTCCTTCAGTATAGGCCATTGTGAACCAGGCACTGATTACAGAGAGGAACCTACGGGAATCTAGTGGTGTGGTCCAGGGAAGTTCAGCCCCAGTTATTGGTACTATTTGTAGAGACCTGAAGCTTGAAGTACATGGACATGACATTACATTTGCGGAATACTTAGTACATAACAAAATCACACACACAAGGATTGTAATAGTTTAGAGTCTTTGGAAACTCAGAATATAATCTTCTAATCGTGGTGAAAGATCTTCAGCATCTCCCAAAAAGATCTTCTTTTTTTACCTAAAACCATTATTTATATCCTGGGGAAAAGAAAACATAAAATGGTGAGCTCAAATGCTCAGTAACGGTAAACAAAAGAAATATCAATCATATCATATTCATAAGAACATAACATTTTGGAAATCTTAACCTGCAAAAGAGAGCATAATTTCATAACATGGGATAAATCATAGTAGTGAAATGAAATCCCAATAATCATAACATAAAACATGAAACTTTGTGTCATACACACATAATCATAGAGAATCATATCTTATTAGTAAAGACTCATTTCCAAGACTATCTTAGTGGACAAAGTCCATTTCTGAACCGAGTCAACCTCGTTTTAGTCCTGTTCCACTGAACCGGTATAACCTACCGTTCCAGCCATGTCTATCTCATGAGATATAAAATCTTTACCCAATGCATTGGAGGGTGATATGGGTCCCACCCATCTCATAATGATACCATTATTATGTGTGCCACAAAATCATAAATCATACATCATTTCATAACCCATGTAATAAAAATGGGAATCTTAAACATCGTGACATCGTAAAACAATTCATATAAGATAAAGGAATTCATAAAAATATAATTCCATCACAACATAATCAAATCAATGTAATAATAGAGAAAAAAAGAACCCTTTATTATCTTAGATGGAAAATAATTTTGATAAAATAGTTGAAATCCATTCTTGAGGAAAATATCCTTTCTGCTTCAAAAACACTTTTTCTTTCTTAACATGTCGTACGATTATAAACTAAAATAAGTTGATTAAAAATAAACTTGAAAACTTTTAAAGGAAGCTTCTTGGAAATAATGTTTTATAAATCCATTCATGCCGTATAAGTTAAAGAAAACATTCTTCGTACTTTTGTCAGAAAAGTCAAAAAGTACATCGTATGAAAAACGAAAAAAGATTCCTTTCATATCCTTTTCTAAAAACTCAAAGAAGGGTAAAACTGGATTTAAACAATTTTAGGTGGATGGAAATAATATTAAATATTGAGTAAACATGTATTTGGATGATAAAATACACCCTAGTAAATACCTAAGTACAAACAATCTCGGATAAAAATGAGATTGTGATATTTCCCTTACCATATGTCCGATATGCTTTGTACCTATCCGAACCTCCTGTATAATGATTTAAATAATGTCATTAACTTATTAAAGAATCATATTCATTGTTATTATATCATATATGGTTCACTTATGACTTTATATTACCCGTTCTTTTGTAAATTCCATGTTAAAGAAGCGTTTTGGGTAAAATCGTTTCATTTATCGTAGGTGTTTGGAATTGTTGTTCTTGACATTATTATTACTTATATAATGATTTACATACTTCTAGAATATAAAAAATGATTTATATATCATATATATTCAGTATATATATATATCTAATAGATAGATAAATGAAATGAAACACATCGTTCATGGAGACGGTAGTCCGTACATACGCATGAACGCTGTTTTCCTTTCCTTATTGTCTTGAATGGAAGTAAGTAGATGACATACATACATATATATATATATACATGAATATATTATATTTAACATGTAATATATTTCATTATTATTTATTATATATACTTTATAATCATTCATGAATGGTTAATGTGGAGAATGAATCTCATCGCGTCATGGAGACCGTAGTCCGTACGTACGCACGAGCGATGATATCATTCTCATGATCGTGAACTTGTGTTGAAGTGTATGTATACTATTTCAGTATCAATATAACATTATAATAATCATATATAGTAACTCATTACACCATTATACCCATCCAATTATGGTGGTGGCGGAAAATAGATTACACCACGGCGTGGAGACGATATTCTGTACGTACGCACGCGCGGTGATTTCCTTTTTCCATAGGATGGATAGAAGGTTAATTAGAGTTGTTTAATATTTATAATAACATATCAGTATATAATAAATACTGATGTTATTACTTTATCATGAAACAACTAAATAAGAAGAAGTTGAAGAAGAAAGAAATTGAAAAAGATCGGTAATGGATATTACCTCTTTTTGACATGCCTTTTCATAACCTCCACATAAAGAACTAAGGATGGTCTTTGAAGAATACCAGGACCTCTAGGATGATACTAGGGAAGTGGAAAAGATATTTTGGCAGGGTTTGGCCGATCTTGAATGCTCAAATTTGTGTGAGGAGGAGACGGAGGAGGTGCCATTTTATAAGGGAGGAGAGGGGCACCTTACGAAAATCTCCAAATATTATTTTATATTAAGGTAAAATTCGGTTTATAATGGTTCCAAAGGGTATTATTTTGAAGATAAAGTGGGTATGGGTCTAAATACTCTCATCTAATAGGATTTATACATGTTTAGGTTATTATTTTAACCTTATCAATTAGATTTAACTCTAAGTTAAATAATTTAACTTTTACCGTGTCTTTTTATTTTCTTCCACTATATGGTTAATAAACTTACCATAACAAGCCAAACGAACCCCAAGTTGTTTATTATTAATATATATATCCTTATCTAAGTAATTTGGCCGAACCTTGGATTTTTAGGAATTAAATAACAATTAATAATATAATATGTTTTTTAAAAACTAATTTATGTCAATTTTGACACTATTGGGTACATGATTTTTATGAAACTCATTAAAGAATGATAAGTTCGAACCAAGTTACTTATATCAACAATAACATGTCATATTAACCTAAAATATTAATTTATGTCATAAAAAGTCTCAAATTACATTTATTGGGGCATTTATAACATCAATTATGTCAATATTTCATTAATAAGACAATTACTACATCATCGTTGTGTCATAATAAATGATAATTATTTAATCCCTAAAAATTCTAAATAACTGAATATGATGTAGATAATTGTATTATATTTCTGTAGACTATTCATGTTCGAAGTTTCATGATGTTTATCATTAAATGCAAATTATTATACTTATAAGATTTAAGAAAGTGACATGTTGTCACATTCTTTGGTTTTAATAATAATTAAATTATTTTCATGGACAAAAGTCCATTAAATGAATATAATCCGACCCTTAGGTGATATGGGCCGACTTTTAGTCATCCAATAGGATTTTGACATGTGTTAGGGTACTTTTATAATATTATATTTACCCTTAATTACCCGAGTTTCCTTTAACTATGGTAAATAAAATTTTCCGTAGTTACTATTCATAATTCTCAAAAATAAAAAGTAGCATATTAACATAATTTGGACCCACTGATTCCAAATATGGAATCCATTTTTTTCCAAATTCAATAAAAAAAAGTTGCAGAAATTAAATTAAAATTAATCCCATTGTAGAAAGAAAACGGGTTTTTCTTTAAAACATTGCAAAAGATTGAATTGATTTAACCTACGAATTCAAGGAAAAATCAATGATAATGACATACATTATATTAAATATTAAAAATATATTCTATTTATACTTTAAAACCATTCAATATTACAATTTAACTACATAAAATATTATGGTGAAAAAAGTTGTTTTTAATCAAAATATAGCGTGTTTTTAATATTCATTAAAATATGAAAGTTATCGGAAAAATATCAAAACATTATCTAATGTAAATTTTTATATCTTGATTCAAAAGAAGAATTTTATTTTGTCAAATTTTACATATAAAGATGTCAAAAACTAGATATAAATTGGGTGCGCCATCAAAAGGCAGCAAAACTGCATTTTTTGAAAAATACTTATTTTACCCAAAATATATATTTTGTTCTTATACCATGTTCTAGAAAATGTGTAAGATGAATAATAATGTTATAAAATTAAAAATTTAGTTAATACTATTCATAATGGATAGTTTTAATATTATTTTAATAGCATATCGTTGTTTAATGAAATTCAGTATTGCGTACTACACACGCTATCGAGGAATGTCGCGATTGCATGTAATGCAAGACAAGTCAAATATGTGTGTTGTGCAAGATCCTTTTGTTGTAGCATACAACACAAGACATTATTGAAATTAAAAAGAATATTTTTCATAAAATCTCGGGGTGTTACATTCTATCCCCCTTTAAATTAATTTCTCCCTCAAAATTCGTCGGGGTTATAAATGGGTTACTACTCGAAAGTTTGTTTAATAGAAACTCACATCATAAAAAGGAATACCAAAACATGGCTTTAAAAACTAAAGTATGAAGTGTAACGGTTACCCAAATTTACTCTTCATTGGGTTTCCACAAAGGAGAACATAGGTGAAAATATGGATATGGAAGAAAAATCTAACCATCAGGTTCTGATGGAGAGTGGTAGAGAACATGGCTGTGAAAAAGCCAGCAATCGCAAAGCCATAAATTTGTGATGATCTAGGGTACCATCTGATTCATCAGATATAAGATCACTAGGACAACATTTTTGGTTTTCAATATCATTTCCCTAAAGTTGAAAATTTTGAATTAGAATAAATACTTACTTGATTTTGGTACAATCTCACTGTTGTTCGTGCTTTGAACAATTTCCACTTCATCTCTTAAAGAAATGAAGTTGAATTTGTTATTCGTGAAGTGTTAACAGATCATGTGATAGAATGATGCGTCATTCCATCTGTTTCAAACAACAGTTTAGCAATAGTTATCAAATATACATAAGTCTGTCTTTGGTGAGGTTAATCATATATGATTCCAAAAATGAACTTATACTTCATATATCATACTGCTTAATAAAATAAAACTAGTAACTACTAACCTAGGACTCTCTGTAGGCCAGTGGTATGCGATAATGGCCCGTCGCACTGTAATTGTGGGTTCGATTCCCACAGCCTTGGCCGATGTGATGGGTTGTCGTACATCCTGCAGGATGTCCTTTTTCTAAAACTACATTATTATAACATCCCATCAACAATATCAAAAAAAGCTTTATCCTTAAAAAATTCTAACTTATGTCCAACATAATCCATTCCAATCTTTAGGCGTATCTAAAATACTTCGGTCCAAGCTCATAGTATAGAGAAAATGATTACTTGAAATTTCATCAACCAAGAATTTTAATATCATCATTTATCCCCCATATATCTTGTTGGCCACATTCCAATCATGTGAATACCTTAATCATGGATTCTCTTGAAAAATGAATACCTATTAAACCTTAGTGAAAACATAAATGTTGTCAAAAGTTAACTCTTACCACATACCAAAATCCAAAAATTCTATATACTGAAACGATGATATAACCTTCTCCTTATATCATTCACGAGCTCATGAATACTATCAAACATTTAATTTTCTCCTTATCCCTTCATTATGCGCATATCATCTTCATTCCCAAAATATCTGAATAACCTTTCATGGATACTGGTAGCATTAATCACACACTTTCAAAACTCAAGGAAATACAACAATGTAACAATCCTTAGATGTCTCTTTATTCCATAGTACCATGAGATTCTTCATACAACATTACACTTGATAAACATGTAATCATTCCACTACCTTCTTAAACCATTGAACGAGCTTCAACAATTCTTTCATTTCACATATCATTGGTAGTCTCTTCATCATCATCAACATAAATACTACCCATACGACCATACAGATTCTTTTAAAGAAAATTTCCCTTAGGGCATCGGTTTGCATAATGCTAGTACATTCCACATTTATAACATTTACCCATTGTTGATATCGTAACAATACCATTATCCTCATCCCTGGTGTTAACTGAACCTTTTACTTTGCACTTAATGGCTTTGTGTCCTTCTTTTCCACACCCAAAGCAGCTTCCAGTTCCTTTGAAACATTCTCCTTGATGCCTCTTCCCACATGATTTACATAGGGGAAATTGAACTTTATTTCCTCTATGATCATCATTAATCTCCATCTTTCTCTTATTAGCCGAGTCAGGAAACTTACCAAATTTTACTTTATTGATCATATTATGAGATTGCTGATTCGGCATAATAATGATGTTCGGACTTCCAAATCCCATTTCATTTGGTTTCTCATGAAGAATACCATTCCATTGTCCATTATATCCTCTATTATCATGAATCACCTTGTTTCCAGCCATTTTCTAAAACCCAAAAAGAATCGTGTGAGAAGAAAAAATCATAATAAAGGGGGAGTAACTTCAATATCTAACATCTTTGGTTTAATCTAATATCGTTACCCTAGTTCTAGGACTATATCCTATACGTATACTTATCCTTAGGGGCATCCCTAGACATACCTTAGAAATATCTCTAGGGATCTCACTAACGTTTTCGCCTCCTAGTTTACAAAGGATGACTAAACCTTTCCTCTGATACCAACTATAGAGACCCAATGCTTGATGTACATGGTCATTACATTACTTTTGCGGAATACTTAGTACATAACAAAAACACACACACAAGGATCGTAATAGTTTAGCATCTTTGGAAACTCGGAATATAATATTCTAATCGTGGTGAAAGATCTTCAACATCTCCCATAAAGATATTATTTTTTTACCTAAAACCTTTCTTTATATCCTGGGGAAAAGAAAATATAAAAAGGTGATCTCAAATTCTCAGTAAGGGTAAACAAAATAAATATCAATCACATCATATTCATAAGAACATAACCTTTTGGAAATCTTAACCTGCAAAAGAGAGCATAATTTCATAACGTGGGATAAATCATAGTAGTGAAATGAAATCCCAATAATCATAAATTAAAACATGAAACTTTTTGGCATACACACATAATCTTAGAGAATCATATCTTATTAGTCAAGACTCATTGCCAAGACTATCTTAGTGGACAAAGTCCATTTCTGAACCGAGTCACCCTCGTTTCAGTCATGTTTCACTGAACCGGTATAACCTACCGTTCCAGCCATGTCTATCTCATGAGATATAAAATCTTTACCCAATGCATTGGAGGGAGATATAGGTCCCACCCATCTCATAATGATACCATTCTTATGTGTTCCACAAAATCATAAATCATACATCATTTCATAACCCATGTAATAAAAATGGGAATCTTAAACATCGTGAAATCATAAAACAATTCATATAAGTTAAATGAATTCATAAAAATATAATTTCATCAAAACATAATCAAATCAATGTAATAATAGGTAAATAAACAGAACCCGTTATTATCTTAGATGGAAAATAATTTTGATAAAACACTTGAACTCTATTCTTGAGGAAAATATCCTTTCTACTTCAAAAACACTTTTCCTTTCTTAACATGTCGTACGATTAAAAACTAAAAGAAGTTGATTAAAAATAAACTTGAAAAATTGTAAAGGAATCTTCTTGGAAATAATGTTTTAAAAATCCATTCATGCCGTATAAGTTAAAGAAAACATTCTTCATACTTTTGTCAGAAAAGTCAAAAAGTACCTCGTATGAAAAACAACAAAAGATTCCTTTCATATCTTTTACTAAAAACTCACCGAAGGGTAAAACTGGATTTAAAAAATTGTAGGTGGATGTAAATAATATTACATATTGAGGAAACATGGATTTGGATGATAAAATACACCCTAGTAAATACCAAAGTACAAACAATCTCGGATAAAAATGAGATTGTGATATTTCCCTTACCTTATGTTCGATATGTTTTGTACGTATCTGGACCTCCTGTATAATGATTTAAATAATGTCATTAACTTATTACAGAATCATATTCATTGTTATTATATCATATATGGTACACTTATGACTTTATATTACCCGTTCTTTTGTAAATTCCATGTTAAAGAAGCGTTTTGGGTAAAATCATTTCATTTATCGTAGGTGTTTGGAATTGTTGTTCTTGACATTATTATTACTTATATCATGATTTACTTACTTCCAGAATATAAAAAATTATTTATACATCATATATATTCAATATATATATATATATATAATAGATAGATAAATGAAATGAAACACACCGTTCATGGAGACGGTAGTCCGTACGTATGCATGAACGCTGTTTTCCTTTCCTTATTGCCTTGAATGGAAGTAAGTAGATGACATACATATATATATATATACATGAATATATTAGATTTAACATGTCATATATTTCATTATTATTTATTATATATACTTTATAATCATTCATGAATGGTTAATGCGGAGAATGAATCTCATCCCGTCGTGGAGACGGTAGTCCGTACGTACGCACGAGCGATGATATTGTTCTCATGATCGTGAACTTGTGTTGAAGTGTATGTATACTATTTCAGTATCAATATCACATTATAATAATCATATATAGTTACTCATTAAACCATTATACCCATCCAATTAAGGTGGTGGCGGAAAATAGATTACACCACGGCGTGGAGACGGTATTCCGTACTTACGCACGCGTGGTGATTTCCTTTTTCCATAGGATGGATAGAAGGTTAATTAGAGTTGTTACAGATTTATAATAACATATCAGTATATAATAAATACTGATGTTATTACTTTATCATGAAACAACTAAATAAGAAGAATTTGAAGAAGAAAGAAATTGAAAAAGATCGGTAATGGATATTACCTCTTTTTGACGCGCCTTTTCTTAACCTCCGCTTAAAGAACTAAGGATGGTCTTTGAAGAAGACCAGGACCTCTAGGATGATACTAGGGAAGTGGAGAATATATTTTTTCAGGGGTTGGCCGAGCTTGAATGCTCAAATTGGTGTGAGGAGGAGAGGGAGTAGGTGCCATTTTATAAGGGAGGAGAGGGGCACCTTAGGAAAATCTCAAAATATTATTTTATATTAAGGTCAAATTCTGTTTATAATGGTTAAAAAGGGTCTTATTTTGAAGATAATGTGGGTATGGGTCTAAATACTCTAATACAATAGGAGTTAGACAAGTTTAGGTTATTATTTTAACCTTATCAATTAGATTTAACTCTAAGTTAAATAATTTAACTTTTACCGTGTCTTTTTGTTTTCTTATACTATATGGTTAATAAACATACCATAACAAGCCAAACGAACCCCAAGTTGTTTATTATTAATTTATCTATCCTTATCTAAGTCATTTGGCCGATCCTTAGATTTGTAGGAATTAAATAACAGTTATTAATATAATATTTGTTTTAAAAACTAATTTATGTCAATTTTGACACTATTTGGTACATGATTTTTATGAAATTCATTACAGAATGATAAGTTCAAACAAAGTTACTTATATCCACAATAACATGTCATATTAACCTAAAAAATTAATTTATGTCATAAAAAGTCTCAAATTACATTTATTTGGGCATTTATAACATCAATTATGTCAATATTTCATTAATAAGACAATTACTGCATCATCTTTGTGTCATAATAAATGATAATTATTTAATCCCTAAAAATTCTAATTAAATTAATATGATGTAGATAATTGTATTATATTTCTGTAGACTATTCATGTTCGAAGTTTCATGAAGTTTATAACTAAATGAAAATTATTATACTTATAAGATTTAAGAAAGTGACAGGTTGTCACATTCTTTGGTTTTAATAATAATTAAATTATTTTCATGGAAAAAAGTCCATTAAATGAATATAATCCGACCCTTAGGTGATATGGGTCGACTTTTAGTCATCCAATAGGATTTTGACATGTGTTAGGGTACTTTTATAATATTATATTTACCCTTAATTACACGATTTACCTTTAACTATGGTAAATAAAATTTTCCGTAGTTACTATTCATAATTCTCAAAAATAAAAAGTAGTATATTAACATAATTTGGACCCACTTATTCCAAATATGGAATCCATTTTTTCAAATTCAATACACAAAATTTGCAGAAATTAAATTAAAATTAATCCCGTTGTCGAAAGAAAACGGGGTTTTCTTTAAAACATTGCAAAAGATTGAATTGATTTAACCTACAAATTCAAGGTAAAATCAATTATAATGACATAAATTATATTAAATAGTAAAAAAATATTCTACTTATACTTTAAAACCATTAAATATTACAATTTAACTACATAAGATATTACGATGAAAAAAGTTGTTTTTAATTAAAATATAGCGTGTTTTTACTATTCATTAAAATATGAAAGTTATCGGAAAAATATCAAAACTTTATCTAATGTAAATTTTTATATCCTGAATCAAAAGAAGAATTTTATTTGGTCAAATTTAACATATAAACATGTCAAAAACTATATTTAAAGTTGGTGCGCCATCAAAAGGTGGCAAAACTGCATTTTTTTAAAAATACTTATTTTACCCGAAAAATTTATATTATTCTTATACCATGTTATAGAAAATGTGTATGATGAATAATAATGTTATAAAATTCAAAATTTAGTTAATACTATTCATAACGTCTAGTTTTATTAATATTTTAATTGTATATTGTTGTTTAGTGAAACTCAGTATTGCGTACTACACACGCTATCGAGGAAGGTCGCGATTGCATATAATGCAAGGCAAGTCAAATATGTGTGGTGTGAAAGATACTTTTGGTGTAGCATACAACACAAGACATTAATGAAATTAAAAAGAATATTTTTCATAAAATCTCGGGGTGTTACACTATTTCTGTTGGCAATAGGAAGAGACTCGTGGACTTCTCTTAGGGTGGAAGTACCGGTCAGAAGAATGCTTCAGGTGGCCAAGTCATGTGCAACCAGTGGGGTAGAGAGGGGCACAAGAGGCCACAGTGTTCATGAGACCTAGTGTAGTGGCGACCTTGCGGCATGATGGGTCATTTATAGTGCTTTTGCAGGGCGTTTCCATCATTGGATAGTGAGAGGGGTTCTGAATAGACTTTGTGTGCGGGGGCAGGACTAGTGTCTTCTTACTAGTCGGGGAACCTGAATACGTCAGGGCGTGCAGGCAGGGAGGGTGGTCATGGCTGTGGTAGCCAAACAACAGGATCACAGAGGTAGCTGGGCGGGATAGGTTAGGGTAGCCAGGCTGTGTCGCAGGGCCGCGACACTGGGCAGGCATTTGCAGTGCAACAGAACCAGCAGGAGTAGGATCCCAGACCTTCTACCGTAAGAGGTAATATTCTAGTAGCTTATGTCTTATCTTCAGTACATTTTGATACAGGTGCTACACATAGCTTCATATCTATGCCCATTATGGAGAGCCTTGGGCTCTTTGTTTCTTCTTCTTCTGATGTCATGACTCTAGACACTCTGTTAGGGATTAGAACGGCTAGTGTGCATCAGTGCAGGGAGTGCCCCCTTGAGGTTGGTGGGTGTCACTTCATTTGGGACCTTTATGTCTTAGAGATGATAGCTTATGAGGTTATTCTTGGGATGGACTGGTTGGTTCCCTTTCAAACCTTTGTAGATGGCTATCGTCGTAGGGTGAGTTTCATGTCACCAGATGGTGGAGTGTTTATATACATGGGCGAATGGGATGTTAAGGAGAGTCGAGCTGGACCAGAGCATCATGGGCGAGGTGGAGTCACAGCCTAGATTTTGAGTTTATATCTGGATGACAACTGGGATTTTCAGATGGATTTCCCTCCAGTGGTTGATCATTTCAGGTATGTCTTCCTGGACGACATTTCAGGTCTTCCTCCAGAGTGTGAGGTGGATTTCTCTATTCATCTTGTTACAGGAGCAGCACTGGTGTCCATTCCTACTTATAGGATGGCCACACCTGAGGTGCAGGAGCTCAAGAGGTAGTTAGAGGAGTTACAGGCAAAGGGTTTTATTCGACCCGCTACTTCTCCTTGGGGTTCTCTAGTCCTCTTTGCGAAGATGGAAGATGGTACCCTTATAATCTCTGTTGATTATTGGAAGCTGAACCAGGTGACAGTTAAGAACCGATATCCCTTACAAAGGATTGATGATCTTTTTGATAAACTACGTGGAGCACGAGTGTTCTCGAAGATTGACTTGAGGTTAGGATATCTTTAGCTGCGCGTGAGACCATCAGATATATCGCTTACAGCCTTTCGGAGCAGATATGATCTGTATGAGTACATGGGTATGCCGTTCGGACTCATGAACGCGCTGACAGTTTTCATGGCACTGATGAATCATGTGTTCCATCCGTATCATCATTCTTTTGTGGTAGTATTTGTGGATGATATCTTGGTGTACTCTCACACTCAACACGATCATGACACCCATCTTGATATTGTATTGAGTACACTGAGAGAGCATCAGTTATATGCTAATCTCTCAAAGTGCCACTTTTGGATGGACCAGATTCACTTTTTGGGTCAAATCATCTAAGAGGCAGGAGTTGCAGTAGACCTAGAGTAGGTGAGATTAGTAGTTTCCTGAGAGCAGCCTAAGAATTTGTTTGATATATGGAGTTTCATAGGGCTAGCTGGTTACTAAAGATGCTTTATACAGGACTTCTCCTACTTAGCAGCGTTGTTGATGGGTCTGACTAAGAAGGGTGTGAAGTTCGTTTGGTCGGAAGCATGTGAGATAGCCTTTCACGACCTGAAAGGATGGTTGACATCAGCACCGATCCTGATACTCTCAGAGCAGTGGAAGAGCTATACAGTTTACTGTGATTCATCAGGTATTTGTCTAGGAGAAGTGTTGATGCAGGGAAATCGAGTTGTTGCGTACGGGTCTCGGCAGTTGAGGCCATGTGATAGGAATTAACTAATGCATGATCTCGAGTTGCCTATAGTTGTGCATGTGTTTCACTTTTGGAGGCATTATCGATTGAGAGAGAATTTTGTGGTTTTCACCAACCAAGAAGCCTCAAGTATATCTTTACTCAGCGTAACCAGAATTTGAGGCAGAGGAGGTGGGTCGAATACCTTCAGTACTTCTATTTTGAGATTGCCTATACACCTGGTAAATGTAATGCAGTAGCTGATGCACTGAGTAGGAGGACTCAGACACAGGCTGTGCAGGAGGCCAGTGGTGAGTGGCATCTTATGGATTTGTTTTCTGAGATGCATTTAGAGATTAATGACAGTTTGGGGAAGACCTATCTTTCATCCCTAACTGTGACTTCTACTCTCCTGGATAGAGTGAGGATGAGACAAATATCTGATCCAAAAGGCCTAGTTCTACGGGAGTCAGTGACAAGTGAGGACCCTCATCCTTGTTGGACGATAGGCGGTGATGAGGTTCTGTGTTTCCATGGACGAGTATGGGTTCCATGGGATATACATGTGGAGCTGATGCGGGAGTTTCATGCTTTAGTTTGGGAAGTTCGGCCCGAGGTTACCAAGATTTTCCGTGACTTCAGAGGTCAGCACTAGTGGTCGGGTATGAAGAGTGATATAGCTGGTTTTGCTACGAGGTGTTCCACCTGTCAGAAGGTGAAAGCAGAGCATCATAGACCAGTTGGGCAGTTACAGCAGTTAGCCATTCCGGAGTGGAAATGGGATGATGTCGTGATGGATTTCGTGACGGGGTTTCTGAGGTCACCTAGAGGCAATGATGCCGTGTGGGTTGTTGTGGACAGACTCATGATGGTAGCTCACTTTTTTGCAATCAAGGAGACCTTCGGGGTTGACAAGATCAGAAGGCTGTATATCCGAGAGATCGTACGTATTCATGGGGTCCCTCATTCTATCGTTTTAGATAGGGACGCCCACTTTACATCTCATTTATGGCAGAGTTTTCAGAGGGAACTGGGTATACAGGTGCTTCTGAGCACAGCATACCACCCTCACACAGATGGACAGTCAGATCATACGATTCAGGTGCTAGAGTACATGTTGCGTTCATGCGTCCTAGACTTTGGGGGCTCTTGGGAGAAACATATACCCTTAGTTGAGTTTTCCTATAAAAATTTTTTTCAGGCAACAACCGTGATGGAACCTTACGAGGCTTTATGTGGTAGACCATGCCGATCACCATTGTGCTGGTTAGAGGTAGGTGAGGCAGCTTTACTGGGACCACATCTCGTGCAGGTGACTTCTGAGCAGGTCCAGTTGATTCAGAAGTGGATGGCTACCACGCAGTCTCGTCAGAAATCGTATGTTGATCACCGCAGACGAACTATGGAGTTCGTGGTTGGGGATCTGGTTTTCATGCGTGTTTTGCCGAGGCTGGGACACAGACAGATCAGGAGACAAGGTAAAATTTCACCAAGGTATGTGGGGCATTTGAGATTCTAGAGAGAGTCTGGCTGGTTGCCTATCGACTGTAGTTACCACAGAGGTACCGGGCCATGCACGTCGTCTTCCATGTATCTCAGTTGCACCACTATCATTCAGAACTGTCTCACATCCTTCTTCCTGAGAAGGTTGGGCTTTATATGGATGCATCCTTTGAAAAGAATCTGATTCGTATCGTTGATAGGAGCACGAAGATTCTCCGAGGTCGGTCAGTTCCTCTCGTTCGGGTGCTATGGAAGCATGGCCGAGTGTAGGCTGAATCCTGGGAGCGGGAGACTGATGTACGTGCTCCGTGGCTGGAGTTTTTCATGGTTATATCTTCACCACCCTTGGAATGGCAATTCTGGGACGAATTTCTTTAAGGGGGGATGTTTTTAAGAACCTGGCTCTTTTTTTTGCGGTACGGGTTTCTTCTTTTCTCTTTTACATAAGTGTTTTAGAGAAAATAAGGAAAATTGGGAAAAATCTAAAATTTTCGAAGTACACGCCTTGTTCTTTTTCACTCACGGTGTACTTTTGGCCATGTGGAATGAGTACATAGGGCTTGTGGCCATGCCGGTGATGAAGGGTGTAGGAAAAAAATACATGCCGTGTAGTGGTCCCTTACACGCTGTGTAGTCAGTCGGCAGGAAAATAGTAAGGCGGTGTCTAGCTGTGCCGCAGCACACACCCTGTACTCATGAAGACACGCCATATAGCCATGTCGGCTTTTGAACAGTGTCGCGCTGGAAGGAAGCCTCCAGGGAAAAATTTAAAAATTGAAAGTACACACCGTTTACTTGAGAGTACACGCCATGTAGTTTGTTTTTTTAGCTTAAAATAGGATGTACCCTCCTCATATGGGAGAGGAGGCATTTTAGCCGTTTTGGAGCCGAAGGAGGAGGTCAGAGCTTTGAAGATCCACCAGGTGCACGTTGTGAATCTGTTTATGCCTCGGACGATCTTATTGGAACTTCACGGGTGATTTCTCTTTTCTCATGGAGTAGTTCTCACAAATTCTTCCCCATAAGTATGTTATTTATGTTTGAACAATTTTTCTTTTACATCAGATCTATTTTGTTCTAGGACGATTCATGGAACGTCATTCGAGTATACTGATCATGGGTGTATAAGGTAGGTGGATTGATGTTTATTTTCCAACTGTCGTGCATTTTTGTGTGTTTTTGATCTACGAGCCGATAATTGGGGTGTCTTGAGGCTGAGGATGTGGTTATTTTAAATATCAAGAATTCTTTAGGTAATTTAATGTGATCTTAAAAGGATCATTGGGATCAATTCTTGGATCCAAGACCACCCCGGGGGTGCGTTCCTCTGTTTAGCCATTAGGCTAGGATATCAGAGGGTATGCCCTGCTTATATTATGCCATTAAAGTAATGATTGTAGAATTTCCATGAGAGTAATTGCTTATACAATGCTGGATAAATGTTGGGAATGGACCAGTTACCTATTAGCCTAAGGGAAGTGTTGTGATTAGCCTAAGGGAGTTGTACTACTTAGCCCATGGGAAACATATTCTGTGCCTGTGGGGAGTTGATTTTGTGCCTGTGGAAACACTTCTTACATATGTGGTCAATATCTATATGCCTGTGGGAAGATTATTGTGTTGGATACTCTTTACCTGTGGGTAGGAGTTTAAGTGTCTGAGGACATTAGCTGTCTACTTAGAATATTAACTGTGGTGATATTTTAAATTAAATTATTAAATGAATAATAAAATGGCAATTAAACTGTTAAGATAGTTACTTTTGAGTATTGCTTAGTTTATTGAATTTTACTACTACCCACTGTTGTTGCATTCTTTCAAACAGTTGGGCACGAGCCTTTAGTGGGTGAATACTGGGATTCATTTCTCACACCCTATTTGGGTCATGTTTTTCGGCCAAAACAGATTATGTTTCCGTATGTGTAGATTAGGGCAAGGGCCCTTATACAGGTACTTTATTGCTGCTGGGGTGAAAAAGAGCATGGGACCGAGTATTGGCTCGTGATGGCGAGGGTTGTTCTGTTCTTCTTTCTGTACTTGTATTTCAGTTGTAACGTGACGTATTGTAGTGTAACATGTTCTAGTTGTTTTATAGAATAGTGACATGTTGCATCTTCATATATATATGACTGCTGGTTTCCTTTTCTTTTATCAGTTATTCATTTCAGTTATATATATACCGTTGATGCTTCCACTATTGTTGTATGTTTTATTCTTTCCACTATGCTACACTTTGACAAATGAAAGCATAGTTTCCCCACTATCAGACTTGGGCCCTCGCTGCTAGTCATCAGCCTCTGGCATTTTGGGAAATTCACTTGAGGTCACGTGGCAAACTGGGTTTAGGGCACCCGTTGTGTGGCACCCAGAACCGGGACGTTACATGCATGAATTTTAAAATCATGAACTCACCTTGAAGATGTGCGTGGTTAAGGCACACAGTTTGGAAAACAATAACCCAAGGCCTAGAAAATCATGAACATGGTTTAAAGTAACCTTAAAATATAGTTTTAAAAATACCTGAACCCTCATTTTAACCCAAAATCAGGAAAAAAATGTTCATAACCTGTTTCGGTCAATTTAGAGGCACTCAAGAAGATTTCCTAGGACTCCCAATCGCTTTTCTTGGATAATCAAAGGGTGGATTGAAGATCTACACCTCCCCAAGTATAATATTTATTCCCATTTAGAATTATCATTCTCTTTCTATCCTAGGTTTTATCCATTTTTTGTTATAGATAAAGATCTAGGTTTCATATATCTTGATTTATTTGATAATAGATATAAGATTCTGGTCTAAATCACCTTCTTCGTCATTTTTGGGGTTGTCCCATTTCAATTTTGTTATTACCATCTGTGATTGATCTTCATCAATTTTTAGGTAGGTGGACTATTATTCAAATATCATAGTCATGATTTCAATTATGTGTATGTAATTGAATAATTTCTTATGTTTTTTTAGAAATGAAATTTCTTAATTGAAATAGTTATCCTAATATTAAAATTATGGGAATTGAGGAATATTTAAATGTTGACATAATTATTGGATTATTATATTATGAATTGGAATAATTAATATATTGTATTAATTATGGGATATTGATATTGTGGAATGGTATTAAATAAATCTTTAATTAATTAATGGTATTTGTAGTGAATATAAAATTTTAAATTTGAAAAATTAATGGTTAAATTAATTATATGGAATTTAAAATTTTTCAATGTATTAATTAATTATTGAATTTTATAATTGGAGATATTGAGATTGATAAATTGATTAAATTGTGTTAATTAATATTTTAATTAATTAATTTTTCAGTTTTGTGATATTAAAATTGATTGAATTGGATTAATTAATTTGAAAATTAATTATTGAAATATTTTTATAGTGATTTGAGATAAAAGGATTAGTGTTGATTAATCCTGATTGACGTGATATTGTGATACAAGTGATTGATTGAAATATGAGTATGAGATACTAACTGATTCTCTATATACCCATGCATGATTAATTGATATATGAGTGTCAAACATAGACTAATGCTCTAAATACCCATAGAGATCTATGTTAATTCATTCGATTATTATTGTATAAAAGTGGTATTGATGTTCCAAATACCCATGGGGTGTGAGACACGGACTGAGATTCCAAATAACCATGAGGTTCTAGAAATTACATTCTACACTCATGATATTGTAATTGGACTATTATTCCAATTATTCATGATAAATTAATTCAAATTAATGGTTAATTAAACCTTGTTTCATTATAATTATTTGAGGATTTAATATTTGTCACGGTTCATACTCTCGCAAAGGTCGAATCAGGTATTGAGGTTTGGGTTTCCTTGAGAACCCATGGGTTTATGTGGTTAAAAAAATAATAACTGATAATGTGTTATAATTTATACTTATGAATTGTATATATCACTTTATTAAACTATATACAATGGTATAGAATCGATAATGTTTTATATGTTGTTGGTGGTGGCCTACTCAACTGCACTCACACCCTACTCGGGCAGCCTGATCAGTATATGGATAGATTTCACAGTTGTAGGACATGCTAAGGGAATGGTCCCAATATTAGTTAGCTGATTCAGGATGGATCACATATTAGGGAATGTTATGTGTTTTGGGACCATCTTGGGATTTTTCAGTGTCTTTATTTTTTTTGGGTTTTTTCATATTGACACATGGAATGTACACTAGCATTGCATATCAACCTTTCAGTTTTGATATTTTATTTATTATTTTGGTCATATTTTGATAGAATAATTATTCTAGTTATGGTTACACTATTTAGTAATTATTTATTTTTACATTGGTGTATTTATATAATAATTAGGTTACAATCTTCTTGTGATTGATATTAGACCTTTGTTGCTAATCGGCAGCCTCTGGCATACAGGGTGGTGCACATGAGGTCATGTGATAGATCGGATCAGGGCACTAGGGTGTGACACATGGGTCTAAATATTACACCTAATAGTATGAATCATGGGTAGGTAATGGAGATATTTTTTACTCCAAAATCCCACCTCTAATAGGATCTGACTTATAAACTAATAAAAATGTTATAAAATAGACATATGAGATGTATATGAATAATAAATATCAGTAATATTAGAAACAAACAAAAACAACATATAAAACAATAAAATAAACCGACTAAAGAATCCATGAAATTTCATTTTAAAATAATGGTTTTAGAAAATAATACCAAAATAAATATCCTAAGGCAGAAACTACATGAACACTAGTGAACACCATTGATCACCATGGGCCACCGAGGTCAATCATGGACACAAAATCCTTCCAACAAACCTAAAATAGAATATATATATATATATATATATCTATTTTTCCATGTGTTAGTAAATATATAAATATGTAAAAGATTATGTACGGATGAATCAACCGAGAAACCCCTTGATAGTTTTTCCTCTCGATCAAGACTACGCTAATCGATAGATCAAGGAAGATAGGTGGAATAAAATTGAATATCTCCTCAAAGATAAATATGTCATCTTAAAGAAATATACTCCCCAAATATATGTGGAATAAAATCATCCTATTGTTTCCTTATAATCACTTTATTACACTCATCCTTTTTTGATTTTATGGTTTTCAATCTATTGTTTTATCAGAGGAGGAGGTTTGGATTCTGGAAACCCATTTTTTCTACATTATTAATTGAAAATTATAAGTTATTCATCCGAACTATTCTATAATAAAATTTATGATATATATTATAATATTTTGTAGAATTAGTTTTAATCATTTAAAAATACCATTTTTCTACAAAATTCAATGATTGAGATGATTTATATCAATAATTGTTCCATACACAGTGATTGGTTTTTATGGGATATTGATGGTGTCTATATGGTCCGTAATAGTTCATGATGGTCCTATAACCATTTTGTTTCTAAATTTGGATGGTTATTCTAGTCATATATTTATCTGTTTTGATTGTATGTGATAATGGCTATTATGAATTTTCTTGATAATCTAATTAAAATTTAATTTTATATCATTAATATCTATAACCCTTTTTTGTTTGAGTTTTTTAACATAAAATTTCAACTAATCATCCCTCATACATCATGAACTAGAATGGAATAAAAATTATTATTTAAAATTTTTGATATAAAAATATTCCCCCATAATTTATTATGTAACTCTATGAAATGTTTTGAATTTTTTTTTGAATTAATTCATATTTTTGATATTTCTAATTTTATGGAACATTGAGAATAGTTTATTTTATATTAAAGAACTATTATGGTATTTCATTATATGAAATATAAATTTAATCAGGCACTACATGCAACATAATGTTTAACATTCTCCACACGGAACACCTTGGTAAGCTTATGTTATAAGCAATACCTAATTTCCCTGATGGATTGCGTAACATGAATGAACATGTGTTACCGAACAATAAGATATTATTAAAAATATTATTATTAAATAATGTAAAATATAAAAAGGTCGTTAAATTGGTCATTATTGGATTAAGTAACTTATGATAATATATATTGGAATTCACTCGTTACCAATTATTTATAAATGAATATAGAATACAAAGAATATAAATGAAATTATTTTATAAAATACTATTTTAATGTGAAAAAGGAAATTTTTCATAATATTTTAAATTAATTAATATTTGTTAATGATATTAATTAAATTTATATGTTATAAATTATATTATATATTTTTTGTATTCATCAAATTGAATTTCTCGGTATAATATGAGGACAGACCCAATGTGACACATAAAAACCAGTAATTTTATAAAATATATTTTACCCCCTTTTAATAGAGAAAATATTTTAAATATATATTTTTCACTTTTATAAAATTTTTATGGAAAAATAAACTTCAATATTGAAATTAAATTATAATAATTATTTTAGTTCAAAAATTATTATCAATATAATTCATTTATAAGTTTATATTATATTTTTAAATGGTTTTAATGTTTAATTATATTATTTTATAATCATTTATCTCAATTTATATAATTGGAATAAATGTCACTTTGAAATTGAATATAGAAACATAGAAAACTTTTGAATAATTTTACTTTAAAAACCATAATTGTCAACTTATCAATGAGATTAAATTTACATTTAATTCTGACAGTTATTTGATTATGATTTAGAAAAATGGATACCATATTTTAATTTATAATAATTTAATATTCTTAATATTTTCATATTAGTTTTCTACCAACAAAATGTTAATGTAATTAGAATTAATTACATCAATTAAGGTAAAATTATTTTTAATAAGGGACCAATCCTTAATCATACGGGAAAATGACCTATACACTTGTAAAAAATCTATTAGATGGAACTATGTCATCTACTAAACTTATAATTTTATATAAGTTCCCATTCTTACACTTTTGGAACAAGTAATACTTGGGTAGAATATTATTTTTATCAAATATATGTAGTGTGTCCTTTCCCTCCACTATAAAAAGGCACTCAACCCTACCACTTCCAAACACCTATCAATACACTTTTTATCGACCAATATCTACCCAAATAGCTTCTAAAAATCCTTCCACTCAACCTAGAATCCTTAATTTTGTCATAAATCCTTATAAGGAAGACCTTTGGTGAAAACCAAAAGGAGTTACAAGAATTATAGGTAACAAGCTTCCTTAAGCTCTTTAGTTTTATTTTCATTCACTATCTACAAAATTATTCTTATTTCATGTTTATATAATTACAACAGTATCATAAATAATCTAATATTTTTTTATTCTAAGGGTTATAACTTCACTTCAACACACCGCCATCTAATGGGTAAAAGACATTCCCTTATTAAGTACAGAGAACAACCGCCTCACGAAAATATGTTGTTTCTTTCCCATTACAACATATCTTGGTTACGAAATATAATGCAAAATTTATTATTATATGTAATATATGATATTTATAATGTATTATGCTTATTTAATTATTATATAATACACACCTTTATGATTTCAAATTTTTTTTATGTGCGATAATTTCGTTTGGGGAAGTGTGGACTACCACCTCGACAAAGTGATGTGATTCATCCACACCATACTTGGTAAGTATTAATTATGAACTAAGTAAAATTATATTATTTAAATGAAATAATAATTTCAATTTAATTATAATATATGCTAATATACATATATGTCATTTACTTTCTTACTTTCAATTCATCAATAAAATGGAAATAATGTTCATGCATATGTACGGCCTACCATCTCCACGAATAATGTATTCCATTTCATACTTATATCGAATAATTATTATTATAAATATATATAGACTGAATATATATGACATTAATGACATGTTTTAAATATGATAAATAAATATATCATATTATATGTTAAATGATTAATAATATCAAGTCAGATCTTATACGATAAGTAAATCGGATATTTCCCAGAATGTAAAATTAACAAGAAGTTGTTAACCAATATGTGATATAAAAATATAAGAAATATTATATGGTATTATATATGATAATATGTTTCTATATTATATGTACAGTAAACATAAATCTATTACACATGATGTTTTAATGTGTATGAAGGAAGTAAAGAGATAAGGTAAGGGGGTTTCATCTCACTTTTTATTTCAATGACATATATTCCTTATTCACAACACATTTCATCTGGGCGGTGTGTATACTGACCCTAAATGTATTATAAGATTATTATACTTAATTTTATGGGTTTTTATATATCCATTTGATGATATATCTTTCATGTGTGTTATGTTTCAAAATTTTCCAATTTAATAAAGTAATTCTGTCTCAATTTTCCTTATTTGAGACACACATGTTATGCACCAATATTTTTATATGAGGTGTATATATTACCTTTTCACATGTGATATCCTGAATATAATTATTTTAATGATATTTTAATCTTTATGTAATGTTATTATTACCATTGTATTGTGATTTACCGATACCAATGTGGTTACAGTTTATAGCTTCAATCTCATCATTTATCAAGATTGTTTATGATTATGCTTTTATTATTATAATATTATGGTCAATATATCCATAACTCTGATTAGGTTTCTTAAAATATGTTTATGCATGTTATATCGTATTAATCGTAAAATTTTTACACTCTTTTTAAAATAATATAATTAAGACAATATTTTTATGAACATATGATATTATATCTCCTTTTAGTTATAAATTTGTTTTCTTTCAAAACCATGTATTATAAAAATATTTTCAAAATGTTTTTCAGAATTATTTTTATGTTATAAAAGAATTTTAAAGAAACAGTTTTTGAAGTGTTTTAAATATTTCATTATATATTTTCATATTTTTTTGGTGAAATGGTTTTCAAGAAATTTTCATGGATTATTTATATGTTTTCAAATTGTTTTTAATGAAATATTTTTCAAAATGTTATAAATACTTCATTATAATTTTTTAAATTTTTTTTAATGTAATTGTTTTGTAAAAATTTTCAATATTTCATTATAAGATTTCATAGAGTTTTCATATAAAAATATTTTAAAAATTTCTTGAATCATATTTTATATTTTTCCATGCAAAATGTTTTGCAAATGTTTTTTATGAATATTTTATCAGTTTTAAAGGAACACGGTTTCAAAAAACGTTTTCAAGCTTATTTTATATGTTATCAAGGAAAACAGTTTTCAAAATGTTTCAGAAATATTTTATAAGTTTACAAGGAAAAAGGTTTTAAAAGTGATTTTAGGACTTCTTTATAGGTTTTAAATGTATTTTCAAAGTTAATTTTCTTCTATTGGTTTTATGTTTAAAAAAACATAACAAATAAGAATGGGAATTTTCTAAATGATTTTTTTAAAAATATATCTCAAATTTATTTTCCATCTAAGATAGAATCCACTAATATTAATCATTACATTTGAGAAAATGATCTAATGGATCCATTTATATTATTTCGTGAATGGTCTTTGTTTTTAATGGAATAATGTTTATGAAACCCATTTCTCTTCCACAAGTTATATTATTTTGAAAACCAACTTCTTTTAATGGGTTATGATTTTATGAAATGATTATGAGACTTACCTATTTTCCATAGGTAATGATATCATGAAATTTTTATGATAACAATTTCATTTCGTGGGTTATGATATGATGATTTTTTATAATATGGCGGCACAAAAATTATATGATGGTTGGGACCTATACCTTCCTCCAACTAATTGGGTAAAAATGGATGACTCCTATGTATAAATGTAATTCCTGAACCTGATTACATGTTCATGATTTAATGCATGGAACTAGTTATATATTCATACTTATATGCATGAACATGATTATATGTCCAAAATGTTATGATAGAACATTATTATGTGTGCATAATGTTATGTGTGAACCTGATTTTATATTCACAATGTTATGGATGGACCGGGTTTCTTATACATATGTTAATGTATAAACCTAATTACACATTCATATTGTTATGAAAGAACCTGATTTCATGTTCACAACTTTATGTGTAGACCTAGATGCATGACCATATGTCCATGGGAGGGCCTAATTTCATGTTGGAAATTTAATGAGTGAGTGAAATAGTTTCTAAATATACATGTTAAGGATGTTATACATTGATGTGTATTCCAAAACTCTATGTATTATTCTTAAGTTATACTTTCATGGATAATGTTCCCAATTATCATTTGCTTGATGTCTTATAAAATACTATTATATATTCCTCCATACATGTTTAAGATCTTTTATATTAGGGGTATGAACTTATAATGTGATATTATAATGTCCTCAAACACTGAAGTTCATGACATGCTTACATATTCCTTTTATTTACATTTAGTTATCTTTAGAGATCACCCCTTTCATATGTTTCCTTTCCACATCATATGATGAATGTCTTTATGTATATTTACTGATGATGGAGATATTTGTGCAAAAAAATTTAATATCTTTTACAAAGTAATTATATTCCTGTTCCATGTTTCCAAATAAACTAAACTAAATTGATCTTTTATCATCTGTTTGAGTAATGTAGAAAATATTCCGAAAATATTTTGTAATGTCTATATATGTTAATGCTGGGTTCTTATTGTTGGTATCAAATATAAGTTTTAGTCAACCATTGGAAACTATTTAGAGAAAAAAATTTGTGATATCCATAGGAATATTTATAAACATATTTTTAGGGTTATCTATAAGGATGAGTTTAAGGATAAGGAAATGTATAGGAAACTATGCTGGAATTTTAGAAAACAATAAGGAGAGTGGGTTCCTATAAATAAATCCATGTATAGATACCATAAGTGGACGTGGTTATGGAATAGATATACCTAGGAGTGACCAATCTTACAAGGTGGGTCGGCCTTGACTCAAGCGTAACCTAGCACCCAACAAATAGCCTTAATACACTCTTGGCTTGAAACTCTTGAGGGATATCCATTGGGAATTCACAAACTCATCAATAACCATCATGAAGGATTTAAAAATAATTTTCAAATTAATAAACTAGGATAAACCTAGGGAGTCCAAGATTACAAAATGTGTCATAATTTAGGCATCCTATAAATGGGTTTTATGTATTATGTGGTTCCTCACTATGAAAAATGTTTCTTACATTATGATTTATGGTTTTAGTAATTGTATGGAACTGGAAGGAACTATATTAATGATGAATTCAATGGAAAATTCAATGATGGCCCCCATAGAAACTAAATAATATGGAAGATAGAGTGAAAAAACAACATTTCACTGACCACACAACCTTATGATTCCAAAAATCATCTTATATTTCAAAATGACCAAAGGAGGGAGCAATGTTTTCATGAATCTTTTTTATGGAAACATCCAACTTTATTTAATAGAATGACTGATCCACCAGCTTCTATTAAATGGATCTATTCCACTAAATATATATTTATCATTATTTGTTGTTTAGAATGTGAAAGATTTATGTTGGGAACATAACCCTTAGAAGGCTAAGTGAAACAAAAATGGGACTTCATCAAGAATAAGAGAAAACAAGATAAAATTGTATCCATGTATTGGGATGTGTTAAAGAACTTATTGTTCAGTATGTACCATCCTTATATTCATCCTAAAAAAGGATATTTAAGTTTAAAATCAATCTCATGGTTATGATACGAAAATAAGGATAGAATTCAAAGGATTATTTAATAACATTATATAAAGTTACATTATATTTACTTTATGCTAATTGCATGGAAGGAAACATGGAGGAAATTGTATTAGGGTAACTACTCAATCATTTAAGTGTGGAAATAAAGGTCATCGAGTGACTGAATGTCTAGATAATGGGAATTATGATAATTAACTATATAATTTCCCCTCAATTCATTATTTCAAATATTTGGAGTATTGTAATTATATATAATGTTCGTAAAACTAGTGGTTAATAATGATAATCAACATAAGAAATGTCGTATGTAGAAAGATAAAGTTAATGCTTATTTATATACCATATATGAAGTGAATCATGATTATTAGGGAAAATTTTTCCTCCACATCTATGTTGGGAATTTCTTGTTTGATTTAGTATGAAAAATATCTATGGAAATATTATTGTTCGTATTTTAGTGTGGTTTCATGTAAATATATCCCTCTACATGGGATTTTGAATAATAAAATAACATTTAATGTTATATCTATGTTAGGATGAATCTCAATATACAATAAAAATATATTTTTTATAAGATATTAGTTACGGAAGAATGGATGAATTATATTTTGGAAGGGTTATAAGGTTCACTAATTGTGGAATGGTATATTTGAAACATCACACGAGGTTTTAGAAATTTATCATATTATCTCTCTATATTAGGATTTATTCATATTAGATAAGATGTGTTATCCTTATTGTTTTGATAAAGATAGATGGAATAACCAACATTTATTTTATTGATCTCATGATATGTTAGTCCCTCATTAATGAAGAATTCGCCTTAATTTTGAGGAATATGAGATGATGTGGAAATTTTTCAAGGAAAAAATGGTGAGATTTTATTGAAATCAAGTAAGTGTATATCCTTTTAAAAAATATTAAACGTTATAAAATGGTCTTGAAATTAATTTTTTTTCTCTTATCATCAATTTTAATGATATAAATGAAAATTTCAAAGCCAATTTGGGTTATGGACTTGATTTTTAACATTCTCTAAAGCATGGTTTCTATCACTCTCCAATAGAACAATGATCGTTATATTTCCCTCCATGTCAATGTTTTCACATTCGACCTATGCTCTCCTATATTGAAACCTAGTTATATTTTTCTTTGGGTAACCATTATGTTTCTAATATCCATTTTTTAAAGGAACATTTAGTGTTAATTTTTACTTTGTGGGTTTCTGTTAAGGAAACATTATAGTATTAATCCTTTGATAACTAGATAAATTTCAAAGGTGAAATTAATTCTATGATGTAGAATGTAACACCCTAATATTTTTTGAATTTTTTTATAAATATTTTAATATTTTTGATTTATTTCATTTCATGGAAGACTAAAAAAAATATATTATATATTAATGCACTATGTTTATGTTGAGTTGTAAGAAACACAAACTTAATCATGAAATACACATAATATAATGTATAACTTAATCTACACAGAGAACTAAGGTTACACTACTAGTAAAGGAATCTATACCCATGGTTTGGGAAATGTTGGGAGTTTATCCATCGGCCTAGCTCTAAGAATTACACATGTTTTGAGAATTATGTACCCACAGTTCCAAAACATTGGGAATAGGGTTTAAAAAATTACTTGCTATAAGTTTCGACACCTAGACCACCTTTATACCATTCCCCCATTGAACCACAACACCACATTGAATAATAAGTATATAAATATATATTTATATATGCATATTTATCTAAAACATGCCTATAAGAGGAATACTGTGGAAATAGGTGTTCTCAAAAAAAAATTTGTACCATGGATTTATTTTTTCCCACGTTAACTTATGAAATATATACCCATGGTGCTGGAAAACTGTGGGTATAGGGAAGAAAAAAACCAAATACCTAATGTTTTTCAAAACTATGGGTATATTTCTTGAGACAAAACCATATACCTACATTTTTTAAACAACCATTAGTTTATGAGAAAATTTAAAATCTATTCCCATGGTTTTGGAAAAACCAGGGGTATATGGCCATTTTTTAGTCATTTTTGCTAATGTTACACAGAAAACTGGTATTCCATGATGACTTTGGGAACATGAAAGACCAAGTATTACCAAACAATAATGTATAATTAAAAATATTATTAATTAATATAATAATATATAACTAAGAGATTAAATTGAAAATTATTGTATTAACAATTTTATAAAAATATATAATTGAATTCACTAGTAACCTATTTATTAGAAATTAATTTACACAACCAAATAAATATGAATGGAATAATTTTATAGAAGCTTATTTTTATGTGAAAAAGTGATTTTTCATAATAATTGAAATTAATTAATTTTAGTGAATGATATTAATATAATTTATTTTTTATATTTTGAAATATTTTTTTATATTCATCCAACTTAATTTTTTGGCATAAATTAGAACATACCTAATATGACATATAATAACCAATATTTTTATAAAATATATATTACAGACTTTTAATGGATGAACCTATTTTAAATCTAATTTTTGGAACTTTTATAATATTTATATGTCAAAATAGACTTAATTTATCAAATATGAACATGATAATTAGGGTAGGGTGAATTTTTTGTTTTTTCTGTGAAGATTTATTTTTAATGAATTGTGAAAACCAATGAATTTTAATTCAAAACTATTTAATTATTATAATTTATTTATAAGGTTAAATTATATTTTTAAATGGGTTTAATGATTAATTAGATTAATTTTTTATCATTTAATCTAATTTAGTTAATTGGAATCAATTTCACATTTAAATTGAATATAAAAACATAGAAATCTTTTGAAAATTTTTACTTTAAAAACATACATTTTCATCTCGTCGGTGGGATTAAATTTAAAATAATTTCTTCCACATCTGTGATTGAAATTTTTGAAAATCAATTCCAAATTTTTAATCAGTATAATTTAAAATTTCAAATATGGTCATCCTATCATTTGTCCAAAAATATTAGTGGAAGTAAATAAAATTAATTACATTCATTAAGGTAAAATTAATCTCAAAAAGGGACTAAAACTTAATATTAACGTTGAACATGACCTATAAACATGTAAAAACATATTTAAGGGAAATATATATGACAAAACACATATAACGTTACATAATGGTCCATTTGGACACTAGGGTGAAAGGAAATATTGGGGAACACACAATTCTTTTCATAAATATCATGTGTGTCCTCTAAATCCACTATAAAAAGAATCTCAACCATCCAACTTCCTCAAACCTCTCAATAAAAAACCTCTAAAAAAATATCCACCAAAAAATATCCAAAAAATACCTCCCCTCAACCTAGAAGCCTCACCTTGGGAGGAAATCCATTCAAGGAAGCCCTTTGGTGTAAACCAAAAAGACTTACCTGATTAAGAGGTACCACCTTTCCTTATGATCATTAGTTTTATTTTCATTATACCCCCTCAATTATTCTTATTAAATATTTATATAAATAAAACATTATTCTAAATATACTTATATTTTTTTACTAAAATTTTTAGACCTTCAATTACAGACACTTCCATGTAATGGGTAGCAAACTAACCGTTCTTATGTACGGCGAACTACCACTTCACGAAATGTTGTTGTTCTTTTTACCATTAACACCTTTCATGGTGGTGAATTATGATGGAAAATATATTTATATATTTTATTTAAGATTTATTTTTTATTCATTAATTATTATATAATACACACCTTCATTCCTTAATTTTTGTATCATTTGGGGAATTGTGGACTACCATCTCCTCAAAGAGATGTCATTCATCCACACCATACATGGAATGAATTAATATTGAATTATTAAAATAATATGATATATAGGAAATAATAATGATAATTTAATGATAATATATATTCATATATTTTATTTTATTTCATTCATTCAATAAAACAATAAAATTGAAATAGTGTTCATGTGTACGTACGACCCACCATCTCGCTGAATGATGTATATAATTTTATAGTTATATATTATATATGTTATTATAAATAAATATGTAAATAATATATATATATATATACATATGATATTTATATAATGTTTTATATTCTTGAAATATTTAAATCAAGATCTAAGTAAAAGTGACAATAATAAAAAGTCAAATCATATACAGAATATAAAGAGGACATTACCCAAAATGTAAAATTAATATAAATTTATTAATAAACAGCTGATTTAAATCCATAAAAAACAATACCTGGTATTATATATGGTAATATGGTTAATTAAATGATTTAAAGTAAGCATATATTTTTATACATGTGGTTTGAATGTGTATAAATATAGCCAATACTTAAGGCGAGGGAGATTTATCACACTTTTTATTTCCATGAGATATATTCCTTATTCAACACTTATTTCATTTGTGTAGTGTGTATCTGCCCATGGATATATTATATGATAAATATATTTAAATTCATGTGTATTTAAATACCCATTTGATGATATTTCTTTCATGTGGGTTATGTTTCAAAAGATACCAATTTGATAAAGCAATTTTGTATTAATTTTCCTTCATTGAGACACATTCCATATTATGAACCTATATTTTTCTATGAGGTTTATATAATACCTTTTGACACATTATGTAATGAATAAAATTATTTTATTTATATTTTAACCTTAATGTAATGTAATTATTCCCATTTATTATGATTTAATGTCACCAAAGTGGTAACTATTTATAGATTCAATCTCATGATTTATTGAGATTGTTTATGATTATGATTCCTTTGATGAAATATTATGATCCAAATCTCAAGAACTATCATGAAGTTTCCCAAACACTATATTTGAATGTTATATCCAATTAATGGTAATATTTTTCTACTCTTTGGAACATAAGATAATTAATAAAATTATTTATGAAAAATTGACTTTATAACTCATTTCATTTGGAAATCTATGTTTTTTCAAAACCATGTTTTCCAAAGTATTTTTTGAAATATTTTCTATAAATATTTTAATGTTTTCAAGGTTTTTTAAATTATATTGCGTTCAAAACATTTTCAAGCTGTATTTATAAGTTTTCAATTTTTTTCAAAGAAGTGGTATTTAAATGGTTTTAAATAAATCGTATAAGTTTTAAAAGTGATTTGAAAGAAATTGATTTCCATTTTTTTCATGATTTCATAAAAAAATTCATTTTATTTTCACTAAAATGTATTTCAATTTTTTTTTAATATTTGATTATAAGTTTTCGATGTTTTTCTAAGGAAATGGGTTTATAAAATATTTTTAATATTATTATATAATTTTTTCATTGAAAAGGTGTTTAAAATTGTTTTCAATAATCTTTTTTATGATTTCAGGGAAAATGGTTTTCAAAATGTTTTTCATGATTTTTTTATATATTTTCAAGGAAAAAAATTTTCAAAACATTTTCAAGAATATTTTATATTTTTTCGTGGAAAATTTATTGCAGAATGATATCATGCCTTCCTTATATGTGTTTAATGAATTTTCAAAAAATATGTTTTCTAATGGTTTTATGTATTGAAAATTATTTTCTAAGAAAAAGGTATATTTTTCAGAGAAAATGTTTTTAAATGATATTTCAATATCGTTTTTTGTAAAATATGAATTATTCTGATATTACTCATGACCATTTCTGAAATGATCTAAAGGCTCCTGTCATATTCTTTCTTGAATGGTTTTTGTATTGGATATATTGATGCATATGACACCAGTTTCTCTTTCACATGTTATATGATTTTAAAACCCTACATCTTTTCATGGTTTATGCTTTGATGAATTGATTATGATTGTGAGACCTATGTATTTTTCTTATGTAATTAAATGATCAAATTTTTATGATACCCATTTCATTTTAAGGGATATGATATGATTATTATTTATAATCTTGTGGCACACAAATTTTGTATTGGGAGTGACCTATATCTTCCTCCATTGTTTTGGGTAATGGTGTATTACTCTTGACTATAAATGTTATGTGTGAACCTAGTTACATGAAAACAATGTTTTTCATGGACCTAGCTGCATGCCTATAAGATTATGTGTGAACCTGATTACATGTTCAAATTGTTATGAGTGAACATTTTTATGTGTTCATAATGGTATAAGTGTATCTGATTTCATGTTAAAAATGTTATGCAAGGACCTAATGTGATGTCCATAAGATTATACATGAACCTGATTACATGTTCACAAAATTATGCATGGAGCTTGTCACATGTCCATAAGTCTATATGAGTTCCTGATTTCATGTTTTTAATTTAATGAGTGGTTGAAACTATTAATAGTTATACATGTTCAAGATGTTATATGTTGATGTGTATTCCACAACACTATTTTATATTCTTAGGATATTCATTCTTGGATTATATTCCCGATAATATTATGATTTATTTATTATGAACTACTCATATTTTTCCATGATACATGTTTATGATCTTTGATAGGCAGATTATGATCTTGTAATGTAATAAGACCATTTTTTTGTATCCTTATGTTCATGTTATGGTTACGTATTTCATTTATAAACCCTTACCCATCATTTGAGATCACCCCTTTCTTAGGTTTCATTTTCCAAGGTTATAGAGAACCATTTTTATGTATATTTACTATGGGTGATCTTTGTGGGAAACAATAAAGATATTTCACTAATTCATAAAATTTTCATTCCATATTTCTATAGGTACTAAAAAAATATGACATTTGGGTTTCTTTTTCAGTAATTTAGTAAATATTATGAAAATATGATATTATATTTATTTACATTAAGGTTGGGTTGTTATATATTAATTATATCATATAAAAATATTTAAAAGTAAAATGTTAGTTATGGGCACCAAATAAAGATATTATGGTGACCGAATTATAACAACTAGCTTTGAATAACCTTCTCTTTTAAATAATATCTAATTAATAAAAAATAATATTTGTTGTAAAGGTTATATTTTAAAGGAGAAATTAAAGATGGCGTTATAGGGAGAAATTTATTAAAACAAATTAAAATTTATTTTAGAGGAAATTTATACTAATTTTAGTACCATATGATAGATGAGGAGAAAAATGGTGTTACTCAATTAGATAAATAAGAATTGAATAGAATTGAAAATTATGGGGGCTTTAAGGTTGAGATCATATATGTTTTCTTTTCCCTAGGACAAAGTGGTATGTTTTTCATTAAATAAAATATGATTTATGGTTTATAGGGGTCACAAAATTTTGAAGATTATCATTGTTGAAACGATTTGGTTTTTTAGAATCATGATAAAGATTTAATTTTTTTATTTTAATTTTCCATATATTGGTAATTCTACGATTATTAGTATAATTATAGATGGATTTTTAGATAACCTTGAATCCCCAATTACTTTTTTAAATCATTGTTGATTTATTCCACTTATTTTAAAAATGTTAATAACTCTCGAAAATAAAATGAATTATTTTATACTCTGATAAAATGTTTCCAATTAGTGGGTTACATGGATGCATTTAATGGATGGTGAATAAGGGTTAATTAGATTATATTTCAGCCTTAATTGATGGTCATTAGCAATGTTTTTAAACATTATCTTTACAAATAATAATATATTATTATTCATATATCCCCAATTAATTATTTGAAATAGATCAATGATTAGTATAATGTTAATAATAATAATGTTTTTTCTCTAATACATTAGAAAAATGGTATTAAATAAGATGAATACTCATCTTACCGATGGCCTATGGTCATGAGTTCAATTAAGAAGTTTTGGATTATATAAAAATTGAAAGTACCAGGTATCCAAAATTATTTTTATGAATGAATATGTTTTGTATAATGATATGTATTTAGCATCAATACATATTAAAAATTTTCCCATATTAGTTAATCTATTTTCTCTATATTTAAATATTTTATTTTGTAAGGTTGATATGATAATCTCTTATCACTAGTCAAGTATATTAAATTTTGGGAGTCCTATAATATGTTAGTTAGTTTGTTTTTATATTTTATTTGTAACATATTTATTCTCCTCCACCAAAAGTTAGGGAGTATGGTTTTATTTTATATATATGGGAGAACATTTAATTTTACTCAATAGGATACTACCCAAAATATTCTGTATAAACGTAGAAGTAGCATTTTTTTATTTTAATAGATTAATTGATACACCAAGGTATCACTTATACATGTTCAGCTATAACTCAGAATCATCATTTCTCCTTGAAATAATATATGAATCAATATAGTTTCCTAACATCATTAGAGTATTTTATAAGGTTCCATGTAACAACATCCCCAATAAACTTGCCACCCTCATTCCCCAATTTCTAAAATTTTATATCACTCATCCTTTCCAAATCCATGTATCCAAAAAACTATACATCTACAATTCAACCATAATAATATATGTCTATAAAAATTCCATATACTAGTGTACTTGAACAACCAAATTCCATAATATAATATACATGCATAATAAATTATCTATGGTAAGATATATAATAATGATAAAAATGAACACCATTCCCTCTTACTTCTATATACAACCATAACATGAATATTGATCATTACCTCATCATAATCCTCGAATTTCAAAACATAATATTAGGACATTAAAAACTCTCATCATAATAAAATGTCTTCATTTCCAATATAACATCTGAATTATTGGGTGGGAAGTTGGTGTAGCCAACCATTGATATAACACCCATCCTAGTTTTTTGGGAAAAAATAATAACCCTTGATGATGTATAGTTATTAGTAGTGTTACCCAACACAAGAAGTGGTTCATAAGAAATGACATGAAAATAAAATTAATATATAATAAACCACATAATAACACCCTAATGATTGACTCTAAAATAAATTTAATTTATTTATATTATCTTAAGCCTATACCTTATCACAACTACTACACAGTGAAAATCATTTCCAAAACAATCCACAACAGATAATTACCAAACTATTATATCTAAAGAGTAACTAATATGGATAATATTACCAGAGAGCATGAATCGTAGAGTAGAAACATTAAATAAAAAACAGAAAACCCCATTAAGTAAAATTATTAGACTCACAGATTGTCCACTGATCAGAGTGTATGAATTGAAGCAACAGATTTTATGATGATATTAGAGTATGTTTTAATCATTATCAAATATAAACTAATAAATATGATAAAAAAAATATTTTTAAATCAAACGTCAATTCATAATATGCACAATTGAATGATGAATTTCAATAAACAAGAAATACAACAGCTAGTAAAAATAAGAATTAATTACAAGATATATTAGAAAAAGTCACCATTTTAACATTAATATTAAGCATAGATAGAAAACAAATCTAAAGGTATCCATATTTTTATACTTAATATAATGTTTTTTTTCATTACCAGGAAACCCATGATATGATGATCGGAATAATCTATATCTTCTTATACATGGGAAACCTTGATTCGATGATCGATGTCTGTCACTACTAGAAATATAAGCCATACCCACACCCTTATCCCAATGGTTTGGCCAAACTATTGGAATAATGTTTCATTTAATTATATCCCAACATTTTTAAAAAACCCATTGGGATATTCAACCTATGTCAACAAGTTTGTATATACCATTTTCATAGTTTTCCCCCAAATTTGAGTGCAAGCACTCCTCCCCTCCTCCATGATATATCACATTTTGAGAGATCCCATCCTCCAATTCTGAGAACTCCCATACTCCATTCCTTATCCCATCACAAGCGCTCTAATCCTCTCTACCAGATACCATATTGAGTGCTACCTTCCTCATTGCATGATCCCATCCTCAATTCACCCCTCATTCCTACCAGATCCAATCCCAATTGCTCCCCTACTTCCTCTTAGGCCACATCTTGAGTCCTACTAACCTCCATGCCATAGCCCTTCCCGACCCCTAGAAGTTATCCTTCCTCCAATATTTAGAGCACACCTCACAGTGCTCCCCTCTCCCATCTGTAGATCTCTCTTTATAGTGGCATGCACCCCTCCCCTCTGATTTCCTCAGACAGTGATCACTAGGAGTCTTGTATCTTCTTCCCCAACTCTAGAAAACCATACTCAAGCTTCCATTTCATATATTTTTCCTTCATTATCAAATCTATGAATTATATATATGTCATTTTCTATTCTACTTGTATGGGTTCAGTATCTTTGTTTGTGGTTTATATTAAAATAATAAATCACTATGTTTATATTGGTGATGAAAAAAATATATGTCCATGATTTCTTGTGAATGGTTTCAATATATGTCTTTAGTGTGATGTTATGAGTAGATTTTGGGTCTCTTAACTCATCGATTTTTGAAACATCATATCGATGGATGTCTCATCATATTCCAAGAGCACCAACTATCATTATACCATATATGTTTCATCATATATGAAAGGAATTATATTATGTTAATTAAATTAATAATTTTTTTTACCAATACCACATTCAATCCAGCAATACTTTTAAATCCACAGTTTATAACCCATAGATATTTTTAACAATTACTAGACAAAATCATAGAATATACTGATCAGAAAATACATAATCTTGTGTCTCTCAAATAATGTTGAAATCGATGTAAGAATTTAATAATATTGTTTCCTTACATTATTTTTTTGAGATACATAGTATTTTCAATACAACATTTCAATAGTTTACCTAGGACATTTCTATATATTTTTTATATTTAATCATTGTTAAAAATATATTTTTTTATTTCATTTCATCATTTTTATATAAATCATCTTAAAAACATTAAATTCAATATTGATATCATATTTATAATTAAAAAATAACTCTCCATCCTCATGTTTAATAGACATGTCTCCCATGTTAGTTTATTCATAATTTGTGTTATATTAATTATTAGAATCATATTCATTAGTATAGTGTCATCATGAAAATAATTCACTTTTATTTTTTATATTTATCATTTTCTTGTTTCTTTAATTTTTTATTATTTTGAGATCTAACTAGATATGACCTTAATTTCAATACTAAAAAATTTGATATATGATGTATTATAATAAGAAAAATTAGTACTACACTAATTTCATTTATGATCATCACATCACAAGTCACTTATAAATATGTTTTTGAAACATTATGTCAATTTTTAGACAACAAAATCTAAACCTAACACACTATGAATAGTAACTAGAATAGGTCTCTACATTTCTTTATGAATTCATCCAAATATATTGATTTTATTATTAACCATGAATGGTTGAAGTGTGGTTCACTCTTATATTAAATTTTTATACTATTTTTCAAGACCAGTTATAGCATTTGTATATTCTTAGGTAATGTGTTTTGCTGATGAATAACATGACATATTGAAGTATGTAGATTCAATATATATAATATGTTTAACTAATATAATATTTATTATTGATAGTTTAATATCTTAATTTATACATTACATTTATACTACTTAAATTCATTTTCAATTAATAATTATTTTGGTTAAATATTATCTATATGAATTTTATATTTTATTTTTTATTGATTTTTTTTAAATTTAAATTATTATACAGTACTATCACTAATTAATTATGTGTTCATGCACTCTACTAGTACCTCGTGCCACACCTCATGCTATTCGTCGTGCCATGCCTCAAACCGTATCCCCATGCGGCAATTTCACCTTATTTCTCAACGTTCCATTGAAAACAATTAATTCATAAAATATCATGATATCTAATATAAGATTTTCTTAATGTATTGTGATTGTATGTTTGAGAATATTGTTGCAAATGATCAGTAATAGGTATAACTATTATTGAATAATGTTTTATGGAATAATTTTGATATAAAACAGGATGACTTCATATTCCCCTTACCTTATTCCAATGCCAATTAGTAATAAAACAAATAAAATGTGATTCAAACATACCATTTCCCTATAATGGTATGGGTATTCATCCTCGAGTCAATTATTTTTTATGTTCTGGAATTTTATGTGTTGGTTCATTTCTGTTAATATATGTCTATAACATCGCTACATTGGAAGTTAATTTCCACCAATAAAATATATATCCAATATTTTTTATTGACAATGATAACAATAGTGGTTTCTACTTCTATATCTCTATATTGTTTCCACAAAAATATTATATTATGACTTGTATTATGTGGTGGGGTGGTGACTTATTACTAAATATATTATATTAAAATTATTCATGTGAATAGCTACAATGTGTATACATGAATTTATATGATTACTAGGTAATGGAAATGTCCTAGATAAGGTGAGGGACATGGAGTGTGGAGTTTTTTGTGGTCAAATTTGGATCCTTTAATTGATTATCCAGTACATGTTGTGGGGGTTATCATTAGATAAATCGATATATGTTCTTATAGATAGAGAATATCCGTTAAATAACACTCTATTGTTTTTATATTCCTTATGAAATATTTCTGTAACTAAAGACTTGACCCTCGATGGATTTGGAAAATTATTACTCAATGATACAATGTAAATAAATTTCATGGTTTTATATTAAAAGTATTTTTTTATATATGTATTTTTTTATATTATAATTCTCATATAGACTTGTGTGTAACTTATTATTTCATATAGATTTTAGATTTCTCATTTCCTAAAATATATTTTTTATTAAACTTTAATATTAGTTAGTTTCTTTTATGAAATGTGATATAATGATTCTTCTAAAGAATAGACAAAAGTTGGATGTATGAAAGTAATCTGATCTCTAAATATTTTCAAAACAAGTTCGATAACAATTTAAATTTTACATTTGATAATGAATTAGATAATGGAAACATATATTTCCCATGTTATTATTGCGTTGGAAGACATTGGTTGAGTTGTGAAGAAGTTACCTACCATATAACTAGATATGGATTTCAGATAAACTACTATGTGTGGTAAAAAAATGTGGAGAAAATGAAATCTAAAAATGATCATGATCCAAATATGAGGACTAGATTGAAAAATATGATAGATTACCAGTTTCTATTTATTAATTATCATGAGATGGAAGGGATTCCGACTAAAAAAGACTTTGATAAGATCACACATCCTGAGTTTAATGAAAAGTATTATGTTCATAGGATTAAAATATTGAATGATGATTCCATGAATCCAGTATATCAGCTATGTGGTAAAATGAAGAAACAATAATTTTTAATCTGATTATTTCATGGGAAGACAATGTATTTGATTTATTATACTGCCATCGATTACATTATTAACATTTTGAATGAATTCCTTCTTGATGATGTTTATAGTACCTCAGACTTCTATATAGAATGATGTTAGTTCAGGAACATGGAATTTCAAAAAAACAAAATATGTGCTTGACTAACATATTTCAGCATATTCTTGGAGGAATATTCTGAATAAAATGATTTTATAACATGTGGGATACCCTGATAGAATCCAAAATCTAATGGTCCACAATCTTGTGTGACAAAGAATGTAATGTGGCACTTTACATTGATATGAAGACTCCAAAATCTATTCATTTATAATGAAATATCAATAAAAATGTGATATAATGATACTGAGATAAATAAGAATAATGATGAATTGGTTTTCCCTAAAGATTGGTTTTCATGGAATGGATTTGATGATAAATATCCTAATTTCACAAATGAAATGCATAATGTGAGGTTGAGTATTTTATTCTATTGTTTTAATTGGTTTGGGTAGATTCTTACTTCTCAAAACACATGGACCGTTTTCATACACATTTATAACCTTTCTCCATGGATGTGTATGAAAAAACCATTCACATTCATAATTATACTCATACCCGGACAATTATAACCCAAAAATGATATAGAGGTATACATGAAACATTTAATAAAATAGTTGAAACATATATGGAATGTGGGTTTACTCACATATGATTCATGTTAAAATGAAACATTTCATATGGGTGTTGCACATATGTGGACGATCAAGGATTATCAAACTTATAAAATGATTCCTGGATAGATAACAAAGGGTAAACTATCATGACCTATTTTTATGAAGAAAAAAATCCATAAGACTAAAATATTGTCATAGTTTCAGCCTTAGGAGACATCGAATATTCTTTCCAATGGAACATCCATATAGGAATTAACATTAGAGATTTAAGAATACAATGGAGACAAAAAATATACCTCTATATATGTTTGGAACTAATGGCATTAATTAAATAAAAGATTTTAGTTTTTCATTTGGGATGGATCAGATAAAATCTAGATATAGGAAGAATGTTTACACTAAAGCTATTTAAAATTTGAGGAATATGAGTATATTCATTGATTTTCCCTATTGATCAACCAATCTATCATTTCATTACATAGATGTAATTCACATTGAAAATAATATATATGTTAAATCTTTAATTTAATTATTTGAAATTTCATGGGTAATAAAATAGGATTTACAATCTCTGCCTGACTTGGTGGATTGGGGCATCACACCAAAATTTCATCCTGTGTGTATCCAGGAAAATAAATGGATGTTTTTGTCTTCTTCTTATGTTAAAACACTTATAGAAAAAATCAATTTATGTAAGTACTAGGGACAATTCATGTTCCGGATGGTTGTTTAATAACCATATAAAAATAGGTTAATATAATAGAGTTAAAGTTGAAATCCTTGAGGAATAATATTTATCAGATTCTTCTTCGTGAGTTTATTCCAATAGAAATATGTCATCTTATATCCAATGATATAAGGGTGTCATTTATTTTTTCTATTCCATTTCATTAGATATCTTTGTGCTAAGAATATTTCTAATTTTTTCTTATAAAACATTTTGGCATTGGAACCATTAATTTTGTGTTAGTTAGAAAAAATATTTCCTCTGTCATTTTTCACCTCTATACTGCATCTAACTGTCCATCTAAAAAATGAAATATTTCTATTATGACAGTTTTATTTTAATTGGATATCTCCAAAATAAAGAAACATATTCACATTGATGACTTTTTTCAGGAATAGAAATCATTCTAAAGGTTCAATTGTCAGAGGTTACATGGACCAAGAATATATGGATTTATGTTCAATGCATTTTCTTGGTTTGACTATGTGATGGAACATACCAATAAGAAAAGAAGAAGAAAAATATGAGAAAATTTAACCCATTTTCATCACTTACCCAAACAGGGGGAATTTCTAGATCATATACATTGATGACATTAATCCTTGAAGAGTGGGAGATGGCACATCACACTATTCTTTTTAATAATAATTTGTTCAATGAATACATCAAGTATGTAAATGGATCATTTATTTCTTATTTAAAATCATTTAATTTTAAATATATGTTAAACGATTTCTATTTTTTGGTAGGGAACATAAACAACTGATAAATTGAAAGGATCATTATTTATCATTGAGAAGGTGAGATACATTTCATAGTAAAGAGTTTTATTCTTTTTGGAAATTGAAGGTAGAAATATTAATATAATAAATTAATAAAATAAATATTTAATTATGTGTTATATTCATTTACATTTTAGGTATTGAGTTTTCTTTCTCAGTCTGTATGTGTGGAAATGAGAGCTTTAGATTTTGGTTCAAATTCTATGGTTCAGGCATTTAAATTAATTATGACCAATTGATATAGATTTATTATCACTTAAGGAGAAAGGAACATGAGAAAACATCATTATGGTTTTATGTTAAATTCCACAATAGATGTGTATGCCAATGCATTGTATATTATACCTCAATTTGAAATTGTATCTTATTATGGGGTCATTGAGAAAATACTAATATCAGATTATTAGTTTATGGTAGAGTAACTCTGTTGAAATTAAAATGGTTTTATTCTATGAATAGGGATGGAGAATTTATTTATTATTGTGGATTTAAAGTTATTGAAATGACTCACACTCTTTTTACAAATTAACCATATGTATTTTCATTAGTGAAGAACATGTTTTTTATGTAAAATATCTTCTTCGACCTGAATTTTTTGTCATTATTAAAGTAATTCCACGAAATATATTTGATGGATCAGATTATGTAATTGAAACCATCCCTACTTCTATTAGACATGATCCATTTATCACTTATTATGACTTTAATACATCAATTTTCAGAGTGTATTGTTAATCTGATGTTGTGGATATAAAAATATATAATCATTTATTTGTGTTCCCAGTTCATTTGGTTTTAATCGACATGGGTTTTTTGAGGTTGGTGGTATAAAAATTGTTTTACTATTGATAACAAATATTTTACATATAACTAGACCTTCTAGTGAATTTTTTATATTTACCAGTTGCGTTTTTTTGAGTATAATTTTATAATATTGAATTGAAATGTTTTCAAACCAACAATTCTAAAAAAAGTGAAATAATTAAATTATATATAAAATACCATGAATTTAATTGGTGAAATTAAAATAATTGATATAAAATACAAACCACTGAAAATAATGACATAACAAAAAAGCATGAAAAAATGACCAAACCCAAAATATGAACAAACTAACCTAAGACAAATAAAAATGGTTAATTAAACTCATCAATTGAGAATAATAAACCAAATGACATAATAAAAAATGTCTTAATAAACTAATTAATTAATCAAAATGAACCATATGAGCCACCAAAAATTGAATTGTATCGAATTGAAAATAGAATGAAACTATATCATACACATGTTAAACAAGATTATATGAATTTACTTTTTTTTCTAGGACATGTATTGTGTTTTGAAAATATTCCTAGTAAATATATATATATATATATATATATTATTGATATGTATCTTGTATTTGGTTTGAGAAGTGTTATTTCTTAATTTTTTCATTGCAAATATTATTTCTGGTTTTAGTTACACAATAGTTATATATTTCTAATTAATTCCATATTTTTTAAAATGATGGAATTGAAAAACACTTAGGATAAATGAATAAAAAAGGAAGACAACAATCACTAAATGAGTGAAATTGGAATCCCTCCCCTAGTACCTTTTGTAATTATTTTATTATAAAAATATATATCAAAAATAAATAATGCAATGTGGCTAATTTTTTTAACAATTAATCTGGATCCACCACAAAGGTTTTAGTTATTCACTAAATATCCTAGTGGTTCATTTTCTTAGGATAAATATTCAAGGGGGTACAATAGATAATGATCTATTTGACATGCCTGATCAATCCCAATCCCTACTCCTTATGTAACATCTACCAGTGTTACTCATCCCGTGGTGTTATTACAAACACCCAGGATATTTATTAAACCTATGGTTGTACCAACATTTTTATCTTATCCTCATCACCTCTCTTTCCTGTTTCTGGCAATGATTCCAATTCCTCATCCTTATTATGAATTTTCACATACATCTATGCAATCTTATTTTTTACTTCTACTTCCTTCTCCCTATGCTACTGCATTCCATATTCTTTGACTATTATTGTGACACAATATAATCCTACAGATCATACATAGGAACCCCTCCATTTGTATAGGTTGTTGTTCCTTTAGTTACTAAAGATATAGTGACACCCAAAACATAGACTACCTCAGTTATATTTATAGAATCCTATAAAATATTTCACCATAATTTATTTTTATTATAAGATGTATTTATAAAATATTTTTTTTTTATAATTATGAATTAGATCTACTAATATGTGGAGTGGTCCTACAATAATGAATTTGGGGTGTAACTACCACATATAGTTGATGGTGGAGTAAAAAAATAAAAAACAAATGATTGGAGAAATGGGATGGGAATATAAAAGTTTTTTAGAGATTCTTTCTAATTACTCTAACATTCTTTTCATAACTACACCCTCATAAAGACACCATCCAAATGAAGTAAAACATAATGGTTGGGCATAAATATGGGTAAAACATTTATTTGATTTAATGTTATATTATTATTTTATTTATATTAATTGATATTTTGGTTATATATTATTTTAGATTTTCCTAATAGTGTGGCTATGAGGATAGTGTGACATATGGAATTAGTTTAGCTATAAAGAGGATATATATTGTGTTGTATAGTGGTTATCATGCTAGATTTGGAACAGATTTTGAGTCCACACATGTAAGGGATGACTTTCTGGTAGAATATTACTGGGAAACATTTACTCAAAGGGTGAGTTATGAGTTCAAGGTATAAATAAAATTTGAGTAATTTAAATAAAAATTACCATGATTTTCATTAATATGTTCTTTTTTATTATTGTATTTTTTAAATAATACAGAGGGAAAATAAAAAAATGGATGGTACGACATAACTCCACAATTTTGGGTGGACTGCGATGTAGCTCTACGAGAGGAATTAGGTATGGAACTCGTTTACATAGATGTAATTAATTTTTTTTTCTCATGAGAATATAGAGGTCAATCAATAGAAAAATTATATTAAAAAATTAACATGTAGTTGGATAGGTTATAAGTGTATACCACAAATCAAAAAATTAAAGAAACTTATCTTCATAGAAAAATATGAAAAGTGATGAAGGTTGAGATCTTCTTTTATTCTAAAATACAATGTTATTTAGGTGAACAAGATAATAATATTGAATTTCACGAATGAGATATTATCAAATAATTTAAATTTATATCATACTTTTAATTTTGAAATAACATTATAATTACGACTTTATCATTAATATGGTGCTACTATGTGTTGATTAAATTAGTTCTATTTAACAAATGGATGTTTTTTAAGTTATTATGAACTCGTTTTGGAAGATTACATCCAATGGAGGAGTTTCAAACACTCACATTTTAGTATTTAATATCCTAATGATCTTGGTAATTGACCTCAAACAAGTATATGTAGTCGATCAAATATGGGTTTTAGTAGATACTTGGTCATTATCATGAATATCATAAGCATAAGTTAATATGATTTGATTCCATGTAATGTCTGAAGTGAGAATATAAAAATCCGACCCTCTAATTTTATGTGGTATATAAATATTGATATACACTTCAAATGGATAGGTAATTGTAAATTTTACTCGATTAAAAAAAAGAAATTTCCAATAGATGATGTAATGGTAAATTAATACTTGTGTATATGTCATATGATATATCTAAGATCTAGAAAAGGTCCTTATTTTTTTCTAAAGGGTAGTTAGATATTTATTTAAATTGAATAATCCTGGTTTAATATTTTTTATAAAATCATGAATGACTCTAGAAAAATTTATAACAAGTTATTTAGAAATATGGCTCATAGACTTAGTGTCAAATAAATCATAGATTAAGGATTTTAATAAATGAATTGATTTTTGAAATATTAATCTAGTTTGGTTTATTGAAATATTCTTGTTTTTTATTAATATTTGAAAAAAAAACGTTGTAAATGATATATATATGTTTTTAATTTTTCTGATAATTCATGGATTATTTGATGTTATTATATGGTGATTTGATGTTTTTTAAGAGGACTATAGTTAATTTTATATGACCCTTGTATTATTTTTAATAATGACTAGAATATCAAGTTGAGGATATATAAATTTTTATGTATTGATTTATATATGATTCATTTTGATATGAATATGAGTTCTTCCTCGCTCTGTATGATCCATTTTCAAGAAAATTCATTTACAAATTATTTCAATATGTATAAGAGTTATTTAAAACAATATATAGGTAATTTAGATCATTTCAACAGTAATCTGGACCCATGAACAAGTATATATCATTTAAGTGATATTGTGATATTAATGATTCACACAGACGTGCATACGAGATATTCTAAATATTTTTTTTCTCATTTACTTATATTAAAAAATATGATGTTGTAGTAGTAGTAGTAGTACCATGAGTTACTACATGTTGTAAGCAAGATCAAAACGAATGTTCAATGTTTTTATACCTAGTAATGGCTTTAATATTTATTATTCCTTGTATAAGTACCAAATAATAATTATTGGGTTTTGTTCTTAGATAAATTTATGAATTTTATGTCACCATAATTGAGGAATTGCATCATAATTTTTCAGTTTAAGATACATCCTTGGATTGATTTTCAATCTACAGTAACAAGTGGATGGAAATTTAAATAACATTTGGGATTCCAATGTAATGAAACAATATTGGATGTTTTAATTTTTCATTTTCTTTAAATATTGAATTCACACTCTTGTGTGATGTTTTTGCTACGGTTTTAGGATAATAGTGTACATACCCAATATAATTGGAAGGAAATGGGTGACTATAGAAAACTAGATTTAACTGAGAAAAAATTAGAATGAAATGAAAATGAAATAAGTGATGGACTCTTGGAAATTTTTTGGGAATATTTGTTGTAGAAAATAGAAATTATGAGATCATGGAAGAATTCCATGTAGGAAAATGTTGAGAAATTGATTAATGATAAATTCACTTAATTACATTGTATTCAACTGAATAGATCAAAACCAAGTGGAAAAAAAGAAATGAACCAGACCAAACAATAATGAGATAATATAGACTAAATCAAACGAAAAAATTTATATCAGATTAGAATTGAAGTACATATATCCTAAGATAATTTAATCAAATGAAAAAAATTATTGTCCCAAATTGAACACAAGATCATAAATGATCTAAACTGAGATGAACTAAATCAAACCAAGACAAAAATATTTAAATAATGAATAAATGACCTGATCCAAAAATATCCAATATTAATTAAACTAAATATAAAAATATATACAAAATGGAGTGAAATATAATAGAAGATAATAAATGGTAATAAAATTAATAGAGATCGACCAAATGGAAGTATATTATTATAAAACTAAATCAGACAGACAAGAGATAACTCTACTTGATGAAATGAAATTGGAAAAAACTCACCAGACCCAAATTAAACTATATGATACACAAAATATTTTAAATAAGTTGAACATTGTAAAATTAAATAAATCTGATCCAATTTAAAGAAAAAATAAAAAACATAATCATGTTATAACTAATGGGGTAGAAATGGTTTTCTTAAAATCTCAATGAATCAATCTAAACTAAACTAACCTAAATAATTTAAAAAATAAATCAAACCAAATCAAAATTAACAAAATAAAATGGAACAAGATAACAATGTGTTGAATGAACAATATTTAACCAATCCTAAAAAGTATTAAATTTTAATTAACAAAAATAATGTAAGTTAAATTAAATCAAATAAATTCAAAATTAAATAAACGAACTATAAGTGAACTAAACTAGAATAATGTAACAAGATAAAATTGATCCAAATAAATATGGATTAACCTTACTGGAAAAGTGATAAATCCACCAAAATAGACATACCCACCCAAAATGTTTATGAATAGAATTGAAAAAAAATTAATTAATCAAAAAGGAAGTGAAGTGAGAAAAATTGACATAACTCAAAAAATGATCTAACACAAAATTATCCACATTTTTTCATATTTGAATGGTATAAATAAGACATAAAAATTCTTGTATCTCAATTTTAAAAAAATACATGAAATTAAAATAAAATTTCTATGTATTTCATGGATGTTTTTTTAATTTCAGTTAGAGTAAAATTCTTTCATATTATAAATTTTAGTGGCTTTTACCTCGAGTCTATTTTTAATTTTATCTTCATTTAATTTTTTAATTTTAGTGTGTACTTCCACCTCTAATAGACCATCATGAAAATATTGTGATATCATTCCTTAAAAATCATTTACATTCATATATGTGATGTCCATGAAACATTATATTGGATGAATTTTAGATAGTATTGTAATTGTATCTTGATTCCTCTCACTATAACAATATAAAACGAACTCAACCTAATTATTAAAAATATTTATTCACGCTTGGGTATTTTGATTTAATTTAATTTTGTTTAATATAGTTAAGTTTAATATTTGGGTTTCCAACATTCAATTTCATTGTAGTGGGAGGATTTAAATACTGAGGGACATGTACCTCTAGAAAAGGTTTTTTTTGAGAGAATAATGAAAAAATGAGACTCATTAAATGAACCAAAAAAAGAGAAAATTGTAAAAAAAATTAGATTTCAATTTTTAAGATCTATTTTTTAAAAATATTCTATTTATACATTTAACAATATGATTTGGAGGCCCTTGATGTCATGGAATCTAACAACATTGGACTAATGGATCACATCCAACAGGTTTTGGGAGATGAGAACCATGGAAGAGTATAATGCCAACTATGGAAGTGTATTGTCCCAATGAGGAATTGGACCACTTTAGGTGTTGGTTCTAGTAACACGAAGATAGAACATGTTGCACAGGTTTAGGAAATGTATAAAATGGCTAAAGAAGGCCATACATGTGGAGGTATGGGCTTAAAGGGAAGACACTAAATTTATAAAACTGCTAAACTTTTTTCCATCACAATCACCAAAGATCGCTGCTACTTGTGAGGCATATATTTTGGTGATACATATGTTATGTAGTTCACCATGCATTAATCCAAGTGTTGTTCGAGATGATGACATTCCAGACAATGGAGATGGCCAAGATGGCCATGAGGAAGAGGGAATGGATGACCGTGAGTAAGAGGGAAGGGATTATGGAGAGGAATATAGTGTGTATAAGGTCAAGAATGAGTATGAGGAAGAGGATAAGGATGAGGATGAGGTTGAGGACAAAAATTCTTATAATAATGGTAATGATATACATATTGATATGTTAAATTTTTTAAAGATTTTTAGGACATTTTTTTAATGAATTTGTGTGAATGAATATATGTGATATTGTTTATGTTTGTTATCATTGGTTAAATGAATCAATTTATTCACTAGGTTATCATTATTTATATACTATTTTGTTTCTATTTGAGGATTCTCTAATGGTGTCATTGTAGGTTCTGTGTGCTGAGAATGTTTTGTTGTTATCATTATAGGTTGATCATGTTTTCCTTTTCATTTTAGCTGTTATATATTGATTACAGGTGTAGTGGTCAGTTAGCTTCAACCATTGAAATATCTATATCTTAATGGTTTATAGTGAAACTTTGATAAAATCAAATTCCAACATCCCTACCCCAATAGTTCACTGTAAACAGTTGTTATTGGGCTATCCCGACACCTCATATACCAACAATTAGAGAAAACATTGGTATAGTTTATCCCAGTAGTTTTAGGGGTTATCCCAATGGTTTAAAATCATTCAGATATGTTAATTTTTCAATAGTGTGTCTTCCTAAACTCAGAATCCATGAATCCTATCAATTATATTTTGTATCTTCATATCCATAGGAGACCATGATCATAATGATGATCATACTATTTATGTAAAAGAAAACTTATAAAGGGAATAATGTTGACACAGATTCTTTAGAACAAAAAATATCTCAAGAATTTCAAATAGTAAGAATGAGTACATATTTCTTAAAAAATATTCAGATGTACTGAGCTAAATAAATGTATTTAATACCCCCAAATACTTTAAATGACTATTCCATTTATTAGAAATTTATCTAATATTCATAATCCTAGGATTTTTGAGAAAATCTTGGATAACTGGAATTTGGAATCCCATATGTAACAAATTTTTTGATGAGGTTTTGTTCATAACCATAAAATCTATAAATTATATTCCTTATGATAGAAAAAATAATATATAATCATATAATAAACATATGATTGTATAATGGTATTCCTTACCATCGGTCAAAATAATAAACCCTATATGGAAAACATGGATGTATCAATACAAGTATCAGTATGATACAATGAATTTTTTTCAGTAGAAGAGACAAGTTAGCAGTCTTACCACTAGTTAAGATACATGTCATTTTGATGATTCAAATGTATCCATAATCTAATGGATAATATTGAAAAATAATATGTTTACATTAGTAATATATTAAAATTATTTATATGTTATGGAAAAAATTATGTTTTCTAAAGAAACATAGTAAAACACTTGGGACATAATGAGATAGTAGACATATTATTTAAAAGCTATTTGTGATTTCCAAAAGAGCTGGAATGAAAAATTATGAAGTAAAATTTTTGACACAACAATCTTCCCTTTTTTGGAAAGCAGAAACTATTACACTTAAATTTTAAATTATAACATGAAATACATAAAAACCATTCACCTATTAAACAATTTAAAGTAAAACTTCATGACTCTATATGATTTTATATATATTTTATTATTTTATTGAATGTATTCATATATTCCCTTTATTGATAGTTTCTCTACCATTATATAATTCTTAAAATCTTCTCAATACTTCTCTCCAAAAACCATTATCCTTTTAGAAATCTCCTCCTTAAACATATATTCTTCCATTAAATAATAAATTCTCATTTATAAATCATGTAAAAAATTTCTCCTTTTATTATTTAAAATATTAATGGGAATGTAAGCATAGTTTCTTAAAATTATAGAAAATATAACATATGAAATAATATTTTATCAACTAACTAATAATCTAATAAATAATATAAAGAAAATACATAAATAAATTTGAAGAGATTAAAACATAATGTACTGGAAGAAATATAATTTAAATATAACAACCATTAAAATATTTTAAATTATAAATTGAGTGTTCAAAATGCACAAGTATTCATTATTTCTTTATAAACATTTTAACAAAAGACTTCATATTTATCAAAACATCCTGATACTTATTGAAAATTATTCTTCTTCTTTCCATCACATATTGATTATGGATTTTATTATTCATATTTTTAACCTCATCCTAAATTAATTTAGTATCATCTCTCATAATGATTAATTCAATTTTACATCATCTTAGTCTTATTTTCTCTAAATCCAAATTACAATCCATTTCTTTTGAATATTTCATCACCTCTGTACGATCATCAGTATCATATCTAAATTAATTTATTAACATCACTCAATCAAAAACATTATAAGATAAGTTGTTGATGGATTTTTACATTTATAATAAAAGATTACATACTTCAAAAAATTAATCATTAGTTCAATAATATCGTTATTCACATGGTCTAACAACTTCACCATCTAATTTTATGGTCTCTTAAGAGTACAAGACGTTATTGAATGATTTTAAACTCCTCTTAAATCTAGATTATTGAATCTATTAAAACTTATAGGGAATTTGGTTTCTCATTCAACGGGAATTTAATCAACCTGTTTATTGACATAAGATTAGGAAAATAAATAATGGTTCCTTCGAATGATTAAAATATGGACATATGAAATCAATGCCTTACTGAGAAATGGATGTTTCTAAATCCGATGAAGTTGATGATGGTTTGGGAGAATTTTATATGTATGGTATGGAATCATGTTTCTCCTCCACTTTATCTTTACCTTTATTGGAAAAATTATTATCATCTAATACATTAAAAGTATCAACATACTTATCAGATTAGAATTTGTCAGTAACTCTTGTGTTTGATTGTTGATATTATTCTTATATCATTAACGATTTATTTTATTTATGCTATTTTGATGATATTTTTTTCTCCAAAGATGAATATTTTTCTTGAAAACTTTTTAACAAAGAATCCTTAATATATTGATATGGTAAAAGAAAGGAAGATAAAGAAGCCAAAGATTTCTTTTATTTTGAGTGTTCTTCTGTATCAATTCATTCATTATCGGATTTTTTTATTCTTATACTTTTTCTCTACTTATTCCTTTAATTATTCCTCTATTTCTTCCTCTAATTATTCTTATACTTCTTCTGATACTTATTATTATCTAAATTTCTCAGGATATTTTTACAAAAGATGTATAGTTTGAGTAAATATTTTTTCAACTATTTCTAGATCTGATTATTTTATTGGAACATATGTTGTTACTTCCTCAACTATTTATTTTCCATTTTTAATTTTCAATTTCACAAATAGAGGGTACAACTATTGTTAAAATTATATTTTATTCAAAAAAAATCATTCCCCATGAATAACTTTATTGATATATGAAATAATTATTATTAGATTATGTTAATCTATTTCAACAACTTTAAATAAACATTCTACAACTCTTACTTCAACTAACCTTTTTCTTTGCATCTTCCATTTCCCTTCATATTGTAACTGTTCAACTACCTAAAAATTTTAAGACATATCCTCATATTAATCGAAAATAAATTCTTGGTCCCCTACTTCTTTTGTGCATTATGTTTCATCAATTGTTTGAATTTTTCATCTGTCATCTACTTTTAATTAATTTTTTTCTTCATCATTGAAAAATCTGAATTTATTTTATTACATTCATCCAAATATTTTATGGTAGAGATTCATAAAAATCTTTTTTAACCATATCTAAAAACTTAATTATCTTTATATCAAAGAAAATATTCATTCTAAAAATCCCATGTTCACCAATAAATGAAATTTTCTCAAACAATGGGTATGATTGGTTCTCAACATTGAAAATTTTTATAACTTTTACTAGAATGTTGTTGATGAAAGTAGGGAAAAAAATATTCTACATGATTGATTCATTATTGAGTGCTTTTAATTTAATAAAAACAAACCTTACAATATTTATTTTTCTCAAATTCACCAATTAATCCAAGTAAAAAATGTCTGATACCTTTAGGGTACCTCAGTTACCCTTCCAGGGTATTAAACAAACATACATCCACAATTCTATAACTATTTTTTCTGGTGTCTGATGATATAGTTATCTATTATTCCTATATTCTGGATGAAAAGAATCCTCTACTATGAAACTTTGAAAAGAACCACGATTATTTGGTAACTTGTGATAGGGTTTTAAGGATTTTTTTTGTAGTAACTCCAACTGGATCCGAAAATATTTTAAAAGAGGTTTTTATTTATTCCCAATATATAAATAAATATATTCATTTTCACCTTTATCAAAAAACATAATAGAGTAAAATAAATCTTTTATGATATGTGGATAATACAGGTCGAAATCCTTATTAGGTTTCTATACAAATACATCCACCCATCCTCAAAATTTGATGATGATTTTGAGAGAAGGATCATACATAACGAATCAATTTTTTTATGAGATATTCTCTGAAAAACTAAATTTTTTCATAATATTCAATTATATAAATTTTAAGGATACTAAAGTTAGTAACCAAATGTATTCCAATACAATCGTATTGATAATATTTCTGAGTGATGAAATTCAGCAATGAAATATCTAAAAAAAGATACGAGATAGGAGTAGTCCCACCATTATATAATAATGGGAAAATTATTTCTCATATTATATAAAACTATTAATATCTTTGATTAATCCTTAAAAGATATGATGAACAATATTTTATCAATATAAGATATAAATATTTAATTGATAACCAAACATTTTTTTTAAAAATTATCGGACTGAGAATCATTCTCATTGATTTTTTTTAATTTTAAAAACAAATAAAAGTTTTTATAATAACTAACACAATACTAAAAACAAAAATTATAAACTAAAGTAATGATTTATATAAAAAATTAAAATATAAATACCTTTTGGAGTAAAAATTTTCATTGGTATGAATATCCAATTCTTCTTAGTGTGTCAACATTAATAGATTACAATTTTATAAAATAAAAATAGATTACCAGTTTTTCATTATCAAAATTGATTAATATTATTTTATTAAAACGTTGATTAGAATACTTTTATAAGGAAAAATATTTTCCAGAAATTTTAATAATGTTTTTGAGTCAAAAAATTTATAATAATTATTTATTAAAAAAGTACTAAAACATTTTGCATCTGAAAATGTCATTACAATTAAAAACATTTTTGAAAATTTAAAAAATTAGAAAACAAACACTTTATAGAAGAAAAAAACATATTTACCCCCACTATGAAAAGGATATATTAATTTAAAGAGATGGTTAAAAAAGAATTATATATGACTGATAATTTATCATTGACTATTCTTAGCATCTGTTTAATGTATATAAAACTATTAGAACAAAGGGATTTAGTAAAAGTATCACCAAGTTGTTCTTCTATTTTGATGAATTGTAAAATTATGTCTCTTTTGAGTGTGTGATTCCAATGTGAATGATTTATTTTATCTATATGTGTAGCGCTTGAGTGATGTGATGGGGTTTTAATTAGAGAAATGACACTTGTGTTATAAAAAGTATATTAGTTTTACTAAAACTCAATCCATAATCTATGAGGGTGTGTTTCATTCACAACACTTGAGAACAATAACATCCATATTCCACATATTCAGATTTATTTGTGGAATGTTATACTGTGTTTTATTTCATAAATGAACATGAAAATAAAGTCATCTATGAATTACCTTTTTTTGGATATACTTTTATTTTTAATTATATATCCATGAAAGCTATATTTTTTAAATACATTTATGTTCAAAAAAATTCATAAGAATATAATAATCTTAATCCTTAGTTCCCTTCAGAAAATGAAAATATCATTTTACGTCATTAGGATGATATTATTTTGGATTATCTTGATATATAGTACATAACAATACTGAAAACATTAAATTTGGATTACTAGATATTAAGTAGATTAGACCTCCAATGATACCTCAAAAAAATTTCTGACCAACTCGTTTTGTGGCCATATTAATATCTAATGTATTGTTGGTTCAAACAAGAGTACTAATACTTTTATTATTATCTTAAACAAATTTATTTGGTAAATATTTTATATACTTATGTTAAAACTCAAGAGTAGCTAATTGTTTTTGTTAAATTCTACATCCAAGAAAATATGATTACTCACCCATTATACTCATTTCAAACTCATATATCATAATATCTATAAAATAATCTATTAAATATTTTTTACATAAACTAAATATAATGGAAAAAATAAAAAAATTTAGATTTATAATGTTTCTATATACTTATTTAATAAAAATATTTGGATCTGAAAATCCCTTAAAATATATTGTTACAAAAATACAAACAACTTATAATACAAAACCATAGGATCATGATTAATCCAATAATGTGCCTTTGTAATATTATAAACATTTTGTGGATGTTTTTTATTTTCAAAACCAGGTTTTTGTTATACATAATCTTCCTCTTGAACATATACATTAGGGAAAGAACACATTACATCCATTTTAAATAATTTGAAACTAACAAATGCTATAAAGGCTAGAAATATTCAAATAGATTCAAGTATTTCCAATGATACATTATTTTATTTATAATATATTCCCTATTTTAGGTTATATCCATTTGAAACAAGTATATATTTATTTCAAACTATTATTCCATTTTAATCACTTTGATTCTAAAATTCACATTTTACTCAAATTATGGATGATTGTTTATGTTTTTCAACTTATTATCAAACATGGTTACTTTCAAACACATTGAGTTCATCTTGCATTGATTTTATCCAATCATCTTCACAAAAAGTCTCATTAGAATTTGTATGTCCAAATTGGGATAATTAATATAGATGCATAATTTCATTTCTCAAAAAATTTCGTGTCCTAGTGGTTTGATATACATCACCAATGATACTTTCACAAGGATTATTCTTTTTAAACAATTTATTTCTTGGGGTTTCAAATGTTTATTCATAAATAATAGGTATAAATTATAGTTGTGGAATAAATTAAAAAACAAATTTGTGAGTTCTTTCCTTTTGAGAGAGAATTTGTAAAAAAAATGATGACAACAAATTTTATAAATAAAAATTGAGGATGTAGGATTATGTTCTCTGAAATCAAAGGGACTCGTTTTATCAAACATAACAAGAACTATTTCCTTAACACATCGAGAAATAATATTAAAAACTCTATAATCATTACTATTTATAGAATAACCTAAAAATATTCCTTCAAATTCTTTGGTGAAAATTAATGTAAGATATATTTAGTATTTATGATTAATACCTTGCTTCTAAATACATATATGTAAGAAGATTTTGGTTTTCAATATATCCAAAACTCATAAGATGTTTTATTAAGAAAATTTTTAATTAAAACTATATTTATAGTATAGAAGACAATATTAACGGATTCATCCAACAGTGTTTAGAAACTGAGTATTTACTTAGTATGTCTCTAGTAATCTCTTAAGGAATAATATTTCTTCTTTCAACTACACCATCATATTGTTGTTTCTAGGTGATAAAAAGTTAATTTCAATACCATTGTTACTAAAAACCTATTCAAAACTTCAATATTAAATTTCACTAGTTTGATCACTACAAATTGTGATCAATGATTGATTTCCCCCTTTTTAACTATGGGTAAAAATGATTCAGAAAAACTAATGGCTTCATATATAATTATAAGAAAATAGGCTCATGTTGCACCAATAATTATAGTATCTATAAGACTAAATAATTAAATGTGATGTAAATGTAAAGGATAAAAAGTTGATACTTTAGTAATAGTTTAATAAATTTATTTGTGTTAGTTACCAAACAGAAAAGGGTTACAAGCTTTTGAAGTATAAATCCTATGTTCTGGCATATCCTTCAAAAGTCATTTAATAGTCAACATAGATTATATTTTAATGTTACAATGTCTTAAACTTATATTTTATAACCCTTATTTAACTTCCATTTCACTATGTAAAGGTAAGTCTTGGCTCCTATGTTATTCTATTTTTTTGTAGAATCATTCTCATGTTCATTATTAGAAAGAATAAATTCTACCTTGATTCTATGTACAATACATTATTCATTATAAAATTTCACCAACAAACCTGAATTAAATAGTTGAATTATGATTATAAGGTTTTTTATGTCATAAAATAAATAAAACATTTAAATTATGGATTTTATAGGATGTACATTATTTTTTATACCAATGATTTCCCCTCAATTATTATCTCTAATAATTAATGTCAACCTTTCAGCTTGATAAAATTATTATAGAAATACATGATTCCAGTCATATTTTTGGAGAAACCACTATCCATATACAAAATAGTTTTTTTGGTACTTTAATTATATTTATGAAAAAAAATCAGTTTTTTCAGAACCAAAACCTCTTTAGGATCTGTAATATCAGAAAAATGGTATTTTAGGAAGAAACATTTTAAATAAATTCTGTTATTTTGAAAATTTAATTTCCATAAAAAATATTCATTATGAAAACCAACATACTAGAATAAATTGGAAAAAAAATATTCATCCAATGTCCACCACATTGGAATTTTATAAAAAATAGTGCACTTTTTGGAACAAAATAATTGTTATTAAAAATAGGTTTTTGATTAGTTTAACCCATTCCAAAATTACTACCATGAGGTTTAATTTTATTTTATATCATACCAATTTATTCCTTCCTATAGGTGAACATTTATAAGAATTTATTCAAAATAGATGTTTCATATTTTTGTTTTACAACAATATATTTATCCTCATTAGTAATAGTATAGGTATTAATTTTCTAAACATATTTTTGTAAAAAAAAATCTCAAAAAAACTATCTCAAGATCTTTTGAAATACAATATTTTTCAAAATTTGTTTTAATATAATTTTTTGAATGATCTGATATTTCATTTGTTAGAATATTAATTATTGAATTTTCCATTTCATTTTTAACTTGGCCATTATCATGATTTTTACAAAGATTAGATTTTTTTAAATGTTTCCAAATCTAGAAATATCATCATAACTAGGTAGAGTCTTATCCTATACTTTGGAAGATTATTTATCAAATGATGTTGAATTTTTCTCTTCATTGGGATATTTTTCATTCAACTACATATTATTTAGGTATTTAGAAATTTCTATATTTTCAATATGACATTGATATACCATCGATACTTTTGAAAACAGTCTAATGTTCCTCTATTCAAAACATTAATTATCAGAAGAATTCTCAGAAGAATCTCCACCACTGGAACTCCATGTTTCGGAATATTTTATATATTTGATTCATTTTGACATATAACAATAATTTTTATTACTATAACAATTAATTTCCATTTTATATTTTATTTTGAGCTTAGGAAATTCAGGCCGAATGTGTCCGGTTATCTTGAATTCATAAAAAGTAACCTTAGATTCATTCTTTTCAATTTTATCCTTATAAATTTTATTATATCGGTACTAAAAATATTTCTTTCTGATACTCTTTTTAATCCTTATTGAATAATTAGCCCAGTAATTTTCATAATTTTATATTGAACTACATTTATATTCCACTATAAATTTATTGTTTATTATAGAATTTACTACTTTCTTTACTGACTGAGCATTAGTAGGGATAATAGATGTTTTAGAAAAATAAACTCTCCAATGTTTCCTTTTTTTCAGAATGTCTCTTTAATATTCCATCATATTTAATGAGGGTTATAATAATATCATTTAGAGTTAGATTCATAATCTTTTTTGTGTCATCCACAAATGTTCTTTTATATTCCCTCTCATTGGGAATTATATCAATGATCTTTTCATATAAAACATAAACATCATGACATTTTTCACCAAGAGATTGAAAACTATTGATAATTTTAATTAACCTTTGTGGAATCATGGAAAATTATTCACTTGGTAGAATATTAAAGTCTTGGTAATTAGCTTGAAGCATGTCTCTTATTCTTTCAATAACATTGGATGTACCAAAATGTGTTACTCCCAGCATAATTTCAATACTATTAGTAACTTGATTGAATGATTTATGACTTGAGATATTCCACATCATAGAACACAATAAATTATTTCCGAGTTTTTATTTTGAATGATATTCTAACATCTCAACATTAGTAAAAGAAAAAACATCCTTATCGAGATTCATGTACTTCCCAATAAGAATTATGAAATTATCAACTCCAATGTTGGTCAAAACATATCTCATTATATCATCCCAATACTCATAGTCATTTCCATAAAAAATTGGTTCTCAACAAAGATTTAACTAATCAAGAGATATAATATTCATTCCTTCCATCCTAAAAAACAAAAACTCTTTCCGAATAGAAAAACATTACTGTGTAAAATATTTATAAAAAAGTGATTATAAAAAAATGTGAAAAACAAGAAATTGATAAATAAATTAAAAACACAGAAATATATAGTAGTATAACTTGATATGATAAGAATTATTGGATTGAATGTGTAAATTATATGGTTAATATTACCAAAGGATGTGAATTTTAGTCTTAAAAAATTTTAACAAAACAACACAAAAACCTTCTTTATGTAAAAAGATTAGAGTCACAGATCATCTGATAATTAGAGTGTAAGAATCGAGGCCACAGATTGTACGATTATATTAGATTATGTTTCAAATAGTTATCCTTTATACACCTATAAAAATGATATAAATGATTTGTATAAAAAAAATCTTTCATAATATTCACATAAGAATAATGGATTGAAAAAAACAAGATATATAATTTCTTGTAAAAGTAAGAATTACATTGAATCTATATTAAAGGAATTTACTATTTTACCCTTAATAGTAAAGGTGGTCAAAAACCCTAAATAATTTTATCCATATTTTTAAAAATACTATAAATTATTCCTTTCCTTTTGAGAAAATAACTCAATATAATGATTAAAATAATATCAATCCTTATATATATTGAATCTATCAATATTATTACCTGTTTTTGTCTTTGTTGCACAAGAATCTCTCAATATGATGAATCAGATTAACCATATTCCTATCTTTAGAATAAATTAATTGTAACAACAAGTAGACATAGAATATAAAAGAATGTTTTTCAAAGGAATGAACCAATTCACGGAATCTTTTTAGAGACAAATCTCTAGAGAATTACAAGGTCTAAGAATGAGTACTTCATTCTAAGAATCCATTCATAATAATTGAGTTGCAAATATGTATCTACTAAAACAAACATTTCAAATGACCTGCTATTTGTAGTAAAGTATCCATTGGTCATATTTTTGAGTTTGTTTCAATTGCCTCATATAGTTGGCATTTGACAGCTCATCTGTAACTCAATGTCTTACTTCATTTTTCTGTAATATTATAATGCTAATGTGTATTCTTAACTATAGTTTCAAAATTTATATATTTATATATTTACCATAAGATATGTCAATGTCCTTCTTTATTATTTTTAAATATGATTTAAATTTTAAAGACCATTTGGTTGTATGGGTACCTGTAACGACACAATGGTCATGATTTTTTAGTATAATTGGAAAGTAAAATTTCTAACCACTATTCAGGATGATGGATAGTCTAATGAATCAGATACAACCTTAATATTATGGAATGTATTAGAGTGTAATAATATTAAATTTATAATACATTATTATTATTTCTATGTTAGGAAAAACATATTGTTTTCTAAAAAACATATTGAAACCCTTGGGAATGAAATTTTCTATAAACATATATTAATGAAGGTGATTTTGATTTCCAAAATAAATGGAATGGAAACAAATTAAGTAAAAACTTTGACTCAACCCACATGTTCATTAAATAATATTCAAAAATAATGATGAATTCTCATTTTATCAGGTTAATAAAAATTTATTTCTTTTCCATTAAAAAACCTTTTTTTGTGATTTTTTTATTTGTATCATTTCATATTTAATTTTACCACACACCCTAATTTATTAATATTATAATTTTCCACATATCAATTATTAGTCAATACATTTAAAATTTTAATAAATTTATTAATTTCATCACATTCTATCTCTAATTATAATTCCACTAAATTTATATTCATTATATTTTACAGAGAAGCTATGATATATCCCCCGACAACCATTATTAAAAACATATCAACAACTATAATTCCTCATGGTAAAATCATTGAAATCAACCCCTTTGACAGCATTTCCTACCTCTCGACATTTGACAAATTCAAAATCACTAGAAAAAAATAATATGACACCACCCACAATATAAAAAACAATATAAGAACACAAATACCATAAAATATAATTAATTAATACAATATGAAATATCAATCATTTTTCTCTATTTATCAATTTGATATTTATTCAACAATTCATGCATAAAAATATCAGTATAATTTATATATTTCTATGTTATAGTTTTAATTGTTGGATTTTTTTACATAACAAAATTATAATGTTATTGTGTGTTATAATAAAAACATCAATCGTGGTTTCAGCTTATGAAAAATCAATCCAAATAAATAATAAATCATGGAAATTAATATATAATTTTGTATAATAAAAATAAAAAATAATAGGGATATAGAATCACCGAACATAATTGAAGATTCACTGAATGAATAAGAATAATAAAGCATAACTAATGATCAATCACCACAAGACATATAAATATTCCTTAAAAAATATATCTAGGACTATCCCTCATCAACACCTAAATAAAAAAATTAAATTGAATCTAATCCACTAAAATAGTCACTAGGAAAATGTAGAACAATAATGAATTAAAGAATGTATAACAAAAGGATTCTTGGATTGAAATAGATTGATCATATAAAACCAATCACTAAAACACTTTAAATTATGAACAAAGATCACTAAATATAAACCATTTAACACCTTGGATATTAATAGAATTAGAGGAATTGAAGATTATTTTATAGAGTAGATTATTTTTAATAAAAATGTAAATATATTATATCAAGGGGAAAAGAGTGTCATGTTTTTCTAATGAGGATCCAATTCAATAATTATCACATGATCTTCATAAATATGTTGGGCCAAAATCATATAATTTTGAAATAAAAAATTAATTTTTCAAAAAATATTGTATAAAAATATTTTAATAATTGAATAATAAATAATGTCAATATAAATATCAGCCACATTTTATTTACCCCAATAGACTCCATATAGAATCCACGACATAGTTCTCATCCCCATAGTGAAATGTATCACTTATAAGATTACACAATAATCATATTGAGAATCTTTAAGCCAAAAGGAAACAATATACCACCAATAATACCATATATAAATTGATTGAAATTATTATTTCATGACAAGAAACCCATGGTGTGACATAAGAATTCACTCCGAAATAAAATATAGTATAGTTGGTCTGACAAAAAACACTCCACTCCTCTTGCTATCCAATCAAAACTAAAAGCTTATGATCATGACATGATAAGACTTTTGAGATAAAATTTCTTTTAAGACTCAAAATTTGTTCCAATGTTCATCTCTAATGACATACCATAAACATCCAATAACATAAAAATTAAAAGGAGATGATGGGGATAACTCTATGTCCTTGTATTTTATATCTCTCCAATGATTATCATTCTATAAGATCAAAAAACCCATATATTAAAAAACTTATTCAATAATCCAAGACATCCCATGGCGACGCCACAAAAAAATGTACCTTATCATTAACAAATAAGAACATATCATAAAATAAATAATCCCTAAAATCATACTATTATAAAATCAAACATTGAAACATTAAATCATAAAATATTTCTAAACCAATTAAGACACTAAATATGAATCTATGTCTCCCTATCCCAAAACACCCCTAAAGCTACCCTTCCTCCAAAATAAATTAATGAAACTAATGAAATTCCCATGTAATACTATTTCATAATGATATTAATCATTAATAGGTAGCTCCAAAAATTTTGCAACCTACTCAGTATCTATCTCCCCTTATTCAATGATATTTGAGTAATCATATTGATATTGATGAATATGTGATATATAGAAAAAATAAATAATATATTACATCCACAGATGAATATTGAATCGATATGCCACATAAAATACATGATCAAACTCCATTTGAATGATAATATATTGATGATATAGTTTTTTTACCTTAACAAATCCTCCACTAAACAAGATAAGTGGAAAAATTTAGGAAAAAATTATCATTAACAACAACCTATAGAGGGCTCCTCATCTAATATGTATAAGAGTATAGACTTTTTAAATCCACCTTCATATCCTCATGAATAACCTAAAACACCCATTTAATTATATTATCTTAATCTATCCGAAGAACCACTTGATATATATCTTTGATCTATAGAAACATTAAACCTCATGGTGTCCAATAAATTTTTATAAAATGATCCATACTAATGTGTCAGTGATAGTTATTCTTATAATTAAACTATTTCAATGGTATTTGATTCACACAAAAACCGCCAAAATCTTGAATACTTATAATAAACATGTCCTCCAATGTCATGCTATTTCTCTCTATCTTCCAGTTATTTGATGATTAAATATAGTGCTATGTCGCAGCTAGGATCTAAAATCACAATAATGTCCCTTTCACAACACTAAAATAATTTTTCCTTCTCCAACATTGGAATTTATTTTTCAAAGGTAAATTTTTTATTATTAATGAAAATTTACAACTGATATGTCTATGACACTAAATATTTAGTAAAATCAACAAAAGTATGTGTTATTGGAAAAAAAAGTTCTGTTTAAATTATAATATCACCAAAAAATAATATATATATTGGAAACAAATTTTGAAAAATAGATTCATGTGAATTATTTATCCGTTGAAAATGGTATTCTCCTTTTCTTAATAAATGAAAACAATTAATATAGGATTCTAAATTACATTTAAAATAATGTAGTATTTTTTTGGAATTCTAATATTTTTTTCTTAAATATTATATTATATAAATTATATAATTATATATAATATAATTATTATTATATAATTATGATATTATCTTATTAGATAATCTAACAAAATAATGATTTATTTGAAAAAACATGCTCTAACAAAATTCAAAAAATATATCCAAACACTACGAAAATAGGTTACAATTTTATTCAAACTCAAAAAAAATTGAAATTCCATCAAATGTTACCCAAAATATTTTTCTCCCACACATCATGTGCCAATTTCATGGTTCAAACTAATGGATAGGTCCATGAATACAATTCACCTGCACTGTCTTAACAAATCTTTAAAAGTGGATATAACCCATTGTAGGATCACATTAGAAGATTGAAGTGGGTACCCCCTAATTTTGGACATGGTTTTCATGAAAAATTTAATAATCAATGAACATGTAATAATTACATCCCCAATATTACAATAAAATAATAATTTTATCATAAAATTATATTATAGTTTGTGTAAAATTAATAGTCACATTTAGACTATAATAGAGTAATAATTTTACCCCCTATGTGTAATAATAATAAATTTATATGTGTTTAATAATAGTAGGGTAACTAATTATATATCATAGTTCATAACACTAATGTCAATGTCTGACTTTGATACTCTAAAAACCATCTTTTCACCAAGGTAAGGATTGTTTGTTTTTAAATTTTTACCCATTGTTTAATCAATATAATGGTTTATATGGCCAAAGGAAGGCCCCAATAGTGTCTAGGGATTATCCAGTGCCTAGAGTTCTAGAAATGGATCAAGATCCTGGCCTAATAGTTTGGTTAATCTATGTACCCATGCAGCGTGATTAGTTTTAACCATGAGGTTGCACACAGTGGGAACCTACAGGAAACAAGGTTTATATGAAATCATGTGGGATGAGGCGCATGACCTTGAGAAAATTTTTGGTTTTTTGATAGTGGGAAATTAGATAGTTTGTGCATGGTTTTCAAACCATGAACCAAAACCCTATGCCACATTATTTTTGTGTGAAATTTAATTTTTCCCTTGACATAATTTTTAACCATAATTACCTTTTCTTCTTCTCCCACCTATAACTATCCTTGGATCCCATATCCCTTGATCTTAAAAATCTCCAAATCTAAGCATTGAGATGGGCCTTCCATATGATATCCATTCCTCGATTTACAAAAATCATTGAATCGATCATAGAAATTTCATATACTCTCTCAATTCCCATCTAATATTAGTTTTATATCCATTTCACTATTTAGGTTTAGGATTATTTTCCCTATTTTAAATGAATTTGGAAATTTCATAGATTTATTCAAACCTACTTCAAATTTGATGATGTGATTGAGTTAGTTTTTGTCCATGGACTTGAATTATGTGGTCATGTCATATTCCCCATGATTTTTGATGCCCTATATCTAGGTTGTTATTCCACACACTGAACGTTTTTGAGATTCTCCTTCTAATTTAGTTTTTTAGATAATATTGATCAAAACATCCTATTATTCATCTAATTATCCTTGTTTGGAGGTTTGGAGGTCTTATACAACTTTTCTAGTCACCTCATGGGTGTGCCATGTGAAATCAACCATTTAAGGTAATTTGTTAAAGGTTCCTAGAACTCCTTTGTTCATTCTAGAATAGTTTTTAAATGTAATTTCCCTTAGAACATGAGAATTTAATGGATCCCAAAGCTCTTATTTGGTGTTTTCCCTCTTATAGTTGGAATTTATCATTCAAGAAATTTCTTTAATTGGCTATCGCACTATGAAATTCTCAATTAGCCTTGTAACATGAATTCTCTTAGTATTATGAATTAAAAGGAAACTAAATTTCTTTGGATGAATTGTATGGTTTCATCATGATGTCTTACCCTTCCTTAAATTAATTAATTGGTTATGATGGAATTTTGTATGCATTTTGGATACTTTTCCTTAAATGAAATAAATGTTTTGAAATAGTTATTGAATTGATTAAAGGGTGGAAAAGCCACACCCATTATTACTTCCTTAATAATTGCTCTAATTAAACTATTATACATTATTTATATATATGAGCTTGTTTAATAATTTTCATGAGAGGTTTTTATTCATTCCATATATTATAAATGATACACCTTGATATTGGATATGTACGATGGTTAGGGGTGTTTTGAATGAATGAAAATCATACTCCCTAACATTGTGTGTTGAGTATGGCATCTCACTCTAGGGATATTATATGGATGTTGGGTTGAGGAACCATGTTCCACGATTAGAGTGTTTCCACAATGTCTCAATCAATATCCCATGTATTGTATAATGAAATCTATGACTATTTTGGGGTGTTTGGATTGTACCATGTTACATGAGGCTATATGCTCATTAGATTGGTCAAAGATGTCTGAGTTATTCCCTGGTATATCCAGTACTAGTATTCTAGGTATATGGCCACTAACACCAGCATAAACATTGTTTATATAGGTTCATGAATATACAATTAAACTATATATATTTATATCTTTCTACTTCATGTATATATTGAATGTTAAGACATATTTTGTCTATGAGCCTAATATGGTAGACTAGTAAGGTGTCCTTTAGGAACCTGAGTGGCTTGGTTATTTATTTATTTTAGTATTTATTTCTTATTCTGTTATACCTAAATAGTATTTAGTTATGAGCACTGCTTTTATTACACGAATACATCATTAGTGGTTCCCTATGGAGAATTTTATCTCACACCATACATGGTCTACCATTATTACCCAATAATATTATATACTTATAGGTATGGATAAGGAAAATCACCCTTCTATAGGTTGTTAATATGATTGTTCATATATGGAGCATTTAAGTAGAGGACCATGCTTTAGCTCGAGATTCTTGTGGAGAATATTGTGTATATTTTTCCTTTTTTACTATTATATAGCATGATTATATCTTCTTAATACCATTTTGTATTACAACATTCCATATATCCATGTATTATACATTTCATGAGAGGATATTGATAATTTAATCGGTTTTCTAGTTATCTATTTAATCTTTAGCAATTTGTTGATTCTGTCTATTTATTATCCTTCTGCTATTGATTATTTTTTTTTTGTATCTGATGTGTCACTCTGACATGAGGGTATAGTCCCCCCACTATACCACCTTCATACCATAATTTCTAGTCTAATTCCTCTGGTATATGGGAATGTGTGATTGAGGCCATGTGACCCACCAAATTGGGGAACATGCAAAGTGGATCTTATGTCAGGATGTTACAAAGTGTTATTATAGGAGTTTACTTTCATGTTGTTCTATTTGGATAAAATATATTGGATATTGATAATGAATGTAACATGGTCCTAAGCCTTTCTTGGGTTTTATGAACCCATGTTCACGTAAAAGTCAATGTTTCTAGAATTATAATGGTTGTTATTATTTTCACTATTACTGTTGATATAATTTAACAATTGAGTGATGCACATGATGTGCTTTTTCTATTATTATAATACTAATTGATGGTGTATTTTATCCTTAGCCTGATGATACAAGGGAAATAAGCATTGTTAAATGTATCATTTTTAGGCATAGTATGACTAAAATCCATTTCATTTTTCACGTCACATCTATTTTCATCATAAATTTTATTGTTTCATATTGTTAGTTCCTTGAATATGTATTGAATTTTTCTAACATTTATTACATGCATTTGAAAACATAAGGGATACTTAACATTACTACCTTAACCTTACAGGGATATATTGAATTGGTTAATATAGACTCCTTAAGCTTCAAATTATGGCACATTGAGCCATCCACTATTATTTTCATGGGATGGAACGTGTTATAGTGTGAGTTGAATGGATATAATATATTGGTTCATAAGTAGTATGGTCCTATATGGATCAAAATTGGTATACCATATTATTCATCCATTTTAATTAATTTACACATTTTTACATGTAAAATTTCAAAATTAATGTGACATCTATGGTGAAAATTATTATCATATACATGTGAAACAAATACTTAGATCCAAAAATATCCTTAGTAGTGGGTAGTGGGGTGTATATATTACATTTTTATGACCTTTTGTGGCCTCTTCTATTGTATAGACTGTGATTTTGAATCATGAAGAGAGGCATGGGTGTTTCTATAATAATTATTTACCCTTTTCCTAAGTTCATAAATGAAATATCCTAAATTTCTTAAATCTCATAATGGAAATGTGTTTGGAATTTTTGTATCATGCCACCATTAAATCCTCTGGTTTTATTCCCAAAAACTATAGATGACCATTCTAATGAGGTGGTGTGACATGAGCCTCCTAATATTCCTCCCGCAGAGTCTATTGTGGACCCTCTTCTAGATAAAAATATGGTAATTGATGCCCAATTTTGTGGGGGGGTTCTTCTTATGTTTCAGTATATGAATTTTTTTGTTAAACCTTCCCTGAGTATGGTCGAGTTGAATTGCTAGTTTCTACAGAAGCATACTTCAACCTTTTTAGGGTATGGTGTACCTTAGGTTATGGAGTTTTAAAATGAATAAATCCTACCTATATTCAAGAATCATGAAACACAACCAAATTAGGGGGTCTTTATTGTGGATTATATACTATATTAATTCTCTAAGAGGTGGTGGGTTGTAATAACCTAGGAATATTAGAAAAGAGATATAGTTTGGGTGGTCTTATTAATGATCTTATATGTTTACTTCATTCCCTAAAATCTTAGGGGTGATACTTCTAGAGATTTCATTAACCTGCAGTAGGGAAGTATGATAGTTTTTTAATACTCTACTCATTTCACCAAGGTTTAGTGATTCTCTCTTGATTTTACTTGTGATGATATTATGAATTCCATATGATTCGATGATGGGATGGTTTATGCTATATAGTCATAGATAAATGTGTTTCGTTTGATGCCAATATCTAAAATTATCAACCAATCCCTAATTAAAGAGTGAAATAAGAGTATAGATGATGTTGAGATTCCGGGTGGATAGGTACCTAAAGATATTATCGGTTCATCTTATGGTCATAAGAGTCTCTTAAATGTTTCTCATAGAGGTAGAAGAAGTCATGATTCTATCACAGATACCTTCTTGGTTTATGACCATTGTAGGATATAGGAAGATAAAGAACCGTAATTCTTGCAGGATATAGTGGAGTGTAGTGGCTATGGTAGTATGGGACATATCCAAATATTACATAGGAATTTACCTCTAATTCATAGTGAGTGAGGATATGCACCTAATACATGGTTAGGAGTAGGGATATCAGGATGTATATGGACATGCATAATGAATACAATTTGATAATCAAACTGAGGTGGCTATCAAGGAAGAAAAAGTAAAACTTATGATCATAAGTGCCAACAAAGTGGAATTTCATAGGGTTTTTAGTTAATTACTAAAGGGCATGGTACATTCTAGTCTAATGCAGTCCATCCTACGCATAAGGGGCATATCACCAATCCATCTAATGTACAAGATATTTGTAGAGACCCGAAGCCTAACGTACATGAACATTACATTACTTTTGCGGAATACTTAATACATAACAAAAATACACACACAAGGATCGTAATAGTTTAGTGTCTTTGGAAACTCGGAACGTAATCTTCTAATCCTGGTGAAAGATCTTCAAAATCTCCCACAAAGATCTTCCTTTTTTTTTTACCTAAAACCTTTCTTTATATCCTGGGGAAAAGAAAACATAAAAGGGTGAGCTCAAATGCTCAGTAAGGGTAAACAAAAGAAATATCAATCACATAATTTTCATAAGAACATAACATTTTTGGAAATCTTAACCTGCAAAAGAGAGCATAATTTCATAACATGGGATAAATCATAGTAGTGAAAATGAAACCCTTACTTAAAACATTACTCATTGTGGCATACACACATAATCATAGAGAATCATTTCTTGTTAGTCAAGACTCATTGCCAAGACTATCTTAGTGGACAAAGTCCCTTTCTGAATCGAGTAATCCTCGTTTCAGTCCTGTTTCACTGAACCGGTATAACCTACCATTCCAGCCATGTCTATCTCATGAGATATGAAATCTTTACCCAATGCATTGGAGGGAGATATAGGTCCCACCCATCTCTTAATGAATCCTTTCTTATGTGTGCCACAAAATCATAAATCATACATCATTGCATAACCCATGTAATAAAAATGGGATTCTTAAACAACATGACATCATAAAACCATTCATATAAGATAAAGGAATTCATAAACATAATTTCATCACAACATAGTCAAATCAATGTAAAAATATGGATAGAAACAGAACCCTTTATTATCTTATATGGAAAATAATTTTGATAAAACACTTGAATTGAATTCTTGAGGAAAATATCCTTTCTTCTTCAAAATCAATTTCTTTTCACAAAACATCATGCAATTTTAAAAGAAAGAGATTTTATTGAAAATAGTCATGAAATCTTTTAGAGGAATCTTCATGAAAATAAGGCTTTATAAAACAGTATAAATCCGTTCGTGCCGTATAAGTTAAAAAAAACATTCTTCGTACTTTTGTCGGAAAAGTCAAAAAGTACCTCGTACGAAAAACGAAAAAAGATTCCTTTCATATCCTTTACTAAAAACTCATAGAAGGGTAAAATTGGATTTAAACAATTGTAGGTGGATGGAAATAATATTACATATTGAGGGAACATGGATGTGGATGATAAAATACACCCCAGTAAATACATACGAATAAACAATCTCGGATAAAAATGAGATTGTGATATTTCCCTTACCTTAGGTCCGACTTGCTTTGTAAGTGTCCGAACCTCCTGTATAATGATTTAAATCATGTTATTGACTTATTACAGAATCATATTCATTGTTATGATATCATATATGGTTCACTTATGACATTATATTACCTGATCTTTTGTAAATTCCATGTTAAAGAAGCGTTTTGGGTAAAATCGTTTCATTTATCGTAGGTGTTTTGACTTGTTGTTCTTGACATCATTATTACTTATATCATGATTTACTTACTTCCAGAATATAAAATATGATTTATATATAATATATATTCAGTATATATATATATAATAGGTAGATAAATAAAATGAAAAACACCGTTCATGGAGACGGTAGTCCGTACGTACGCATGAACGCTGTTTTCCTTTCCTTATTGTCTTAAAATGGAAGTAAGTAGATGACATACATATGTATATATATAAATAAATCCAGTATCTTTATAATGTCATATATTTCATTATTATTTCTTATATATACATTATAATCATTCTTAAATGGTTAACATGGAGAATGAATCTCATCGCGTCGTGGAGACGGTATTCCGTACGTACGCACGAGCGATGATATCATTTCTATAAATATTGAATTGAATTGGAGTGTATTATACAATATATCAGAATAAATATGATGTTTTAATAACTATGTATAGTTATTCTTTACACCATTATACCCATCCATGTAAGGTGGTGGTGGAAAATAGATTACACCACGACGTGGAGACGGTATTCCGTACGTACGCACGCGCGGTGATTTCTTTTTCCGTAGGATGGATAGATGGTGAAATAGGGTTGTTTCATACTTATAATAACATATCAGTATATGAGTGATACTGATGTTATTACTTCATAATTAAACAACCTAAGAAGAAGAAGTGGAAGAAGAAATAAAGATGAAAGAATTGGTAACGGTAATTACCTCTTCTTTGAAATGCCTCTTTGAGACCTCCTCTTAGGGAACTAAAATTGGTCTTTGAGGAAGACCAGAACCTCTAGGATGTTGCTAGGGAAGTGGAGAGGATAAATTGGCAGGGGTTGGCCGAGCTTGAGTTCTCAAATTGGTGTGAGGAGGAGGGGGAGGAGGTGTCCTTTTATAGGGGAGGAGAGGGGCACCTTAGGAATATCTCAAAATATTATTTTATATTAAAGTCAAAATCAGTTTATAATGGTTCCAAAGGGTCTTATTTCGAAGATAAAGTGGGGATGGGTCGAAATCCTATCAACCAATAGAATTTAGACAAGTTTAGGGTATTATTTTAACCTTATCAATTAGATTTAACTCTAAGTTAAATAATTTAACTTTTACCATGTCTTTTTGTTTTCTTTCACTATATGGTTAATACACTTACTATAACATTCCAAACGAACCCCAAATTGTTTATTATTAATATATATATCCTTATCTAAGTCATTTGGCCGAACCTTAGATTTTTAGGAATAAAATAACAATTAATAATATAATATTTTATTTAAAAACTATTTTGTGTCAATTTTGACACTATTTGATATATGATTTTTGTGAAAGTCATAACAGAATTATATGTTCGAAACAAGTTGATTAAATCAACACTAATATATCATAGTAACCTATAAAATTAGTGGAATTCATAAAAAGTCTTGAATTACATTTATTTTGGTATTTATATAATCAATTATGTCAATATTTCATTAATAAGATAATTACTGCATCATCTTTGTGTCATAAATAAATTAAATTATTTGATATCTAAAAATTACAAATAAAATACCATCATGTAGGAAATCGTTTTATATTTCTAATGAATATTTACAATCGAATTTATCTTATGTATAACCCAATATTAAAAATAATTTACTTATTAAACTTTGATTTTAACTATTTTAACCCTTCTTTAAATAAATTAATAATAAATGTCCTAATCTAATCCAAGTGGGCCTAAATGGTCATATTTTATTCCTAAGTTTGTTTTTGGTCGAATTACATTTGTCCAATAGAATTAGGACATGTGTTAGGGTAATATTAATATCATATTTACCCTTAGTTACCCTATTTACTATTAACCGCGGTAAAAAAAGTAAAAAGTTACTATTCACCAAAAAATTATTTTCATCTCATTGAACCACATTTTAGTCCTTGATATTAACCGTGTCTCTCGGATTTTCGAAATTCCATTCACAGAAGCGGTAAAATTAAGTTTTATGCAAAATTCAGTTTTTTAACCTACCACTTAGTAGTTTCACTATTCATCAAAAATTGATGTTTTTCAGAACAATGCCAAAATTTCATCCTAAGCTATATTTCATATTCCGAATTCAAAAATGAAGTCTATTTTACCATATTCATAACATAGATGTTGCATTAATTAATTTTAAAATTAAATCCCGCTGTTAAAACAAATAGCGTGTTTTTAAGAAACAATATCTATCAAAAGATTGACACTTGTTTATGTCTGGTTTAAATGTGAAATTACATCCAATGACCAACATTTTATTAAATTGTAAAAATATATTCTAAATATATTTTAAAACCACTCAAATTAATAATTTATCACTATTAATTATTTCGATTAAAAAAGTTGTTTTTAATTATAATTTAGTAATTTTCACTATTCATCAGAATATGAAAGTTATCCGAAAAGTACCAAAATTTCACCTTAGGCTAAATTCGATACTCCGAATCCAAAAATAAAGTTCATTTTGAAAAATAAGATTTACTGGATTTCAAAAAGTGGTTATTACTATTCATAACGGCTAGTTTTAATAATATTTTTATAGCATATCGTTGTTTAGTGAAACTCGGTATTGCGTACTACACACGCTATCGAGGAAGGTCGCGATTGCGTGTAATGCAAGTCAAGTCAAGGATGTGTGTTGTGCAAGCTCCTTTTGGTGTAGCGTACAACACAAGACATTAATAAAATTAAAAAGAATATTTTTTTTATAAAATCTTGGGCTGTTACATTCTACCCCCCTTAAAATGAATTTCGCCCTCGAAATTCGTCGGGGTTATAAATGGTTTACTATTTGAAAGTTTCTTTAATAGAAACCCACATCGTAAAAGGGAATACCAAAACTTGGCTTTAAAAACTAAAGTATGAAATGTAACGATTACCCAAATAAACTAATCACTGGGTTTCCACATAGGTGAAAATATGGATATGGAAGAGAAATCTAACCATCATGTTCTGATGGAGAGTGGTAGAGAACATGGCTATGGAAAATCCAGTAATCACAAATCCATAAATTTGTGACGATCTAAGGTACCATCTGATTCATCAGGTATAAGATCACTAGGACAACATTTTTGGTTTTCAAGATCATTTCCCTAAAGTTGAAAATTTGAATTAGAATAAATACTTACTTTATGTTGATACAATATCACTGTTGTTCGTGCCTTGAACAATTTGCACTTCATCTCTTAAATAAATGAAGTTGAATTTGTTATTCGTGAAGTGTTAGCAGATCATGTGATAGAATGACGGGTCATTCCATCTGTCTCAAACAAAAGGTAAGCAAAAGTTATTAAATATACATAAGTCATTCTATAGTGAGATTAATCATATATAGTTCCTAAAATGGACTTATACTTCATATATCATACTTCTTAATATAATAAAACTAGTTCATACTAAACAGGGACTTCCTGTAGGCCAGTGGTAGGCGATAAAGGCCAGTCGCACTTCGGTTGTGGGTTCGATTCCCACAGCCATGTCCGAAGCGATGGGCTGTCGCCCGTCCTGCAGGTTGTCCTTTTTCTAAAGCTATATTACTATAACATCCCATCAATAATATCGAAAAACGTTTTATCCTAACTTATGTCCAACATAATCCATTCTAATATTTAGGCTTATCCATAATACTGTAGTCCACTCTCGTAATATAGTGAAAACGATTACCAGAGATTTAATACCATCTTTGATCCCCATATATCATAAGATATGTTTTGTTGGTCACATTCCAAATCATTCAAAGTCCTTAATCATGTATTCTCTTGAATACCTTAGTGAAAACATGAATGCAGTTTAAAGTTAACACTTTCCACATACCAAAATCCTCAAAATTCTATATACTCAAACCACGATATCACTTAGTCCTTATATCAATCATGAGCTCATGAATACTGTCAAATATTTCATTTTCTCATTTTCCCTTCATTATGCGCATATCATCTTTTTTTCCAAAATTACCTCAATCACTTAGAATACCACATTAGACCAATACATAAATATTCCAATAAACCATAAAAGTACCTCAACAACATTATTCTTGAATACCAATACATAAACACTTCAGTCCATCCACTTCAATGACTGTCCTGGAATAAGTCCTTCCTTGATTTAGAAGTATCTTTTTAGGTCAGGGCATTGAGTTGGGTAATGCCCATGTTCTCCACAAATAAGACATTGAACTCCATAACAATCTGTCACTCTATGACCCTTTTCTCCACACAGATAACATCGGTCCCTCCATTTGAGGTATTCCTCAAGGTTCTTCTTCCCTTCTTTAGAAATCTCAATCTTCCTTTCTTTATGCTCCTCAACATGCGAACATGCATAATAGTTTATCTTCCTCTTCTTTGATGAATTAGTCATACCACTAAATTTCACCTTGTTAATCATATATCGCGATGACTGATTCGGCATAATCACAATATCTTTATCTCTAGGCATCAAACAATTTTGTTGCTCATAGTCACCAATTTGTCCATTGTATTCAATGTTAACCGAATTCCTTCTGGTTCCCTCCATTAACTAAAACACAAAAAGAATTTTGTGAGAGGCTAAATCATGCTAGGGAAGACAACATAGTAAAGGGGGAGCACCCTCAATATCTAACATCTTAGGTTAAATTCTAAGATCGTTACCGTAGTTCTAGGACTATATCCTATATGTATACTTATCCTTAGGTACATCCTTAGACATACCTTAGAAATATCTCTAGGGATCTCACTAACGTTTTCGCATCCTAGTTTCCAAAGGTTGACTAAACCTTTCCTCTGATACCAACTGTAGAGACCCGAAGCCTAACGTACATGAACATTACATTACTTTTGCGGAATACTTAATACATAACAAAAATACACACACAAGGATCGTAATAGTTTAGTGTCTTTGGAAACTCGGAACGTAATCTTCTAATCCTGGTGAAAGATCTTCAAAATCTCCCACAAAGATCTTCCTTTTTTTTACCTAAAACCTTTCTTTATATCCTGGGGAAAAGAAAACATAAAAGGGTGAGCTCAAATGCTCAGTAAGGGTAAACAAAAGAAATATCAATCACATAATTTTCATAAGAACATAACATTTTTGGAAATCTTAACCTGCAAAAGAGAGCATAATTTCATAACATGGTATAAATCATAGTAGTGAAAATGAAACCCTTACTTAAAACATTACTCATTGTGGCATACACACATAATCATAGAGAATCATTTCTTGTTAGTCAAGACTCATTGCCAAGACTATCTTAGTGGACAAAGTCCCTTTCTGAATCGAGTAATCCTCGTTTCAGTCCTGTTTCACTGAACCGGTATAACCTACCATTCCAGCCATGTCTATCTCATGAGATATGAAATCTTTACCCAATGCATTGGAGGGAGATATAGGTCTCACACATCTCTTAATGAATCCTTTCTTATGTGTGCCACAAAATCATAAATCATACATCATTGCATAACCCATGTAATAAAAATGGGATTCTTAAACAACATGACATCATAAAACCTTTCATATAAGATAAAGGAATTCATAAACATAATTTCATCACAACATATTCAAATCAATGTAAAAATATGGATAGAAACAGAACCCTTTATTATCTTATATGGAAAATAATTTTGATAAAACACTTGAATTGAATTCTTGAGGAAAATATCCTTTCTTCTTCAAAATCAATTTCTTTTAACAAAACATCATGCAATTTTAAAAGAAAGAGATTTTATTGAAAATAGTAATGAAATCTTTTAGAGGAATCTTCATGAAAATAAGTCTTTATAAAACAGTATAAATCCGTTCGTGCCGTATAAGTTAAAAAAAACATTCTTCGTACTTTTGTCGGAAAAGTCAAAAAGTACCTCGTACGAAAAACGAAAAAAGATTCCTTTCATATCCTTTACTAAAAACTCATAGAAGGGTAAAATTGGATTTAAACAATTGTAGGTGGATGGAAATAATATTAAATATTGAGGGAACATGGATGTGGATGATAAAATACACCCCAGTAAATACATACGAATAAACAATCTCGGATAAAAATGAGATTGTGATATTTCCCTTACCTTAGGTCCGACTTGCTTTGTAAGTGTCCGAACCTCCTGTATAATGATTTAAATCATGTTATTGACTTATTACAGAATCATATTCATTGTTATGATATCATATATGGTTCACTTATGACATTATATTACCTGATCTTTTGTAAATTCCATGTTAAAGAAGCGTTTTGGGTAAAATCGTTTCATTTATCGTAGGTGTTTTGACTTGTTGTTCTTGACATCATTATTACTTATATCATGATTTACTTACTTCCAGAATATAAAATATGATTTATATATCATATATATTCAGTATATATATATATATAATAGGTAGATAAATAAAATGAAAAACACCGTTCATGGAGACGGTAGTCCGTACGTACGCATGAACGCTGTTTTCCTTTCCTTATTGTCTTAAAATGGAAGTAAGTAGATGACATACATATGTATATATATAAATAAATCCAGTATCTTTATAATGTCATATATTTCATTATTATTTCTTATATATACATTATAATCATTCTTAAATGGTTAACATGGAGAATGAATCTCATCGCGTCGTGGAGACGGTATTCCGTACGTACGCACGAGCGATGATATCATTTCTATAAATATTGAATTGAATTGGAGTGTATTATACAATATATCAGAATAAATATGATGTTGTAATAACTATGTATAGTTATTCTTTACACCATTATACCCATCCATGTAAGGTGGTGGTGGAAAATAGATTACACCACGGCGTGGAGACGGTATTCCGTACGTACGCACGCGCGGTGATTTCTTTTTCCGTAGGATGGATAGATGGTGAAATAGGGTTGTTTCATACTTATAATAACATATCAGTATATGAGTGATACTGATGTTATTACTTCATAATGAAACAACCTAAGAAGAAGAAGTGGAAGAAGAAATAAAGATGAATGAATTGGTAACGGTAATTACCTCTTCTTTGAAGTGCCTCTTTGAGACCTCCTCTTAGGGAACTAAAATTGGTCTTTGAGGAAGACCAGAACCTCTAGGATGTTTCTAGGGAAGTGGAGAGGATAAATTGGCAGGGGTTGGCCGAGCTTGAGTGCTCAAATTGGTGTGAGGAGGAGGGGGAGGAGGTGTCCTTTTATAGGGGAGGAGAGGGGCACCTTAGGAATATCTCAAAATATTATTTTATATTAAAGTCAAAATCAGTTTATAATGGTTCCAAAGGGTCTTATTTCGAAGATAAAGTGGGGATGGGTCTAAATCCTATCAACCAATATAATTTAGACAAGTTTAGGGTATTATTTTAACCTTATCAATTAGATTTAACTCTAAGTTAAATAATTTAACTTTTACCATGTCTTTTTGTTTTCTTTCACTATATGGTTAATACACTTACTATAACATTCCAAACGAACCCCAAATTGTTTATTATTAATATATATATCCTTATCTAAGTCATTTGGCCGAACCTTAGATTTTTAGGAATAAAATAACAATTAATAATATAATATTTTATTTAAAAACTATTTTGTGTCAATTTTGACACTATTTGATATATGATTTTTGTGAAAGTCATAACAGAATTATATGTTCGAACCAAGTTGATTAAATCAACACTAATATATCATAGTAACCTATAAAATTAGTGGAATTCATAAAAAGTCTTGAATTACATTTATTTTGGTATTTATATTATCAATTATGTCAATATTTCATTAATAAGATAATTACTACATCATCTTTGTGTCATAAATAAAATAAATTATTTGATTTCTAAAAATTACAAATAAAATGCCATCATGTAGGAAATCGTTTTATCTTTCTAATGAATATTTACAATCGAATTTATCTTATGTATAACCCAATATTAAAAATAATTTACTTATTAAACTTTGATTTTAACTATTTTAACCCTTCTTTAAATAAATTAATAATAAATGTCCTAATCTAATCCAAGTGGGCCTAAATGGTCATATTTTATTCCTAAGTTTGTTTTTTGTCGAATTACATTTGTCCAATAGAATTAGGACATGTGTTAGGGTAATATTAATATCATATTTACCCTTAGTTACCCTATTTACTATTAACCGCGGTAAAAAAAGTAAAAAGTTACTATTCACCAAAAAATTATTTTCATCTCATTGAACCACATTTTAGTCCTTGATATTAACCGTGTCTCTCGGATTTTCAAAATTCCATTCACAGAAGCGGTAAAATTAAGTTTTATGCTAAATTCAGTTTTTTAACCTACCACTTAGTAGTTTCACTATTCATCAAAAATTGATGTTTTTCAGAACAATGCCAAAATTTCATCCTAAGCTATATTTCATATTCCGAATTCAAAAATGAAGTCTATTTTACCATATTCATAACATAGATGTTGCATTAATTAATTTTATAATTAAATCCCGCTGTTAAAACAAATAGCGTGTTTTTAAGAAACAATATCTATCAAAAGATTGACACTTGTTTATGTCTGGTTTAAATGTGAAATTACATCCAATGACCAACATTTTATTAAATTGTAAAAATATATTCTAAATATATTTTAAAACCACTCAAATTAATAATTTATCACTATTAATTATTTCGATTAAAAAAGTTGTTTTTAATTATAATTTAGTAATTTTCACTATTCATCAGAATATGAAAGTTATCCGAAAAGTACCAAAATTTCACCTTAGGCTAAATTCGATACTCCGAATCCAAAAATAAAGTTCATTTTGAAAAATAAGATTTACTGGATTTCAAAAAGTGGTTATTACTATTCATAACGGCTAGTTTTAATAATATTTTTATAGCATATCGTTGTTTAGTGAAACTCGGTATTGCGTACTACACACGCTATCGAGGAAGGTCGCGATTGCGTGTAATGCAAGTCAAGTCAAGGATGTGTGTTGTGCAAGCTCCTTTTGGTGTAGCGTACAACACAAGACATTAATAAAATTAAAAAGAATATTTTTTTTATAAAATCTTGGGCTGTTACAATATTATTCTAGTACCCTCCATACTAGTGTCTTCTTTATTTTACACAGGTGCATCTCACTCTTTTATATATGATAATATCCATAGGATTCTCATCCTAGAGACTGATTAATTCAATAGTAATATGTTATTAGACTCCCTATTAGTTATCTGTTCTAAGTGTGTTCACCATTGTAAGGATTTTCCTCTTGAGATAGGTGATTTCCATTTCACGTTGAATCTTTGTGACCTCTACATGATAGACTTTTATGTAATCATTGGGATGGACTGGTTAGTTCCCTATTAATCCCATATTGATAAATCTCAAAATTGGGTGATATTTATATCACCATAGGGTGTTAATCATATAAATAAGGTAAAATGGAAGGAAAATATGACTAGAGTAGCTCCCAAGCATCAGAGTTTGGGTAATGTGAAAAATCAGATCACCCATATTTTCCTGGATGGCAAGGGGTTACAACTATCTATAATTTATCCAATAGTGTATTGCTTTATAGATGTTCTTCATGATGATTATTATTGTCTACCTCTAGTGTGAGAGGTATATTTTACTATTCTTCGTGTGACAATATCAGCACCAGTGTCCATTACACCTTATAGGTTGAAACCAAAGGATATCCTGGAACTCAATAATAATTGGAGGATCTTGAGGCCAAATGTTTCATATTCCCTAACACTTCTCATTGGGATCACAAGTAGTTTTCCCCAAGAATGTGCATGGTAACCTCAAGATCTATGTGGATTATCATCATTTGAACCAGCTTACACTAAAGAATTTGTATCCACTTCCTAGAATAGACAAAAAAAATTATCCGCATCAAGGAGGGAGATTATATTTAATTATAGATATGAGGTTATTATATCATCATGTTCATGTCAGTAAATTATACATTCCTTACATATCTTTCAGGAGTAGGTACAGTCCATACGTGTTCCTAGTTATGTCGTTTGATCTCATGAAATCACCTGTAGTCATTATGGCTCTTCTGAATATGGTATTCAAAATGTATCTTCATTAATATTTGATATTCATTGATTATGATATAATAGGGTATTTATTCTATATAAATGAACATTAAACCCATATTGTGATCATTTTGAATGCTCTAAGAGAAGAACAACTCTATGCTATGATCAAAAAATGACTCTTTTGGTTCAAAAACCTCAACATCCAGCAACATATTATCAAAGATTTTGGAGTTTTAGTAGACCCAGATAAAGATAAAGTTATAGTTTCATGGGAGTGTACCAATAATGTCTGGAAAATAGGAGATTCTTGGGCTAGATAGAAATTACAAAAAATTCACACAATATTTCACTCACATTGAAGCACTGCTTATGGGCTTGGCAAAGAAGGGTGTGAAATTAGTATGTTTAGAACCATGTGAAACAACATTTCAAGAGTTGAAGGCTCATCTAAATTCAGTGTCAATAATGATTCTTCTGGACTTATGTAGGAGATATGATGTATAATGTGATGCATTATTAATCGGTCTTAGATATGTTCTGAAGTAGGATGTGTGAGATGTAACGTATGGGTCTGGTTATTTGAGGCCTCATGAGCGGAATTACCCGATGCATGACCTCGACCTCACTGCTATTGTTCATGATTTTTAATATTGGGGAGAAAATTTTATTGGATAGAGTTTTAGGGTATTCAATAACAAAAAAAATCCTCATGTACATATTTACAGAGACATTCCTCAATATCAAACAACACAGGTGGTTTGTGTACCTATTGTAATTTGGTTTTGAGCTTACATACACACCTTTTAAGGGAATTTCAATGGAATAATCTCTAAGAGGGAAGACTCATGAATAGGTGGTTCATGTATCCATTGGTGAAGGGAAGCTTATGGAATTATTCTTGGAGATTCATTATGATGTTTAGGAGAACCAAGTTTATATTATCCTATCAGCCTTAGTATTGAAATATACTCTTCTCAAATGGGTCAGAATGAACAAGTTATCTAATCCAAAAGGCATTATCTTAAGGGAAAATATTTCAGAGGTAGATAAATACCCAGCTTTCACGGTGGATGGGGATGATACTCTATTGTTCCATTAAAGTGTATGGGTCCCAAAAAACATTATAAAGGATTTAATGTGGGAATTTTATGCCTCATCATTTTCGTTTCACCCTGATGCCATCAAAAATATATATGGATATTAGGTTCCAATATTAGTGGCCTTATATGAAACATGATTTACCTAGATTCAGCACTCAGTGTTCCAACTATCAATAGATGAAGGTATAACATCAGTTTCTAGTAGGGATTTTGTAGTCATTTTCCATAACAGAGTGGAAATGGGATGATGTTTTAATTGATTTTGTTAATTTTCTACAAAGTTCACCTTGATTCAATGACATAGTGTGGGTTGTCTGTGATTGTTTGATGAATGTCATACAGTTCATAACTGTGAGATATACTTTCATGGAAGGCTTGCTATGAAGACTGTACATCAGGGAAGTGGTACGTTTTCCTGAAGCTCCTCGTTCTATTGTTCCTGAAAAAGATACTCGTTTCACATTACAGTTATGTCGGGGGATACAAAATGACATGGGTACAAAGATTCATCTGATCAAAACCTATCACCCATAGAATGTTGAAAAAATAGAGGATACTATTCTGGTTTTATTGGACATGCTTTTTTCAGGTGTCCATAACCTCAACGGTTTCTAGGAAAAACACATTCCACTAATTAAGTTATCTTATAACAATATCTCTTAGGATTCCATTGATATGGATCCTTGTGAATCCATGTATGGTGGGCCTTACTGATGAACTCTACACTAGCTAGAGGTAGGGGAAGCAACTATGCTAGGACGTCATCTCAAGAAGGAGACTACAAAGAATGTCCATCTGATTAGAAAGTGCATATTGACATCTCAGTCCATACAACAGTCATAGGACAAAAGATGACAATTATCTATTGTGCCTGAAATAAGAGACCATTTTTCTTGTGATTACTTCCCAAGATAGGATATAGACATATTTATAAGTAGGGCAAGCTCTAAATGCAGTTTGTTTGACCCTTCAATGTTATGAAATTGATTAGACCAGTGGCATACCGACTATAACATCCTCATAGATACTAGTCTATGCTTGTTGTCATTTATGTATATCATATTTTTTGACACTATACATACCAAGAACATTTCTTTTTCCCTAATGAGGTTGAATCATATGTAGATTATTCATTTGAGGAGTATTCAATGTAAATAGTGGATTATGGCATGAAGACACTCTGAGGAAAGTTCATTCCTTTGGTATAGGTGTTATGGTAGCATGATTGAGTGATATATGAGATAGCGGAACCGAAATTGAATACATGATCTCAATATATGGAATCATTTGTTCATGATACCCCTTTTACCTTATAAGTCCAACTCGTGGAGGAGTTTCCTTATTAAGGGGATGCTATAATGACATGTCTTTTCATGATGGATCATTTTTATTATTTTATCCCTTCTTTTAAACATGTTAACGGTCTATTATGTTTTATTGATGGTCCCAGGTGTGTCTGAGGCTTGTTCGGAGCAACGAATTCTTGAAAATGGGATAAAGAACAAGGCCACATGGTTGGTTAATCCATAGAATATAATATGCATGGCTAGTTTTAACCATGAAATTACAGACAATGGGAACCTATAGGTGAAACTTTATGTTTGCAGTCGTGAAGGATGAGGTGGATGGATGTGTGATAGCTTATTATTTTTTGATTGTGGTATATCACATGGTTTGCCCATATATTTCTAAACATACACAAAAATCATGCGCCCCTTATTTTGGGGTGAAATTTCATTTTTTTCTTCTCTCTTAAATTTTAAACTTATTTACTTTTTCATCATCTCCATTCAATTTCAACCCTATGTTCTCTCTCCCTTGAGCATCAAAATATCCCAATATGGGCATTGAAAAATGTCTTCATCCATTTTTTATTCCTCTATCCTTTTTAAGTATTACATTCATCTTAGTAATCTCTCATTGTATCTCAACTCTTATATAAGTTTATCTTTCCACCCATTGAGATATTTTGGTTCATAATCATCTTCCCTATTTTTAAGGAATTGGCATATTTCTCAGATCTCTCCAATCGTTATTATAATATAAGGCTAATATTAAAGTAGGAAAAATTTACATCCTTGAAGAACATGATAAATTCATTTTTCATTTGGGTTTTGATGCCCTATAGTAATTGAATTTTGTCACTTGATATATTTTTTTCATGTGATTTATTTTAATTGATTTCATTATATAAAACTGATAATTGTATATTATTATTCTGCTGATGATTCTTTTTTAGAGGTTCATATGTATATACACCTTCTATGGTAACCCCATGGGTGTGCCAAGTGAAATTATCCATTTTTGTTCAATTATTCAATGTGCCAAGAACTCATTTGGTCCTTAAATCATAGTTTTTTAATCTACTTTCCTTTAGAACATGAGTATTAAATTGACCCCAAAGAACCTCTAAGGTTTTTGTCCCTATTATAGTTAGAATTTTCAATTTAGACAATGGTCATGATTGACTATGGATATTTGAAATCCCCAATGAGCCTTATACCTTGAATTGCATTGGATTGATGAATTAAAAGAAAATTTAATGGGATTTGATAAATGGTAACACTTTGTAATGATGTATTACCATTACCTAAATGAAATAAATTGTTAGGATGGAATGAACTATGATTTTTCTTTTTTTCCCTAACTGAAATAAATGCTTTAAAATGATTATTGAATTGATTATAGGGTGGAAAGGCCACACCCATTATTTCTTCCTTAACAGTTTCTCTAATTGAACTATTGTTCCATTTATATATATATGGTCTTGTTAAATAAGTTTTAGGATAATTTTTTCATCAAAGATTATATTCTAAATTATATTAATTGATATAGTCTTCATACAATAGTAAGAGTTGCTGATAATGATAGATAATTACAATCCCTTACATCAGGTATTGAGTATGGAATCTCACACTAGTGATACTATATGGATGTTTGGATGAGGGGAAAATTCAATGAATATAGTGTTTTCATTATGGGTCACTCACTATACCAGGTGTTGTATAATGACATTTTCCCTCCATTGAGATGCATGGAATATAACCTATTTCATTAGTTTATAGGCACATTAGCTTGGTTGTGGATGTTTGAGTTACACCTCGGTCTTGTGGCCACTAGAATTCCATGTATATAGACACGTACATCCAAACATACTTGGTTCATATAACTAAATAAAATATATAATTAAACTATATATTTATATATCTTACTACTATATATATAGTGACAGTTCAGACTTCTCCCAATTATGAGTTGAAGCATGCAGAGCTGTCACTTGACCTTTAGGAATGTGAGCATCCTAATTATCTATTTATTTAAACATTTATTTCATATTATATTAAACTTGTACACTATTTATTTGTTATAACTTCTTGGATTACACATAGAAAACATTGGTGGTAGCTTATAGATATTTTTATCCCACACCCTACTCGGGAAACCTTTGGTACCCGAGAAGACAATCCATATGAAGGGATGGATAAGGGAAAGGACCCTTCTATATGTTGTTGATATAATTTTTCTCAGATGGAGATTAGGAGTAGAGGACCAAGAATTTTTTCTACATTCATGTAGAGAATCTTTTGTCCTTTTTGTCTTTTGTAATATTTTATAGCTTGCATGTATACACATGTTCCATTTTGGTATTACAGAATTCCATGAATCAATGTTTTAGACACAACGTTAAAGTATTTTTATTATTTATATAATTATTTGGTGATCTATTTATGATTCCATTTTTTATTGGTTCTATCTGTTTATTGTGCATCTACTTTTGATATTTTTTTTATATCTACAATGCCACTCTAACATGAGGATATAGTCTCCCTAATGTACAACCTTTACACCCTTGCTTCTAGTCAAAAGCATCTCGTATATAGGGAGGAGGGCTTGATGTTATGTGACCCACTAGCTCAAATCATAGGTTATGTAGATCCAGTGTCAATACGTTACAAATACTATGTTGTGTGGCCTATTACAAGTATAACCAGTCCACTACTGTCTATGTGTGAAAAAAACTATTACACATAAATTAAATTGTGTGATGTAATAGTAAGAGTCTCATTAATCAATTAGTGTTTCTTATAGAAGAAAACATTAGAATACATTGGAATACATTATAATTAAGAACAAGTAAATTTTTATTTCCAATGTCTTTTAAAATAAAAAAGAAAGGTTAATTTCCAATAATGATGACTTTCTTATTCCAATTTTCGCATGATAGGGGATAATTGATTCCATAACTAGTTCATTTTTATTTTATATCTTTTGAAAAATCTATAGAATTATTGGTATTTATATATTAAGAGTTATTATGAAATATAAGTTGTATTGGACATCCAATCAATAAATTTGTTGTAAAAATTGACTTTTATTTTAATAAATTTACTTATTGATCTCACATTAATGAGTTTAGAATTTGGAATATAAAATTTTCATAAACTATTTTTAAACATATGATATTTTTTTATAAATACATGTTTTTATGTTAATGTTTTTCTCAAACCATTTAGATATCAATTTGGAAAGAATACCATATCAATAAAATGTGTAGGTGAAAATGAAAAGTGATAACAAAATTGATGCTGCATATGATGTTTAATGAAACTTAAACTAAATATTTGAAAGTGTTGTCATTATCTTCTTATTTTGTAAAAAATAGTCATATTATTACCCATTATTTAACTTTTATTATTTTATTATATTATAAAAAAAAATTCAATGTTTTTATAGGGTTTTGAAAATGATTTTGAACATGTAGTACTGTAATATACCTTATTTTATTCATGTATTAATCTTTATAAACTATTGGTCAAAATGGTTTGTTTTGAATTTAATCAATTTATATATTAATTTACAACCTCAAAAATTTACACCCCTTGTATGTGGTTTTCTCCATGCTTCGACATCTCATGGAAGTAGATTACACCCCATTTAACTTCCTTTCACCACATTCCAATATGTTACAAAATAATATTTCCCCACGTGTAATTAGATTTCACAATGGGAAATTGGATTTCACCGTGTGAAATTGGAATGTGAAATCGTATTTTACCTCATGAAATTGGATTTCACTACGTGAAATTGGATTTCACCTCATATAATCTATACTAATTGTTTTTTAGGGTTTGATTATATTTTACTATAGAATTATTACACTTCGTTAAATGGGAATTCACACCATGTAATTTTGATGCTCATTATATTAAATATGTGTTTATCCTCCTTTAAAACCTATACACCAATTTTCTTGGCTATAGATGCTCCACACATCATCTTTCATTGACCGAAAACATCCCACAGACCTATTACTTGAATTGGAACACCTCTGAATACTGAAATATTTCACTAAATACCCTCAGCTCATCTCCCAATTTGCTTCAGGGCATCTTCTGTTGATTCATAGGAGTCCGTTCAGATCTGGAAGTGACATCACATCAGAACTTGGATATCTAGACCTATATTTTTAAGGAATTCCTTCTGGTTATTGATTTTTTATAGATCCATTGCTAATAGAATACCTGGTTCTTTTTTAAAAGAATCCAAAATTCTATTTCTATCACTGATGTAGGGGGTTTTTCACCTTTTCCACCACATTGAAGTAATTGGATATAAATCCTGTTATTCAATGAATTTGTGAGTGATTATAGTAAATTTGGAGATATTTTTGGGTGATAAAACATCATCACCTATCATTAGGTAGGAAGTATAAAATCTAAACCCCATAGTTGTGATTTTATTTTGTATATGAAAGTTGTAGAGTATCTATAGTTTTATAGAAATTTTAATCCCTAAATAGATTAATTAATGTGGAAATTAATTAATTGAGATCATTATGAATTTTTGGTATTGGTGGATAGTTGAATGAGGCAATTAAATAGATAATTAATTATGGGATTTTATGATTTTTGATGAAAGTAATTAATAGTGTGAATTAATTAAGATTAAACTAAGATGGTATATTTGGGTAATTTATCATGAATTCATACTGGTTATAGATGTTACAAATAGGGGTAATTTATTTTGAAATTAATTATGGAATATAAAATATCAGATTGAGATAATTAATTTATGAATTAATTATGAAATGTTGTGTTTAGAAATTCAGATAATTAATTGATGAATTAATTATGAGTATGTGATTAATTAATGGTTTGGTTAATTAAATAGATTAATGTTATTAATTAATTGGGGAATTAATTAAGGGGTTTTATGTAAAGAATAATTGTTGAATTAGTTAATATGATGAGCTGATTAATTAATTGATAAATTAATTACAGTGATATTTATATAAGAGGTTTAATATTGATTAATCCCGATTGATGTGAAAAATTTCTATATATGATAATGTGGTTAATGTTTATTATATATAATAAATCAGATAAATGTGATATGTGTGAAATCGTGAAGGGTAAATTTCTCATTCGAAAAACTATTTTGGATTGTAACATGATCATTAAATTATGTATTTTTAAATGTTGAATGATAACATGCTCATTTGGACAACAATTATTAATGGTAACATGCTCATTCAATTATATATTATTTAATTTTTAATGGTAATATGATCATTCTTCTGACTATTATGAATGGTAACATTCTCATTAAATTATGTATTATTAAATGGTGAATGGTAACATGCTCATTCGGCCAATTATTATGAATAATAACATGATCATTCAATTTTTTATTATTAAATAGTGAATGGTAACATTCCCATTTGATCAACTATTAAGAATGATAACATGGTCATTCAAATTGTATGATTATGAATGGTAAACCTTGCAGAATGATCATATTCCAGCGTACACCAATGCTGGTATTGAGGTATGGTTGTCTACAAGAACCCTGAGTTTTATGTGATTAAATGGTGAAGATTTAATAATGTGATAAGATTTATATTTATACTTTAAACTTAATATTATTATAATTTAATACACTGTTATTGAATGGATTTGTTTTAGGCAGCATTGGTGGTGGACTAATGAGTTGTACTCAGTCCATTTCTGGGATGCCTAATCAGTACCCCAATAGACTTTATTGTTGCAGGAAATGTTATGTGAAAGGGACCTAGAATAGATTTATGATTGGGGGTGGATCTTGGATGAGGGAACCAGAATAGGTTTTGGACCCTCTTGGGAGTTTTTAGTGTCTTTAAATATAGTTTTATTTTAAACACTTCAGTCGCTGTAATAAAAGCACGGTGGATGGTCCATCCGATCAAGGGATAGTAGGTGTGGAGTCTAACTAATATTGGACTAAGGCTATGTAGGATGTTTCAAAAAATGGCAATATCATTGTAGTAGATATCATTAGTCAGGTGAGAAAGGATATGGGTTCTCTCCTCGCACTTTGAAAACTCTGCAGATATAGAGGAGTTCAGATGTGGAGATAATTGATGTTATTAATGTGGAATTAAAAATGATGGAGGCGGAGGTCCCAAGACATCCTCAGGTGGTTCTTATGATTAGGCAGTACACTGAGAACATGATATTTGTGTTCATATCTAGGACTAGACTCATAAGGAACCTACAATGAGTATTCCCACTGGTTTCAATGTTCTAAAACATATTGTGGGGGTGTGGACTTAATCCGGGGAATTCCTAGAGAGGTTAACAATATTATCATGGGAAACCTGCTTTATTCTTTGGATAATATTATATATCCTAAGAGTTTGAAATGACCCTATTAAAGATTCCATGGATGAGTAGAAGGTCCCTGTGAATGGGTCTAGTGATGAAGATTCTATCCACATTGCAGATGATTCAGAGGACGAGATTCAGGGATGTTGGTATCCAAGCCTGAGGATAAGTAAAGGGATGAGGGTAAACATTAAAGATACGAAAAACTACTCTTATTTACCTCTTCCAATGGATACTAGATCTATGATGATGTCAATGGACAAGAAAATTTCCATAGTCATTTCATAATCCGAGTAGGGTGAGTCATAATTTTTTATGAAAAAACTATTGTAATTTCTTAGAGATTAAGAATATTATCCTTTTGAAACTATTTTAAATTTTATTTCTTCTGACGAGGAGACTTAAAAAAAGATGGGAAGGGCACTAAATCTGACTCCAAATGAGGATTTAGACAACTGGATTGATAAACATGACCAGATTTTAATAAGGGGTTTCAATAATGGGAAGATCAATATAGAAGAGTATATCAAATCTTGGGACAAATTGGCATATAGGATTCAAAATCTATTGATGGATGATCTCTCCACCTAGATAAACACTATCGCATGGAAATTATTTTGTGAGTTTAAAACTAGAAGGGGTAAATTTTGATTTTCATGATTTATTTACCTCATTTTGTTCATGACTAATGGTTTATCACATTTTCCATAAATAGAATTTGATAATAAAAAATTTAATTTTGTGTTAGACAGTGTTTACCATTATTAACCAGACCAAGGTGTCAGGTGGCTAACTAGAGTAATAGAACCTCAATTTTGACAGTGTGGTGTGGGTTTGGGGTATAATTTTTTGTATTTTGTTGGTGTTCTTCTAATGTAATTATGATTAGTTGTGATATGAGTGATAATATGTTTTTTGGAATTTTATAGATTCATGTCCAAAACAACGCTTGATGAGAGGATGACTGGAGGACATGGTTGTGGATGATAATATTGTGGGTGAACCTGAGGCATCAATAGTTCTGGGGAGGAAAAATGATATCAATTATGAGGGAACATCACTCATTTATGGAAATGATGGAAATATCCCCATGATGGTTTCTTAAAATCATGTCTAATTTGACGAGGGTGTTTTAGTTACAACACCCTCTAATTTTTACAGGAGTGGGTGGACCAGTGGGAGTTGAGTTTTGGGTTTAGTCTAGCAAGATGATACTTGACCATGTAGAGACTCCTACTAAGAAGAGGGTCAAGATGACCCCTTATATTCTATGAGGATTAGTGAAACACTGGTGGGATATTGATGTGGGGACTAGAAAAGTTGATGGCATGATATGGAAGTACTTTTTGGATATGTTTTTTTAACTCTTCGATCCAGAGACACTATGGTAGAAGAAAGTTATAGAGTTCATGTTGTAGTCTCAAGGGAGCATGTTCATTATGAATTATGATGGATGTATCATATATCTGTAGTGATTTTACCCAATTTTAGTTGGAGATGAGGAAGCTATGGTGAAATAATTTCAAGATGGAATTAAGTGTGATATTAAATCTCAATTCAACATCTATAAATTATAGAAGTTTGCTGCGATGGTTGACCAGGATCTCCTACAAGAAGGGAACTAGAGGGAGGCTTCATGTATGGGAAAAATAGTTACTATTTTACATTCAATAGGTGTGAATTCCAAGATCATGAAGCATCATTATTAAAACATTATCCTAGAAAGTTGGAATAAGAGTACACAGAAAGGAGGGTCTGTTGCATAGGACCTTTCTAGAGTGATTTTTCATTAGTGTGGTGGGATGGGATATTATCATAGGAACTATTCCATACAACCAATGGAGTTTCAATCCAATGGAAATATGGGATATCTATAGTGGTTCTGTAGGAACCCAAGTCCGTCAAGTAGTGATAGAGGATCTAGAAAGAAAAATAGTGAGAAAAGGGATCTTCTATAATATATCATTCGGGAGGATGGAGCTCTAATGGATAATGAAGATGCGGTAGAAGGTGTGGTGCTTATGGGGAAGAGTACCCGTATCAGAAGAGTGGTGTTGAGAAGGGAGTCTGACAACATCACATGGAAGAGGGTAATGACAATTTCATGTGATGAAACCTACACTTATGGATAGAGAGGTTGGGAAATCAATAGTGATAGGTACTATTTTAGCAGATTCTACTTAGCAAGTTCCTTATTTGATATCGGTGCCTCTTATTCCATTATATCTATAAAACATTTTAATTTTTTGATCATAGTGGAGGAGTTTGTCAGTATGGTAGTGACTATAGATACATCATTGGGAATATGGTCTAGAGACATCTATACGTGGAAGGGAAGTTCTCTTGAGATCCAAGAGTATTATTTCTTATGGGATCTATATATTCCTGATATGACAGGATCTGACCTAATAATGGGTATGGACTGGCTAGTTGCATACCGATCCCACATAGACTATTAATCTAGTAGAGTTACATTTACATCTCCTAAGGGTGACCATTACGTTCACTAGAAGAGTGGGATATCCAGGCATGCCATGTAAGCCAATTACTTAGCAATTGAGGGAACTCAGAACCCAATATGAACTTCTACTTCTTGATGATGTGGGATTTATGCAAGATGAACTTCCACCAATATGGGAACTTTTTTAGGATGTGTTTTGTAAAGATTTATTAAAACTACCTCCTGAGAAATATGTGGAATTAACTTTTGAGGTCATGTTAATTGATAAGCCATTATCTATTCCACCATATAGAATGACACTAATAGATCTTCAAGAAATCAAAATTCAACTGTAGGAATGTAAGGACAAAAGATTTATTTGACCGATTATGTCACATTGGGGTTATCATATGTTGTTTGCAAAGAAGGATGATTGGAAATTGTTCTTGTTTGTTGATTCCTATAAGTTGAACAAGATGAAGGTGAAGAAATGGTATCCTCTTCTTTATATTGATGTTATGTTTGACTAGTTAAAGGAATATTGTGTTTTATCAATGATCAACTTGAGATATCGGTATCATCAGCTAAGAGAACAGACATCTGATATACCAAAGGCTACTCTAAGAAGTAGGAATTTTCTACATGAGTATATAATAATTACTTTTAGATAGAAAAATGCACTATTAGTGTTTATGGAATTGATGAACATAATCTTCAATCCTTAACTAGATGAGTTTGTAGTGGTGTTTGTGGACAACATCATGGTTTACTCCAAAACTCATGATAATCATTCCCAACATCTTGATATCATCCTGAGTTCACTGATAGAGAATCATATATATTCTAAGATATCTACGTGTTAATTTTTGACTACCCTGGTACCCTGATTGAGGCACATCATCTTAGAGAAAAGTGTTTCAGTGGACCCAGATGTGATTTATGTAGTGGTTTCTTGGGAGAATTCCATGAATGTTTTTAATATCCAATGTTTTATAGTATTATTTGTGTATTACCAGAGATTAATCAAAGAATTTCACTATTTGGTAGCGCTACTTTCAGGGTTGACCAAAAAGGATGAAAAATTATAATGGTTAGAGTCTTGAGAGGAAGTTATTCCAGAGTTGAAGAAGTGGTTGAAGTTGAAACCAATTTTGATCCTACATAAGTAAGGTGAGGAGTAAATGGTGTATTTTGATGCTTCTTAGATCAGAATCCATGATTTATTGATGCAAAGGGGATATATTTTTGACTTATGGGTCTCAGAAAATTGAGGCTTCGTGAATGGAACTACCCTAGGCATGAAATTGAGTTGGTCGTAGAGGTTTTTGAATTAAAGTGTTGGTGACATTACCATTTAGGTGAGAAGTTTATCGTGTTTACCAATAAAAATATTTTCAGATACATATGCTTACAAAGTGATTTGAATCTATGATAATAGAGATGGTTAAAGTGTAATAAGTCATTTGATTTTGAGATGGAATATACACCCAGCAAGGAAATAGTGTAGCAGATGCTTTGAGTAGTAAAACATAGATACTGGAAAATTCAAGATTCTAGTAATGAGTGGAATATTATGATGTTTCTAACTGAGATCCATGTTTAGTATCAAGTGAGTTAGGATCACATGACTCTCATATCAGTTTCTGTGGAGTCAAAAAATTTAAGACGAATTGGGTACAAACAGTACAAGGATGATGAGTGATTATCCTTAAGGGAATACATTGATGGAGGGGAGACACCTTTGTACTAGTTTATAAATGACTATGATATCATCTATGTGAAGAATAAAGTTTTGTGACTACAACAATGTGAGAGGATCTTGTGCTGTAATTTCATGCCATAAGGTGGGAAGTGAATCTTGGTGTGACCAAAATGTACCATGACCTACAATGGGAGTTTTGGTGGTTGGTTATGAAAAAGGTGGTAAGAGGTTTGGTAACATGTGGATACATATATTAGTAGGTGAAGGTATAATATCAATTACCTAGAGATTTTCTATAGTTATTTCCCATTCTGGAATGGATGTTGGATGATGTGACTATGGATCATGTGGTAGGTCTTCTGAATACTCTAAAAAAGAATGATGATATATGGGTTATTGTGTATCGATTAAAAAAAGTTGTACATTTATTTATAATACGAGAAACCTTCACAGAAGATCATTTGGGAAATATATATGCTCAAGAGATAGTATGCCCGAATAGAGTGAAGCTGACTATAGTTTTAGACTACGATTTGTGTTTTACATCGTTATCCTGGAAAGTCTTGTAGAAAGAACTTGGTATAAAAGTTTTGTTGAGTAAATCATTCCAATGACAAATAGATGTGCAGTTAGAGTGTATTATACTATTGTTTGAGGATATTTTGCGGGCATGTGTGTTTGACTTCGGTGGGTCATTGGAGAAACACATATCTTTGTTTGACTTGACCTATAAAAATTGCTATCAGGGAACTATATAAATGGTACCATATTAGGATATTTATGATAGGTTATTCAGATCACCACCATTCATGTTGGAGGCAGGTGAGTCAGAGTTATTGGGACTAAGTCTCATGCTGGAGGCATCAGAGAAGGTACAACTGATTCTGAAATGTATTCCTATGACGCAGAGTAGGTGTAAGTAGTTAGATGATAGGAAAATATGACCCCTAGTTTTTACAAAGGGTGATCATGTATTCCTTCTAATTTCTCCTAGGTTGGGTCACCACATGAAACTGAGATAGGGAATGTTGTCTCCAAGGATTGTTGCACCATTCTAGATTGTATAGAGAATCATGCCAGTGGAATACCGATTGGCTATTCCATAGAAATACAGTTTTATGCATTATATTCTCCATGTTTCACAAATTCAGAAGTATCACCCTGAAAATTCTCAGGTAATTGATGTGGAAGTTGTTGAGTTTGGTTTAGATTTTCCCTTTGAGGAGAATTTGATATGTGTGTTGATCGTATTGGGAACGTGTTTGTAGAAACTTCCAGTACAATAGTTTGTGTATTATGGAAACAACGATGTGTATAAGAGGAGACATGGGAATGGGAGGATAAAATATGGGATCGGTTGCCCTATTTTTTAGATAAAAATCATAGAGAGTCTTGGGATTGTAGCTCTAGAAAAAGCTGTTATACAGTGGGGAGATTGTAAGATCCAATATTTTTCCAGGTATGAATATTTTTAAACTTTTGACCAGAATTTTTTTGTTTGAATTTAATCCAAATATATAATTAATTAAAAACCTCAAAAAATTAAACCCCCTGTTAGTGGTTTTCACCAAATGCCAACATGTCATGAAAGTAGATTCCACCACCAATAAATGTCTTTCACCAAGTGACAACATATCATGAAATATGACTTCACCACATATAATTAGATTTAACCATGTGTAATATTTCACCAAGTGAAATTGGATTTCAACATATATAATCTGTATTAATTTTTTGATATGGGTTTTAAGGGATTTTACTCAAGAATTATTACACAACATGAAATGGAAATTAAAAACATGCAATATTGAATCTCAGTATATAAAAAACATGTTTCAGCATCATGTAAACCCTCTGCACCCATTTTCATGGATACCAAAGCTCCGCACACCACTTTTCTTTGACTACAAACACCATGCACACCTATTCCATAAACCAAAACACCTTCATGAATCGAAATATTATAATGAAGATCGTCCAAACAACTCCCTCTTTATTGTGGGTCATTTAATATTGAATCCTGGGAGTCCTCTTCGATCTAGAAGTGATATTGCATCAGATATTGGATATCCAAACCTAGAATTTTAAGGTATTCCTTCCGATTATTGATCTTTCTCTAGATCCACTGTTAACGAACAATATGGTTATTTTTTTAGAGTAATCTAGAAGTCAATTTCTATTACAGACGTAGGGCAATTTTCACTGCTTCCTCCGCGTATTATGAATCAGATCTAAACTTTCTTCTTCGATGTGTTCTTGAGTGTTTAGGTTTATTTTTGAGATATTCATTAGCGAGTGTTATTAAACACCGATCTTGAAGTAGGTAGTCCAATATCTAAATCCCATTGTTGTGATCTTATTATGTATATTCAGGTTTTAGAATTTATGTAGTTGTATATAATTTATAATCACTAACTAAATTAATTAATTTTTTAAATTTATCAATTAAGATGATTATAGAATTTTGTTATTTTTTTATTATTGAATGAGATATTTAATTGGAGAATTAATTATTATTTTTTTTATTTTTTTATTGAAATAATTAATTATGGGAATTAATTATAATTGAATATAGATGATAGATTTGGGTAATTAATATTCTAATTAATTATGGGTTTTGTATGTTAAAAATTGAGATAATTAATTTGTAAATTAATTATGGAAAATTAAATTTTGGATTGAGATATTTCCAACTGGTTAGGGACTGAAAAATAAAAATAAAAACATAGATCCCTTTTAAATAGGTTAGGAATAACCCATTACGTGCTCGAAGTCCATAGGAATATCGCCTTAGATTAAGTGAAAAAAATCCCACTCTTACATATATAGCCCAAGTAAAAACACTAATCCCATAAGAACAACCGATAAAATCGTGTATCTTATGAATCCTCCCAACCAAGGCCATTAAACCCATCATCCGTACTCACCAACCCTTGCAGAACCACTACAGAATCAGTGCTAACCAATATGATCCCTCCACCCACCATCGAGGGCCTGTCTAAAGCCCCCTGCACCTCATCCTTTGGATGACATTGTGCAAGACGTCGTCTTAACCACCCGTCTGAAGCATCACCACATCCTCCCACAACTAGATCTCTGCCTAAAACCCAATCATGCATAATCTCACTTTAAAAATTTTCTATAGATAGATCCACACCCAATAGACATCCACGCCACTATGTACCATTTTATATCACCAAAGTAAGGCCCTAAGAGAGAAAAAAACCATATCTGAAATAGATATTTTCATATATCGAGAGATCATTCCACCCTTTACACCATTGAGATACCGCTAACCTGAGAGGGATATGCCGTTGACATGGGGGGAGAAGCCACAAAAGGGGAGTCCAACCTGCATTGCCCGAGTCGAGCCATTGCATCAGATCCTCACGGCCTAAAGATGAATCTAAATGGTCGTAGCCAATGAAAAGATCAAACTCTCTCAACCTCTGAAGTCTATTGCTAACCAAGATGCCAAAGAACCCTATCCACTGATGGGGAACACGACTCCATCGCTCAGCAGGATAAGGGAATCTCACGACAGAAGATGTGGCAAAATTTGTATTGAGATAATTAATTGATCGAATAATTAATAAATCTTGATTTTAGTAATTGAGATAATTAATTAATGAATTCATTATGAGTATGTGTTTAATTAACATTTTTGTTAATTAAAGAGACTTATGTGCTTAATTAATTATATAATTAATAAAGGGGTTATATGTGAAGACTAATTATTGAATTAGCAATAAGGGTGAGTTATTTTATAAATAGATAAATTAATGTGATACAGAAGTAATTTGTTTAATGTTGATTAATCCTTCTTGATGTGATGATGTGGTATATGAGATAATGTGGTTAATGTTTATTATCCTTACAAAAAGAGGTACATGTGATATGTGTTAAATAGTGAATGGAAACATTCTCATTCTAAAACTATTATAAATTGTAACATGATCATTCATTTATGTATTATTAAATGGTGAATGATATCATGATCATTCGACATTATCATTCAACAAGAATAAATTCCAAATTTTGAAATAGAATTGGATTTTACCAAATAATTTATTGAATAAAAATTCTATTATATTTCCAATTCACATAATCAACTATAATTATTTTAATTTTCCTTTTACCATTAACAATTTTTTCAAAGGAATAAATAATGTTGATTATCATGTTCAACTCTAAAAAATTATTATCATCATTGACACTGGACCCCCCTCAAAATAAAAATACATTTTTGATTATCAGAATCCAATTATCTCATAATGTTGTGACTCTAATAACATATCGACATAAATAATATCGATTAAAAAATATTTAACATAGAATGTCAATAATGTTATCCCATTTGTGGGTTGAAAAAGAAATATTATTGAATATATACAAAGATCATATATAATATTTGTTTGTTATATTTTTTATCAATCCAATATTATCATGAAATATATTCTCCATATAATTTCATATAAATTAATATATTATAAAGTGATTGGGCATGATAATTAAACAAAAAATGATTTTTTTTACAATATGGTATAAATTATATAATTCAATACTATGGAAATTCAAACTAAAAATTAGTGATTAATATATAAAATAAACCAAAGAAAACTATATTACTATGAATTAAAAAACAATTTAACGTAAAAATATTAAAAATATTAATTAATTTTAATTCCAAAAATTAAATATAATTCATTAAAAAACACCATATTGGTTTACAATTAAATTGATATATCATTTTGATGTTTAAAATGTACAAGATATTGAATATACATATAAACTTTTATATATAGGAGAAAAAAGTAAATATATTGACACAACACATTGATACTCATAGGATTAAAAAGTGTCATTATTAGATTCAATAGTATCATAAATGAATAACACATTTTTACATCATGTAGTTTAAATATTAAATTAGTTAAGAGAATATTAAGACATTACAGAATTATAATCAAATAAATAATCATAACAAAATTGAAAAAATGGATAAACACCATATACAAATATAACAATTAATTTTGTTGTAATTAGATGAATAAGGATTAATTTATCTAAAAAATATAAATACCCACCAATTTATTGAGTATAATTATTATTTGGAATGTTGATTTTACAATCCCAGTTAGAATGAAATCATTTTATTTCATTATATTTACATTAATACCGAGAATGATACTTACGAAAGTGTATTGTAAGTATAGAACTCAATATTAGAACACATTATTTATCATGGTCCTATTAAATTTATTGAAAAAAATTGATATTGTGGAACAAATACCATTGATGGGTAAGGAATTGAATAATTTTCAAAGAGACCAAAATTTTATTAATAAACATGAATAAATTACCCTAAATTGTTATTATAAGGGAAAACAATTTCAAAATATGAAATTAATGTATATTAATGATTCAAGAATAAATGGTTCAATGCATTCTTACATTTGAAAAATCATATTTTAATATGTGAGTGAAGACAACAAAAATAGGCATTTAGATTACATTCATAGACCCAAACTTGCAAACAATGATATGGACATCATATTTTCCCATTTCAAAAATGATTCTAAAGAAAATCAATTTATTTATTTTAAAAATCTGTATAATTTTTATATTTTTTAATAAATGTTTAATTGAAACAGTGGAAATTGTTCATTAAACTAATAATTAAATTTGAAAGCGAAAAAGAGGAGGCATGCAAGGGCTGCACAGTATGAATATGAACTAAAATATAAATTTTTTGAATAAACCCAAAGGAGAAGAAAGTGATAAAATAAATCTCCTAGGGAAATGAACGCCATAGGTTCAAATTTGACATAATGATTGGGTGTTGATTAATTGTAAGAAAAATAATTGATATAAGCATATGGATATTGGTGGAATGGATTTCATGGGATTAGTTATTTTGGTTTTATTGTATGGATTTATATAGATATTTTATTGGAATATTCGAACATCATTGGGGATTTTAGTGGGGCCACAAGAGATCCTGGTTAGATAAAAACTATTAGAAGTAATAATATATACTTTATAAAATTTTATACTAATTATTAATCATTTTCCACAGATCATAATATGTTTTGAAAATGTGACTATCAATAATAAATACATTTATATTACTTAATTTATTAGTATATTTTATATTTTTTAAATGTAAATTAACGACTTACTAGATTTTTGTTGAGGTTTTTATTGTGTTTGATAAAATCTATTAAAAAATTAAACTACTATAAATGTAAATATATAAAATATAGTAATTATTGATACTATTTTTAAAAATATATATAAATATTTATTAAATATGAATCGTTAAAAAGTAATAATATAATTAACCGTTAATATAAATTTAAAAGCATAATCAATTACTGGGATATTTTAATGAAATATCAAATAATAATAAATTACTCATGAACTTTTTTTCTAAAAATGAAAATATAAAAATATTTTTTCATAATTTATTAATGGAAAAATATTTTTTGTTATTAGAAAGTATTTTTCATTTTTTTTATTAATTATAAAAAATGTTTAGTAGTAATTTTTATTAATAATATATTCATTTTTTGGAAAATAAAATGTTGTATTAATATAATAGAGAAATATATTTAACTATTAGTAAATGATTTGTTGGTATTGAATATGTAATATTATCATATACATATATTGGTAAAAAAATTGTTGGTACATAAAATTAATACCAAAAGAACTTAATATCCAATGAAATTATTTAATTATACAAATAGAGAAATTATCTATATCTTAATTTCTTGTGGTATATGTAATTATTTGAAGTGATAAGTCATGTTTATAAGTATAAGATACTCATAAAACACTTGGTAGATTTGAAAATCAATCATGACCTTACTCCTTGGTTTGAAATCGATCTGAAGACCAAAACATCATTGAATATACCAATTCATATTATGGAATCCATTTAGAATGTAAAACCATTTAGAAATTCAATTACACACGCGTGATGATTCAAATTTAAAAATTGACTTGAAAACAATATTTAATATGGAAACTCATAGTTAAAAAGAATGAAAAATTGTAGAAATTAAGAAATAAACCAATTAAATTATTTATAAAAACTTTCAATAAAATAATTTTTAATTTATTAAAAACACACATTCAAACAATTAAGTCATCATATTTTAAATTTATGTTCTTGGACATAGTTTAACCTACATGGAATTCACAAACAAAGAAAATGGAGGTGTTATTCCAAATTAATGGGTTCAAAGACACTCTAGAAAACAAATATAAGTACAAAAATAAAATAAAAACCAAATGAAATTTTATATATGTAATAATTTTGAGAAAAAAACTACATCAAATCAATTAGAAATGCATCTCCTTTAACAAATGCATCTAAAATAGTCCTCAATTATGGATTACAATCCCTATAAATCAAGAATTCAAAAAAAAACAAAAAAATAGTTTTGGTTCATTTGGGTCACAAAAACCACAATGAAGAGGTGAAAAAAAGAAGAAAAGACAAATATAGGAGAGAGAAGAAGAAAAAGAAAATATAACAAGAGGATACTGCAAATGAAATTAGAAAAAATATAGGAAAATTATATAGCTAAATATGGAGGGAGTAATGTGGATGGGTTTCCACCTGGTCATGGTGCGTGAAATGATTAGGAAGGTTAGGGGTGAGGTTATATAGGGGAAAATGGATAGGGTAAATGGAAATGGAAAACAAAAATTAAAATTAAATAAATTCAAATGATAATAATAATAATAATAACATTTTCTAACATGACATTGAGAACAGTTTGGCCACATTGTATAAAATACTATGTTCCATCCATGAATTCATAATAAAAGGAAAAGGGTACACTAAATGGTTAGTGCATATGGTTTGTAAAAATATGTAATGTTTTTTTATTTCATCATTATCAACTGATAGATGCACTCACACGATATGAACATGGTTGTAAATAAACGTGCAGTAATCATGCGCCTATATAAAGACTCTAATATTTATGAATTTTAAATCACCCATTCTAGAATTTTAGGAAATTATTAAATATAATTAAATATTTTAAATAAAATAGAAATTGGGTGTGTTGGGTTGTGAGAATGGAAGGCAATATAATGATGATGTGATCACCATGGGGATGCAATTTTAATTTAGTGTAGATGTTGTCATATTTTTTGGGTAATATAAAAAATTATCAAAATGTATAATAAATGTATATATAATTTATATATAATGAATTTTTTTAAAATTCATATATATAAAGAATAAAAAATTATATAATATTAGTATAACGAAATAATATATAAGTGACTTTTTTTTATTAGTGTACATTGGATCTAATTCATGTATCCTTAGATTATAGTAATTTATAAACAATTTTATATCACATATATATATATATATATATATTATTTCAAAAAAATATAATTTTCCAATGAAAACCTATGAGTAAATAAATTTATTAAAAAATTTATGATTTATAACTTTTATTGAAAATAATACATATATATATATATATATATTCTTTTTTTGTATAATATTTTACATTATTGACTAATTTATTGCAAAACAAATTTGAATGGTATAACATATGTTAATTATATAAATTAATAGAAATAGATTCAATTATTTGTTTAAAAATGTTAGTATTGATATGGTAATGTAATATAATTATGTGTTGGTAAAAGATTTACTAGTGTTAAATAGTCAATATGGAAGGACATATCTATTGATAAAAAAGTGTTGGTTCTCAAATTCAATATAAATAAAATGTAGTGTCTTTTGGAATTGTTCATTGATACAAATATATATATTTTTTATCAACAAATTTCTTTTGGTATATGTCATTTTATAGTGAACGTATATGGTAAAATGTATATATTGACTAGAGATGAACTTCCACAGTATCATTAGAAGAATAAAAATATCCTCAAGATAATGCCTTGATAACACATGCACTGAACACACCTCCTTGAAAACTATTATATGGGTTTTATTTTTAAACTAATCCATAGTTACATAGATGACATCATATAACACTTGAACTATGGGAAGACTTGTGGTGAAATAAATCAAGACTTCCTCCCTCTATCACTCGGTACATTCTAATGGTTATAGAAGTCCACTAGGAACATGATGCTGACAATTCTCACTATGATAAACTATAAATATAGATATCAACTCAACCATTATCCTCTTCATCACTAGAAACCATAATTGAATCCAAACTTCATGGTACACCTTCTATATTTCCAGATACACTATTTTCTATAATCATTGAAATGAAATAAATAACAACCTGAAGAACCGTTGATGGAAGAAAATGTTTCCCACTAAAAAACCACATTATATCAACCACCCTCCATCAATACCTTAAGAAAATAACTAAATATGATACAATATTTAGAATTCTCCACCTCAATATGTCCAAACATAGACTCCACGATGATCTTAATCATGTAAAATTAACCAATCATCTGATAAGAGAATCCTCTACCACTGAATTCCTCTATATCAAAATAAAGGCTTGTGATCACCTCGATCACCCTCCATATATATTATGGGCCATGGAAAGAACCACCATGATACATCCATTATCCCATCAACCTCTACATCACCTTTCCCAATGGTATAAGAGTTATTTATGTCATAATACTAAATGAACTTTATCTATCTCCACTAAGGAAATTTAAAATATTATTAATAGAAAATATACCTCAATTTCACGATATCGATGGAGAATAATAAATGATCTATAATTAGATGTATCTAAAAAATCTCAGAGTAAACACAACTTCCAGAAACTAAAGATAAATTAAATAATCATCATAGATAATTAAATGTAACTTCTAAAACCCATAATAGATTCTTTTTGTATTATACAAAAAATACACCCCAAATTCAGATAATAAACATCGAATAATATGTAAAACCTGAGTCCTTCCATTATAATGTGATGAATATGAGTATTGATCATTTTATTCTTATGGTACTAAAAAATCATAGAAGACTAATCTATTTATATGAAGTCTTAGGGAACTCTATTTAAATCTATCAAAGGGGACATTATAATTTTTATATTATACATGAACCTATTATATTATCCTATATGATAGAGGAATTGAATGTCACCGATGACATTCTTATTAGCCTCCTAAGAGACAACCACTTTGTTCTTTATATAATCAACCAATAGAAAATGTTGATATAATATATGAATTAGAAAATTCTCCTCAGATGTCTAAAATAATTACTTATAAAACTTCTTATATAACAGATTCCATAAAAGGACTTCTATATTGGTCCTTAAACACTCAAAATGAAACCCTTGACCATGAATACATGTCAATTTTCTTAACTACCAAAAGAAATAATCTATAATCTTAGGGAAAATGATGTTCAATATTCTTATGAAAATTAATAGGGATTTTTTGAGAACCAAATTATATTACTATGAAATTTATATTCCAACATTGACATAAACTTTTACAAGGAACATCTTAACATTTCCCAAAAACATTACTACCAAAAATACCACTAAACACAACATAATATCCACTTTTTTTGAAATATTGTATACATAATTTTTTGACACATATAATTTTCTTCATCACTAGAAAAATATTTAAACAGAACTTCCATGTCCAATAAAATAATTCTCCTCGTGAAAACATCAATGGTATCATATGAAATTAACATCAAATTATTCCATGGATGGTATTATATGGTTTAATTTTTTTCAATAATAAGTCTCATAGCGATGGATGTTTCCCCATAATTTGCTGACTACCTAAAAACACCTCATAAAATCTTGATTGTCATCCACCTTATGTAGTCATCATCAAGGGTAATATAATTCTACATTCATCATGTATAAAATCCCATAAAATGGTAGGAATAAAAAAGATGTGTTCATATCTTGAATTAAATAATATATCATCCATGGTAAAATATAAACACATGGAGCCTAATAAAATATAGGGATATCCTATTATTGGGAAATTAATAGATGGGGCCTAACCATGCCCCACTACTCTACCACAAAAGCCTTTATATTGTGAATCTTCATAATTATACATAACTTGATGTCCATGAGGATGAAGAACATCATGGGGATACCCTTAAAAACTCCTTCACTTTTAAACTAACCTAATTTCTACTCACCTTACTACTAATGATAGGGAATCTAAAATAACTACTATAATGGTTTCATGTGAAACTAGATGCCTTACCCATGTTGTGACCAATGGATTGTTAATTACTAAAATATTTAAGTACATGACCTCTGTAAAAAAATATAATGTTTAATAATTACGAATACATTCACAAGAACTTCCATATCTAATTAAATAATAAGATAAATGTTGTGACTATATACCTAGGGGTTGAAACCTCAACAATCATAACAATTAAGAACCCCTAATAGTAGATCTACTACTTAATGTGTTGTGATATCTTCCATATTGAGAAGAACTAGTCTGCATAATAATATTTTCTATCACATCAATTATTTATATAAAAAAAAGTTAGATTAAAAATGAAAATGGGGTGCCTCATTGGTGAATCTATAAAATAATTATATTCACATAATATCTCTCTGTATCCTCTTAATTAAGGATATTCCCAAGAGAAAAAAGAAGATTCTTGAAATATAACCCATTCTATCATAGAACTAATTTAAGAAATATTTCCATTATACTACAGAATCCTCATGACCACCAAGAATCATATTCCATCACTGAAGGGAGAAACTCATCAATAAACCAAGAGTCTATAGAAATTAATGATTCATCCATTAAGGAATAAAAATACATGTTCTCTCCATGTCTTATAACTAGTTTTATTTGACCTAATAGGAGATTTAACCCCACAAATTTACAATTCTCCAACATGAAAATAAATATGTTTTCGTTTTTACAGGAATCATCTTCCTCTAATTGGTCGAACCATTTATAGTGACCAAATCATACTTCTACATCTACCAAACCTAAAACACTTGATATTATATCATACTGAACATCTCCATATCATATAATAAAGAATACATTATATCCATTCACATTGAATATATATAAGGTAATTTAATTTGATTCATTTTATTTCCCTAGAATCAATCAAATTTAATCACAAGCATAAACAATATGATTCAAATATGATGACTATGTCTCCACCCCCAAATAATAATTATCATTGTTAGTATTCTTAGTAAGTATAAGGTCCTTGTATAAATTAATTGTGGGATCTAAAAGCATATTTCCTAGCTAGTCTCAACTATTATATAACATTATATGGAGTATTAATACTATTTTTTTCCCAACACATGTAGTCCTAACTAGTTTCCTACTCTAATTATTATCCAATAGCTCACCCATATAAATGATACCAATCTATCATAATCCACCAATAATAGAAACCCTCTTAGGCTAGTAGTAAAAATAGGTGTGAACATAAAATCATGACTCATATATGTCACATGTTAGTGAATAAGACAGTGGGAGTAAAAAAGACATTCTCAAGGAATTACCATTATAAATTTTATAGAGATAAGATAAAACCACCTATAAACTCTATAAAACAATTAAATACAGTAATCATGGGATACATATAATTTAATATAAAAAATTTCCTAAAATAAAATATCCCAAATAAATTAATATAGAAGAAACCCTATAGCCTCTAGTAAAAAAATGATCAGTATTATTTGGTTAGGTATAGCATAAAAACCAATACCATATTAGAAACCTAAAATTACTTAATTTTATGTAGGTACAAGGATAAAAGTGTACCTATTAGGATCCTACCCAAAACCTCTCATGTATATGTGAAAAAAAGACTAATTCCATACTTGATAAACATCATGGCTAAATAATCACATATACCAAGTGAACTATCACTTATCATAACAAATTAGCGCTCATCCAATTTCATAATCAATATAGTAAAATAATAGATATTGAATATAATAGAAGGTAACTTGGAACAACTTCCCTACAGAAGTAGTCACCCTTACATCCCAATGAAATATCTCATAGTCTGACAAAAATTCTTTATCCATGTAACCACAATACCACATATCTATACAAAAAAAATCTACTAGATATAAACATCCTTATACCACATAACACAACCACATCACAACTGCATGTTCCAACCACATATCCATATATCACAACCTTCATAATTTAATAAACATGATCATGAAGTAAATCAACTTAATTATGCCCTCATTCATTTTCAGCACCCTCTATAACTCCGAATTACTGCCTCATCATCATCACACCAAAACATATCCAAACCCAAAGACATTATAACAAATCATCATAAATTTAGGAAAAAAATAGACAATATGATTGGAAGAGAGTTTTTGGATAGGGAAGTAATTACTCTTCATTTTAACCACTATCCTAGATATTGAGTAAAAAACCAAGAAACACTGATGTTATACGGATGTTGTTAAGGTTACATGACATAGGTGGCAGTGCTTATGAAATAAAAAAAAATATAAAGGATGTATAAAAAATGAAACAATTAAAACATAATGATTGGAAATTACATAAGTTGAAATTTTTACTATAACACAGAATTGGGAGTTTATTTTCACCGCCTCACACTGAAAAACACTTCCATAACTAACTACAATTCAAACTAACCACACCATTGTTAAATAATATTCGACCATCGATCATGATATCCCTTTTTTATTATGTAATTACCTATTTCTAGAATTATAATTACCAACCATATTATATACAATATATCAAAATTTAGTCCCAGTAATTCCAATTATCTTTTTAATGAATCCACTTATTTATACCCATTGTCATTTACAAAAAAACCAATTTCCCAGGATTTTTTTATTAATTCTACTATTTTATTCATTTCACGAAGTTCCATAATATCATATAATTTTACTAAATTTTTTCCCATCCCAAATACATGGAATCCATGACACAACCCATTCACTCATTACCCATCCATGTCTAAGAAAATTATTATCTACATTAATAAATACTTGGAATCATACATATTAAACATGTTGATTCTAATAATTATATCATATAGTATAATTTATAGCAAGAACAAGTCTCTAAGGGGTGGATGTTTCACCATAATTTACTCACTATAATAAAACACATAATGAATGAAAAAATTAAATATTCTTAGTTTAGTCAACACCAAGGGTAATATAAGTATCAATAACTAATGTCCAAAATCACATAACAAGGTACGTGTGAAATAAAGAGTGTGAATTTCATGAATGAAATAATTAATAATCCATATGAATATATGAATAGATTGAACCAAAAATAACATATTGACCTTAAATATATGTGAACTAAATGGAATACAATTATCTATGCCCTATTCCACTAACTCATGTGACTTTATAATTACCTCATACATTACCCTAAAAAACATTATGTCTTTGAGGATAAGGAACATCATTATGATAACCCATACTATCTCCTTCACTTCATAGATTCAAAAATATCAACAGAACCAATTACTAAATAAAATATACTAAAAGGGAACTACTAATATGGTTTCATTTGAAATTTCATTCCTTCCCCATGTTATTACAAAATTATTGTTTTTTACTAAAACTATTTATGTACATAACCTTTATAAAGAAAACACAAATTAAAATACATTACAGTAGAATCCCAATAACATCTGTATCCAATGAAATGAGAAAATGAATCCTAGTACTGGCTTCCGATGGGTTGAAAAATCAATTTACATGATACCTAAGAAATTCTTCTCATAGATCTACTATTATGGGTG